>JAWHQI010000282.1:172500-1372500 GCA_033032865.1 Dactylorhiza incarnata | reverse complement strand
TTGCCTTTACGTTTTAATGGTACATTACGATCACATAAGATCTCTGACGCGCCTATCCACTTCAACCAACCTGCTTGGATTCTATGTATCATATCTTTATCTACACCTCCATCTTTTTGAACTATCGATCCCAGATATTTAAAGCACTCACTGCGTGAAATATCTTGATCACCCAACTTAATAACGGAGTCATCCGTCCTTCTTGCACTGCTAAATTTAAGCTCCATATACTCTGTCTTTGCCATGCTCAACCTAAAACCCTTATTTTCTAAAGTGTCTCGCCAGGATTCAAGTTTCGTGTTTACACCCCCGCACGTCTCATCGACCAAAATAATATCATCCGCAAACAATAAACACCAAGGTATATTGCTTGTTAGATATGTCTGGTGAGCTCATCTAAGATAAGGGTAAAGAGATAGGGGCTTGAAGCTGACCCTTGAAGTGAGCCAACAGAGATAGGCAATTCGTGTGTTAATCCTCCAGATGTCCTCACCCTCGTCACTGAATTTGTATACATATCTTTGATTATGTCAATGTATGATACATTTACACTTTCCTTTTCTAAGACTCTCCATGAGACCTCTCTTGGTACCAATATCATAAGTCTTCTTTGAATAAATAGGAGAATAGTGGTAACATAAGAAGCTTCGGATTGCATTTAAGAGAGAAGCAAAAGCTAAAAACAAATGGGAAATGGTGCCTATTGTTTATTAAAAATGTTGAGATAACTCATAAAAAGGCTCATACAATGGCCCATTTAGAGCTCCATTTCAGCCTTAGGGATTAGTCCCACATCTCAGAATGTAGCTTAATCTTCACTCCTTATATATATGTACAAATACTTGTAATTAAAAAAGCTCTTTTATGAGAAGTTAATAAAATATTGTTTTCTCTTTCCTCTTTTGTGTATTTTAACATGGTATCAAAGATAAACGTTCCTGCAGCCCGTTTTCTTTAGCGATTGAGCCCCTGCTCTCGCCTCTCCTTCGGGTGGCCTCCTCTCGGAACCGCGCGGATTCTACGGGCGGTCTCCTCTTCGCACCCGCAGAGCCCGCATCTCACTCCTTTCGTAGACTGCTCTCTTCCAAGGACCCCATGGCTCCTATTTTATAGGCTCCTCTACACATTTTCCCGCCCATTTTTTTGGCGGAATCGTCTTCTGTGACCGCTGAGACCGCGCGATCTCCTGCGCCTGTTGAGCCCGTAGCCCGCCATTCGTGCCTGTTGAAACCGTATGATCTCACGACGTTAGCATTCGTGCTCGCTGAGACCGCCTGCGTTTGGGCTCGTCGAGACCTGCGGCATCTCCCTTTGAGCTTGTCATCTCCGCTATCTGCGGCTCTGTTGTTGAGACCGCACTCCATTTGACCTGTCGTGGCCGCTGATACCTGCGACATCTCCCTCCGAGCCCTCCATCTCCGTTGTTTGTAGCCTCCGTTGCTAAGACCGCATTGTCTTCCTCCTGCGGTCTTTCCATCGAAGCCCGCAACTCCTTCTGGGTGGGCGCACGCTGCGGACTCTCCTTTTTTTCCAGCCCGTCATGACCCCCCCCCCCAATCTGTAGCTTCTTTCATGTGGTCGCCCCTCATCCTGTTGCCTTTCTCTATCCCTCGCGGTTTCTCCTTGCTGGTCATGGACTCGAATGATGCCCTGTCCCTTTTGGCCCGTGTCGTGACTACTCTCCCTGAAGTTCGGGATAAGCTCCGGATTACCACGATATCCCTTAGTGGCAAGAAGAATTTTGTTGAATGGGTACACTTGGTGCTTCGTGTTCTACAGACCAAAGGGCTCTATCATCTCTCTCGAGCACCACCTAATGCGCCCGCCAAGGAATGGCTTCGCGATGATGGGCGCGTCCAATCATGGATTCTAAATTCTATGGACAGTGAACCTACTGCGCCAAAGCCATGTGGTATGAACTTCACTCCCTTTATTCTGGTAAGGACAGTCTCCAACACTTGTTCGACATCTTCACGGACCTCCAGTATCTTGAAGCGGGGGTGGATGGAGACCTGGCCTCCTTCATTGCGACGTTCAAAACCCTCGTTGAGGCCTGAATTCAACATCAGCCTCCCACATTGGATCTAGCCACTCAACGTGCTCAGAAAGAAGTTGTTGGCATTGTCATGATGATGGCTCGTGTACCTCCACATCTTGACAACGTCCGTGCTAATATCCTTTCTTCCACCACCATTCTCTCCCTCTCGGATGTGTGATACATACTTTCGAAGGTGACACCGCCCCCCGATGCAACTCCTACACTACTAAGCTTTGTTGTTCCTATCACCTCCACCTCTCCTCCTCTCCTTCCCACACCCACAATCATACCCTCCAACCCACCACCTCTTCACGTGTACACTCGTCGTCGTCCTCGTTCAGATGCTCTGTGATAGTTACCCTCCACTGATGATGCTTCACGGTCTATTGATCCGGCCGCGGCTTCTGCCGCTCACCCCCTGTCTAATTATATCTCAGTGCATAGATTGTCTCCGGTGCTTCACAAATTTGCAACTTCTTTGTTGTCTATTTTCACCCCTACTTCTCTGCATGAGGCTTTTCAGCACCCGGGTTGGCGGGCAGCTATGGATGAAGAAATATTTGCTCTCTGGGGCAATCAAACTCGGCACCTTGTCCCTCTTCCCCCTGGACAGACATGTGTGAGTTGTAAGTGGGTCTTCTCCATTAAGCATGATCCAAATGTTACAAGTGAACGTCTAAAAGCTCGTCTTGTGGCTCGTGGTTTTACTCAGCAACACGACCTCGACTATGAGGAGACCTTCTCACCCGTCGCAAAGTTGAATATTGTCCATGTCTTGACCTCCCTAGTTGTTCTTCGTCACTGGCAGATGCAACAATTGGGCATCAAAAATGTCTTTCTGAATGACGACCTCGTTGAGACTGTCTGCATGCAACAGCCTCCCGGTTTTGAGACCACGGGGGAGTCTCTTGTATGTCGCATTAAGAAATCTCTCTATGGTATCAAACAGTCTCCTCGGGCTTGGTTTGACAAGTTCAATCGAATTGCTGGTGATGTCAATTTTACTCGAAGCTCAACCGACTTTTGTTTATTCACTCGTCACCGCCCGATAGGCACAGTGATACTTTTGATGTATGTTGATGATATTTTGATTACGGGAGATGATCTCAAAGACATACACATGATCAAGAAGTACTTGGCATCCGCATTTCAGACTAAAGATTCGGAAAATCTCTAATACTTTCTCGGCTTGAGGTAGCCCGTCGTATTGATGGTCTTGTCCTATCTCCTATCTCAACGAAAGTACTGCCTTTAGAGGTGCTCAATAGGCCTGGGCATGGAAAGCCCACCTAGGCCCTGCCTGGAAAAATCCTAAGCCCTAGCAAGCCTGGTTCAGGCCCAGGTCAGGCCTTGGGGGCCTATGTAGGCCCCCCATTTTGTCCAGAAGCCTGGCCTGGTGCCTGGCCCGGGCGAGGCCCGTGCATTGGGCCTGCCCTGGGCCTAGCGTCGGACTAGTCCGGGCCCGGCGTCAATCCAGGATCCACGTCGTGGAGGCGTGGATCCAGCAGGCTTGCGGCGATGCAAGCTTGCTAGTTGCTGTCAACCGCCTGGCAGTAGCCTCCTGTAGGCGATAGGCCCAACGAGATTTACCATTGTAAATCCCTCTGGCGAGATTTACCATTGTAAATCCCGCTCAGGCGGGATTTACAATGGTAAATCCCACTCCCGAGGCACAATTTCAAAAATCGCGCCTCGGCGGCGGGGTTTTATATAAAAAAAATTATTTTTAAATTCTTTTTTCTGTTTAAAAATAAATTAAATATAAAATAAATTTTTAACAAGGCCAGGCCCGGTCTAGGCCTCCCAAAAGCCTGGCCAACAGGCCCTCCTAAGTCCCCATTAGGAAGAGAGGCCTGGGCCCGACAAAAGCTTGGCCCAATTCTAGGCCTAGTCACCTGAAAGCCGGGCCTGGGCATGCCGGGACTTTTTTGCACTCCTAACTATCTTGATATTACTTCATGACGCTTGCTACTCTGGATGCAAGCCTGCTGACACACATATGGATGTCAACCACAAACTCTGCGCATATACCTCTGACTCTGATCTGCTCCTTTCTAACCCAGAGTACTACCGTCGTTTTGTGGGCAAGTTGATCTATCTTACCATTACAAGACCTGATATATTTTTTGATGTTGGGGTTGTTAGTCGTTTTATGCACGCTCCACGAATCTCTCACCTCCAGGCGGTTGAGTGCATCCTCTGATATCTAAAGACTGCTCCTGGACAAGGGCTTGTGTATAAGCCCTCCTTCACCCTATCTCTCATTGCATATTTTGATGCTGACTATGTTGGTTCTCTGGATGATCGCCGATCCACAAGTGGATATTGCACATACTTTGGTGAACACCTTGTCACTTGGCGAAGCAAGAACCAAACCGAGGTTGCACACTCATCTGTAGAAGCTGAGTGTCGTTCAATGGCCTCTGTTGTTTTTGAACTTACGTGGTTGGAAAGTCTTCTGAAAAACCTGGGTGTCAAACTCCCCTCTCCAGCCACTCTATTCTGTGATAGTCAAGTTATTATACATATTGCCAAGAATCTCATGTTCCATGAACGTACCAAGTACATCGAGGTCGATTGTCACTTTATTCGAGAAAAGGTTCAACTAAAGAAAATGGACTTAAGGCTTGTTCATGCTGCTGTGCAAATTTCTGATATTCTTATCAAGGCCTTACCACGCCCACTATATCACGAGTTCTTGTCCAAGCTTGGTTCCTACGATTTATATGCTCCAGCTTGCGGGGGAGTGTTAAGATAACTCATAAAAATGACCATACAATGGCCCATTTAGAGCTCCATTTCAGCCTTAGGGATCATAGTTATCAAGGCGCGCGCCTAAGCGCACCTGAGGCGTCGGGCACACCAGGCGCATCGGCCTGCGCCTCTGCAAGGCAGAGGCGGGCGATGTGCCCCAGGCACGCCGAGGCGCACCTCATACGCGCCTGGGTACACGTCTTACCAGCGCGCCAGGGCCTTTCAAGGTGTTTTCTTCAACCTGTTTTTTTAGGTGTGCAAAACATGATCTCAGACGCACCCAAGGCACACTTGGGCATCTAATTCACCGATTATCAGTGAATTTGGCACCCAATTCACTGAAAATCGGCGAATTGGATGCCCAATTCGCTGATTTTCAGGGAATTGGGCCCAATTCACTGAAAATCGGCGAATTGGATGCCCAATTCGCTGATTTTCAGGGAATTGGGCATCAAATTCGCTGAAAATCAGCGAATTGGATGCCAAATTCGCTGATTTTCAGTGAATTGGGCACCCAGTTCACTGATTTTCAGTGAATTGGGCACCAAATTCATTTTTGCGCCTCACGTTCCTCAGGTGCGCGCCTAGGCTCCAGGACCACTTTGCACCTCGGTGCGTTTAGCGCCTTTGATAACTTAGTTAGGGATTAGTCCCAGATCTCAGAATATAGCTTAGTCTCCACTCCTTCCTATATATATGTACAAATACTTATAATTAAAAAGGCTCTTTTATGAGAAATTAATAAAATTTGTTTTCTCTCCTCTTCTGTGTATTTCTACAAAAAATATTATTTATTTAATAAGGAAAAGGCAGAAGAAAACTGGAATGCTACTAGTAAGCTTAGTAAGTTTGCCAAACAGGAAAGCATCTTCTGATAGAAACCATCCTCGTTGCCTTTTAGATGGAAAGTGAGTCAAGCTATGGGAAAGTCTAGCTATTTTAAGAAGGGTATGCTTACAGTGTAATCATATGTAAGAAGTTAGGTAAAGAATAGTGACGATGTTGATGATGAGAAGGAGATTTTATTTGATGCAATAAGAAAGAAAAAGTAAACTAGGAAGTACCTTGGAGAAGGAAGGCTAGGCTTCTAATAAGCCCAGCAGCGTAAAGACAAAAATCCAGTGACACTGAAATAAAACCGCAATAGACAGCTACAAGCAACTCAGAAGAAGAAATCGTTTGCATGCAATGGATCTTCTAGCTACCGAAAAAAAACAGTAATATATCCCCTCAAACTAATCTATGAAAACAAAATTATTAGGAGGCCAGTTCTGTTCACCTCCTAATAAGCTTACCATAGAGAGGTGAGCTTGAATTTTAAAATCCCCACAAAGCCGACACTAAGCATCTATAATCCCAAGACAAGAAGAACTCTACTTAAAGCTTTTGCCAAATACATCATTGATGATTAAATCTGTCAATTGAGGACCAGAGAAAATGTGATTTAAAAAAAACAAGGATATGGGATATGTTTTCTAAAAAAAATTTAAAAAAAATAAGGATATGGGATACGGGAAACGTGATTTAAAAAAAACAAGGATATGGGATATGTTTTCTAAAAAAAATTTAATTATTTAAATATAAAGTACCAATTAAGGCCGACCCCACTATAGTGGGATAAAGGCTTGAGTGTTGTTGTTGTTTAAAGTACTATTAATATGAAAACAAGACCACTAACAAACTAAGTGCACATATCCTTAATTATAAATAAAAAAACTTTATAAGACTACAAGATAGATGATAAAAATGAAAACTAGTACTTCAAACTTATACTATATATCGTTTACATTTCATATAATGCTATAAGAAATGTAGAAAAGAGTCAAGGAGACAAGCACTATAAAGACCAATGCGCCACATGTCCACATCATTACATCAATTGATCAATGTATCATTACATTCACATGCAAAATATCAATAGTTTTAAATATCTCTCCTAGAATATCAACTTCATCATCTTCTTTCACAATCGACAACTCTCCAACTTGGTTCATCATACGATAAATTAGCTATCTCAAGTGTACCTACATCTTCGAATAACTCAAAATCATCGCCCGCAATATCCCACAACCTAGACTCTCCTTCATTGTACTTTCGATCTCTTCCAGAAAGAAGTCAAAGATTGCTGTGAATACCTATTTAATCTCCAGCACGTTGCGGTGTCATTATGTTCCTTTCATTGAATGGATAAAGAAGTAACTACTCTAATTTCTCTCGGCACATAAAGAAAAAAATGGTTGTACTAGTAAGCTTCAAGGTTATGGTTTGAAGCAAAGGTGTCGGTGAACCATGATTAATCCACTAAGTCTTTGGATCTAGGAGATAATGATTTTGAATTGAATCATAGTCATTAAAATCACCCAATTTGTCAATGAATTTTGCATACTCCTTGATGACCATATTACGCTCCATTAAGCTTGGAAAAAAAATTCAAACATTTAAACCTTTCCTTGCTAACTTCCGAATCTTTATGAGGAACAACTCTATTTGGATTCTCCGCTAGCCATTGTCACTATAATATCTAGTAAAATAATCAAAAAATATTATGTTGAAAAAATCAAAAATACAAAAGGCATATAAATTTATAATTAAAAAGATTACCTTTGATTTAATGAATGTGCAAAACAATGAAGAGTGCTATTCTTATTCCAACGATCCACAAGAATAGCATGCATTACCTCAAAGTAGGTAGATACATCTTCTCTTTTCCTCTCATTAGCATAGATACCCTTTTTTACCCTTTCAATCATTGTGTCACACATATCGTAGACTAAATGAAGACAAGGTTTATTCGTATTGCAAAAGCGAATTATAACATATATAGGAGCAGTGAATGAAAGAATGTGCTCAATGGAATCTCATAATCATCATCCAACACCTTCTCTTACACATGTCTAGTTTTTTCCATATCAACATCACGATATAGAAGTCAATGATCACTAATATGTATTCTTTGAAGTCCATTCTTGATACATTGAATCATTTAACATTATGATCATCAATGCAAAATGAGTTTCGACAATAGATAATAATGTTAAGCTCACAAACTCAGTAAGTAGGGTTAATCTTATGGAATGATTCATTATGTAATTTTTAATAAACATTGCATCACCACCTATATGGGTAATTCATGAGCATTCTTCATATGCAACCGCATTATTCTCCGAATTCTTAGAGGCACATATGTTCTTCAAACCTAGATTGAGAGCGTGCACCACACAAGGAGTCCAAAAAATTGATGGAAACTCACTCTCAATTAGTTGTCCTGCCCACTTGCAATTTGTCGCATTATCTGTTATAACTTGAACCGTCGGCGTTGAAGAGGAGCAAAAAGTGTGAGGACTCGTCGGCGTCGAAGAAGAGCAAGAGGCGTGGCGTCGAAATTACGTTTAGAGGAGTAGAAGACATGAGGAGTTGGAAGCGCGAGATTAGGTTATGAGAAGGCGGCGTCGCATCGAGATATAAAAAATCAAGGTTGTAAATATCGGATGTCGGCGACATGTCAGGTTGAGTTTTTAAAAATCGGATATCATGAGTCAGAGACATATCGGGGATATTTTAAATATCAGATTTTAATGTCTTATAAATAAAAAAATATTTATTTTTATGTACATTAATTATAATTATATGTTCTAAAAAGAAAAAAAATTAACATAACAAGTGAACAAACAATGAGTCATTTATATCCCAAAATAAATTCGAAAAATATCCAAAGTAAAATATTATAGCAAGTACAATTCAATACAATGTAAAATATATTTAATATTATATAAGAATTTTATTTTGTTAGTTCTAAGTTTATAGCAAAAACCTCTTGCAAAAATGCAGGGTAAGATTTGCCTACATTTCACCCTTGAAGTGGAACCGTTCCCCGGACCCTCGCTGCGCGGGGATGCTTTGTGCACCGGGCTGTCCTGTTTTAGTACTAAGTTTATAGAAAATAAAAAAGAATTAAAGTTACATATCCTTGATTGATTATAAATCTTTTAATGCTTAATAAGTTTATGTTAAAATCATATAAATAACAACTAATAAATGTGTTGAACGTTTTCACCTTTTTTGTAACATGAAATAAAATGTTAAATAATTATACAAAATTGATTATAAAAATAACACATTAAATGAATGAAACATCAAGTCTAATTGATTTGAACATACATAATATTATATATATGTGTGTGTGTGTGATTTAGACATATACTGCTAGATTGCTAACATAACATAAAATAGCGGACGATATGTTCAAAAGTCGTGTCGGTTGATATATCGGCATATATTTTACAAAAGGACAATCGAAAAAAATATCATTTTACCCTCAAAAATGACATGTCGGAGGTCATTTACAATAGTGTAAAAAACCCTTTCCGTTGTTAATTGACGTGAAACGCGTATCGTGCGGGATACGCGTTTCAAACTTTTTTTCATTTATTTAATTAAATTTTAATCTGAGTATGTTTCGGAAACGCAGGGATCTCGTCCTCAATACGCGTTCGAGTCGATATGGTAGGTCATTTTAAGTATTGGTGTTTCATAGTTTTAAACCTACTACATGATAAAGTAGCAGGCAACCGCAATTTTTAGTGCTCTCATGGAAGACTGGATTGAAGTTACGTGAATAATTGCCTGATTGTCGCAGTGGAGAGGCATTGCTCCTCGAATGGGAAACACAAATTCTCCCAAGATATATTTGAATTAAATAAGCTGACAAGTATCTAAAGTCATGACTTTATATTCCGCCTTAACCGAGTGACGAGTGGCAACAATCTGCTTTTTACTATTCCATGGCACCAAGCAGTATGTGGTTCCCCGAACTCTGATACCATGAAATTAATGAAGGGGGGAAAATGCATGCAGTCGTTGGCTTCTACTCTTAGTTGATTCCTTCAATGCTTTTCTAAATCCCTTTTATATGGACAACCCTTTGCCTTTTGGCGAAATACACCCTAACTCTGATAATAAGTTAATCCATTCAATTATTACGGGTGTTGTGGTCACCTTCAGGTAGCATTACTACATCTTTATGAGATTGTTTTCAACAAGAATAGCTGATGGTAAACCTTTTGCTAGCAACACAATATTTGGACTTATCTAGGTGCTCTTGATCCTTATAAAAACATCCCCTTTCCTGGAGCCCTCTTAAGATATTCCAAGAATCCTAAGAACCGCCTAATAATAGAGTATCTTGGGACAATGTGACGGGAGGATCTAGCGGGGTGTATCCATTGAATTATTACGGGTGTTGTGGTCACCTTCAGGTAACATTACTACGTATTTGTGAGATTGTTTTCAACGAGAATAACTGGTGGTAAACCTTTTGCTAGCAGCAGAACCAATTAAATCAGCATCACAATATTTGGACTTATCTAGATGCTCTTGATCCTTATAAAAACATCCCCTTTCCTGGAACCCTCTTAAGATATTTCTAGAATCCTAAGGACTGCCTAATAATAGAGTATTGGGACAATGTGACGGGAGGATCTAGCAGGGTGTATGTTGTCCACAGAAATGTCTATATGAATTATAAAATTAACTGATGACTATGCTTGCAATAAAAGAAGTTTACAAATAGAATTGTAATAACCACAAGTGAGTAAAATTTCTAAGGAAACAGAATACAAGTGTATATGTTAGTGCAAAATAACCAATGTTTAGGTAAAATAAGCCATGCAAATCGCAAAATAAAAATAACTTAGCACAAATATAACCAAAAAAACATCTATAAAACTAAGAATTTATACAAGATTCAACAAAGAGAATCTTACAACCACAAAATGGACTCACAAACGAATAGAAGGCTACCAGGAAATGAGCAACTTGGAGAATGTAATGTATGGTATTCAGTGGTAGGATCCTCCGATGAATGTCGATACGAAATGAGGGCCTCGGGAAGGAGGAAATGTGATGGCTAGTTGAATTTTACGGGATGGTATAGGCCTGGAATTGTGCAGGAGGGAATTTAGAATGCTGGGAAGGCTTGTCGGGCAGCTGTTGGGCTCCAGAATGGGTGGGCAGAGGCACATGGGGCTGGATGAAGCCTTGGGAGGAAATGGAAGACTACGGGGATGGAAGCGGCTCCCAAAGACTGGCGCCGAGGTCCTGGACAGATTTAGGGTACGGACAAAGGGGAATAGGGGGTGCGGTAGTTTGCTATGAAGTTCTGGAGAAAATGGAGGTCTTGATTTTAGAGAGAATTGAGTGAGAAGAGGAGATTTCAGTATTTGGGTGAGGCTATTAGTGGGGAGAGGTGATCAGGTGGTAATTCATGAGTATGCCAGGTTATGGTAGTGGGATAAGGTAGTTTTTGAGAAGCTATCTATGAAGTTACTGGTGGAGTTGGGAAGTTATGGAGTGGTTAATGGGTAGAGGGCGTTGTTTAGGGATATGGGGGTGAAGTGAAGGGGAGGAGGACCGACCACCACCTTTGAGGTAGTTATGGAAGTTAGTGGATATGGTGGTGAAGGGGAGGGGAGGAGGACCGACCAAGGTGGTGGTCGGCGCCTAGATGGTGGGCCAAGAGGTGGTGGCTGGCTACTTTGTGGAGGAGAGAAAGGAGGATCCTGCCAATGGAGCATGGGGATGGGGCTCCAGGCTTCGTACCTAGTTTCCGGATTCAGAACCGAGTGACCAAAGCCGGAATTTTCTATCAAACTTTCGATCCTCGTAAATGAGCCTATTTATAGAATTCGAAAACCACCATGAACGGACATAATTTTCCAATCATGACAATTGTACAAACATGCTTAAAATAAACTTTAAAAATACATACAATAACTAAAATAACTAAATTGATGATCTGCACAAGGTGAAAAGCTCTGATCATCGTGTAGACCCTTGTACTGCGTGATCCTTGTCACTATGCATGAACAAACTCACAGGACTAACAAGAAAGAAGGTGTATAGCTTTATCAATGCCAAGTAAATCAACTTCCATATCAATCTTCGAAAGAACAATTTCTATTTGAAATAACGGGAATCATCATATGGATACCTTTTTGTAAGAAAGTGCATAACATATAACCTTTAGGAAATAAATATCCCATGAGCAGACTTAGCCACCGCAATAAAAAGAAAATAATGAAACCCAAACTTCAATTCCTAATGTAGAAACCAAGCCCCTCCTTACTGAATTAATATGATGCTTATCAACTCTCGTGATAATAATATCGTCCACATAAACAACCAACATAGTGGTTGGCCATGGTCTTATGAATAAATACTGAATGATCATAAGTTCTCTTGGAGAATCTCATATCAAGATGTTTAACGCTCAGTTTATCAAACAAACCCGAGAGGACTGCAGACGTAGTACAACTCTATAGGTGGTGAACGTGCAATGCCCTAACCCTAAATGCAATGGAAGCGAGCAAGCGATGAATTTGATTGACTTACGACAATGCATAAAATGAAGATGCGGCTGAAAGCAAGGACGTAATCCGATGAACTTATGACGACTAACCCTAGGCTCTAATGCGATACTCGTGAATGTCAAAATGATTCAATCATGCAGTTGCACTAAAGCGCAATTGATTAAATAATATTAATTTAAAAATTCGCACAGGTGTCACAACTGATAACAAATATCGCAATTTCAATCGGGTAATAATTGTAACTAAATGAGAGTGCGTTGAAATTAAAAAACAGAGTGAATAAGAAAGAGAAGTTACAACAACAACACTCAAGCCTTTATCCCACTATAGTGGGGTCGGCTATATGGATCCTTTGTCGCCATTGTGCCCTATCTTTAGTCATAATCTCACTAATGCCTAAGTACATCATGTCTTTCCTTATAGTTTGATTCCAAGTCTTTATTGGTCTACCCCTCCCTCATTTAACATGCCTAGTAACTAGACTCTCACAACGCCTAACAGATGCCTTTAATGGTCTCCTTTGTACGTGTCCAAACCATTTTAGTCAAGCTTCTCGCATCTTCTCTGCAATTGGTGTTACTCCTGTCTTATCCCTGATACATTCATTCCTAATTTTATCCAGTCTCGTGTGTCCACAGATCCACCTAAGCCTTCTCATCTTCGCAACTCCCATTTTTTTCTCGTGTACACAATTCACTGCCCAACACTCAGAACCATAGATAAGAAAGACAAGTTAAATGAAAGAAAATCCAGCCAACATTAATTAATGTCAGCCGAGGACGTAGGCGTGGGGATCCGGTGCTTGTAGATGTGGTGTAGGCACTATGGAGGAACAACGATCGTTGGACGAGGAGCCGCCGGAGAAGGGAGGGCGGTTGTTTTGGGGATGGGGGTGGCTGGATTGGGATTTAAGAAGGCTGGGTCTTAGAAGGGAGTAAGGGGAAGGGTCAACCAAGGCTCCTGGAGGCTGGAAGGGGTTGTGGAGATGGAGACGGGGATGCTGGAGGTCGGAAGGAGGGCAGAGGAGGCTGGCCGAAGTTGTGGAGTTGGAGAAGGGGTTGTTGGGGGTCAGAGGTTGAGACTAACCGAAGCTGAAGGAGGTGACGATGGGGATGTGGAGGTGGACAAGGGGTTGTTGGGAGTAGGAGGGGGCCCCGTGGTTGTGAGGGTGAGTGATTGGCTGGGGAAGGCTCGTCGAACGCCAGAACTGCAGTAGAATGGATCGACGGAGGTTGGAGAGGCAATGGAAGGAGGGGGGTGGGGGAATCGACACCCCTGGAGGAGGAAACAAGTGGCGTCGCACCGCAGGGGGCTCTCGGCGTCGCACCGCAGGGGGCTCTCGGCGTCGCACCAAGAGCAATACCGAGCGGCTCCTATCCGTCAAAAACCTAATTCCTTGATGCCCTCATGGGCCGGCATCTATCATGATATAAAGGAGGGATTAGGTTAAATGATCAGATGGTCTCAATCGACCGATCGGATTACTTGACCTAATTCCCATAATACAAGGCCGGAAAATAAAAACAAATACATAAAAAATGCATAAAATGAGCCCGAAGCGATCACGAGCCCCGGTCGTCCGTCCGACGATCCAAAAATGTCGATAAAGTCAAATCTCCAAATAAAGCGCGATTGATCCCTATCAATCTCCCCGACTCAGAAGTATTCATTTCCGATGAATGGAGGTTGTCATGCTCCTGGTGCAGGCCAGGCAAGAGTGAACTCAGTTGCATAAACTCTGACGTCTCAATCTCGTAGCCTCTGGTAAGTGTGTTATCCACTGAAGTTTGTGGTCCGTTGAGGCTGCCAAGGACCATATACACGAATTAAATCATCGTTTGGGTAAAGGGTAGAGATGCGGATGAGATTGGAGGTACAAGCAAGGATATGGTAAAGGATGGGGCTGACGCTGAAAGGGAAAGCTGAAGGTTCTAAAAACTAGGTGACCCCACATCTAGAATCAAATCTGCAAAATTTAATACAAAATGACTACCCATATTCCTAGGAATACCAAGCTCAAAGAAATTTGACTCTGCCTATCTCGTAACAGTGTATAGACATATTCGCCTAGCTCTCAAATACATAGTTGCCCCTAATGGAACCTGTCAAATAATGCTTAAATCATCACTTACCTTCATTGAACATTTGCTCTCTCATGTGATTACCCGCGCAAGTTTTAAAATGTTCTTTATTTAATATAACTTTACGTCAGAGTATGACATGCAAATCATGGAACAAATGCAAATGATCAATGACGAACCAAACTAACTCAATAAACTAAATATGGGTGGTTTATCTAGTGGTGCCATCGGCATGGTGTAGAAATACTCATCGAGTGTGTGACGAACACACAAATGACCAAATGAGACGTCGGTACAAAGATATGAGTTCAGGTCGTGCCAAATATCTCTAAGAGGATGTGACTCATTAGGAGGCTCACTAGGCGGTAGATATAAAAATTCATCGCACATGCAACGATCGCTCACATCCAAGATATTCGCACTAGAAAAAATGTTTCCTAAAAAAAGAACCATCAGGTGGCACACCTGGGCCTCAACGGAGGGCTCATCAAAAAACTCATTCGTAGCAGGAAGAGGGGATCGCGCGAGAGATTAGCAGACAAATAGACACTTTGTAATGGAGGCGAGAGGTCGACAAACTTCACACAAGGAGTTTGATAAACATGAGAACTCGCACATGAAGCTCTCGGGTTCACTATGTCGTGCGGCAAATGCAGGAACTCGCACAAGAAGCTCTGGGCGAGAATAATGTCGGCGAGACAGAAGTCGTGGGGTCGAAATGGCGGAAGTCTAGGTGAATGCAAGATCAATCCGAGGAGTGAGTTGTGGGCTGGCACAGACTGAAGAAGCGTGAAACAAAATTTCGCAGCGCGCAAGATGGAGTCGTGGAAAACAAATATTGTCCTTCCTCTTATACCACGCTGAGAACGTGAAAAGTATTATGTTATGGGCTTCTCCCGTAACAATGGCGGGATCACGTCGGAAAAGTCAACGGAGGATGGCCGGAGGCGAAGGATACGGTGGAGTCGGAACCGCGGCTGCCTAGGCGAGGTGTGCTCTAAGAGAGAAAACTACCACAATATCTTGAAGACGAGGAATATAGTTAACTTCTTGGTTGCCATTTCACTAGCCCAAGAGGCCTTTAAAGAAGAGATATAAGTGACATAAACGTAATTAAGTCTCCAACACTTAGACTTACCTAAACAACACTAAGGCACGTAATAATAATAAAACCTAATGAAGGACATAATAAAGCATGGCTGACTCGATTAAAGATAACATAATATCAGGGCGCGAAGCACATAACATCTCTCCCTCCGTGCAAAATGAGTTTGTCCTCAAGCTCAAAGAAGATCGAAAACAGTGTCAATTACACCTGATTCCCTCATTATCAGTCCTTCAAGTGCAGATAAAAAGTATCTTGCATCGATGCCCACGAATATACTGTCATCAAAGTTATAGTATAACCCGTGTGCGCGTCGGTCAGACATTTCTGTTTGAGACAGTCGACGGATCTGTAGGGTTTTGGTACCATCGGTTCGTCCATCCTGAGTCCCAGTGCCTGTGGTTATGTAAGCATCCTGATCCAACTGAAGTCGACGTTCGCACAATCTAGCTAAACTGATAGCAGTCACCAAGTCCCGAAGAGCTTCGAATTCGATGTATGGTGACTAGCATCTCTGGGGTATCGTGACGTGAGACAAAAGAATCTGAAACTGTTCTAGATATCCAATAATCAACCCGATCTGACGTAATGTCATGAGGGTGCCAAGGGATTGTTGCAAATCAGGGAGGCAAAGCGCATGTTGCAGGCCCGCTTAAAGTCGCGCCAGATCATCCGAGGATTGTAGGCCTGCAAATGGGAGAATCATAGGTGAGTGATATCAAGAATGTGGAAGGAGGTCAGACTTATTCATTCTGTCACCGGTGTCTAATGATGGCTAAAAAATTGTTCGCATCTAGTGAGTCATCTTAAGGGATAATCCTTCCCATCATAAGTTGGGAATGTCAACTTGGTGTAACGGGGAACGATGCTGACTTCAGGTGGCACCATGGTCGGGGGATCAGGTCAAAGAAGCGGCGGTGGAGGCGCATGGCTACTGTAAGCTTGCTCATGTGCTGGAGTGGTGGAGACTGGCAAAGCGGATGTGAGATCATCAAGGCGCTTGGAAAGGGCAGCAATGGTCTCCTGATGGAATGCCTCAGCGGCAGTTTGATGTACCATGAGAGCTTGCATCATGGTCAGAAGTTGGCTCAGTTGATCCGACGAGTCTCCCATGTTTTGCGCTAGGAGCAAGAAATAGAGCGAGTTACGGGTCGGCTTGATTCTAAAGGAGCGAACGGAATGGACGTGCTCAAACTTGGTGTGTCACGTGAACCGCGGCGCTACCATATATTGATACCAAATAAAACCCTCAAAGCCGATTGTCTCTTGAATTAATTAATCATAATAGAATAATTATTAAGTGTATGAAAAATCCCACTGCAGCATATAACAGGCGGATGTCGTGGCGTGCACAGGCCTCCAATTCAGAAAGTCATGGGGCTCGATTGGAACAGGCGGCCTTGATGGGAACAGAACAGCAAGCGGCTTGGGGCTCGAGGAAGAAGGGTCGGGCGGTTCGATAAAGAAGCAGGTGCCATGTGCTTTGCAGACGGAGAATGGCGGGGCTCGATGTGGAGAAGAGAAGATGATGGGAGAACGCACATGGCTCAAAACAAATAAGTCGTCCATTGTTGTGGGGCACGAAGACGGAAACAGGCGATAAATCGGTGTGGCGAATCAGCCTTTGGGAGAGATGACACCACCGATGTTGGGAGATCGTAGGGGCGTGCGGTTAGATCTTGAGGATGAAAAAGAAGCAGTTGTTGTCCGAGACGGAGCGTGCTTCGAAAAGCACTGCAGGAGTAGGGCTTCGACAATGGAAGAAGTGTGCGACTTGCACCTCTGTGTGCGGACAGTGAGGAAGGAGTTTGCGTCAGCGTCTTCTGCAGACGACGAGGGCGGGGTGTCGATTTCTTCTTCAGGTGGTGGTCGTCCCGTGAAAACTAGAGAAGCGTCCCGTGAAAACCAGGTGAAGCTGCCTTTTTTTGTGCAGGTATGTTGCAGGGTCGGGCGGCAGACAGAGGGAGGAACAAAGCTCTGATACCAAGTTGTTATGGGCTTCTCCGTAACAGTGACGGGATCACGTCGGAGAAGTCGACGGAGGATGGTCGGAGGTGGGGATGACGGAGGCGAAGGGTACTTGGAGCCAAAATCATGACTGTCTAGGCGTGTTGTGCTCAAAGAGGAAGAGAGAGCTACCACAATCTCTTGAATAAAAGAAATAGAGTTAACTTCTTTGTGACATTTCACTAGCCCAAGAGGCCTTTAAATAAGAGATATAGAAGACATAAATGTAATAATAACGTGACTTTACAACAATAATAAAACCTAATGAAGGACACATAATAAAGCCCGACCGACTCGATTAAAGATAACATAATAACGTGACCCGAAGCCCATAGCATAATAGTTCAAACCTAAAGGAGGAATATTACACTGTCACTTTATATACACAGAGAAGATATCCCAAAAGACCATTAGAGCTGTGAGGCAAAAGAAAGGGAGAGAAAAAAATAGAAACTGCAATGGGCCCTCTTACGGGACTTTACAACAAGCTATATTATATACAATTTAATTGAAAATGCACCTATAAGATGGATAAATAAAACTAATGGAAAGAGATTAAAAAGAAAAGAGTACACCAAAAGAAACTTGAAAAGAACTTTGTTGCCAAGAAAATTATTAAATTAACACCTCAAGCAACACCTATCATAAATGAAGGAGAATCAGCTTCACAAAAATCAAACAAAAGATTATGAAGGCTAAAGACGATCATGATGATAAAATATAAATAATAACACCTGTAAAATTCAGAATAAAACAATGTTGTCAAATACTAAGACTGAAGTAAAGATACTGAAATGTGAATAAATGAAAATGAAAAATAAAACTCAAAACAGCATTCCAAAGCCTACACTGGAGCGCACATAATTAGCATTTAACTAAACCTGGAGCGCACATAACTAGCATTTAACTAAACAACTTAAATTTTTTTGCATTAAATGTTCCAACAATAAGATGGAAAGTTTGGAAAGGACTTGATAGGATTATGAAGTTACATGAAGAAACACACCTGACAAAGAACAAAGCAATGTCCCATCCTCAGAATATTCAGCTTTCTTTTTAATTCGTTCCCATACCAAATCACCAAACATGTCCATTATGTCCATAACTAACAAGAATAATGTTGGATAAAATTGTGAAATTGAAGTGTCGATTAGAAGCCTCGAAACCTGCAAAAATGTGTGAGGAAACAATAAATGGCAAGCCAATGCAATTCCGTATTTGGGACAAAAATTAACAATTAATTCATCAATCATGAATGACTCTTAATACTAGAGTAGAGACCAGACAGAAGCAGAGTTGAGATTAAATGCTCAACCAATAAATAAAAGTTCAACAATTGCAATTAAGTTGAACATAGTCGATTACTTGCTTATTCTGGCTTTATGGACCAAAATAACATCAGATGACCAATGGAGGTTTAATACAGTAGCCACCCTCTCTCTCTCTAACTCTCTCTCTCCTCAGTGATCCAAGGAGAACTTGCCTTTATGTGATACTTTTCTCTCCAACAACAATCCTTCATGTAGCGCTTTTCCTCTCCAGCAACGATTCAGTGGCTTCTTCTACCCATTGAAGAATCTATCATCGAGCTTCACTATACGTTAAGATCCCCTTCTCTAAGTTATATTGTCGTCGATCTAGTGAAAAAGCTCCTCTGAGAGTTGTTTTTCCTCTTCAGTAACAATCTCCGAGCACTTCTTGTCCTCTCCAGCTAAAGTACGGTGAAGTTCTTATTCTTTAGGTCAAGGGCAATACAGCATTGGGCTCTCTATAGATTGACATCCTCTATGAGTTTCCTCTTGAACCAAAATTGGGACATTGAGGCTAGACCATTGAAGTATTGTGACTTCCAATGTGTACAATGGACAGGTTGCTCTCAAGAAATTGGGAGGAATTGATAATTACCGCAGTGGAAGAACCATGTTATGATGTATCTCTTAAGAACCATGATATGAAACAGCCTGCATTCTTGTATTTAGGCAAAAAAATCATCTAATGTGCAGAAGATATAAAAGCAAAGCAAGTAATTATAGCTAATGCTCACAAATATAAAATATCCACCAAATTTCAAACATATGTGAAACATAATGTTATTATTTATCCTTGGTGAAACATATAAAATATCCACCCACTTCGGGATGGTTCGATGCTCAGTTGATCACTTGGTGTTCTATCTCTACACAGTTGTTGAAAGTTTACTATTTGTTGCCTATGTTAATGATGTAGTCCTCACATGAGACATTAAAGGATTCGCGTTTTGAAGTGGTTCTACAGTCTCATATTCATACAAAGGATCTGAGTAAATTAAAATACTTCTTGGGCAATGAAGTTATAAAATGGCAAATGTTATGTCTTATGCAAAGAAAGTACATTCTAGATTTGTATAATACTATGGATACCAATGTCAAATTGATGAAGGATAAGTTGAACAGTCCATGATGCAGGGAGATATTAAAAATTGATAGCAAGTTGAACTATCCCACGACTACTCAATCAAGCATAACCTTGGTGGCATATGTAATCAATCAGTTTATGGCCTCACCATGTATATCTTGGATGGATGAGGTGAAACTAATATTGAGATATCTCAAAGAAAATTCGGAAGTAGGGTTGGTATGCTAGAACTTTTTTCATGGAATTGTGGATTCTCATAGATGACTATGATATTGTGTCTTCGTTGGAGGGAAACACGTCTCATGGAAGAGCAAGAAACAACATGTCGTGGCAATATCAAGTGTGGACTTGGAGTATTTAACCATGGTGCATATGACATGAAAACTATAATGGCACAAGTCGTTTATGAAAGAAGTTTGGTATAAGGTAGATGTTATGGGCTTCGGGCCCAATGATGATGCAACTTTAGTTATTACCGTCTTTATGTATCTAATGTTGAGTTCGTGTCTTAGGTTCATTAGGTTTTATTATGATGTCTTTATTTACGCTTACGTCCTTGTAACTTCTATTTAAGGGACTCTTGGGTCTTGTATGGGTATCAATGAAGAATATCTAATTCCTAGCCCCCTTATGAAATCTTGGAAGCTCTCTGACGCAGGACGAATCTATAGGCGGCGGAAAATCCGTGACCTAACCCTACATGTTATGCAAAGCCCGACGGGTTAAATCACAATTGAATAATAAATAATGATATCATCCCACGCAGATAATTCAAGACAAGATATAATATTTTATTAGGGCGAAAACAAGCTAAGGCTTTCCTCCGCGTGGAGGGCCAAAGCACGAGCGCGCAGCGAATAAACCCTGCAAATCACAATAATAATCTAACAAACAACTACTATGCAAGATATTCAAAACAGGTACAAGATCCAATCCAATATAAATATGCTGAAAATAATAATTCAATACAAATAAGACTCACAAAGTAGTGGGCTGACCAAGGCACTGAAGAATCCGGAGCCAGAGATGCGTGGATGACGATCCAAGGTGGAACCGAAGACGGGAAAGCGACGTAGGTGGCTGTCCTTGGCGGTGGAAGGTGAAAACGGACCGGAAATGGATGGATCCGGCCACGTGGGTAGAGATCCGGGCGGGGTGGATAGATTCGATGATTTGAGAGCGGATCCGGGTTGGATTTGTCCAAATTTGGACTGGTCTGGACAAGGAGGGGCTGGGAGTGGTTCCACGTAGAGGGGAGGGGTGGTGGTGATCGGTTAGGGTTGGGGAATGAGCGTGGGGCTGCTGAAATGGGGATGGGAGGCTGGCTGGTTGGAGAAGGGGGCTGTGGATGGGCAGCAGGTGGCTGGGAGGAGGGGCGGCAGCGGGTTGAAAGGCTGGGAGGAGGGGCGGCAGTGGGTTGAAGGCTGGGAGGAGGGCGGCTGGATGGCTACAGGAAGGGGGAGAGGGGTTCAGCAGGGGCGGCGGTTTGCTGGAGGGATCGGGGAGGCTGGCGGTGGAACAGGGAAGGGGGAAACCTTAGCCAATGAACAGTACATTTCATTTTTGAATAGTGACCTTCAAGGTTCCGGGCTAAAATTCTGGACAGAAAAATGGTGACTTATTTTGGGGTTGGGGAGGCTGAGAGAGGGGCGTGGGAGGGGGGAGGAGCCTAGGGTTAGGGCAAACCTTGGGGGGAAGATACAAGCCTAGGAGTCGTCACCTAGGGTTCCACAGAGTCGGCACCGTGGTGGGATCGCGGGAATCCGGGAATACAATTCTCCAAACTTTGCAATGCCTCCAATCAGCCCACTACCTATCTATTTATAATAAAATAAAGGTTAGGGCATCCCACCTTCAACGGCTATGATTGGCTGGAGGTGGGGCCACCCAAATACATCAAAACAAGTGCAAAAATAATAAAGTAATATATCAAATTGATTCGCAACGCGAATCCAAACACATCTGCGGAGTCCGATCGTCGATCCGGGCACGCCATATATGGAAAGTCGTCAAATCAGCCCCGAATGGTCCCAAAGCTCGCCCTCATCTCTGCTCCGCATCACTCTCTCTTAAGCAAGCTCCGCTTAGGCAGCCGCGGTTTCGGCTTTGTTGTACCCTCGACGTCGTCATCCTTGCCTCCGGTCATCCTCCGGCATCCCTACCGATGTTAAGGGCTTTTTGATCCTCCCCTTCCGTCGACGCTCTCCAAAGTCGATGCCATTTTGATACAAGCGACGAGCCCTACAACGTCTTCATCGAACCTCAAATTATTTTTGCGGCTTTCAGCGACTGGGACCCGCTCCCGTCGAGCCCAGAAATAGCCTTGGACACCCCAGAACAGCAATACGACGCTTCCAGGAAGGCTATGCATCGTCGTTTTCCTGCGTCGACGACGTCCCGCGTCGATTACAACCCTCCCAACAAGCGCGCCTTCTTCCAAAGATCGCACCGCTTGATGCTTCCGTTCCCTGCATCCGCCATCTCCAACACCTCCAGGATCCCTGTCGCCATCGACGAAGACTTCCAGGGAAGCAGCAGCGCACGTCGCTCTAATCCCTCATGTCGTCGTCCCGTCATCCCCAGCCACGTCCAGCCGCCGCAGAAGCCTCAATCAATCTTCCATTTGGGCGCCCTACCAGCGCCGCCTGATCCGTCGCTCACATATTTTGTTCTCGCTGAACGCACGAGGAAGAGCGGTCTTTCGAGCCCCGTGCCTTCTGCCCTCGTCACGTCTGCCGTTATGTTCTTCTCGAGCCACGCGCTCCATGTCAGACTCTATCGAAGCCGCCTGCAGTTTGTGTCCTTCTAGATCCCCCCGCACAGCAGCGCCCCCTCCTTCCCCGAGCCCCTCCAAAACCCAGACACTCGCATGCTCCAGCAAGCCCGCACTCCCTCTCCAATTAATTAATTTATTGAATTAATTATTTAATCACCTAATTACGATGGATGTTAAGCTGAGAGGGAATTACAGGCCTCCATTTTGCAACTTTTCGACGCACTAATCAGAGTGCCACTTCCGACAAGTCTTTCTTGAGGGTCGTCGGCACACCACTACAACCCCTGCCTCTGCCAGACCCTGCAGGCCACCTCCTGAAGCCAATTCCGTCTTCCCCACTGTTGATTCCTAGAGCGCAGTTGCAACCCCCACCGCCGACTACAGAATCTCCTCCACTCTCCACCGTTCGTGTCGCACCACCATCGCCGCCAATGGTCCTCAAACCGCAGTTTCCTCCGTCGGCCTCGCCACCCCCAGCAGTTCTAACGGCGATTACTCTGTCGGCACCTGCTCTGTCGACCCCTTTGGCCACATCGCCGCCTCTTCTAGGGCCTCCTACTTTGTTGTCCCCTCTGGCTGCATTTCTCCTACTAACCGTCTCCAAGTCGACGCCGCCACTTCTGATCTCCGCAGCTTTTTTTCTGCCCGCGCTACCATCGCCTTCAACTATCCGCAGCTGTCAGGCACCCTCGTTCCGCCCGCTCCGGAGTGCGTTGATGTCTAGTCGCTGGATGCAGCATCCACTACAGTAACACGATACCGGGAGTTGTTCTTGCTTGATTTGAAGGCCGGGAGAGAAGTTATGGGCTTCGGGCCCAGTGATGACGATGCATCTTTAGTTATTACCATCTTTAGGTACTTATGTCGAGTCTGTGTCTTAAGTTCATTAGGTTTTATTATGATGTCTTTATTTACGCTTACGTCATTGTAACTTCTATTTAAGGGACCCTTGGGGTTTTGTATGAGTATTAATGAAGAATATCTAATTCCTAGTTCCCTTGTGAGATCTTGGAAGCTCTCTCTTGAGCAAGCCCCGCTTAGCAAGTCGTGGTTCCGGCTCCGTTGTATCCTCGATGTCGTCATCCTCGCCTCCGGTCATCCTCCGGCATCCCTACCGGTGTTAAGGGATAGGCCCATAATAGTAGACTCATAAATACAATTGACTTGATTATAATATGATCTTCCATCTCCATGAAGTTATCAAACACATAGAAACAGATTGTCACCTTGTTTGTGAAAAGATAGATGATGGGAATATTATGATTGAATATATGTGAGCAAACAACCATCTATCCGATATCTTCATGAAGGCTCTAGTGAGAAGTTGAGTAATTAACTTTTGTAGCAAAATTGGTTTGTCTAACACCCTTGCTCTAATGTGAGAGAGAGTATTATAAATAAAGCAATGTCCAAATCAGTCATAAGACCAAAGTCCAAATCAGTCATAAGACCAAAGTCCAAATCAAGACGACAAAGTGGATGAAGAGTAATTTAGTAATCATCTGAGCATAATTCTCATTCTCTTTCCATCTCCAAATTTTGAGGCCTAGATGCCTGTCGGGGAAAACAGTTGCATCCAGCCGAGAAGAGCTCCAGAAGAAAGGAGCCACTCATTCTTTCAGATTCCATATTAATGTACACCAGGCTAATTAAGAGGAGAACATGCAAAATTTTAGTTCACAATATTGCACAAAATCTATCATGAATTATTTTCAAAGAGTTCAAGTAATGGAGTGACACCATCTCAAACACCTTACACCAATAATAAGTAATTGAGTGATAACACCTCAAACACTTTACACGTTTAATATAATCTAAATAGAACAACTAGCTTCATTTATCTTGAAATAACCACCAAGAAATCACCAAAATAGTCCACTAGTCCTCCACAAACAGCAAATATAAATTATGGACAGTAAAGAGCACAGAAATCAGTCTGAATAAGGAAATAGTATTATTACACCATCTCACAACGTACGTGCAAGTTCAATTGAACAACAAAAGGTGAATAATTACTAGGAAACATCGAAAACAGTAAACCCTCAACAACAAATCGCAAAACCTGACAGAAAAGAAAATAAGAGCAAAGGGAGAAATTGATGGAGATCGATTACACGCAATATTACAGATGATGATGAGATCGACATTTTGGATTGTCAGATGGACGATGATCGAATCCGTGATCACACCGGGCTCATTTTTCTGCATTTTTCATGTATTTGTATTTTCAGACGCATATTTTAGGAATTAGGTCAAATAATGTGATCAGCTGATTTGGGTCATCGGATCACTTAACCTAATCCACCCTTTATATTATGTGTGCAGCCGGTTGAAAGGAAGTTATCGAGATTAAGGGCTTTCATACGAGAGTCGCTCAGTCTTATCCCCTCGGTGCGACGCCGAGGGCTTCGTGCGGAACCGATGCCGCAGCCGACTGCTTCTAGGGGCGTCGACGCCCCCATCTACCTCCGCACCAGCCTCTGACAAGTTTTCCCAATCCTCCAGTCATTGTTTCCAACGACGGATCCCGCTCCACCCGTTGTTTCCGCCAACAATCTCACTCCCATCCTCCTCCTCCTCCTCCCTCTACAGAACCTCTTGTCGCATCCCCGTTAGTCCCCCTGCCGCCTCCGACATCCTCCACCAACCCCGCAGCCGCTTACACAATCGCCCAAACTCCCTCCCGTGCTTAGCCGAACCCTCCTCTGCCTCCTAACCTGCATCCAAACCTTCCCATCCACTAGAAGACCTACAACCAGACTTATATCAGCTCCAAATCTTGCATTCATCCCTCATTCCTCCTTCAAATCATACAGCCCACTTCCCAAACTGCATTCCAGCCACCCATCCTGAGCCTATTTAGTACCAAGGGGCCCTCATTCATGCATCTCAGTCCATTTCCTCAGTCCCACTAACCCCTTCCAACCAATTATAGCCCACACATAGCCCGTTTCCCCTCCGACGGCCTCCGAGCAGCAGCATCTACTCTTCCGGACAGCCACCACCACCAATGGATCTCTCCCACGACCTCTGGCATCAATTACTGAGTGACTTTTTTACTACCAGTTTTCATTTCTTTGCATTGTACGAGTTCCTTGTAATGTTACTAATATTTTACCCAAATTAATTTGATTATTTCACTTTCTTATTTGTCATGTGCTTTGAATTCACTCTTAATTAATTTGCAATTGTCCCTTGCTTAACTCGAATGTTTGTGTTTAAATGTGTAACGCCCCGATCTATTGTGGGTGCGCTACAGGTCTGCAGACCAGTGACCCCAACCCATCTCCACTGATCTGATTGACCGCAACCGCTAATTCCAATGGCGGGTTGTTGAGGCTGGGGCTTGAACCACAGACCTCCTGGATAAGGGAGCTCTAAATTGGTGATGAGGACCAGTTTAGAGCTCCCTTATCCAGGAGGTCTGTGGTTCAAGCCCCAGCCTCAAAACCCGCCATTGGAATTAGCGGTTGCGGTCAATCAGATCAGTGGAGATGGGTTGGGGTCACTGGTCTGCAGACCTGTAGCGCACCCACAATAGATCGGGGCGTTACAAAATGTGACTAAATACGTGAGTTTTAAAAATAAAATTGTTCAATTAACTGCGTGTTGGAAGTAATTGCATGATTGGATCATTTGCATGTGCATTAGAGTTTGTGTTGTAAGCCTCTTGTTCGTTGGAATGCTTGATGTCTGTGAGTTTGTCCTTGCAATCTCATTTTAGGGTTTGTCATAGGTTTATTGCATTCGTCATGTGTTCATTTGCATTGCATTTAGGGTTAGGGCATCGTGTGTCCTTCACCTATAGATTCATCAACATCAGATTGATAACAGAGCCTCAAGTTCGAGATTTATTTAGATACGCAGCCATTGAGTCTATAGGTTCCTTCCTGGCTAGCAATCGTCGTCATTCCTCTCCTCTATTTGAGGATCCCGAGTCTATCTATACTCGATCCTGTAGATCCACTTTGGCGATATCGTAATGTTTTACAATGATTATTCTCGTTCACAGCATAACACTTCAAGAGAACATATCGACCTCTCGAAGCGATTTCATTATGCTAGAGACGATCACTACTATGATTATCGTCATCCATATCCCCGCACAAGAGCGGATCGTGTCGATCCTTCGACATGACTCGATTAACTTAGGGATTATTAGCACGAGGATCATCATTTTGATTTTTGAGAGAGATCTCGAGTGTTGGTTTAGTGTTATTACCCCATCGTTTGACGATTCATCGAATCCCGGATCCTTTAGTTATTGGCTAGTGGACATGGAATATTGTCTCGATCAGTTTGAGTTTTTTGGTGAGTGGCGTGTTAAATTTGCGAAACTTAGACTTCTAGATCAGGCGAGAGCATATTGGTTCAGCATTGAGAGAACCCGCGAGCGAGATCGTCTTTACCGCATCACTAATTGAGTGGAGATGAAGTGTAGGTTGTGTCAGAGGTATTTACATGCATCATATCAGAGTCGACTGCTCGAGCAATTATTTTCCCTTCAACAAGAGTCCATGTCCGTCGCTAAGTATAGGGATCGTTTTGATGAGTTAGTAGTGAGGAGCGTCATCCGAGAGGATCTAGCTATGACAACTTCACGATTTCAGCCTAGACTTCAATCTAAGATACGAACT
The DNA here is from genome assembly GCA_033032865.1 of Dactylorhiza incarnata. Lineage (NCBI taxonomy): Eukaryota > Viridiplantae > Streptophyta > Magnoliopsida > Asparagales > Orchidaceae > Dactylorhiza > Dactylorhiza incarnata. Next base: position 1,345,341 of record JAWHQI010000282.1, on the reverse strand, counting down.
GAGTTGACCTATCACTATCAAAGTCCCTCAAATAGATGTACTAGTTTGCCCTTCAATGTGAGCAGTCCTTTGAGATTCACTAGAGTTAGCCTAGGGGCGTCGCACCATAACCTCCCAGATACGAGTCTCTCCCATTATGAGGCCACCACTTTGCATACTCTTGTCTTGTTGGACAAGATAGAAATGATACCTAATACTGATTTCTCTCACCCCACTGAGGTACTTAGTCTGATGAGTGGTCTGTCATTTGATTCTGACTCATTTCTTGTGACCCCTACAAACAGTCAGTCTGGGCAACCTAGTGATCCTATTGTGATGTGTTCTTTCCACGTCGCCTGCGTTGACTTAGTTATTGCTCTGATCATAGGCTCGCCCTTGCGTGCATGTTCATCTGAGTTTCCTCATATTGTCGTGGCGAATCATATCCCGAGTGAGGGTCGAAAGCATAGTATTGAATTTGTAGTGGTTAACTCTCTTGTTCTCAAGGTTACTGCTCTTATCGATGGCACTCATCTGAAGGATCCTCTTACGATTGAATTCTTTGATAAGCCCCTATGTTGAGCCTCTTTGAAAACCACTCGACGAGTTCTTCCTTTTAGGAGACATTCAGTCCATCCCAGTATTGCATCCTTGTGCCCTTGTCCCATACGTCCCTTTAGATGATTGTCGCATTTACGATACATTTACTTACCGCCTGGTAAACCTCTTGAGTTACGTCCTTATGTCACAATCGTCGACATCCATTCGGGTGGTCGCATTCGTAGCGAGTTTTTCTATCAACCACCTGGTGAGCCCCCCGATGATTCACGTCCCATGGGAGACATTTGGAATCTCATGATATTGTGTCTCACTGTTGATGTCTTAGTCACTCATTTGGGTGCAAACCGCACACTCGAGTATGTATACACTCCGCCCAAGGAACCTTCGGATAAATGACCCATCTTTAGGAACTTCCACCGCTACGTACAGTCTGCATTTAGTGAGTCTGTTGGGTTCATCATTCATCATTTGCATTTGTTGCATGATTTGCATATCATATTCTGAAAAGTAATATTAAATAATGAACATTTTAAAACTTGCGCGGGTAATCACATGAGAGAGCAAATGTTCAATGAAGGTGATTGGGTCATCGAATATTTTGGGAATTCGGTCAAATAATGCGATCCGCCGATTTGGGTCATCGAATCACTTAACCTAATCCCTCATTTTATTTTATGCGTGCAGTCGTTTGAAAGAAAGTTATCGAGAGTAAGGGCTCTCATACGAGAGTCGCTCGGTCATATTCCCTCGGTGCGACGCTAAGGGCTTCGTGCGGTGTCGACGCAGCAGACGACTGCTTCCAGGAGTGTCAGCTCCCATCTACCTCCGCTCCAGCCTTCGGCAAGTTCCCCCAGTCCTTCAGTCGTTATTTCCACCGACGGATCCCGCTCCAACTGTTGTTTCTGTCGACGGTCTCACTCTCAGTCGTCGCCTCCCTCTACAAAACCTCCCACGCTTCCCCGTTAGCCCCATGCCGCCTCCGACATCCTCCACCATCCCTGCATCTGATTCCACACTCGCCCAAACTCCCTCCCATGCTTGGTCAAACCCTCCTCTGCCTCCTAAACTGGCATCCAAACCTTCACCTCCACTAGAGGACCTACAGAGTACAGCCAACACTAATTCAGCCCAAAATCCTGCAGCCACCCCTCATTCCTCCTTCAAATCCTACTGTTCACTTCCCAAACTGCATTCTAGCCCCTAACCTAAGCCTATCCAGCACCCAGGGATCCTCATGCATGCATGTCAGTCCATTTCCACACCCCCATTAACCACTTTGAGCCCCTTCCAACCAATTCTAGCCACAAATAGCTCAGTTTCCCCCTCCGACAGCCCCCAAATAACAACAGCTACTCTTCCGAACAGGCACCACCGCTAGTGGATCTCCCCCGCCACCTCCGACATCGACTACTTGGTGAGTTTTTACTTCCATTTTTCATTTCATCGCATTGTACGAGTTACCTATATTGTTAGTAATATTTTGCCCAAATTAAATTATTTCACTTTCTGAAGGCATGTATTTCTTATTTGACATGTGCTTTGAATTTTGATGCACTCCTAATTAATTTGAAGTTGTCCCTTGCTTAATTCGAAAGTTTGTGCTTAAATGTGATTAAATGCGTGAGAAAGTAACGTTGTTTAATTAATTGCACTCGAAAGTAATTGCATGATTGGATCATTTGCATGTGCATTGCATAAGAGTTTGTGTCATAAGCCTCTTTTTTGATGGAATGCTTGTTGTTTGTGTGTTTGTCCTTGCAATCTCATTTTAGGGTTTGTTGTAGGTTTCTTGCATTCGTCGTGTGTTTGCTTGCATTGCATCTAGGGTTAGGGCACCGCGCGTCCTCTACCTATAGATCCGTCATGCGTCAAAAATCCTTTTCCAATTGCAAGTCATCTATTTCTACTTGCGTCAAAATAGTCTCTCGCCCTAGCACCAACGAGTACGAAAACAGAGAACAAAAAAAATTGCATTCTTACCCCTACTATGATGTTAAATATTGCAAAATAAACCCCCAGTGTTTCAAGAAAGGAAAACAGTAAGAGTATGTCGGTGTCAACCAAATATAAAAAACCAGAAAAGAGCAACGAATTTGCCAACTCCAAAAATAGCATTATAGGCAAGAAAAAATAGAATTTTTTTGGTTCTCTGCCTAAGATACTATATTCGGAATCGGCAAATATGCCATTTTTCTATTTTTTTAATAATTTGGCTAATATCTGCCGCCCGACACTGCCTGGCTCTTGCTTTACTTAAACAAGAGAACCCAGACCGTTCCGTCCAGGTTTTGATGCAAAGAGTGTCAATTGGTACCCCAGACGCTAGTTGCTGCATCCCATATGCTCGGAGATGAACTCTGGCACTTCGTCCTTCTTCCACCATGACCAGGGAGCTCTCCTTTTATGTTGATTTTCGATTCTGATGCTTTTGGAGTCTTCTCCTTCAATTCCAATGCAAAGTGATGTATCCGGATACCCATCACATATGAGATATTTTAGCTTTGTAGAAGAATGTTATGGGCCGCTCATTCACGGGCTTCTCCCCGCCGGTCGAGCCACATAACAGGGCCGCGGACCACTCACCACAACCCATCTCCCCATGCGCGTTCTCGGCGGGGTAGATTGTTGAGGCTGGGACTCGATACCCAGACCTCCTTGATGAGAGGCACCTAACGTCTGCCCTCATCACCAACTGAGCCGCGGATCAGTTGGTGATGTGAGCTGGCGTTAAGAGATTACATCAAGGAGGTAAAGGGTTCGAGACCCGGCCTCAACATGCCGCAGCGCCGAGAACACCCGTTGAGAAGGGTTGGGGTATGCGGGTCGCAGCCCTGTTATGTGGCTCGACCGGCGGGAGTAGGCCCGTAAATAAGCGGCCCATAACATAAAAGTGCACTTTTATATCATGGGCCGCTCATTCACGGGCTTCTCCCCCACGGTCGAGCCACATAACAGGGTCGCGGCCCACACACCCCAACCAATCTCCCCATGCATGTTCTCGGCGGGGTAGGTTGTTGAGGCTGGGGCTCGATACCCAGACCTCCTTGATGTGAGGCACTTAACGCCTGCCCTCATCACCAACTTATCCGCGGCTCAGTTGGTGATGTAAGCAGGCGTTAAGAGCTTACATCAATGAGGTAAAGGGTTCGAGACCCGGCCTCAACATCCCGCAGCGCCGAGGACACGCACTGAGAAGGGTTGGGGTGTGCGGGTCGCGGCCCTGTTATATGGCTCGACCGGCGGGATTAGGCCCGTGAATGAGCGGCCCATAACAAAGAACCATGCAAAAGCCCATCTAAATGTCATTTTTCTCGTGTATAGATTAGTCTCACATCTTGGTTTAGAATTGAGATTTCACTCATTCATCTTATAAACATGTGTATAAATACTTGTATTGTGAGTTTTTTTATGAGTAATAAAATATTGGAATTTAATATTCTATTTTTTCTACATGGTATCAGAGTTACTCGATTCCACACATCGAACTCTCGACGATTAAGCTCCCGCTATCTTCGATTAAGCATTTTCTTCTAACTTTGAGTTTTTTTCAGGAACTCGCAGCCTCTACCTCGGCAGCTCACCCAGTTTTCGTGCTCAGTAGTCTCCCAAAATAAGTCACCCCACCCCGTCTTTTATAGGCAAGTCGGTTGCTAGTGTTCTCGGCGCCTCTACTTTCGTACTCGCCAAACCTCCCGTTGCTCATAATCTTCCTCCGAGTTCTCGATGTTTCCCTGAACCACAGGAACTGTCGCCTCCTCTCCCGACTGGGCTTGCAGTGTTTTTTCTCGTGATCGACGCCTTTCGTCTCCCTGAATTCGCAGAAGGTGCACAACCTGACCATGCGAGAGCTTGCGACTTCTGAACTCGCCGCTCCCTACTTATTTTTCGCAGCCTCTTTACTTCATGTACTCGCTCCTTGTCGACTTGAGTCTGCTGCTCGAACTCGTGTCGGATCCCTGCGTCAGAAGTCGCTGCTTCACAGCTTTAGTAATCGCCACAGCCTCCCTTCCAGAGCGCTCTTCACTGCTTCTTGTTGCCCGCTACTTCTTGTTTCTCGTTGTGCTCGCTTCCTCCTATTTCATCTCTCGCTGCCTTAAGGTTCCTTCTCCCTGCGGTTGCTTGCCTCCTGAGCTCGTTGAAGCTCCACTGACTATACTCGACGAACTCCCTTGCAAGCTCCTTCCTCCCTTCAGAGCTCGTTGATCCTGCAACCAGCCGTTGATGACTTTATTCCAGCAATGTCGAATCGCATGGGGACAAATGTTGTGTATGCCTCGTCCACCATTCCAGCAACCCTTAGTCCAGTCTCTCTCTCTCTCTAATGTTCGCGATGGACTGCGCATTTCGACCATCTCCCTCACTGGGAAGAAAATTTTTGTTGAATGGGTCCACTTTGTGCACTGTGTCCTTCAAACTAATGGGTTGCTCCATCATCTGACTCGCGACACGCCTGTTGAGCCTATTGAACAATGACTCTGAGATGATGGACGGGTTCAGTCATGGATTCTGAATTCCATGGTGAGCGAGTCATATTGCATGGTTATGTACCACGAGACTGTCAAAGTCATGTTACATGTGGGATGAACTTCAGTCTTTATACTATGGGAAAGACGGTCTTCAACATTTGTTCGATCTCTTTTGGACCTCCAGACAGTTGAACCTGGTGTGGATGGGGACTTGACTTCCTTTGTTGCAAAATACAAGACTCTCAAGACTGGTCAAAACGTCTAGGTATAGTCCTACTCGCCCAGGGTAGGTTCTCCTAAGGCGCTCTCGCCTTAGACCAGGCCAACTCGCCTCGCCCCCGGGTGAGATGGAGCTTGGTACGCAGGGCTCGGCAGGGGAAGGTGTACTCGCTTCTTCTACCTTGGGCGGGCAAGACCGTCGGGGATCTATTCGCTGAAGGGTGTTTGTCTACTCGCCCAGCCTTACGAATCTACTCGCCGAATACGGGTTGCACACAATCCCCGATCTTTGCGAGCTCATTAGAGGTCGGAAAGAAAAGTCCAACCCCTTTTTCGGCGAGACAGCGCGCTGACCGGGCCTTCCTCTATAAATAGTGTGGGGTGTGTCTTCCATCCTATATGCTGAAATGTCCTCCAAGGGGGGGTCTTCCGCAGCCGTCCACCGGGGCCTTGCTGACGACGAGCCTGAGGCCGGCGCCGTCCTCGACATCATTGGAGAGTTCCTGACGCCTCGCCCTCCTGGTTCCGCGAGGAAGAAGAAGTCCAAGCGGAAGAGAGCTGACCCTGAGCCACGCAAGAAATCCTCCACAGATCTGGAATCTACGGCTAGATGCGGACCCTTGCTTGGAAGAGTGATTACCTCGCCAATCAATGAAGAGCTCAACGCTGACTTATCTCGTCGGCAGGGCGAGGGCGAGGTCGAAATCACAACGGGCGGGCTCGAGGAGGCGAGGCTACCTCCAGCAGATCTGGGTGCCCCGCTGCTTCCTTCAGTTCGTCCCGCCGTAACACCTGGTAAGGGTACTGACTCCTCGCCTAACTAGGCTGAATCTGTCCTGACCTTTCGTTATCTGCAGCGCTTCCTACTCGCTTGGTTCAGCCTGGTCAACTCCGCGTGACGCTGTCGGCGGGTCTAGGGACCGCGTCCTCCTCGGTCCCAGGGCAGGTGTTGGCCCTCCCTGCTCCTCCCTTGCAGTCGCCTCCTCAGCAGTTTGGGGTAGGCCAGCCTGCCCGCCCAACTACCGGGGGAAAATCTTTGGTGATAAGCTCCCTGTCCGAGGGGACTGGCGTGGTCCTCCGCTTGTCTGCCTCTACCGGGGGGCTGCGGGCAGATCCGCCTCAACGTCAAGAAGGAAACAATACTCACGCGGGTACTCGCCTCGCTTGCCTTGTAGCATCCTTCCTTTTTGTTACTCATCCTCGTTGTCTGCTTCCTATCAGATAGCCGGGGGTCTTCCTCTTCCAGTCGTCCGCCATCGACAAACTCGCTGCCAGGGTCGCCACCGCCTGCGGCTTCTACTCCTTTGAGGGAGCTACTCGCGGACCCGCCGGGCTTTAATGAGGGGTCGTGGGCTCGCTTGATTGTTGTCCTTCGAGCTCACGATTCTTTTCTGATGTCCGCGCCGCCCGCCGAGGTGAACGCGCGATTGGTTGACCTCGGGGACCGCCTCTCTGAAGTGGAGGAATTTCAACAGCAGATGCAGGGGAAGACGGCCTCTTTGACAGGGTGGCTGACCTGGAGGCGAGGTTGTACGAGGTGGAGACTCGCCAGCAAGCGACCGAAGATGATCTTCACCGCTTCGCGCAGATGGCCGGCACCGTGGGCGAGGCCTCCTTACTGGAAGAACACATCCGTCGAGGCGAGGATCACATCAGACAAAGTGAGGAGAGTCTGGAGCAGGCCCGCGAAGACCTGCGAGCAGCTCGCGGCATTACTTGAAGAGCTCGCCATTCTCAGCGCGTACGCCGCATGGGTCGCGGTCCGCGGCGCCGCCTCTTAGGTTGTATTTCATTATTTATTTATTTTTTGACGCTCGACATGTAAAAGCACTCGCGAGCTCCCGGGTCCCTGTAATGTGTAGGCGATGATTTTGTATGTCTTTTGTGCACTCGCACTATGCGCTTAGAGAATTTTTGTTGAAGGCTTTTCATACTCGCACTGCGTGTTTCTTTTAAGCTAGGTTCGTTGTCTTTCATCCGCGCACTGTTGAACTAGTTACTCGCCTAGGCGTACTCGCATAGGTAGTTGTTCTGTTCGCGCGCGACCAGGCCGGGGAGGGGCGGGGTCTATAAATAGAGGGTCCTCCGGAGTTGGTGGGTACGTTTCCATACCCCCCCCCCCCCTCAAGCACCTTTTTCGAATCTTGCCCGCAAGACCCCTTCCTACCTACTCGATGCCCGCCATGGTGAAAGAGCCATCCGAGGACGGGCGCGCCTTCTGCGTCCGCAACTTCCGAGCGCATAACTTCCCCAGCTCGCAGACCCTGGGCGAGGAGTTGGCGGACGTTAAGAACCGCTACCTGCCACCTGGCTATACAGCGAGGCGGCCAGCCCCCGGTGAGTTCCTCAACACGCTCTATAACGGGGAACTCGCCATCCCTTTGGCCCATTTCCAGGTGAGGTTGAGGCTGCCCATATGGCCTGAGGTGCGTCAGGTCCTCCGATACTTCGGGATGATCCCCGCGCAGGTCAACCCCAATGCGATCAGCGTCTTGGTCGCCTATGCCTGATACCTGCGCGAGGAGAAGATCGAGTTCAACCTCTCTGCTTTTTGTAAGGTCCTGACCCTGAAGGCGACTAGCGACGGCACTCTGTTCTTCACCAGCGTGTGCGTCAAGGTCGCTGAGACGCTCAACAAGGTCCATCACTGGACCGATAAATTTGTCCTGGTGCGAGGCGACTTCGGGAACATTCCCTTCGCCCCAATCCAGAAGGCAGAGACGGAGTACAGGCCGCCTCGCCTGAAAGGGGAGGCGTTGGACTTGTACCTTTTCCTGAAGGACAAGGTCATGGATGTGGTCTTCCTGCGGCGAGGCGTGGATCAGCTCGCCTTCGTGAATCCTGGAGCGAGTAAGTCCTGGATAGTACTCGTCGCGCTCCCCCTCCCTGAGCCTCTGCTCTTGGTTGGGATCGTAGTTAACAGTCATATTTCCTTGCAGGTGAGCGCGCCATCCCCACTCGCCCCCCTTGCGACGCCTCGCGACGTCGATCAAGCGAGTCCCACCCCGAGGGGGTCCTTGAAGGGGCGGAGATTTCGGTGGACAGCAGGACGCCCCTGCCAACGGACAAGGGGAAGGGTCGAGTTGAACCCGAGACCGCCTCGGCCAACGAGCCAAGGCGAAAGAAGCGGAAAACGAGGAGCTCTTCTCGCCCTCCGGCGAGCCCGCCTCCAGAACACTCGTCCCACATGAATTTTGGGTTGGGGATGAGAAGCGAGGACTCTAAAGGTAACCCGCTGCTGATATGGGACCACGAGGTGAATAGGATCCTGGTGAGCTCGCTCCTCCCCTCTTGGGAGGATTTCGAGCAGGTAGGCGACCAGGCGTATAACCTGCTCTACGGGTTATATGGTCGCGAAGATGTCGAAGTGCTCGCGGAGGCTCCTATCCGCGAGCTAGCCAACCTCACCAGCCGCTCCGCCCTCCGCACCGCCGAGCTGGCTCACCAGACTACGCGGCGGGGGCTACAATCGAACAGGCGGCTTCGTGAACTGGGCGCCGCCCATAGGGAGCTGGAGAAGAAAATGGCGGCAGTGGAGGAAGAACTTGTCGGGTTCAAGACTAAGGAGGCCGCTCCCCCCAAGGTGTGTATCCTTATTCGCTTCCTTCCTACTCGTTGGCCGACTGTTGGCTGACCTTTTCTAATTCAGGAATCCACTGTCGCGTTGGTGACGAGGGTCTCTGAGCTGGAGGCACAGCTGGCCGCCTCGCAGCGGGAAGCAAACTACCTGGGGACTCGCCTTGTCGAGGCGGAATCGGAGATAGCTGAGCTCCGCCATCCTAGCAGAGGGGAGTCGTCCACAGCTCCACAGCTCCACAGCTCCTTCATTTCACCCCGGCTCAGGTTGCCGAGACGCGCAGGCAGTTGGCTATCAAGACGGCGGCATTCACGCAGGAGCGACTCCGACGGCGGTTCTTTCTTACCGCGGAGGGGGCCCAAATCGATCTCGCGGACCTTCTCCCGGAGTTATACCGCGAGGCGGTGAACCTTGTCCCGGCGAGAACTCCAAGCGACGGCTCGTCGGGCGAATCGGAAGAGGATGACCAAGGTGAATAGCTCGCTTTCTTATTTCCCAAGGCTTGTAATAATACTCTACTTCCTGTAGGAATATTTTCCACGTACTCGCCATATTTCAATCTGCTTGATCTTTCCTCTTTCATTGTCGTAAATCTGTCTGACGCGTTTATTTTTCGCGACGCGCTTGCCTATGAGGCGTATTGGCGCATAGGGGGTACTCGCTCGTGACGAGGACTCGCGTGAGAGCTTCCTCGCCTTGATCAGGTGCCCGTTCGTTTATGCCTTCGCGGAGTGTGAGGCGGTTGGAGCGTGCTTCTCGCCACCGGGTTCTCGCCTTCTTTCGTTAGGACTTCTCGCGAGATGGTTGGCGAATAGACGAGTAATTTCGATGGTCACGAGTCTAGGAGATTTACGATACTCGCCTCGCCTCCTTTTCCCTTGTGAAATTTCTTTTTGTGGTTAGCATTTTTAGTAGAGTTTGGGGCTCACTCGAGGGGGCAAGTAGCCGGCCTGCAGGGAGGAGCCCAGTGCTACGGCCTAGTCTACGGCAACTCTCTGCTCGAGGACATAGAACATACTCGAGGGGGCAAGTAGCCAGCCTGCAGGGGAGGAGCCCAGTGCTACGGCCTGGTCTACGGCAACTCTCTGCTCGAGGACATAGGATTCACTCGAGGGGGCAAGTAGCCAGCCTGCAGGGGGGAGCCTGGTGCTACGGCCTGGTCTACGGCAACTCTCTGCTCGAGGACATAGAACTCACTCGAGGGGGCAAGTAGTCAGCCTGCAGGGGAGGAGCCCCGTGCTACGGCCTGTTCTACGGCAACTCTCTGCTCGAGAACATAGAACTCACTCGAGGGGGCAAGTAGCCAGCCTGCAGGGGAGGAGCCCCGTGTTACGGCCTGGTCTACGACAACTCTCTGCTCGAGGACATTGAACTCACTCAAGGGGGCAAGTAGCCAGCCTGCAGGGGAGGAGCCCCGTGCTACGGCCTGATCTACGGCAACTCTCTGCTCGAGGACGTAAAACTCACTCTAGGGGGCAAGTAGCCAGCCTGCAGGGGAGGAGCTCAGTGCTACGGCCTGGCCTACGGCAACTCTCTGCTCGAGGACATATAACTCACTCGAGGGGGCAAGTAGCCAGCCTGCAGGGGAGGAGCCCAGTGTGAGGCCCCCATTTGGACCCCACATACATCTGTATCTAAGCTATGTTTACATTTGTCCCAGGTTGAAGTGCGGCTAGTGAATACAAAATAAAGACACAATAATAAAAATTTACTTTCGTACCTTTTATTATTTGTTGAATATTTTTCTGTTCTACCATATCCGTTCTTTTTTCTTTTGCGTATCCAAAGTCACGTCCATTACCTACAAAATTTGACGACGGGCTTAGTCATACGAATATGACTAAGTGAGGATATACCTCTTTCATTGCTGTAAATAATTAAAGTAAAACTTTCGCATTTGAAAACATGTTTTTCATACTAACCGTTGAATAATATTAATAGCACTTAACAGTAAGGAGAATCCCCCATAAACCATACTAATTGCAGTTAACAGGAATCCCCCATAACAAAAGGATAGCTAAAGAAAAGCAGCTAACTTCAATAAACAGTGCAACAAAACTGAAGAAGGTTATAGCAGTCGGCCAACCCAAAATCCAACTGAAACCCCCCAAAATCAAATCTCGATAAAGCCATAACCATCCCTAGAAAGCAGTAAGTAATTATAAGAGAGAACAGAAAGGAGGGGCTCACAGTGCAGGTAAGAAAATCTGGGCACCGATTCAGGACGAATACACGAACTCAAATGAACCCCAGGCCAAGCGACACCTTGCCAATCTTTGATCCCAACAGCAATTCAGGGATCCCATGCGATTTCGAGATTTCAAAGAGGGAGAGGAGGAGAATAGGGAAGAAGAAGATCGGCTCCCCAAAGCCCTAGCCGCGAGATAATCAAAGATAAAAGTAAAGAGTCGGTGATAACACTGATAAGGACAATTGGTTTATAACCATTTCAGTTAATATCTTCTCCCCACCGCCTCAGCTAATATTTAATTGCATTACAGTAAGTCTCCGATTAACAAACAACAGCCCATCCTATAACCAAATCCAGCCCACAAACATTAAGTCCACATGAAGCCTCTATTAGCACCCCAGTCCAACCATGAGGAACCTCTATTAGTACACCCAAATCCTTATGTAATTTGCCAACATATATAAGATAGTCAAAGTTCATATTACGAAATAAACATTTCGAATGTCGCAAAGTATTAACAACACTCATATTCAACTTTCGACGCGACGCCGAGTTGACACTGATTTGTTTTTCATCATAGGGGACAAACTTAAATTTATTATTGAAATTGTATTATTCATTTGGGTCATTTCACGTTTTGGGTCGTTACACCCAGTACTACGGCCTGGTCTACGGCAACTCTCTGCTCGAGGACATAGAAGGAGCTCATTGCTCGGTACCTGTCGTCCAAGTGGTGAAGCACTACTAGTTTATAACGGAAAATGTTATCGTCTTGTTTTAGCATAACAAAAATGAATTACATTGATACTAGGAGTAGAAACGTTTCAAGTCGTCTCCACTCCAAGTGTTTCCTAGGAGTTCACCCTCAACATTTTGCAGACGGTACCCGCCTGTTTTTAATACCTCGAAGACAATGTAGGGGCCTTCCCAATTGGGGTGGAGTTTACCTACTGCTGCGGATCTCCCTGCGGCGTCCACCTTTTTGAGAACCAAGTCTCCTTTGCCGAATTGCTTGACTCGGACATGCTTGTCGAAGTGTTTTGCCATCCTTCGCTTGATTTCCTCCTGGCGGATCGTGGCCTGGGCGCGAAGCTCTTCCACAAAATCCAAGGCGAGTCGTTGGGTGTCTTCGTTCTCAAGTCTCCACCCCTCGTCTCCGTCTTCTGCTGCCACCACCCTAGGGCTTCAGACCTCGAACTCTATTGGGATGAGAGCCTCCGAGCCATGTGATAGTTTGAATAGTGTTTCGCCGGTCGCTGTGGTGGGGGTACTCCTCAGGGCCCAAAGGACTGAGGGGAGCTGCTCCACCCAGTTTCCCTTCAGGTTTTCCACCTTCTTCTTGAGCAGGTTGACGATGATTTTGTTGGCCGCCTCCACCTGGTCGTTGCTCCTTGGATGATGGACCGAGGCGAAGCGGAGATCGATGCCAAGTTGGCTACAGAAGTCGGCGAGTTCAAGGCTTGCGAACTGTGGACTGTTGTCGGTGACGATGGCGAGGGGCAGACCGTGTCTACATATGATCTCCCCCCAAATGAAGTTCTTCACTACTAAGGAGGTTGTTTGGCCAGGGCCTTCACCTCCATCCATTTGGAGAAATAATCGATCATCACCACGAGATACCTCCTCTGCCCACTCGCCGGGGGGAACGGTCCAACCAGGTCCATTCCCCAAATGGCAAAGGGTCAGGGGGTGGTGATCGATCGGAGACGTTGGGCTGGTTGCAACTGGAGCGGGGCGTAGAGTTGGCACTTTGAGCACCTCTTTGCGAACTCATCCGCGTCCTTCCTGATGGTAGGCCAGAAGTACCCTGCTCGGAGCACTCTCTTCTCCAGGGTTCGGCTCCCCGAGTGACTTCCGCACTCGCCTGTATGAATCTCCTCCAAGACCCGGGAGGCTTCCTCCTCGGACAGGCATCTCGCCAAGGGACCGGAGAGAGTCTTCCTGTAAAGTACCCCGTCAGTTAGTAAATAATAAGCTGACTTGTACCTGAACCGCCTCTTGTCATGAGCCTCCGCAGGCAGCTTGCTCGTGGTCAAGAAAGTAATAAGAGGGTCCATCCACGACGAGGGCTGATCGATGTCCATCATCTCACCTTCCTCGATAGAGGGCCGAAACAAACCCGTGGCTGTTCCTCCGACCGTGGGGCCGTATTTGGCCAGTCGGTCCGCTCGGGCGTTCTCCTCCCTCGGGACGTGCTGTATGGAGAAGGATTTGAAGGAGCCCACCAAGCCTTTGACCTTTACCAGGTAGCGTTGCAACATCGGCTCCCTTGCTTCGAACTCTCCTCGGATCTGGGAGGCGACCACCATAGAGTCGGAGTGGACTCTTATGTCGTGAACCCCCAGTTCCCGCGCTAGATGAAGCCCTGTGATGACGGCCTCATACTCCGCCTGATTGTTAGTGACAGGGAAATGGATATTGATGGCCTGCTCGATCCTGGTGCCCTGGGGGCTGATCAGAATGACGCCTCCCCCGCACGAGTTCTTCCCTGATGCTCCATCCACGAATATTTCCCAAGCCATTCGCTGGGGCGCTTCCTCCTCACCTACCTCCACGGTGTAGTCGGCCAGGAAGTCCGCCACTGCTTGGGCTTTCATGGCCAGTCGAGGGACGTACGTGACGTCAAACTCGCTGAGCTCCACCGACCATTTGGCTAGTCTTCCTGAATGTTCCACCCCTTCTAGAACGCTGCGGAGAGGATGATCAGTCACTCCCTTGATCGGATGGGCCTGAAAGTAGGGTCGGAGTCTTCGAGCCGAGACTATCAAGGCAAACGCCAACTTCTCCAGGATGGGGTAGCGTAGTTCAGCCTTTCGCAGGACCCGACTTACATAGTAAATGGGGAGTTGCCGCTTCCCTTCCTCGCGGACCAGGACCGAACTTACCGCTTCCATCCCCACCCCGACGTACAAGAAGAGGTCTTCTCCCTCTCTAGGCCCCTTGCAACAAGAGTGCCTGGGCCAACTGGAGCTTTAGGCTCTCGAAGGCCCCTTGATACTCCGTAGACCACTCAAACTTCTTGTTGTCCCGGAGGGTTTTGAAGAAAGGTGAGCACTTCTCCCCGGCCCTGGAGAGGAACCGGCTCAGCCCGGCCAAACGGCCCGTCAGGCGCAGAACCTCTTTGGTGTTTCTGGGTGCCTCCATCTCCATGATTGTCTTAACTTTATCGGGGTTTGGCTCTACTCCCGCCGGGGTCAAGAGGTGGCCCAAGAATTTTCCCTTTCCGGCCGCAAAAACACACTTGGTCTTTTCTAGGTCACGGAGGTGTTCCTCTACGCTCTTGTTTTTCACCATGAGATCATCGACGTAGACCTCCAGATTTCGCCCCTTTTGCTCCTTGAACACCCTGCCCATCATTCGCTGGTAAATGGCTCCTGCGTTTTTAAGTCTGAAGGGCATCATTTTATAACAATAGCATCCGTCGTTGGTGATGAAAGAAACGTTTTTTACGTCGGGTGGGTGCATGCGGATTTGATGATAACCAGAAAAATCGTCTAAAAAACTCATGACAGGGAACCCGACGGCCGAGTCTACTAGTTCGTCGATTCTAGGCAAAGGGTAGCAATCCTTGGGGCAAGCTTTATTAAGGATAGAAAAGTCAATACACATACACCACTTCCCCTCCCCCTTCTTCACCATTACAACATTGGAGACCCAGCCTGGGTACTGGATCTCCAATACAAACCCTGCCTCCAGCAGCTTCCTGACCTCCTCCCTGATGGGCTCGGCCAGGGTGGTGGCGGTTGCCCTCTTCTTTTGTTGGATGGGGTGGACTCCTTTATCCAAGTTGAGATGATGGCAGGCGACGTCCGCGTCGACGCCTTGCATATCGGCTGCGCTCCACGCGAAGATATCCGCATTCCTCTGAATGCAGAACATAATCTTCTCCTTGTCTTCCTCTTCCAGCTCCCTGCTGATCTTCACATTTCCCGGCCTCCTGCCTTCAGATAGGATCTCTTTCTCCTCCACCTCCTCGGCTGCCTCCAGCCTTGCCATTTCTTCCATCACCTGATCTACCACCTCGGCCTCCTCCTTCCAACTGATCGTGCTGACTGCGTTGAGATAGCACTGCCTTGCTACTTTGGGGTCGCTCCGGATCCTGATCTGCAGCCCTCCTTGATTGTACTTCAGACACTGGTGATATGAAGAGGGTACACACTTGTAGGCACTGATAAGTGGCCTGCCGAAGATGGCATTGTAGCTGCTGGGGGCGTCAACGATGACGAACCTGCAGCACCTGGTAGTACCCCCCACCGTCACAACCAGCTATACTCCTCCCTCTACCTCCTTTCTTTCTCCAGAGAAGCCGAGGAGCGGTCCCTCAGTCGCGGTGACTCTCTTCTCTTCCACTTTCATGGCGTCAAACGCCTTCTTGAAGACCACATTGACGGAACTCCCGTTGTCCACAAGAATGCAGGAGACCGTATAGTTCTTGTAAAACCCATGATTTAATACGCAAAACTGAATTTGATCGCAGGGCCCGATCTCGAGCAAGAATGACCAAGCCTATGTCGGATCGAGGTATATTTCCTTTACGATCATTGTATGCGCAGTAATAAATTTAGGAATAGAAGTTGTTGATGTTTTAGTTGACGCATTTTAATTTTCTATGCGAGGCGTAGCGCGTCGACTTAACAGTTATTAAGGTATGGTTATTTGGGTTACATTTTAAAGGGGTGAAATTTCCCTCCTAAGAATTTTTATTAATCTCTCCCCCATGTCTTTTTACGGTCCAATTTAGGAAAAGACGCAAGGCACGTTTTGTTTTTCCCCTGCGTAACCGGCGCTTAAGGCTCACGCATTTGATCAAGCCGTTAAAAGCCCCGCACTCCCCCTCTCGTAACTGTTCTCCCTCACGGCTTTTCCGATCCAGTGCGTTAGGAGTTAGGGCTCTCCGTGAGGCGCTCGCTCAAACCGTCGCTGCTCTTCTCCGTTTCCGCAAGTCGACGCAGCCTCTCCCTGATCGACGGCTTTTCGTTCTAGAGATCGGCAACTGCGTCGGCTCTCTCTTCCTGTTTGTTGTCGACAGCAGACGTATAGGAGCCGGCATCCTTTCATGATAACCCTAGACGACATTGGAGTAGCTCCTTTGTCGTGGACTGCGTTTGAGCCTTTCTCTCCCAATACCAGCAAGGTAAGTTCCCCTTTTAGTTTTCTCTTCGCTATGTAAATCGATCTCCCTTGTAGGTTCTAAATCCGCACCTTGTATTTTTCCAAATTTCAGACATTGGGATTGGGAGATCCCTATTTTCAGGAATCTTAATCGAGACACTTCAGTGGAGACTTGTCGTGTTAGATCTTTTGTTTCAGTTGCAGGTATCGTGTTTTTCCTTCCACTATTAGAGAAGTGGTAGGCGGCCTCTTTTATTTTAGTGCAACATTTCCTTAATTTCTGAGAGGATTTCAAGTATGATAAATGCTTTTAGGTTCCTTGAGGGAATAAGTCTCCTCACCAATCGGAGATCAAATTTGTGTTCCAGAATTTTCTACAAGGAACCATGCCGCCGAGACTGATGTACGAACGTCGTAATCCCAATGTAAGAAATACTATTCTTTTTAGTTAGACATATCAAATAATTATATACACAGATTGTATTCCTCGAATAGTAGGAGGATAGTTATAATATTATTCAATCATGTTTATCTGGACATTAATGTTCAGCATGTTAGGGAAATACGATATATAATTAGTCAGTTTAGTAAATTTGAAATCCAACAGTTAACGGAAAATGTTATTAAGAGGCATGATTGAGACTCTCTCCTTCGTGATAGATAGAGGCGCACTATCTTACTCATAGGGCATAGTAGACCTTATGAGCCTCATTTGTAGGGAGACGTTTTCTCCATTCAGAAGATGCAAGTCTGTGTCCATGGGACATGAGAACCGCTGTGTTCGTTAGTTGAGATTCGGATCGTTAGAATGCGCATAAGAAACTACTCTAGTTAGATAATGAAGGATGACAAGCTTAAGACAAATAGAATTCAAATACACGCCGAAATGTCGAAAATCCCTATGGTTAAATATTTTCGAGCCTTGAATAAAAATATATGGCATGGTTATACTAGAACAGACATTTATTTTCCTGCCTTATTTTAGAAAAATATGCATAGTAAAATAGTAAATATTTTCTTCATAGTATGAAAGTATTATTTTTAAATAAAACATGCTCACATTTTTCTTCCAAATACTTTTAGTGTCACTAAGAAGAATGGTCTTTCTTACTCTCCAGTTGGGCAGACCCATTTTTGGGCTTATTATTATAGGGGTCACAGGTGGGGTGTTGCGCCTAGGATGAGCGCGTGTGCCGATGTTCCCATTAGTTTGTTTTCTTTCAGTAGTTTATTCCTTCAGTACTATTTTGTTATATTGGTCATGTATCCAGACTCTCTAATATTTCTTGTTTCAGACTATGTATAAGACTTTCAGTTTTTCAAGTATTTTGGCTCTTTCAATTTTAGTGGCTCTGTAAAATCAAGTTCGAGGTACACTTTTACTCTTAGTTTCTTTTATTACTTCTATTGTAAGTACTCTTTAGCATTTTTTAATTTATACCAGCTATGTACCAATTTTTATTACCGTTTCTTGGTTTGCTTCTTATCACGGGGCCCGGTCGGACAGTTGATTTGTGGTAAAACTAAGTTGGGGTGTTACAATTGGTATCAAAGCGAGGTTTAGGATCCCACGACCCAGAAAATTCACAGAGCCTTAGGATTTCAACTGAACCTTTCTTTGACGTTAGAGTCATCAATCTTTCTTTGACGTTAGAGTCATCAAAATTTCATCTAGCTCAGATATGCGTTGTATGGAAATATCTTTCTAGTAGATCTTTCTTTGTGTCTCGTACGTCAATAACTTTTTTTTCTTCCATCGTATAGGCACCGCGAACGAACGAGGCGGGCAAGCCTTCACGGCAGAATACCACTCCTGAGATAGTCATGGATGACAGGGTGCACCAGCAGCAGCACCAGCAACACCGGCAACACCGGCAGTACCAGAACCTACCGACTTAGCAGTCGTTATTGCTAGGGCAGTGGCCATAGCTCTGCTGGAATTCAGAAATGAATTGCCTGCAGCAGATCCAGCAGCAGTTCCCGTACCTGCCGGAGACTTAGGAATGGATCGTTATCTGAGAAATTTCCGATATCTTCAGCCCTCCAATTTCAATGGAGAAGAAACACTGATGGAGACCGATGATTGGCTGATAAAGACTCGCGACCTGCTCGAAGTGATGCAGTGCCCAGAGAACAAGAAGGTTCCTCTAGCTGCCTTTCTCCTGAAAGGTGAGGCAAATCTGTGGTGGACTAGGCATCTTGCGGACGACCCCGCTGGTAAGTAACGTTGTTCAGATTACCCCTCATTCCCAGAATGTTTTGTCCGTTTAACTTAATGGTAAATTGGATTTCATTTATGTTAGGTCGTACAGCAGATATGTTCACGTGGAATAATTTCTCGACGGCACTAGCTAGCTGGTTTGTGCCCCCGTCCGAGCGTCGCAGTCTCCAGGAGAAGTACCTCAGGCTCATTCAGGAGGACAGAACTGTAATAGCCTATGAGCGGGAGTTAACTCACTTATCTCGTTATGCGGGCAATATGCAAGGGGATGAGAACGAGAAATATAGCCGGTTAGTGGACGGACTGCGAGACTCTCTGAGGCAACCTTTGATGATGATGGTCAATGCCGATTATAGGAGCTTGGTGGACACAGCGAGGAAGCTGGAAGCTGATCAGCAGAAGGTGCAAAAGCATAACAGCTTCCGTTCGAAGCGACCTCAGGATTCACCACAACAGCAGCAGAATAGGAATAGCCAAGGAAAGAACTGGAACAAGAAGCAGAGATCTGATGATAAGAAAGGGGGTCAGACCGGGTCCAAGGTCAAAGATTACCCCCTCTGTCCTAAATGCTACCGCCACCATCTGGGTGAGTGTTTAGCTGCTGCAGGAGTTTGCTACAAATGCCAACAACCGGGACATATAGCCCGTTACTGTCAGAGAACTCCCGTGGTTCAGGTACAAAATTTCACTTGAGTAATCTTCTTAAGTTATATCTTTCCCTCAATAGGCCTAATTATGATTCTTTTATAGTCGAAGCTTGAGGTCGGTGGTCCTAGCAGAATCGACAGAGGAAAGGCTCATGTTGGAACCGAGGAGAAAAATACTGCAGGACGAGGTCCGGTGCAACCCAGAGCTTATGGGCTAGGCCAGCAGGAAGCTAAGGATCAGGAGGACGTGGTGACAGGTATGTGTACGTCCTAGACGTTTTAGTATTTCTCTCCTTAGTGACACTAAAAATAATACCTTTGTTGCATTCATGCATGTAGGAATACTTATGATACGAAACGTTCCCTCCAAGATTCTCTTTGACACGGGTGCCTCACACTCGTTCATAGCAGAATCTCTGGTGCGTAGGCTGGATTTAGAAGTCCTTCCAGAGTTTGCATCATTAGAAGTTATGATGCCTAATGGATCTTGTTTGCAGACCAGGAATAAGTGTAGAGTTCCAGTGTGGTTTGGAGAAATTGAAATCTCAATAGAAGCTTCACTCCTCCCTATAGCAGGTTTTGATCTGATAGTGGGTATGGACTGGCTTTCAGATATGAATGCAAGAATTGACTGCAGAAACAAGGTGGTACAGTTCGAAGGACCCAACCAAGTTGCATTTACCTTCCAGGATATGAAGGGAGTATCCAAGTTAATAATCTCCTCAATCAAGGCTATAAGATGCATCAATAAGGGTTGTGCAACCTTCTTAGTACTGATGAATGCTGAAGCCAAGGTTAATCTGCTAGAAGTGTCTGTCGTTAAGGATTTTTCTGATGTCTTTCCAGAGGAGTTACCTGGTGCCCCTCCTACCAGGGAGATCGATTTCCAGATAGATCTTGTACCTGGAGCTGCGCTAGTGGCCAAGAGTCCATGCCGAATGGCCCCCAGAAAACTTGCTGAGTTGAAGGTTCAGCTGCAGGAGTTGATTGACTTGGGTTTCATTCGCCCCAGCACTTCACCTTGGAGTGCCCCCGTACTGTTTGTTAAGAAGAAAGATGGTAGCCTGAGATTATGCATAGACTACCGTGAGCTGAACAAACTAACAATTAAAAATAAGTACCCTATTCCCAGGATAGATGATTTGTTTGATCAGCTCGAGGGATCTAGTACGTTCTCCAAGCTAGATTTGAGATCGGGTTACCACCAGTTGAGAATTCGAGATGTGGACATCCAGAAGACGGCGTTCAGTACTAGATATGGACACTATGAGTTCATGGTCATGCCGTTCGGGTTAATTAATGCCCCGTCCGCCTTTATGGATTTGATGAATAGGGTGTTCCGAGAACTACTAGACCGATTTGTTATCGTTTTCATAGACGACATTTTGGTTTATTCAAAGAGTCAAGAAGATCACGTCGAGCACCTCCGGACAGTGTTGAGCACTCTCAAGAAGAATCAGTTGTATGCCAAGTTTTCAAAGTGCGAGTTTTGGCTCTCAGAGGTTGCATTCTTGGGACACGTCATCAGTCAGAAGGGTCTAGCGGTGGATCCGAAAAAGATAGAAGCAATAAAGGATTGGCCAAAGCCGAAGGCAGTGACTGAGGTTCGCAGTTTTCTCGACCTAGCAGGATATTACAGGAGATTCATTAAGGACTTCTCGAAGATAGCGCTACCGATGACTACACTCACCAGGAAGGGAAAAGCCTTCACATGGACAGTGGAGTGTGAGCATGCGTTTGAGGAGTTAAAATCTAGATTGATGACCGCCCCGATTTTGAGTTTACCTGCAGGTTCGGAAGGATTTCAGATATATAGCGATGCCTCAGGTCAAGGTTTGGGGTGTTACAATTGTGTGCTTATGCAGCATGGTAAGGTCATAGCTTACGCCTCCAGGCAGTTAAAGGTTCACGAGAGAAATTATCCTGTGCACGATTTGGAACTTGCTGCGGTCATCCACGCCTTGAAGATTTGGAACACTACCTCTACGGAGTTCGTTGTGAGGTCTTTATGGATCATAAGAGTCTCAGGTATATATATGATCAGCAAGAGCTTAATATGAGACAACGAAGGTGGGTGGAATTCCTCTCAGATTATGATATTGGTATCCAATACCACCCGGGGAAAGCAAACGTGGTGGCTGACGCGCTTAGTAGAAGAGGTTCGAACTATGCCCTCATTACTCAGCAGGAAGAACTTGTGCGAGATCTGGAGAGGTTGGAGATCAGTATCATACCACGCTCCAGTCTTGGTTCTGCAAGGTTAAATTGGATGGAAATCACTTGCGATATTAAAGATAGGATCGGAATGGCTTTACCCCTAGATCCGAAGATAGTAGAGGTTTGGGACTTGACCCAGGCTGGTCAGAAGGAGAGGTTCAGCATTCAGGAGGGCTTACTTCTTTTTTATAGTAGAGTTTGCATTCCAGACGTTGGTCACCTCCGAGAGGAGATACTGTTTGAAGCTCATAATTCTAGATATTCAATACATCCGGGTAGCACGAAGATGTATGCAGATCTCAAGAAGTCGGTTTGGTGGTCAGGTTTGAAGAGTGATGTAGCAGAATATGTTGGAAGATGTGAAACATGCAAGTTGGTTAAAGCCGAGTGTCAGAGACCAGGGGGCAAGTTGAAGCCCCTACCTATTCCGGAGTGGAACTTTGAGGATATATCGATGGATTTTGTTCACGGCCTTCCCCGATCGCGGAGTGGGAATGACTCGTTATGGGTTATAGTCGATCGTCTGTCCAAGGTTGCCCATTTCATTCCCAATAAGAAATCGGATCAAGGCCCGAATTTGGCTCAGTTGTATGTAGATGAGATAGTCTGACTCCATGGTGTCCCCAAGACTATTATTTCAGATAGAGATGGCAGGTTTACCTCCAAGGAATGGAAGTACGTTCAGGAGCGTCTGGGCACTAAGCTACTTTTCAGTACGGCCTTCCACCCCCAGACAGATGGGCAGACAGAACGCACAAATAGAACTATGGAAGATATGCTCCGTATGTGCATTCTAGACTTTGGTGGTAAATGGGAGAAGTATGTCACCTTAGTAGAGTTCTCCTACAATAATAGTTTTCAAGCAAGCATTGGGATGGCGCCTTTTGAGGCTCTTTATGGTAGGCGGTGTCGGACACCGTTGTGTTGGGCTGAAGTTGAAGAGAGGTCTTCCAACAAAGAATCATGGGTTGACAAGACCACAGCGCGAATCAGGCTTATTCAAGAGCGCATGAAAACAACGCAGGATCGTCAGGCCAAATATTATGATCAGAGGCATAGATCGGTGGAATTCAGCGTGGGAGATTTTGTATATCTGAAGGTCAGACCAGTCAAGGGTGTCTCTTGAATCAAGCGGATGAAGAAATTGAGTCCAAGGTCCGTTGGTCCTTTCGAGGTATTAGAGCGCATTAGTGAGGTTGCTTATAGGTTGGCCTTGCCCGAGGAAATGAGTAGTCTACACGACGTATTCCACGTCCCCTATCTGAGGAGAGCAGTCAGAGATCCAAGTCAGATAATCAGTATTGAGGAAGCACCAATCGAATCAAACCTTAGTATCAATATCAAGCCAGTCAGGATAGTGGACTCAAGGATTCAGAAGCTCAGAAATAGAGAGATCCGTTTTGTAAAGGTCCTTTGGATGAACTGTAGCCGACCAGAGTATTCTTGGGAAAGAGAAGATGAACTCCGGAAAAATGAAGACTATGTTTTTCACTTTGACCCGGGTATGGTTACAATTTTCGAGGTCGAAAATTTTATTAGGAGGGGAGATTTGTAACACCCATGATTTAATACGCAAAACTAAATTTGATCGCAGGGCCCGATCTCGAGCAAGAATGACCAGGCCTATGTCGGATCGAGGTATATTTCCTTTACGATCATTGTATGCGCAGTAATAAATTTAGGAATATAAGTTGTTGATGTTTTAGTTGACGCATTTTAATTTTCTATGTGAGGGCGTAGCGCGTCGACTTAACAGTTATTAAGGTATGGTTATTTGGGTTACGTTTTAAAGGGGTGAAATTTCCATCCTAAGAATTTTTATTAATCTCTCCCCCATGTCTTTTTACGGTCCAATTTAGGAAGAGACGCAAGCCACGTTTTGTTTTTCCCCTGCGTAACCGGCGCTTAAGGCTCACGCATTTGATCAAGCCGTTAAAAGTCCCGCACTCCCCCTCTCGTAACTGTTCTCCCTCACGGCTTTTCTGATCCAGTGCGTTAGGAGTTAGGGCTCTCCGTGAGGGGCTCGCTCAAACCGTCGCTGCTCTTCTCCGTTTCCGCAAGTCGACGCAGCCTCTCCCTGATCGACGGCTTTTCGTTCTAGAGATCGGCAACTGCGTCGACTCTCTCTTCTTGTTTGTCGTCGGCAGCAGACGTATAGGAGCCGGCATCCTTTCCTGATAACCCTAGACAACATTGGAGTAGCTCCTTTGTCGTGGACTGCGTTTGGAGCCTTTCTCTCCCAATACCAGCAAGGTAAGTTGCCCTTTTAGTTTTCTCTTCGCTATGTAAATCGATCCCCCTTGTAGGTTCTAAATCCGCACTTTGTATTTTTCCAAATTTCAGACATTGGGATTGGGAGATCCCTATTTTCAGGAATCTTAATCGAGACACTTCAGTGGAGACTTGTCGTGTTAGATCTTTTGTTTCAGTTGCAGGTATCGTGTTTTTCCTCCACTATTAGAGAAGTGGTAGGCGGCCTCTTTTATTTTAGTGCAACATTTCCTGAATTTCGGAGAGGATTTTAAGTATGATAAATGCTTTTAGGTTCCTTGAGGGAATAAGTCTCCTCACCAATCGGAGATCAAATTTGTGTTCCAGAATTTTCTACAACGAACCATGCCGCCGAGACTGGTGTACGAACGTCGTAATCCCAATGTAAGAAATTCTATTCTTTTTAGTTAGACATATCAAATAATTATATACACAGATTGTATTCCTCGAATAGTAGGAGGACAGTTATAATATTATTCAATCACGTTTATCTGGACATTAATGTTCAACATGTAGGGAAATACGATATATAATTAGTCAGTTTAGTAAATTTGAAATCCAACAGTTAACGGAAAATGCTATTAGGAGGCATGATTGAGACTCTCTCCTTCGTGATAGATAGAGGCGCACTATCTTACTCATAGGGCATAGTAGACCTTATGAGCCTCATTTGTAGGGAGACGTTTTCTCCATTCAAAAGATGCAAGTCTGTGTCCATGGGACATGAGAACCGCTGTGTTCGTTAGTTGAGACTCGGATCGTTAGAATGCGCATAAGAAACTACTCTAGTTAGATAACGAAGGATGACAAGCTTAAGACAAATAGAATTCAAGTACACGCCGAAATGTCGAAAATCCCTATGGTTAAATATTTTCGAGCCTTGAATAAAAATATATGGCATGGTTATACTAGAACAGACATTTATTTTCCTGCCTTATTTTAGAAAAGTATGCATAGTAAAATAGTAAATATTTTCTTCATAGTATGAAAGTATTATTTTTAAATAAAACATGCTCACATTTTTCTTCCAAATATTTTTAGTGTCACTAAGAAGAATGGTCTTTCTTACTCTTCAGTTGGGCTTATTATTACAGGGGTCACAGGTGGGGTGTTGCGCCTAGGATGAGCGTGTGTGTCGATGTTCCCCTTAGTTTGTTTTCTTTCAGTAGTTTATTCCTTCAGTACTGTTTTGTTATATTGGTCATGTATCCAGACTCTCTAATATTTCTTGTTTCAGACTATGTATAAGACTTTCAGTTTTTCAAGTATTTTGGCTCTTTCAATTTTAGTGGCTCTGTGAAATCAAGTTCGAGGTACACTTTTACCCTTAGTTTCTTTTATTACTTCCGCTGTAAGTACTCTTTAGCACTTTTTAATTTATACCAGCTATGTACCAATTTTTATTACCGTTTCTTGGTTTGCATCTTATCACGGGGCCCGGCCGGACTGTTGATTTGTGATAAAACTAAGTTGGGGTGTTACAGTTCTCCACTGCGGCTTTGATCACCACCGCATCAGAAAAGGGGTTTTCGTTCCCCAGTATGTCTTCCTCCGAGAAAGTGATTTCACCCGACGGTGGTGGAGTCTGGGAGGCGGAGGCGGAGGCCGCACCCTTCCGGTACACGGCGTTGAGGCTCCCCTTCCGGGTTGCCTCCAACCCTGCTCCTCCGTGGATGATGCATATCCCTCCATGGGCTCCAAGATCTCCCCGATCCTCACACCTCCTTGGGGCGGGAACTCCTCCCCACTCGATCCTCAACATTCCTCCTTCTCGCTCCTGATGTCCCTCCTGGGCTCCTCCAGCTCCTCTCCTCAACTCCAAGAACTCAGGGCACGTGGCCGTCGCATGGCCCTCCACCTGGTGGAAGTCGCAGTAGGGCATTGCCCGACGCTCCTCTCCACCTCGAGGCTGTCGCGGCCTTGCTCTCCTTCCTCGTCCTCGTCCCCTCCTGATCACGTTCGCTTCCCTTTGCGGCACTTGGTTCTGCCTCCACTGCCCCTGCCTCCGCTCGGGAGAACGGCAGCGGTCACGCCGCTCCGGGGAGTATCTCCCTCCCTGTCTCCCTTGGTAGCCTCCTCATGCGGGTCTCCAGGCCGGCCGGCGAGGCGGGGCCTGGAACCTCCTCTCCTGATTCTGCTGGTCCCTGTTCTCCCGGGACCCTCCTTCTCGCCTTCTCGGCTCATCCCTCTTCTTGGTCTCACGTCGGCCGCTTCCATCTCCTTCCTTCTCTCCTCCCTCCAACCTAGCTAACTTGGCCACGAACTCCAGGCTGGTTGCCTCCCCCTCGATCTGCCTCGCGGCCCGATCGACCAGTTCCTCAAACGACAGGGGGGGATTGCGGGTGATCTCCATCTTGAAAAACTGGCTGCAGTCCAAGCTTGAATGACAAGATCAAGGTGTGCCCAGGGACCTCCTGGACTAGGAGGATCTCCTCCTGGAAGCAATCAAGGTATGACCCGAGCATCTCCTGGGGTCTTTGCTTGATAAGAAAGAGGTCCTCCGAGCCCTTCCTCCTCTTCTTGGAAGTAGAAAAGCGAAGCAGATAACTTCTGCGCAGGTCTTCGAAGTCGTAGATGCTTCCCGCGGGCAACTGGTGGAACCAGTCTCGGGCATTTTCCTGGAAGGTTATGGCCAACGGCCGGCACTTGAAGGCGTCCGTCATCGGCTTGATGGAGACCATATCCTCGAACCATTGCAGATGTTTGATGGGGTCATCTTTTTCAGAGTAGAAACTCATGGCGGGTTCCGTGAACCCAGCAGGAATGGGGGCGGACAGCACCAACTCGCAGAACGGACTAGGCGGGGCGAGTTGGCGAAGAGGACGAACTTAGTCGTACTCGCCCTCCGACTGGCGAGTCTCCGTCGGGCTTGCGAAGAGCACTCGCGCGCGGAGCGACTGGTCTTCGTCTTCGAGGAGCATCTCCTTGCTGAGGCGCTGACTCGGTCCCGCCTCGGCGGGCGAGGCAGCCGCGATAGGGGAAGGTGCCCCCGCCTCGGTGCGAGGCGTGAGTATATCCTCCATCGACTTCATGTACTGCTCGAAGACAGTCTTGGTCAAGAACTCGCTCAAAGGCAGCGAGTTCCCCTGGCCGGTTCCTGGCTCGTCACGTTCAGTTATGGGATCGTCAGATGAGATTTTCTTCTCTTGCTACAGTCCACGCTCACCGCACCAAAAATGTTGGAACCCGGATACCGGTCCAACTATGTTCGAGACTTGGGGAGTAGCTTGAGTTGCTTCTCTCTTCGTCGGATCCCTAGGTCTAATTATTTCGAGCTAAGAACTGACCCTCACTAGTTGATAGGTGGCTTCCTAGGAATGACCCACTGGATGCAGCGAGGAGGTCTCACCACTAACCCGAAAATCTCACTCTATGTCCCCTCCCAAAAACCAGAAGTTGAGCCTATCACAGACAGTACAAGGAAGAAAGCACAGGCTCTCAAAAGGGGGTGGATCTGTGCTGATCTAAGACTTAATGGGTCCTATTTATAGGCAAACTCTTTAAAGGGCAAAATGGTCCAAAAAGATCTGCGGATAGCTTCCTCCGCCTTAACCAAATTACTGGATGCAGACCAAAATGGTCTGCGAACAGCTCCTCGCGCCTTTTCGCATATATTAACCGCAACCCATGCTGGTCTGCGGATAGCGAACGAGGGTTGATGAGTCGGGTCGATCCGTACTCGCCTCGCTCCCTCCCTGAGACTGGTCAAAACGTCTAGGTATAGTCCTACTCGCCCAAGGTAGGTTCTCCTAAGGCGCTCTCGCCTTAGACCAGGCCAACTCGCCTCACCCCCGGGTGAGATGGAGCTTGGTACGCAGGGCTCGGCGGGGGAAGGTGTACTCGCTTCTTCTACCTTGGGCGGGCAAGACCGTCGGGGATCTACTCGTCGAAGGGTGTTTGTCTACTCGCCCAGCCTTACGAATCTACTCGCCGAATACGGGTTGCACAGTAAGTTTTTTATAAGTAATAAAATATTGGAATTTCATATTATACTTTTTAAGCTTTATACAGACAAAAACATGGATAGGACACAGGGTTTAAAATAACATCACTTAAAAGAACATATCAATAAATTCAATAAAGGCAGTGGAGCAAGATCAACAATATCTTCATGAAAAAGAGGGTCTGGCCTTAATTGATAGCTTCAATGCATTTATACGATCGTCAGCCTTCCATGCACGACCAATTTCTGTTTTAAGCTCTTGTAATCGTGAGACATATTCATGTTGTGTGATAGCCTTCTTCTCCTCTTTTACCATCATTTCTGGATCTTCTAGTTCCTCAAGGTGCAAATCTGCCAAAGACTTGTTACTTTCTGCATAAATTTTAAGTTGGAGGTTGTTCAGAAATTCATCAAGCAGACAGCATGTTAGAAAATGGACAAAATTTTAAAAGTATTCCGTGGACCTACTAACAATATCAGCATACCTTTGTTGTTCCCGGCCACAATATCCAATGCCTACAAATAAACCAGGCAAGCAGAATCATCACCATACAAGACAACAATCAGTCAGATAGGTATCGTCCAACCAAAAAAAGAAAACAAATTTGTCTCTCATTCAATAGCTAAATAATAGCATCAAACAACAAACTCAATCTGAAGAGTGAAAAAAATACATCATCTTAAAGCTAATAAACTATGCAACCCATTATTTAAAAAAAAGATGAAGATACTACTTCAACCTATTAACAGAAAATAAAAAAATAGATATTCAGACAAAAGAAAAGAGCCATCCCATTTAAAAATTTACAAAATATCTGGTTATGCTAGTAAATAGTTTCTGGATTGACAAACTCACCGTTGAGATCGTTATCATATTGCTACAAGAAAATTTCTGGGGTAGAGTTTTGCTAAAAACAGCCCATTCTTTTGCTGAAAGCTGGCTGACTTCATCAGGACTTCTCCTGGAAGTAGTATCGTGTCTTTGTGCATTAGAAGAGGGATCTATAACATGTACAGCATGTGCTCTCAGTGGGTCCTCAAAATCAACCTTTTCATGACTGGTAGAATCGACCTTTCATATATGATAATAAGAAGTTAGGTAGCATTCCAATAAAAGTACCATATAAGAAATACCACTTGCTCAACAACTTTTATACTGTGTTACCAACAATCCCTAACAAGCATTTATGGGGAAGTGAATCGAAGTCCATACTTTTGGGCCTGATTGCAATTTGTCCTAAAATTTCTCAAAACTTAGTACACAGATCCCGTAACTTTCAACCAGATTTATATTTGGTCCCATAGTAGTGGGAACACTAGCTATAAGCTTTTATATTCAAATTTGTTGTATGGACTAAAAAACTATTTTTTAAGAGAAACTGTATTTGCAAGACAAAACAAATGCAACTAAAATGATGGGGAGAAAATATCAAAATAACTTTACAACATCACTATCTCCCTTATCATGCTCCTAATTCACCTTCTTTTATGATAAATCTCAACAACAATCAGTCACCTTCTTGCTATGGGCACTGGCCCTTAAGATGAGTTAAGCCACATCTTTGAAGCTTAAAGGAAAAAAAATAAGGTAAGCATGGGAAATCAGGTCAAACTGAGGGAACTATAATAAGTTTAGTTTCGAAAAAATGGTGAACTCAATTATAACCAAGTCTTAAGCGTACGGACGTAAATACAAGTATCCCAACTATCTCTAAACATAAAATAAAGTAACAAATATTGGTAGGATGCAATGATGGATAAATTAGTTACATACATAAATAAAACTAAAGCATTAGATCTTAAATGGAAACTCATTTAAAACACTGCTCAAGAAACTTTATGTAAAAAATTTATGTACCCACTAATAAGCTTACAGAATGACACTTTCCTTTTCAAAAGTTCCATCTCTTTCCTTTTTCCATAGAATTTGTACCTTAGTATTTTTCATGTTTTAATAGATTTTCATTGAAGAATTATGATCTATAGAACAAATATACAAAACCACATAAATGATTGTCAGTAGGCTCCTCTTTCTTTCATTTTGGAAGAAAGTCAGGCCCATCCAAGGGACAAGAATGGAGCTGTATTTCAATGCTGAGGATTCACGGTCCTGTTTCTGCTGTTTTTTATCCGGTCAAAATGATCTCTTCTGAGAGGACTTTAAAGCTCTTTTCAGCCATACAAGGAGCCCATGTACTTGTCTACAAGCTCATTCGTTCACAGGAAATCTTAAATCCACTTCTCTTTCTTTATGTTGTCCTTAGCTGACTAGCTCTAGCACCGGGAAAAAAAAGAGCTTGAACTATTTTATAGCATGTTCAATATGTTGCACACAATCCAGTCTGCACCAGATCAACTGAGACATGGCAGATCTACACAAGGCAGTTCCCAAAATCGGTGGGAGTGAAACCTGATGAGAAGTGTCATGTGGTAGCTGGGAATTGCAGTACCTAGCCAATAAGGAGGAACCATGAGAGTGGGGAACCGTGAAAGGAGCCTTAAGTACAGTTAAATGCCACAATTTGAATAATCATTTATATTAAGTGTGGAGAGCAATTTTAGGAGTGGGAGAAAGATGGTGGCTACCCCTTACGCATGGAGCATTGTCATTCCTTCTCTTCGAGGTCCAAACCTTCTTGTGCAATTTCATGCTTGGAGATTTCAGCAATGCTCATTCAAAAGGCCAAACCAAAGTCATATTACAGCAAAGATTTTTTTTTATCGGAACAAAACCTGCCTAATAAGACAGAATTTATGGCATTAATTCTCGCATCCAACATTGACATGCGTACCTCCTGGGTCGACATTTTGTAGTTTGTACCCTAAACCCGGGATGCATCATCGATAAAGAGATGAGTTCGACATAGCACCCTCAACCCAATAGTCAAAGCGAGGTTCTTAATTGTTTCTTAAAGACTTTTAAAAGTAGCACTAGCACGACAATTAACTCAACAGTTGGTGATGATAGACATCTTGATGTATCTGAATTCATCATTTCACCTTCAGAAGAAGGCACAAAATTCATTAGGAGAGAAGAACGCGTGAGAGTACCACTCTACAAAAAGGAATGAAGTTCACGAGCTCGACCACGGGTGCAGGTAAGGTGTTTCCCAGCACTGGATGACGTAATTGCCGTTGATATTTCCTGGACCAACTAGTCCAAGTCTATTCCATAAGGATTTGGGTTTCTATTTGCTTTACAAAAATCATGGTTCTTTATAAAATATTTAAAGAAGTATGGATTGGGGGAATTTGTAATTTGTTTTTTTTAAGACAACAAGAGACCTAGAAGAATGAACCGTGGATTCTAGGGTGAGAAAAAGAAGACAGTTGTTCTTTCTTCCCCGTTGAAGACTCCTCCAGGAACCCTAATTCTAATCACTCGAACTTCTAAAATGTGGCAAATTTCACATCTTTTAGCGCTTGATCTTTCAAGCATGGCAAAGCAAAGGCTCTTATCCAAGGTGTGGTGGTCATATTCTTATCTCCACCAGTGGTGATTGGTGAACCTAATATCTCTTTTCTTCCTTCTTCATTTTTATGTCAATTATCTTCGTAAGCCTTATCATAAACTTTAGCTGGTGGTATTTGAATTTTTACGTTAATTTGGCATTGGATATTCTTGTGGATTACTGTTGTGAATTCTGCGGGAAGGTGTTTCCCAGCACCGAACTGCTTCACTCCATGGTTCAGGAAGGTAATACCTCGCAGCTACGGGTGTTGGAATGGCGCAGGTAGCGCTAATCCAAGTATTTGAGTTCTCGTATGAGTTCAAAACATCACATGATTCCTTATATAATATTTAAACTGATAGTGAGGGGTACTTGCAACTTGTGGTTTGTTTTCCTATTTAAAAAGCAGATGAGACTTAGGCGGATGAATTGTGGATTGCATGAATTGAGTCAATGTTTCTTGCTTGGAGAAACACCCACTTGCTCTTAGCCTCTTATTAATCAGTGTTCTTCAAGTTGTCTATTATTTTTGGGATGTACCAATGAAGTACGGGTCATCTTCAAGTTGATTTCTCCACTGTTTTGTGGAAGAACTGTTCTAGACAGATTTTAATTTTGGTGTATTGATTTTGTAGTGTTGTTCTTCTCTCAATGTACCCAATGGTCCATCAGGTCCTCTCAAAAAACCGAAGTCACCATCCATAAAGATAAATGGGGTCTCATAGATGAGAAAAATATTGTGAGAAGAGCAAAGGTTAGTGAGCTGTACTCTCTCCCGTTGATCAACTGTGACACTTTGTGGCGACTCGTGCTCACTTGCTTAATGTCCTCCGCACTTGCAACTACAAAGCTAACCCTCCTGGTTGTTTCATCCAATTGGTAATGGGATTTTGGCTCTGGGAGATCCGGAATTCTAGGAACATTCTTGTGTTCGAGGGCAAATCGACTCTCGTTTCCCTCGCGTGTAGCAGAGGCTAGATGGCGGTAATAAAGCTTTTTGAGGCTAGAGGCGGCAACCTTGGGGTTGTGCTTGCCATTAGTCATAGTTTGGGTTCTCGGGGGAGTCTTCTCGGCCGACCCACCTTTACACCTTTGTTTTGGGAACCTCCATATGATGAATGGGTGAAGCTTAACTTCGATGGTGCTGTCAAACGGGCATCTGGTTGGGAGGGAGCTGGTTGGGTCATTCGTGATCATTGTGGGTGTTTCCTTCTGGCGGGAGGCATTCACTTTCGCTGCTTGTTTGTTCTGACCACCGAGCTCCGTGCGGCTTGGGAGGGTCTGCGCTTATCCATCTTTTCGTTCAAAAATCTGATTTGTGCTGATTCTTCCTGGGCATCCTTCGTCTGATCATCCAAGATGACTATATATGACTGTGATTCAATGGCTTCGGGGTTCCTCGACTTGCTCAGGCAGCAGGATGGGTCAGGCGGAAGATATTTTAGGCTGGATCTCTGGGCTATTGAGGTGTAAGGTTGACCATGGATTTCGCATTGTGAACAGTGTTGTTGACTAATGTGCCAACCTGGCCATTGTGCGGGGAAATTTCTCTTGTTCTGCGGAGAATCTTCCCGGTGAAGTCAGGGTCTTAGTTGAGCATGACCAAAATCGTCGGTAGTATGAAAGAGTACACTAGCCATTAGTGTGAATCGCCTTTCCTACCAAAAAAAAAAACTCCTAGGTCATATGCCAAGACATGCTGAACAGTCATCAAGGGTGATGCGAAAAGAAAACTTGAGTTCATAATCAATCTAAAGTCAGTGGAAGTTCAAAGAAGCTAAACGCTTATACCGGGCAGTAGTGAGGTTTCTGAAACCAAGCGAGCACAATCTATTACTAGGGATGATAAATCAGGAGGTGAGAGAGGGAGAGGGAGAGAGAGGGGAAACCTGAACAGACGGCGAAGCGCGGATGGTAAGGAGGGGATGTTCTTGAACAGATTTACGAGGGAGCGAGAAGGCGGATTCTTCGGCGCCGTAATCGCGGCGCCTGAACTCCATGCCTCGCGGGGGTACCGGGCTGCAAGCCTGCAATAGAGATCAACGTATATTTTGGCTTGACATCAAGGCGGTTAAAATCTTGTTCATTTCAATGTCCAGATTAATTCGGTGACTGATCAAACAGATTCATTAATCCAATCTTTTTTATATATTTTTAATAAAAAATTATCGGCATTTAAATAAAGTGAAAATCAATCTTAATTATAAAATGGGCCTTCATTTAGAGTCCCAAATAAAGAGAATCCCGATCTGATCAAAATATGACCGTCCTAAATATCCCCTGCGATATTTTCTGCGCAATATTAGGTGTCATCTAAAATGATAAACAAGCATATCATCTCACATTAAAAAATTTATTTGTTTATCAATTTTTCAAATGCATCTCAAGTGACAAATCAATAAAAATACAACGGAGATTAAGGCTCTGTTTGGGGGAACTTATTTTCATCGGTCAAGCGGCTACGACCGCATGAATCTGACTTTAATTAAGGTCTGGTTCATGCGGTCGTAACCGTTTGACCGGTGAAAATAAGTCCCCCCAAACGGAGCCTAAGGCTCTGTTTGGTTGGGTTGTTGATGATGGAAAGCTGCTGATAGAAAATGGAGTCTGGGAAAAGTGTTGTTTCTGAAAAATAGAGTTTTGTTTAAAAACTGTTTGGGTTAAATGAAGTTTGCAAAATAAAGTTTTGAAAAAGTTGTTTGGATGAGAAATTGAGTTTTGGGTAAAAAAAAAAATCATAAAAAGATAACCAACACCAAAAAATGATAAAAATGACAAAAAATATTCACAATACAATAACCAACACCATAATAATAATTTTTATGTCATGAAAAAGACATGTTTTTGCTTAACCATTTACCCTTGCAATCTCGGTCTATGTTCTAGATTCATACAACTTATGTGTTATAGTCTCACGTAGCGCGATCATCTCATCTACACCACTTGCAGTATCAGAGCAAGTTTCTCACCGCCCATGTGAGCCTACCCCCATCATGCATCTCGATCCCCCTGTCCGCTCTCACTAAAATCAATATCCACACGCGAAGAGTGTTGGCGAATGAAATTATGTAAAATCATCGTGACCATCACAATATCTGTTTGTATGTCAAAGTGATAGTTTGGCATGTCCCGCAGTATGACCCACTTCTTCTTCAAAACGTCAAACGATCGTTCTATCACACTTCTAAGCGATGAGTGTGCATGATTGAACATCTCTCGACGTCCTTCTGCTGAACGACCCCACGAGCAAAGTTTGGTAGATGATACCGTGTATTTTGAAAAGGTTTCAAATATCCTCGTTGAAATGGATAACCAGAATCGACCAAGTAATATTTTCCTGGAGAATATAAAATCGAGTTGAATAACACTAAATTTGAGAAACAATAGTTAGTTGAATAATAAATTTGAGAAGCAATAAATTTGAGAAAAGTAAACAGTTGTTGTCTGGAGGTAGATGAGAGAACGTATAACGAGAATCACTTATGACACAATTGAAAATTCGGCTATCGTGTGCAGATCTCTCCTAACCAACCATAACGAAAGTGAAACACATGTTGAAAAATATACATCAATATATACATATGAGTACTCGAAATGACCGTAAAAAAATACACATCAATATTACAATATTTATTTTGTAAAAAAAATACGTATATACTTAAGAAGATTATTTTTTCACTCTCTCTTTCCCTCTCCTGCACACTCTCTCTCCCTCTTTCCTCTCTCTCTCTCTCTCTCTCTCTCTCTCTCTCTCTCTCTCTCTCTCTCTCTCTCTCTCTCTCTCTCTCTCTCTCTCTCTCTCTCTCTCTCTCTCTCTCCGGAGAAGTTTATTTTTATTTTTTTTTATCAAAGATGTTTAAGATAAAATATGTGAAAGATCTTGAGCTTGAGCATGTAAATGTGATCTTGTCGAGATCTATCTTGAGTCAGAGTTCAAAATAGCAAGCTTGAGCTTGAAAATTTTGCCGAGCTCTACTCATTTGCACCTCTAAGATTTACCAACTCGGGCACTCAATTGATTATTAGTTCTCAGTCAGCATCTTCATGGACTGCAAATATTTCTCATGTGGTATTCTCTCCCGCCTTTCCCATATATTTCTTCTAACTTCATTGCTCCCCAATTCAAGGCTTCTGGTTAATACGATTTTTCTTTTTTGGCGAGCATCCATTGAGAGATGAGCATTTCTTACCCGGGATCAGGCCCGGGCCCGCTTTAGCGGACTCAGACTCCAGCTCTAAGGGGAGCTTGATGAGGCCCCCAAGGCCGGCCGGGCTTGGTCTTATAATTTTTATTTTTTTTATTTTTTTTATTTTTTAATTTTCACTTATGGCTAGTAGTCGTAAAAAATTGGGCTTTTACCCGGGCATAAGTTTGGCCCGGCCCGGGTACCAGCCCGGGCAATTGCACCAAACTGTGGCCTGTTAGGCCTCGACAACCCGGGCTGAGCCCGAGGCAGACTAGCCCGTGGCAGGGCCTTGCCGGGCTTTTTTGCCCCCCCCCCGGGCCTGGTTTTTATGCCCATGTCTAAAATTACACATCATGTATTTTTAAACACATGGGAATTGTGTGTATTCTTCCTCCTTTTCATCCCTGTGTAGAACGAGAGATTATTAGGACCGGACTTCGTTCCGAGATTTAGAATCGGGTGAAAGTACATTTTGCTGCGTGGAGGAATCAACGGGCGCAATTTAAGTGGAGAAAAAACTAAAAATCAAAAGGAGGGCGTAGGGAACCCATTTGATGATCGCGCGCGATCGTTTTCGATCTCCCGTTATCCAAACCTAATAACTTGATCACGTGTAGATTGTAGAACTGGTATGAATCGTCCGAGTTGTGGTAAAACACCATCTATTGTGCGATATAGGCTTCTTTTGGCGCGGTTTATTTGCTCCGGTGAGTTGGGTCAAAAAGACAACACGAAGAGTAGAGAAAAAGAGAATAGAGAGAGGGGTCACGATTTGAAATTAATAGAAAAAAAGTATATCCACGCAATCCGAAAAGCTTTTTAAGAACAAGTATCTGTCCTTCTCTAGCTGGCGTACAGCTCTGGCCCTGTAGGTTAAAGCAGCACCGTCGCATGATAATATAGTATTATTAATTGTCTAGACAAGTCAAAAATATGAAAATACTATTATTTATATGTCCAAAAATATTATTTTAATCACGCCTTTAAATGAAAATTATAATGGTTTATTGAATTTTGACTACCGCACAATTAATGCGTCGGAATAGGGCCGAAAAATCTGACTATTAATCAGTCGCCGCATCACTTCTCAATGGACTCGTAACCAAAATAGTCAGCGGTCTCTGTGTTCTGGCGAGTAAGTAACAAATCGTTGACATCGCATTCCCTGCATGATCTTCATGTTATCATAATAATTAATATACTAAACTATGATATTAAAAAAGGTTATAATACTGCGATTAGGCAGGACAAAGAAACGTGGACTTGCTAGCCAGCTAGGTTTTCATTGGGATTGAGAAATTTGATATAAAATTCTTATTACACTTATATGATGTTACTAATGCTTCGTTTGGCGCGCGTGAACACGGTTCGTTTGTGAACGCTTGACCTCACCTAAAATAATTGGGTGGCATCTATCTGCTTTTTTGAGCGGTTTGGAGTCAGAAAGGAAGAAAGGAAGGAAAGACAAAGAAAGACACATTTCTCTCATTCGTAGCAGGACCACCTCTTGATTAGGAAACAAAATATCATATAGGATTTCTGTATGCGACTGAACTTCTTCATACACTTTATGCTCAAAATTAGTTTATTTTCTTGATAGCAATCATAACCTTTGTCTTGCCAAACATATATTCTATGATAATGGCGTTTTTGACCAAACTTACCCGAGCAAATAAGTCGCGCCAAACGAAGTCTAAGTTATATTGCAGTAATCAGTGGCGGAGCCAGGAATATTGGAGCGGGGGCACAAGACTCTTAAAGTATGAAAAAAATAACAAATAAAAAATTGCTCAATAAAAAAACATTCATTATAAAATAAAATTAACATTAGTACATGAAAAATTCATAAAAATACCTTAAACATTCTTTTCCTTGTTTTTTGAAGGAAGGACACATCTTCTAAATTTCATTTTTGAAATTCTTGCAAAACATCTTCATCATCAATTGTATCAAACACTTCATTCTCAATATAAGTAACCAAACAATCATTCAACCATTCATTTCTTAATCTGTTGCGAAGATCTTCTTTAATCAAGCCCATTGCAGAAAATGATCTTTCAACTATGGCTGTTGCAACTGGTAATGTTAAACACAATGTCAATAGTAAATAAACTTCAGGATAACTCATGTCCTTCTTATGTTTAACCATTTTTTGAGCAAGTTCACTAAGTCCATTTAAATCACGAAAATCTTCATGAGTTGAGACATCATAAAACCAATTTATTAGTTGACTCTCAAACATTAAAAAAGTTCTTTCATTAAACTCTACCGAATAAAAATGAGCCAACTCAATTAATTTATCCTTATTGAAAGCAGCAAATGAATCTTGAGGATTGAAGCAAGCCATGTTTGAAATCAACTGAATATTGTCATTATCAAAACGATCATTCAGCTCTTGGTATTGAGAGTCAATCACTGTGAAAAACAGTTCAACCTTATAAAAATATAGATTAGACCTCTTTTGAACCCCTCGTTTGCTTCTTGCAGGATGCAAGTAATTATCCTCCATCTTTGAAATCTCTATTTCATATTTTTCACAAAACGTAGACGTTTCAGTGATCAATTGTACAAAAGCACTATCAACTCTTAGGTCTTGAAGTCTCTTCTTTGTAATATTAACAAAACGCATGACATTTAATAGGTCTTGATCTTTTCTTTGCAAAGCTTGAGATAACTCAAATGTAATCCCCAGTATTGCCTTCATCATATGCAATGTAAAAGCAAACTCAAAGCAATCTATCTCCTTCAAAACATTATAGGCTCCAGTGCTAGTTTCTCCAAATGAAGTGTCTTCGTTTAGAACATTATGCAAAGCTTCAATAGAAGGAAATAATGAAATGATACTGAGAATTGTACCATAATGTGAATTCCAACGGGTGACTCCATGTCGCTTTAAATTCTGTTCTTGATTTAACCCACGTCCTGTCTCAATTGAACCTAAAACAATGCCTTCATGTATTTTCATAGCTTGTGTTTCTCGAAGAATTGCTTGTCTTTTACATGAAGAACTAACTACATTAGTTAAGATGTGCAGAAAATAAAAAAAAGTATTCATCTTCTTGTGTCCTTTTGCAACTTTAATCAGTGCTAGTTGAAGCTGATGAGCAAAATAGTGAACATAATAAGCAGATTTATTCTCTGCCAATATCAAACTTTTAAGTCCATTAAAACGTCCACTCATATTGCTCGCACCATCATAACCCTGACCACGAATCTTTGATAATCAAACCATATGTAGCAAATAGTGAATCAATCGCCTGTTTAAGTGATAGAGCAGTAGTATTTGATACATAAACCATAGCCAAAAATCTTTCAATTACAAAACCATTCTTATTTACATATCGCAGGACAACACTCATTTGCTCTTTAGTTGAAATATCCCGAGCCTCGTCAACCAACAATGAGAAAAATGAATCTCCAATATCTTTGATTATTGCCTTTGTTGTTAAACTTGCCATTACATTGCATATTTGTTTTTGAATTTCAGGAGACGTCATTTTTGCATTTTCAGGAGCATTGAGCAAAACAACCCTTTTAATTTCATCATTGGAAAGTGAATGAAACTTTAGTAATTCCAAGAAATTTCCTATGTTCAAAGATTCATCGCTTTCATCATGCCCACGAAAAGCTAACCCTTGTCTTAGAAGAAATCTGATATAGGATACACTGGCACTTAATCTTATACGGTAGTCAATTTCATTTTGCACATTTCTCTCTTTCAAAAGCTATATCTATATGTTTTTTTCGATTCATTAAATCTTCGCATGCTACCTTACATTTGTTATGCACACTCAAATTATCTCCAATGTGCATACTCAAACGTTCTATCTTCTTCCAATTTGAAAAACCACATTGAACAAATGCTTCATGACCACCACCTGTATCTCCAAACTCAAAAGCAAAAAGATAACAAAACAAACAGGAAACTGCGTCTTTTGCTTCACTATATTTCAACCATTGAGCATAAATCTTTTCTGTATACCATTTTGCACAAAATCTACGAGCTTTGTCTTGAGTTGTAGTCTTAGTAGCAGGATACTCTTTGAGAATTGGTTGGTTTGGGCCTTTAATCAAATATGATCTTCGAATATTTTCTCTCTCAAAAGGGTCTTTAGAGATATTGTAAAGCGGGGGCCTTAAACCTGGATCAGATATTGGAGTTGAAGTTGGAGTTGGGTTTGGTGTTGGAGTTGGAGTTGGAGTTGGAGTTGGAGTTGGAGTGCACTCAAACTCTCTTTGCCGTTTAGTTCGTACAATGAACTTATCCATTTTCCTATATGATAAGAAAAATTAATTTATAACCTGAATATAGCTGAATACGTGTTTAAAAATAGGTGTTAAATTATATCTTACCTAAATCTATACCAAACTGGATTAAATCACAAACCTAAATCTATATCTATCTCTATATAATTTATATCCTACCTAGATCTAAGTGAGGAAGAAGAATGGACCTTGCGTCCTTGCCGATTATCACTCCAGTTAGTGTTGAGAACACTCCACTTTCTTGAGAACACTTCAATTCTTGAGAACTCAATTAATGGAATCTGTTGATGGAATCTGCTGAAATCACAAGTGCACACAATTAATCAGATTTTAGAGAAAACACAAGTGCACACAATTAATGGAATCTGTTGAAATCACAAGTGCAGACCTTAATCGCAGTGAAGCGGCAGCAATCTGTTGAAATCAGTTAGTGTCGACCTTAATCGCACACAATTAATGGAATCTGTTGAATTGAAAAACTTCTAATCAGAAATTGAATTGAAAAACTCCTAACTCCTAATCAGAAATTGAATTGAGAATTGTGTATGCCTGAATTGAGAATTGTGTATGCCTTTGCTTACCAAAGTTCTTTGCAAAATCAAAAACTCCTAATCAGAAATCTCAGAAATTGAATTGAAAAACTCCTAACTCCTAATCAGAAATTGAAAAACTCCTAACTCCTAATCAGAAATTTACCAAAGTTCTAACTCCTAATCAGAAATTTACCAAAGTTTTGTGCAGAAGAAGAAGAAGACTTACAGTCGATATCAGAGAGCGTCGATAGCGTCGATAGCAGAGAGCGGCGATAGCGTCGATCGGCAGCAGAGAGCGGCAACAGACAACGGCGATCCAGCAGCGGGAGCGAGAGAGCCGGAGCAGAGTCGCGGAATCGCTCTTGCCCTAGGTGCCCAAGGGGGCGGAAACAGGTGACAGTCGGCGGAATCGCTCTTGCCCCAAATCGCGCAGAAGACGGACCAGAAAATGTGTGGGGGCACGGGCCCCCGCAGGTCCTACTGTAGCTCCGCCCCTGGCAGTAATGATATTGTAGGTCTTATTATACTATTTCAAATGGTGCCCAATGGTGCCTAACAACACAATATGCATTATTATGACGACACGTGACCAATAATATTGAGAAGATGCATCAAAAAAATCATTTACCGAGAAGATGTACACCCTGAGAAGGGTCTAACTACGAGGTCTTTAATTCTTGCTTGTCCTTATCGAGAGACTCTTTCTCAGGAACCTCTACTAAGAACCCTCACTCAGAAAGGTGCACTACTACCACGATCAACTTATTGCGTCTCCTTCCAAAATGCGTCAATCATTATGAAGACACAATTCTCAAAGTGTGTGTGTGTGTGTGCGCGTGTGCGTGCGCGTGCCTGTGTGTGTCTCAAAGCTCACGCGCGCGTGCGTGTTTCTCAAAGCACGTGCGCGCATGTGTGTCTCAAAATGTACGCGTGCGCGTGTTTCAAAGTGTGTGTGCATGTCTCTCTTTCTCTCTCTCTCAAAGTAGTGCGTCTGTGTGTCTCAAAGTGTTTGTGTGTGTGTGCCTTAATTAGGTCTTGCATGTGCACCATATATACATACAAATTCTCAAGAAGATATCTCAAAGACCCCATGCACATGATCCCTCCCTTGACACCCTAATTTGTAAGCTTTGCTTCTCGAATGCGATATCATTAACACTCACATGTTAATAAAGAAGTCTCTATTAATACTCTCTCTCTCTCTCTAATGTGAATCACTCTTTTGTTATCTCTCCTCTTAATATCTTTGACCTTCCGATGAAAAATTATTACTCGATTAGCAATCTCAAACAAATTGAAACATAATATCTTAAATGGTGCAGTTAGCGTGGATCATCCGGCCATTAGTATTAAAAAATTTCACCATGAGTCCATAAAAAGAACAGCCTGGTGCACGAAGCATCCCTGCATAGTGAGGGTCCGGGGAAAGATCCCACCACAAGGGTGAAATGCAGGCAAACCTTATCCTGCATTTTCACCATGATTCCATGACCAGAAAAAATGACAGCGATGCACGAACATCTGCTTGGACAAATTGTGGTCATAAAACTACGTACACTTTTATCATTTAGAGGAACAATTAACGATGATATTAATGGCAACAGTGAAAACCTCCCCCCAATAGATGGCCGCAGTAACTTTAGTCCAACTAAACCCTAGCTAGAGGAGCAGAAGACACATCAAGCAGCAGATAGCTAGTCACAACTCTGCAGAACCGATATATGCTCCAGAGTCGTTCCTATAATGAGTCAAACAGTGAAAACAACGACAAATGTGGCTCTCTTCTCTTTCCTTTCGGCAACAAATTAAGGCTCTGTTTGGTACAGTGGTGGCGGTCATGAACGCGGTGGTAAAATCGTCATTCATGAACGCTCACCTAAGAAACATCATTCACTCGAACATAAAAGTGAATGAACTTCTTTATATGCCCGTTCACAAATGACAGTTTTACGTGGCCAAACAGAGAGAGACACACACACGAGTGACCGTGCATGAGGATCCCCCATGCCCCTAGCGACAGTAGCCTGATCACGACATTGTCCCGACTAGGCCGCGATCCCGCTCTTGTAAAACTACCCAAAGTGCAATTTCAAATATAATACTACATGCAATAAATGAGAAATATTTATACACCGCACAATGATGATACAACACGTAGTTGCAGATGCTGCTATCTCGCTTTTTTAAATATAAAAATATTCATGGATCAAGCTAGAGTATAGTCATTTAATACGCATCAACGTAACTACCTTCCTCTCCCATGTCTCCATCTTCATAATATTTTTTTTATTGTATTATATAAAACAATAACAAAACGAAAAAAAAAACACGAAACGACAAACACTTCGTGACATACGCAAGACGCCAAGTTTTTTTTTATTTTTCTTAAAATGTGATGCGCCCCCTCTC
Organism: Dactylorhiza incarnata; assembly: GCA_033032865.1. NCBI lineage: Eukaryota > Viridiplantae > Streptophyta > Magnoliopsida > Asparagales > Orchidaceae > Dactylorhiza > Dactylorhiza incarnata. Next base: position 1,303,090 of record JAWHQI010000282.1, on the reverse strand, counting down.
TCCCTCCCCCGCTTCTCGTACAAAATAGTTCCAACACACTTTCAGATAAAATCAAATGCCATCAATGAGAGAGACCTGTCAGAATTCTGAAAAATACCTAAATGTCTTTTTTTTTTAAATTTCATAATTGATGAAATGAGGGCAGAATCAGTAAATCTAATGTTTCACGTGTTCACACAGGCTACAACAAGCAGTAGCAGCGGCCCGCAAAGCCCGCCCGGAGCCTGCCCGGCCCAGCCGCCTTTCCAATGGCATAATGGTGAATTTCGGAAGTGGCAGGGGTAAGATGGGAAGTGCATATGTTGCACCAAAGACCCTTTCTCCTTTATATATAGTATAGATATATGAAATAAAAATTAATAGAGAAATAAATAGGCAAAATACCCAAATTAGTCCCTTAACTTTGAGTTAAGTTTCAAATAGTCCTTTAATTTTCATTTGTTTCAAATATGCCCTTTAACTTTTGGCCTGATTTCAAATAGGTCATTTAATATTTTTTCATTTGTTTCAAATAAGTCCATTAATTTTTGGCCAGATTTCAAATAGGTTCTTAGCTTTAATTTTTATTTGTTTTAAATTGATCCCTTAACTTTGGACATAGTTTCAAATAGCTCCTTTAATTGGTTCTTTAACTTTATATTTTATTTTCAAATAAGTTCATAAACCACCATTATTCATATTATTAGGCATGACGAGGCATTTATGCGCGTTGATAAATCATTTATGTGAAAATAAAATAATTTTTGATAATTATCTAATAAAAATAATTACTGTTTTTTAATTTATAATTTTTCTAATTATTTTTTCAACACACTATAAATTTATATTCATTTATTAAAAATAAATAACAAAAAATAGGGATTATAAAAGTCACCATTAAATTGAAATATTAAAAAATGAAAGAAATTCAAAATGTAACATTCTTTGTGACATTTATTTCCACCAAAATAAGACTTAGCTATATGTAGTCCATTTCAGAAGGCGAGAGAAACTATTCACAGTCCATTTGTGGATTTGCCTATAAATAGGACCTCAAGACACAAGTAGAAGACACCTTCACCCCCCTATGGTGGGCGAGTTCATTGTCTGCCCCTCTTGTGTCGAGCTCAGCATTGACTTTAGGAGGGGAAGTTCCTATAAACTTCCGGATATGTGGCGGGGACCTCCTCGCTGCAGCACGCGGGTCTTGTTTATAGGCAGTTCGGAGTTGTTATTCTATGCTCTCTAGCTTCTTATCACCTAGTCTCACGCGGATCGATCATTAAACAAGTAGCATTTGGTCACTCCCCAAGTCTCGAACATAGTTGAACGTGTATCCGGGCTTCAACATGGTGGTTTATGAACTTATTTGAAAGAAAATATAAAGTTAAGAGACCAATTTGAAAAAAAAAAATTTATTTGAAACTAAAACCAAAGTTAAGGGACCAATTTAAAGCAAATGAACATTAAAGAACCTATTTGAAATCAGACCAAAAGTAAAGAGACTAATTTGAAGCAAATGAAACTTAAAGAACTGATTTCAAATAATCTATTATTATTATTATTATTATTATTATTATTATTATTATAGCTTATTACTTATTAGCATCCAGAATAGGAATTCTTATAAATGAGTTTGTGCCGGCTTCACCGCTAGTCCACAAGTATTCCAGCCGGAGGCCTAACTTCCCCTGTTCCTTGAGCAATTAGGACTCCTTCCATTTATAATTTATTATATCCATAATCAGGAATAAAACATTAATGTTGAACTTGCATGCAACCAGCTCCCCCACTAGCTTGTTGCATGATCTTCAATTCATTTATAAACTCCGTCGACGACCCTCTCCTCCTCCTCCTCCTCATCCTCGCCGCCATTCTCAACGACGATGAGAAGAAACCTCTTCGCAGTACTATTCATAACCTCCCTCTTCTTCACATCTCCTCCCTCCTTCGCATATCTCATAATTAATCGCCACGAAACAGAGCACCTCCCATCTTCCTCCCTCAGGAGAATGAGCGGCTCGCCGGAGAAGTACACCAATCCAAGGGACACGGCGATGACATGCGACAAGTTTCCCAGGGTGTGCAGATCCGTCGGAAGCCCGGGCCCGGACTGCTGCAGGAAGCGGTGCGTGGACGTTATGGCCGACGGCGTCAACTGCGGCGAGTGCGGGAGGAAGTGCGGCTACGGCGAGAAGTGCTGCGGCGGGAGCTGTGTGAACGTGATGTATGACCGCGGCAACTGCGGCGGGTGCCGCCGCCGCTGCGCCAAGGGGAGCTCCTGCCGATACGGGATGTGCGGCTATGCGTGATGAAACGCTGTGTTCGACGAATTGACATGCCAGTTTTTAATTTGATTTTTAATTTCCAGATCCTATTGTTTGTACTGTGATGTAAAACGAAAGTGTTGCTTGATAAATATTTATTTTCAGATTTTTTATCGGTTGAGAAAAGAAGTCTTTTATTTTGATTTCATACGTATGTTACGATGAATCTTGAAATGATATTTATGAGAAAACTTGGTTCATTATATTGCAATAATTTTAAGGCAAAGATCAGTCGATATCAGAAATCACTATATCATTCTTTTCCCTTGTCATCTCTAACTTTGGAGAAATGAATAATAATAATAATAATAATGAAAATTTAAATTGTTAACATAAAGACGAAATCTCTTTAACTTATATGTTATATTGAGTTGATGATACACTTATGCAATTCATCTCTCAAATTATGAAGCGCAGTAATACAATGAAAACTTCGGCCAAAAGTTTAGTTATTGAGATCAAAAACTCAATAAATATACTTCACCAAAAACTCATAAATAAATAAGATAGACCACGTCACAATAAATCATAGTGCTCTCATCATACAAGACTCAACGATTTAGTTCATGACTATATAAACACAACACATAACAAGAAAGATCTTGATGGGGTCTCGCTCATTATATAAGAATTCCGGGCTGCGAGTAGCCGGAATCCCATAACCCACACTCCTTTAGTGAGGAGTTAGGAGAAAAACCATTGCACATGCGATCCCCGCACGTGATCTCCGTGCACGATCGAAAAGTCCAACCACCATCTGAAACGCGCCAACCGCCGCTGCCGCGCTTACACCCGCTCGCATCCACAGCCGCCCGCCCTTGGTCGCTCGCCTTCGGCGTGCGTGGCCGGTCGCCCTTGGCCGCCCGACGCTCGGCGTGGAAGGCGGTCGTGCGACCTAGCCGTCCGTGGCCGAGCACCACCAATCGGTCGGCCACGCTTGGTTGCACGCCCTCGGCGCGTGCGGCCAACCACCGGCTGACCGCTCGTGGCCTTACGCCCACGGCCGCGCTCCTGGCCGGCGCACGGCCTCCCAGCCGACTCACCCCGTCGGCCGCTCGAGGCTGTGCGCCTGCGGACGCGTGGGCCCCCCCCCCCCCCCCCCCCCCCCCCCCCCCCCCCCCCCCCGCGTCGGGCGCCCTTCCCCGTTGGCCAGACCTTCCGTCGTGGCCGTACGATCGCTCCACGATCTCTCCATCCTCCGACTGGCGAGTAACCACCCATGTAACCGCCGACGTAACCACCCGTAATGGACGGGTGCGTATATCCGGTTTCACATTGGTTTGCGCTTAGAGAATTTTCTAATTGATGCGCATCGTAATTCTTATAGAATTGGTCAGCTTTTAATATTTATGGTAGTTACGACTTGCGATTATCAGCATAACCACCGTAACCATCTCTATGAATTTTCTAATTGATGCGCATCGTAATTCTTATAGAATTGGTCAGCTTTTAATATTTATGGTAGTTACGACTTGCGATTATCAGCATAACCACCGTAACCATCTCTATGACCTATAAATAGAACCCCAAGACTTCTCTTTTGGCCCATTCTATTCTCCTTCTCCTTCCTCCTAAGTTCAAGAGAGAGAGAGAGAGAGAGCTCTCTTGATGATCTCTCTCCTCTTCAAAGTCGTGTTTGAAGGAGTCTTCAAGCACCTCGAAGACAGAAGAAGATCATCGTCCTCCTTCAAGCATTCCGAAGAATGCCCAAGTTCCAGAGTGGTCAAGTTCCAGAACTCCAAGTTCCACAGCGCGCCGAGTTCCAGAGCGCTCACAAGTTCTAGAGCGCGCACAAGTTCCAGATCACCAAGTTCCATTGCGTGCCGAGTTCCAAGCGCGCACAAATTCCGGAGCCGCCAAGCTCCAGAGCACTCACAAGTTCCAGAGCACGGTGCTCCTCAATACTGCAAAGAATAAGTCGAAGCTTCGAGAGTGGTGGTCTGTCACTCTCCAAACGCCTCTCTCTCTCACCCCCAAAGTTGTAACGAGGAGCGGCATGTCGCCCTCGGTCTTTCAAGCAAGCTCTGTAAAGAAGCAGCAAATAGTGAAGTTTGGTCGGCACCGTCCCGACCACGTGGTTTTTTGTCCCTTTTCGGGGTTTTCTACGCTACAAAGACTTTTGTCATCCGTCTCATCTCTCAGTAACTGATGGACGCTCGAACTTCTCCCATAGCCGAGTGCAATCTTAGATCTTGTGCTCATGCCCACGGTGGAAATCACAATACAATGATTGGTTGCATGTGTTGGCCTTTTGAGAGCGTTGTTGTTGTTGATGGAAAGAAGCACATTTGTCTGAGACGTGTTGAGGGGGTGAAGTTCTGATGCTGTCGGTGCCCTCGTCCCGTCAGGAGTCGTCACGACACCCACCGTTCCTCTTGTGTGCCGGCGGGGGACCTTGTTCCTTCTTCCTTTTTAGGATTCCCTCAAACTGCTACCAGTGCGTCTCGATTGCTTCGTCTGTTGTTATCTGAGCCTCGACTCGGTGAACGAGGTCAATATAGCCGGGCACCTTCTCCTTCATTAGCGTTGATTAGAATCTTCCCGGCAGAGCCCCCGAGGAAAACACCGTGTATGAACTCGAGATCGACCCCGGGAATTTGACGCACATCGTTAGTGAAGCGGCAGAAGAAATCCTTAAGCGACTCCTCCTCGCCATGTCGAATTCCGGAGAGGTTGGAGAGGTATCGAATGATCCAACGGTTTGACCATGAACTAGTCGGTGAACAGTTGAGTTAGTTCTGCGAAGTTGTCGATTTCTCCTTCCTTTACCGAATAAAACCATATGTGAGTTTGTCCCTTCAAAGTTGTAGGGAACACCTGATACAACTGTTGGTCCAGGGCATTGCAAATACGCATGATTGTCACGAAGTGATTGATATGCTTCAATGGATCGTCAATCCCATTGTAAGTCTCGATATTCGGTAGTTTGAGTCCATGTGGGAATGGGTGCACCAGAATTTGTGGAGTTAGCAGGGAGCTGTGGCGAGTAGGGCGTCGTGCTTGAGCGGCTTGACGTCCGACGCACTCGTATCCCTCTTCTATCATGTTCCTCGCTTCCTCACGAATGAGCATTATGTCTGTCTGAGCGGCAACTTCTTTTGCCGCACGGGGGTTGAACTTCGCATGCCCGGGAAGCCCATCGGGTAACGCGAGACGCGAGGAGCCGTTAGCACCGGACGACTCATCAGTGATGGGATCCTCGGAGCGGGCAACATCTTCAGGCACCATATGACTTGGGATCAACGGTGGCCGACCTCCTAGAGCGATGGCCAGGTTGGGGGCACGAGGGGCCCCTAACTCCCTTAGCAAGATGAGTATTTCAGCTTGGCGCTCTTCCACCAGGTGCATGTGTTCCTCCACAGATGTTGTCGGCACAACTTCTTCGAGAAGCGGGACGTTGCTTGCAGGTGGATTGGTCGGGGCCAAATTGGTGCATTCTTCCAGTGCTGTGTCGTTAGTGGTGCATGCACTTTTCCTTGCCATTGTTGCTGGTCGAAGTGCTTGCGCGGGGCAAGCATGGTCCTTAGAAATTTGTTGCAGAGTCGGGAACACCTTCCCACAGACGGCGTCAAATTACTACGGTCGCCCGGTTTTCCTTCGGTTCGAAGAATCGGACCGTCTTAGCTCCAAGTCGGACCGGGCGTGCAAACAGTCAAATGAAAACCAAAGCAACAATGACAAGAGACGTTTTAGCCTGGAAAACCCGAAAATTGTGAAAAACCACATGGCCGGATCTGTGTCGGGCCGAAATCCATTGCAACCGCTCCTGCGCCCATGAGAGTGTTGAGCATGAGAAAACAAGAGAGGGAGCTGCAAAGTGAATCCTAAGCGATGGAATGATCTAAGTCTCACGTCCTCGCCGAAAAACCTCATAGCTCTCTCTGGTTTCTCCAATTACTTGTCCTCAAATGAAGGCATGTAGGTCTTTTAATAGCTTTCTTGAAGGGACGTGTTGACAAATGCGCCCGACTGAATCCTAAGTTGGCGAATGACGTTGCTCCGTTCCCATTACCCGGATCACTAATTTTCCCGAAATGACGAACATGCCCCCGGGGCGGTCCAGGCGGCCTGGGCATGTTGCCCGACGACGGTGGCGGTCGAAGGCAGCGGAGTCGGACGGAGACGGCGAAGGCGGGGCGGCGCTCCAGAGGACGGTGATGCGCGCGACGTGCACAGTGCCCTCGTGTGTTGGGTTTCGTCCCCCCTTTTCGGGGTGATTTTGGATCCTTTGAGCGGGCGCGGATCCCTCGATCGGGTTGTATTGCTTGAGCGTTTCGATCGAAGTCCTACCGATTTGGCTCGAAAATCATTAGGAGGAACGTCCCCATCAACGCTTATGAGAGGCACACTTGACCGGTTTGATGTTTGCCAAACCTATACTGCAAACATAACAAACATGAATGAGACCACGTCTATAATCAATTGATAATTGGGAATAATGTGAAGTGAATTAACAAGAGGATTGTAAGAGATCACGGGATGACACCACGCGCGTGTGCCATCATTCATGACTAAGGTGTGTGAACCCAAGTTGACTTGAAGGTTCAATTCACTTGGGATCTGAGCCATAGAGCCGCGCGCTTGCTTTAGTAAATATGATGTATAGGTTATTCATGCCTCAAAAATACAACCAATTAGGGGAAGGCAAAATTGCGTTATTATAATGTGAGATCAACTTCATACATTGAAAAATAGTTTTGTAGTAGGGCCCCTATATAAGCCTCTCTGAAGGGGAATTTGCTGCTTCAATTTTCTATAATAAGTATTCATATAGTGTTTTTAAAAACAAATCCTCAGAGATTGCTAATAAGGATTACATTGTGGAAATATAAATTATACAATAATTTGCTGACAGAGTTTTAAGAATCTCTTTTCAAAAAATTCAGTTATTTTTGAGTCATATTATCAAAAGGCTATTGTTCTGTGAATCTGCCTTATCAAAATATTCAGTGTTTTTGTCCCCTTATCAAAAGGCTAACACGTTTTGTGAATCTTCCTTATTAAAAGATTCAGGGATTTAGAAATACTTTATCAAAATTTCTAAATTATTTTTGAGAATCTTCCTTATCAAAATATTCAGTTGTATTAATTTTAAGAGTCTTCTTATCAGAAGACTCAACACTTATTAGTGGATATCCTACCAAGGGGTAAAAGAGTGGAGTACCCAAATATTTAGGGGAATCACTATAAATTTCTATGTTTTTTGGTAGCATAATTTTCTGTTCACTACTTTCTTAATTATTATACTTGCACTTCGTTAAAATCAAAATCTGTGACATGTACTGCTATTAGTTGTGTAAATATTTAATTACTATATTCTCTCATTCTAGAGTATTTTTTGACCGTGGTTTATCCACACTTTAATTAATATCAGAGCTAATTTAATTATTAAAAGGTCAGCACTTTGATTAAACAAGATCAAAGTCAATAACCATTTGTGTGAATGTATTACATAATTATGAGTTCTACGTAGATAAAAGATTATGTAACAATTAGACCTTCTGTATGTAATTTAGATAAATTCTTTTATGAAAATTTATAATAAATTTATATATGAACTTTATTGATGAAGACATTTTTGATTATATCTTTCAGATCATGTTAGTCTTACCTCTCAATTGTCCGTTTGGCTAGGCCGAATTGGAGATTTGTAGTTGGAGTTAATAGTTCAATTTATGGTGTTCGGGTAAAATAAAATTGGCTCGGAATTATAATGATGAATTTTTTTGGGGTGAGGTCAACGACGCTGTACCTATTTTTTGCTCAAAGTCATATTTTATTGTTCTAAGTCATAGATTATTGGGAAAATAACTACGGAATACGAATTACAATATTTTTACGATTATTTTAAGTTTCAATTAAAATTTGTTGATATGATTTCCAGTAGACGTGTTAAAAAAGATCAGGCCTGGGAGCCGACCCAAGCCCGGCACAGGAAAAGCCTAGGCCCGGTCCGGGAAAAGCCTGACCCGGGTCTAGGCCGGGCTTGGGGGCCTTACAGGGCCCCCATATCGGCTCGGTGTCGGGCCCGAATAAGCCCGGGCGCCGGGCCTAGCCTGGGCCCGACACCCAGGCCACGGGAAATCCCGCCTCCGGGCGCGCGGGAATTCCCGATGGAAACCCCGCCCCAGGCGGGATTTCCAATATAGGCGGGAAAATCCCGCCAATAGGCGGGATTTTCTGCATATTGGAAAACCGGCCCAGCCCGACCCGACCTTAGGGGCCTTGGCTAGCCGTGAACATAAAGCCCGATCGGGCCGGCCTGGACCGGGCCCGATCGGGCTTTTTCCTGCATCGGGCCGGGCCGGCCCGGTCCTCCCTTGGAATCGGGCCGGCCCGGGCCGGGCAGGCAGCACTAATGTGCTGCCTGCTCCGGCCCTTCAGGCCGGGCCGGGCAGGACCGGGCCGGTCTCGGGCCCGATCCGGGCCGGCCCGGTTTTTTCTTTTTTTTTTATTAAATTTTAAATTTTTAAATTTTTTATTTTTATAAATAATAAATAATGAAATTTTGAACAAATAATATTGAACAATTTGAACGAAAAATTTGGAACAAAAAATTTTACTAATATTGAAAATTTGGAACAAAAAATTTAAAATATTACAAAATTTAAGTCGTACATTTGTACAAAATACAAAATTGAAAATACAAACCTATAAAAGCTATGATTCTTATAAAATTTAATTAAAAAATTTACATATTTTAAAAAAAGTACATTTAGATTGGACTGCGGATTTAATCATCCTGTAGATTCAAGTTCAACGCGTCCATTTCGTCTTCTATCTCCTCCGAGCTATCCTCCAATGTTGTTATGTGTTGCTTCCTCTTTAAGCTGTCCAAGTAGTCCTTGTAGCATATGCAAACCTCCAGCGAATCTTCGTTAAGCCGGCTCCTCCGCTCGTTCAAAACCCTGCCACTAAGAGAAAAAGCGGACTCCGAAGCTACTGTACTAGCTTGGACAGTTAATAAATCACGGGCCACACAAGCCAAAGCAGGAAAGGTATTAGCTTTACCTTTCCACCAATTTAAGAGATCGAAGTTTTCGATCTCGTCCGAACTCATAAAATCGCTAAATTGAGTTTTTGTGTATAATCCTAATTCATCTAAACTACCAGATGTGCGCGCTTTTTTCCTAGAAGCTAAATCTAAAATTTTATTTTTAAGATTATCCTTCGTTTTGGGTTGCGTTATTTCTTCGCGGGGTCGTGACCCGTATAAGTTATTGTAATAATTATAACTTTGCGTAAAAAAATTAGTAAAACTTATACTACTAACGGGGTCATCCTCATCATAATTTATATTTAAGGTTAGATTAGTATTGATTTCGTCGATCAAATTTTCTACGCCTTCTACGTTAAGTAGCGGATTTAAAGCGGCGGCGCACGAAAACATAGGCGGTATTTCTCTATAATATTTTAAAAAAAATTCTTCCATTACTTTAATTAAAGGAGCCCAACCTTGGTGTTTTCTATAATAACTAAATCTTTCTGTGATATGTACGAAATGTTCAATTACTAATGCGCTCGTTGGATAATACACTCCAGATAAAGCAACGGTGGCCCTATAAAAACACTTTAGTAAATCTACATAATATTCTATTATGGTCCAATCAGTTTCACCTAAACCGTGTTCAATATTAAGTAAACTATAATATTCTATTAGAAGATCTTTTTGTAGAAGGGCTCTTTTTAACATTTTATAGGTTGAGTTCTATCTAATAGGCATATCTAATTGTGGTTTCAAATATTTCTGATTTTGTGCTTTACAAAATTTTCTAAAATCTTGAGCTCGTTGTTTAGTACAATAAATAGCTTTTAACATGTCGCGAATTTTATTAATATATTGTGACATTGCCTTTAAACTATCCTGTACCACTAAATTTAGGACGTGACAAACACATCTAGTATGAAAAAACGCGCCGTTGAGAAATGGTTTTAAATCTCGTTTTAACAATTCAATTGCGGCGCCATTATTGGAGGCGTTATCAAGAGAAAAACTAAGTATTTTATCGTTAATTTTAAATTCCCGCGCACATTTCATAATAACCTTATATAAAGCTATTGCCGTGTGCGGGAATTCAAAACCCGTAAAACATATTACGCGTTTATTTAGCTCCCACGAAATGGGATCAATCCAATGACAAGTGATGCAAAGATAAGCTAATCCTAAATTTAAATTACTCGTCCAAACGTCGCTCGTTAGACTCACACGTCCTTCGAAATTTTCAAAATACGTAATTAATTCTTGTTTTGCTTCTAAATATAACCTAATCGTGTCGCGCCTTAAAGTAATTCTACTAACATTTTGGTATTTGGGCTGAAGCCCCCCATGTATGTACTATGTGCCGCCGTCATTGTCGAAGACGCTGAATGACAGCCCACGTTTGATGATGAACTTCGCCTGCATCTCTCGCTGTCGCATTTGATCGTACGTCCAAATCTGTCCTGCTCCAGAAATTTGAGCTTGACTTGACTCGGGAGGAGCTTGTTTCGACTCGCAAGATTTTTTGTGTCTAACGAGCGTCGAGTTGCCGCTGATGGATAGCAACTTCGAGCACATCTTGCAGCGCGCTTTTCTTTCGGTGCCGACTAAGACCATGTCGAAATGCTCCCAAATACCCGCTCTACGGTTATGCTCCACCACCGAAGCCGTACTTTGAGAAGACGACGCTGGAGTTGTGGAGGACGACGCCATTGAGAGAGCTAAGAGAGAGAGAGAGAGAGGGGGGTGAGGTGTGAGAAAAGAGAGAGGGGAGGGGGGGTATTTATAGGATTTTTTTGTTTTTTTTAAATTAAAAAATAATAATAATAATAATATATATTATTATATATAAAAGGCAGCCAACGGCTCTGATAAGAGTCGTTGGCTGCCTCTCATGGCAGCATGGCTGCCACATGGCAGCCATGCTGCCATGATGAGCCTAACGACTCTAATAAGAGCCGTTAGGCTCAATCGGGCCTAGCCCGAGACCGGATCGGGCTTTGCCCGGCCCGGTCTCGGGCTAGCCCGATTATCGGGCTTTACCCGGCCCGGACCGGGCCGGGTACCGGGCCGGGTAACGGCTCCAAACCGGGGCCCTGTAAGGGCCCCGGGTAAGTGCTCGGCCCGGTTCGGGCCTGAACCGGGCCGGGCTCGGGCCGGCCCGTCAGGCCCGGTTTTTTTGTTCAGGTCTAGCCTTGGCAGACTCCCTCTTTGATAAGGGACAGAGCCCGGGTGGCAAAAAGCCCGGTCCCAACCCGGCCCGGTCGGGCTTTTTGAACAGGACTAATTTTCGGTCAAAATTTTTTGAGTATAATTTATATTTCGTTATTTTTGTTTTTGCAAAAAAAAAAACAAATATTTTTTTAGATACTTCAAAATAAGTTTTAGAGGAGCACCAACAACAAAAAATAAAGGGCATTGTTAAAGGCAAACCAAAAATGGCTATCCGCACACCAACATAACTCAAAATCCCCATATAAATTTAGTTCCTATTTTTTTTACAGGCAAATAAAAAATGGTTATCCGCACACCAACATAACTTAAAATTATCATCTAAAATTAGTTCAGAAATTTTCTACGGGCAAACCATAAGACGCACACTAGTGCCGAAAATCCACTATGATCCCTTTCTTGCTAAGCCGAAATCTTCTCACATTCTATAATTATTTGTTTATTCAGTATGTTCATGCATAATAAATGTTAATAAAAAAAAGAAGTGCAATAAGATGTATCTAATCATCTTCTTATCTTTCAGAATTTTTCAAATTTAATATAACATAACAAAAGACTTTTGAGACTACAATGTCAGAAAATAAAAATAAAAATTGTTGAAAAATTCTAGTGATCATGCTTTACTCATGCATAAATTGAGATTGTCAACTAACTTCTGTGGTTAAATCATGAATGCTGAAATCAGAATTTTTATTCCTTCCTCGACCAGACATTGGTTATTCAAAAAACTAAATTAGGTGAACAACCTCTTATGTCTTTATGGAAGCAAGAACTCACCATTTACTTTCGTTTTTTCTTTGGAAACTTTGATTAACAATTATCCTCAAAACCCTTTCAATAGTTGGAAAAATGACAATTTTTTTAATTTTAGATTTGATTTGCTGTTAACAATATCAGTTTGTCGTTAACAAATTTGTGGGCACCGAGTAATTTCCAAAAAGTATGATTTGCCATTATTAATGATGTGCGGATATCCATATTTGATTTGCCTTTAACAATGCCCAAAATAAAAAGGGCGCTGTTATTAGCACCGCAGTTTTGGTTAGTCGCACCGCACTTTCTCCTAATTTTTCGCGCCTTTTGGAAATACGCCTGGTACATGCAGTTTTAGGAAAATTGTCCATCCCGAAGTTGTAGATTTCGACTAGATCTACAACTTTCGTATTGAACATTTTTCCTAAAAATGCATGTACAAGACGTATTTTCAAAAGGGGCGAAATCTAAGCGTATTTCCAAAGTACGCCTTGTACATGCATTTTTAGGAAAAGTGTTCAACACGAAAGTTGTAGATCTTGTCGAAATCTACAACTTTAGTGCTGGATGTACAACCCCAATATTCGCCAGGACGGGAGATCAACGGGAGAAGACCAAACGATCAAGGTTCCCTCAAAGAGGGGAAGGCGAGACGGGCGCTCGCCGAAGGCATGCTGGTAGGAGGGCGAGATGAGTGCTCGCAGAGCACCTACGAGGTGACCTATACTCGGTGACATGGAGGTTGGCGAGGTCGGACCCCGACATGCACCCTCTAAGAGGGGGACTCGCTGACTGGCGAGCGAGGTACGCGAGGAGGCCAGCGAGAGCTCTCGCGAGTATTGTCCTCGCAGGCCCTTTGCTCCTAGGCCCATGCGAGAAATTACCCTTTTACCCTTGTGGCCTGCCAATAGCCCCTCCGAACAGCGGAGATTGACTATCAACAGACCAAATTTGAGGTGCGTATAGTAAAATCGAGAGGCAGAATCCTGCTATTTGCAGGCCAGATCAGAAAGTCTATAAATAGGATCCAAAGGGCACCTTTGGAGAGGACGTCTTCCTTTGGGAGCTTCTCTCTCCTCAGGCCTTCCTTGATCTCTCCAAGGTGCCCGAGCTTCAGCTTTTGGCTTGGGAGGGGAAGCGCTCTAAAGATCTTCCAGGTGTGTGGTGGGTCCTCCTTGCTGAGCCTAAGGATCAGTGTCCAACTCCGAGGCTCCGGTCTGTTCTCTCGCGAGATTAGTAAGTGTTAGTCGCCCCCCAACCCGTTGGGGGCCCCGAACTCCACCGAGACCATTTATTGGTTTCAACACTGGACAATTCTCCTAAAAATGCATGTACAAGACTTATTTCTAAAAGGGGTGAAAAATTAGAAAAAAATGCGGTGCGACAAACCAAAACTGCGGCCAATAAAAAAAGGGCGCTGCTATTAGCACCGCAGTTTTGGCTAGTCGCACCGCACTTTCTCCTAATTTTTCGCGCCTTTTGAAAATACGTCTTGTACATGCATTTTTAGGAAAAATGTTTAACACGGAAGTTGTAGAGTTCGACGAGATCTAGAACTTTCGTGTTGAACACCTTTCCTAAAAATGCATGTACAAAACGTATTTCAAAAAGGCGCGAAATTTGGGCATATTTTCAAAGTACGCCTTGTACAAGCATTTTTAGGAAAAATGTTCAACACGAACTTTGCAGATCTCATCGAAATCTACAACTTTAATGTTGACAATTTTCCTAAAAATGTATGCACAAGATGTATTTCCAGAAGACACGAAAAATTAGGAAAAAAATGCGTTGCGACTGGCAACTGCGGTGCTAATAGCAGCGGTGCGTCCCCCAAATATCGCGACTCCGTCTCGCTCGCGGTTCGTCCTCGATCCTTCTCGCCGCCTGCTTCTCCCCCCTTCTTCTTCTTCCTCTGCTCATTTCCGCCTCCATTCTTCTCCTCCTCCTCCTCCTAAATTTTTAGTCTTCTTCTTTTAACAGTAGCTGATTTGGTAATGGCAGCAATGCCCTGAAGATGGAGATGCTGAGCACACCTTCATGGCGCTGGAGAGTTTGATGCTCTTAAGTATGTTCCTGTGTTTCGTCGACCTTCGCAAAGAGAAGCTCGGCTTCGGTACTTGTCAGCTTCCTCCTCCTTCCTCTTATCCTTATTCTTCCTCTTCTTCTTCTCCTTCTTCTTCCTTCTTTATATAACCATTCTATAAGATGAATACTATTATTCCATTTCAACATGTTATCAGTGCTTTTATCTAACCGCTTCTTTCCCTGCTCAAAGCTTCATTGAGAATTAGCTCGCACCTATTCGTCAATGGTCGGAATAAAGAAACAGGTATATATAAGGGGGGAGGTCTTCCTTTACTATATATGATTTTATAATTGGATGGTGAAGATTAATTTGATGATATGATGTTCTTTATATATATACAAGCAGTTAGTGTGAGAAGATAACATCCTAAACTCATCTTTGATATTTTAACAAGAAAACGGGAAGTAGAAAGAACCGGGCAGAGGAAGATGATAAGATATTTCATTAACTTAGCAAGTACTGGCTACAGGCTTTTATAGAAGCAAGGAGAGGGAAAAACATTAATGCAGTAAATAAATTAATCAGGAATTCCCAAGGTAAAACTCTTAGCATTCCTAATACAGTTGTATTTGATTAAATGCAGGTGCTGATTGCTGTTAAAAGGTGGCTGCCGGTTCAATCTCCAATAGTGCCTGCCGGTTCAATCTCCAATACCCCCCCTTGAACCGGGCGGGGTCTTCACTTTCATTAGGTCTCTCAGTTCCCAAAACTTCTGCCGGGGAAGCGATTTTGTGAGTACGTCGGCGAGCTGATCTTGAGTTGAACAATACTCCAGTGCTGCAGTTCCCTCTTCTACCTTCTCTCTGATAAAATGGTATTTTATTTCTATATGCTTGCTTCGATTGTGAAACACTGGATTTTTGGAGAGAGCTATGGCCGAGGTGTTGTCGCATTTCAAGGTTATTGGCTCCAATTTCTTCTCTGCGATTTCTTCTATCAGTCTCTTTAACCAGATCCCTTCACAAATTGCTGAATTTATCGCCATATATTCCGCTTCAGTGGTTGAAAGTGCAATGGTTTGTTGCTTCCTTGATCTCCATGAAATGGGATTTGATCCATAAAAGAAAACATAGCCCTCAGTGCTCTTCCTGTCATCAAGTGAACCTCCCCAGTCTGAATCGCAGTAGCCTGTGAGAGTTGGGTTGAGGTCCTTGGTAAAGAGGACGCCGTGGGTCAGTGTGCCTTTTATGAACCTCAGAACTCTCTTCGCTGCATCCATGTGTTCTTTAGTTGGGCAGCTAACAAAACGGGAGAGGAGATTCACAGAGTATTCCAGATCGGGTCTGGAATTTGTTAAATAAATCAGGGACCCAATTAGACTTATGTAGCTTCCTTCATCTGCTTTTTCGTCTCCCTCTTTGTATTTGCACAGCTTGATATCAGTACTCATTGGTGTGAGTGTGGAGTTGCATTCCCACATCTTGAACTTTTTTAGAAGTTCTGTTGCATAGAGCTCTTGATTTAGGAAGAAAGCTCCCGGGGAAGACTTTACCTGCATGCCAAGAAACAAACTTAATCGTCCCAAGTCAGTCATTTCATACCTCCTTTTCATGTTCTTCTTGAACTCTTCTAGCATCTGGTTGGGCCCTCCAGTTATTAACATGTCGTCGACATAGAGGCAGATAATGGGTTTTTCACTGCTTGGTCCATGCTTGATGAAGATAGATGGTTCAAATTGGCTTGGCACTAAACCTTCTTCTTTGAAATATGTTGTTATATTTGAGTGTCATGCCCTTGGGGCTTGTTTGAGCCCATACAGAGCTTTGTTTAGTCTGTAGACATGATCCTCTTTCCCTTTTTTCTGATAGCCTTCAGGTTGCTCAACATAGACTTCCTCCTTTAGTTCTCCATTGAGAAAGGCTGACTTTACATCAAGTTGATAGACTGGGTAATTGTGATTTGCAGCAAGGGCAAGGATTAATCTCACTGAATCCATCCGGGCTACGGGAGCAAAAGTCTCCTCATAGTCCTTACCAAATTTCTGTGAATACCCCTTAGCAACAATCCTTGCTTTGTGTTTAACAACTTTCCCTTCTTCATTTTGCTTAAGCTTATATACCCATTTCAATCCAATTATGGTTTTATTCTTGGGCATAGGAACTAAGCTCCAGGTGTTGTTTTTTTCTACTAACTGTATCTCTTCATCCATTGCGTGCTTCCATTCAGTATGCTTGACAGCCTCAATGAAACATGATGGAGAGGCGTGAAACAGAGCAATGTCAGTGGCATCATAGATCTCTTGAAGTGATCTAGTCCGGCAAGGTGTGGGTGATGATGACATTGGTGAGTCAGGTAGTGGAGGCTCTTGAGTCTCTAGATTTTCTTGATCTCCTTGAGTCTCTTGGAGGGAATTCTTTTTGAATTCAACCGAGATAAGGGGAGTTGTGATCTCTTCACTACTCTTGTCTGATGCCCAAAGATAGGTTTCATCCTCATGGAATTTCACATCTCTTGATGTGATAAGTTCTTGCTTTATTGGGTTGTAAAGTCTGTAGGCCTTGCTAACCTCACTATAACCCACAAAAATACATTTTTCACTTGTTTGATCAAGTTTATCACGTTTCTCTTTCAGCACATGGGCAAAACAGACACATCCAAAACACTTTAAGTGACTAAGGTTTGGCTTCTTGTTTCTAAGGGCTTGATATGGGGTTGAAGCTTTTAAGGCTTTTGTTGGCCCTCTGTTTAATATATATACTGCTGTATTTGTTGCTTCCCCCCAGAAGGTTTTTGGCAAGTCCTTATGCAGGAGCATGGATCGAGCCATTTCAACAATAGTTCGATTTCTACGTTCTACAACACCGTTCTGTTGAGGTGAACCAGGTGCTGTGAACTCATGCTTTATCCCACTGATTTTACATAGGTGTTTGAAAGCATGAGAAGTGAACTCACCACCATTATCACTTCTTAATGTTTTGATCTTTCTTTCTAATTTGTTTTCAATTTCCCTTTTGAAATCAATGAAACAGGAAAGGGTTTCAGATTTGTGGGTTAGAAAGAAGATCCACATGTACCTTGAGAAATCGTCCACAATGAGGAAGAAGAATCTTTTTCCTCCAAGTGTTGGAGTTGAGGCAGGCCCCCACAGGTCACAATGCAACAGCTCCAAAGGTTTTGTGCTTCTGGATTGAGTAGGGTGGAATGGCTGTCTGTGTGACTTTCCTTGAGCACACACTTCACACTGGCTGTGATGAATCTCAAATTCTGGAACTCCTTCAGCAAGCTTGTGATCGACCATGTTTTTGATTGAATCATAATTCATGTGACCCAGCCTATGATGCCAGGTGAGGCTCAAGTTTGGACAGCAACCCGTTGTGGAGAGGGCTGTCTGATCTGGTGAGTCAAAAGAAAGCTGAAAAATCCTGTTGTTAGTCATACCTGCTGAGGCAACAAGATTATTGGACGAGTCTGAAATTAAACAAGATTTGGAGTTAAATAAAACTGTATAACCATTTTCCATCAGTTGCCCCACACTGAGGAGATTCTGAGCCAGGGAAGGAACAAACTGCACATCTGAGACTGTTTTGTTTTTCCCATCAATATCCTTCACCATTATGCTACCTTTACCTTCAATGCTTTTTGAGTTTCCATCTCCCAAGTAGACTAGGGATTTGGCACTTTCATCTAGCTCACTGAACAATGATTTGTCATTTGTCATGTGGCTGGAACATCCAGAGTCAATGAACCAGTGTGAGGTTTTTGTTTGTTCAGTTGGATTTTTTGTGTAGGTCACGAACAGTTTTTCAGCGGCTGGTTTTGTTTCTTCTGCAATTTTTGCTTCTTCTTTGTTTTTGAACCAACAATCACGTTCATAGTGTGTGTGTTTTTTGCACCTCTTGCATTTAAAGAAACATTTAGAGGTGTCGTGGTTGGTCTTTTTGCAAAGAATGCAGTAAGCCCCATTTTTGTGATTCTCCTCTTCAGTGTTTTGGTGGTGTTTCTCTTGTGCAGCAGGTTTCCATCTTTGGTCACGGTTGGAGTTAGACTTGTTTGTGGTTCCAGTGCGTTTAGCAGTGGAAGAGTGCTTACCAAGGTGCATCTTGGTCTGCAAAGCTTGAGCCAAGTTTGGTGTGTGCCTCTTTAACCTTTCTTCATGGGACTGGAGTTTTCCTATAAGTGTAGCAATGGGGAGAGTGTTTAAATCATTACTCTCTTCTATTGCTGCAGCTATATGGTCATATGATTTGGGAAGACTTGTGAGGACCTTTAGAACTAATTCATTTTCAGGAATCAGCAGTCCCAGGGTGGCTAGCTGATTTGATAGATTTGTTACCTTAGGCATGAATTCAAAAATAGTTTCACCTTCTTGCATTATTAAGGCATCAAACTGCCTCTTCACATTCACCTTTCGAATGGAGATGGCTCTTGGATCTCCTTGATAGATCTCCTTCAGAGTATCCCATGCTGCCTTTGCTGTTCTTGCGCCAATGATACGGGGAAAAATTGTTGGGGAGACAACTTCTTGGATTGTCAGCAGTGCCAAAGAATTTTTTTGTTTTTCTTCTTTGGGTATACTTGCTGCTTCTCCTTCTTTGCCTTTCTCTGTTGCTTGGGGTCCATTTAGGACAATCTCCCAGAGATCTTGGGAGTCAAGAAGCGTCTCCATCTTCACGGCCCAGTGGTCATAAAGATCCCCATTGAAAATGGGGGCAATGTGGTGGGAATACGAAAAGGATGATGTAGATGATGAGCTCATGATGTTCTTGTTGGAACTGGGAACTGCTACAATGGCAGAGTTTCATAGCTCTGATACCACTGTGAGAAGATAACATCCTAAACTCATCTTTGATATTTTAACAAGAAAACGGGAAGTAGAAAGAACCGGGCAGAGGAAGATGATAAGATATTTCATTAACTTAGCAAGTACTGGCTACAGGCTTTTATAGAAGCAAGGAGAGGGAAAAACATTAATGCAGGAAATAAATTAATCAGGAATTCCCAAGGTAAAACTCTTAGCATTCCTAATACAGTTGTATTTGATTAAATGCAGGTGCTGATTGCTGTTAAAAGGTGGCTGCCGGTTCAATCTCCAATAGTGCCTGTCGGTTCAATCTCCAATAGTTAGGGGTGTGCACAGAAAACCGAAATCGACCCGAATTTGGACCGAACCGATCGGTTCGATTCCGGTTTGGGGGGCTGAAAACCGAGCCTATTCGGTTCGGTTTATAGGATCGGTAAACCGAGAAAACCGAACCGATTATAAGTTTGGACTTGGAGTTTGTCCCGTCGGATTAAAATATGAGGTTGTGAGCATTGGGTTTGAAGTTGAACCCGAAATAACGAGACCATGTAATATCTCTTATTTTATCTTATCATAAGTTTGTAACAATTACCCGAGCGTGAACGAGTAAATTAAATATGTTGTACTTATTGTTTTTTATTTTAAACTAATACTTGAACTTATTGTATTAATTGTACTAGTTAATCTAAATGTTATTGTGATTGTGCAAGACCAATGCTCTGGATGCTGAATGAAGGAAGCATGGTTATGTGCACATAAATCAAAATGGATTCTTGAGTCTGCCCTTTCTGATGTCTTTGGCTTTGATTTGAGGGCATGATTCCGCAGCAAACGTGACGGTATAGGGGGCCACTATTTCAGTGGTAATCTGTGAGCAGCCACTTTGTGCATCTATTGTCAAAGGTTCGGTCTTTCTCCTCTGAGAGAAGCCACTTTGGGCATAGGGCCAAAGGTTAGGTCTGTTTCCAATCTTCCCCCGCCCATACCCCCAATGATTGGGGACTATATGGGTTCTGTTGTTGTTGTTGTTGTTGTAATCTAAATGTTATTGTGTTTTTTCAATTTCCCTTCAATGTTGATGAACTGCTTTCTAGATTTACTATTAGAAAAGCACTTTAGCAAACATTAAAAATTATTTTGGGGGATAATATGTTTTAGGTTTACCGAAAAACTGAACCGATGTTAAAAAACCGAATCAAACTGAACCAAACCGATTCATTTCGTTCCAAATCGATTCATTTCGGTTCGGTTTCGGTTTTGGGTGTGTAAAAACCGAGCCTATTCGGTTTGGTTTTACCTAAAATCAAACCGAATCGAACCACTTGCAGGCCTACAAGCAGTCGTGTATGGGGTTCCCCCGTGCCTCAACGTGACAGTATACCCGTCGTTTGTCATCCCCGTAAATTTTTTTGTCTCGCCATATGTAAAACTTCATAAAAATTAAAGGGATACGGTTTTTTACAATAACATAAAAATACCCAAATTAAACCAAATATAAAAGGTATTGAAGTTGTAATAAAGGTGTAAAATTGGAAACACGGTGTTAATTGGGCTACCAAAGGGTATATTGTTCGAATCAACCCACTACAAAGCTATGTTACACAGAAAATCAAATGTTTATAAGTGATGGGAGATATCTTGAATCTAATATGTTTGAAGTTTGATCAGTTGACTTCTTTCAATTTATGCTCTCCTAGAGTTTTTGGAGGAACATGTTGCCCAACCAATGTTAAGGGAGGATGGAGCCTCCCTTAAAATAAGGGGTTGTTGGGGATAGTAAGGGTTGATTAGCTATATAGGTAGATGTTTAGACTTCAACAAGTGATGCTCAAGTGCTCAATCATGAACTACAACAATTAAGTGTGTTCAAGTGTGAGATCTAATCGAAGACACGAAAAATTTCTTATACTACCTCAAAAAGCTATAGAGAACAAGAGTAACATAGTACTAGAAGAAAATAATAATAATAATAAAAAATAGATGTGGGCAGTAAACAGAAGTGGATGCTTAATTGCAGGACTTCATGCATGCAAGTGTTTACTGTAAGAAAACCGATGTTACCATGAAAGAAAATTTTGAACAAATACAAATATGCTCATGTAGGGAAAATTCAACACCATTACAGATAGAAAACTGTATTACATTTCATAAGAAGCTGGTTTATTTACTATTTACTGTGTATACACTGTAAGACAAAAAAACTAATCGCTTCCTTGAATTGTTCAAAATATAGCATTAAGTCCTGTGTATGTATGATAGAAATTCATCGGAACAGAATGCTTTC
Source organism: Dactylorhiza incarnata (assembly GCA_033032865.1). Taxonomy (NCBI): domain Eukaryota; kingdom Viridiplantae; phylum Streptophyta; class Magnoliopsida; order Asparagales; family Orchidaceae; genus Dactylorhiza; species Dactylorhiza incarnata. Next base: position 1,281,709 of record JAWHQI010000282.1, on the reverse strand, counting down.
TTTCATAAGCCCACAAAACCTCTGCATAAAAATAGTTTCAAAATGGTTAAAACTTCAGAATTTTCATACTCTTCCCCATGCTTAAATCTATCCAAGAAAGTTTAAAATACATACCTGAGTGAAAATAAATGCGCCGACTCACCAACGCTGGAAGATAAATAAATAAATAAGTAATGATGCTACTTGCTTTCTGGAGGAGATTCCTTGCCGAAAGATCCCCCGGTTTTTATAAATCTACCCTTTGCACGCATCTTGATATCCACACTTGCTTTACGAGAGGCATGCTTGACCCGTTTGCTGTTTGCCAAACCTTTACTTCAAACATAACAAGCTTGAGTGAGACGACAACTGTAATCAATTTTGGGAATAATGTGAAATTAATTAACAAGAGGATTGTAAGAGATGGCGGGATGACAAAGGTGTGTGAACCCAAATTGACTTGAAAGTTCAATTCACTTGGGAGTCGAGTTTCCGACATATAGCCTTACCCTCAATTCGGTAAATAAGCTTGTATAGGTTATTCATGCCTCAAAATAGAGCTAAGGGGAGGGCAAATCTACAAAATAAATGAAGCGAACTTGACTCCCAAGTTAACCATGGTCAATGTGTCTCGAGTCACGGATAATGTCGAGTGTGATGTCAACAGGTGGGGGAGATATTTTGTCTCCGAGCCATGAACCGTCAAGGATATTTTATAACAATTTTTTTACGGCTTTAAAAAGGTCATAAAATGATCGAAAAATGATTGGAGAATGGTTGTGAATGATCCTAAAATAGTTGAAATGTTCGAAGGTTTGAAATTTAGGTATGACATTTGGACATAATAATTTAGGCATGACATTTGTTTTGTGAGCCATGAACTGCTATCGAGCCGTAAACTCTTATTAGAATCTTGAAAAGGTATCTAGAAAAAGAAGTTCATCCTATCAATTTTCTAAGATGCTTTAATTTAGGTTCTCGAGTGACTATTACCACTTTTGGTTATTTCATATTGTTTGGTTGCTTAAAGATTGTAAGTGCCATAACTATATATACATAAAATTTTAAAGAAATGTATTACATTGGAATACAATTAAAGCTTACAAAGTCAACATCAACTTCATACATTTCAAAATTAGTTTTGCAGTAGGTCCCATATATATGCCTCCCTATTAAACTATTAAAATTTTCAGGACCCACATATACTCTAATTTTCTTTCCTCCATTTATCCAAATAGTGCAAGACAAAATAAGGTTGTCCCTTCAAACCACAGCCGCTCGACCACAAAATCCTTGGATCAAAGCCTCAATATTATTAAGTAATCACACTTACGATAGAAAATGGTCATCCATTGCAACTAAACATTATCCTAAATATGCTCGGTAATAACACAACCAAAGAAGCGATGATCAGTGAATCAAGCTATGGAGTATAGATACTCACAACGACTTTACATATCCTATCTGGAACGTTTCAAAGTCGGGAAATTCTTAGAAACTTAAAGGAAACCGTGCCCGAAGTTCTAGGAAATCCGTCTCTTTAAATTTTAGATATAAAATTTTTGGATGCTCACGGATACTTTCAGTTATTACTGGATACGCCTAAGTATTTTTGAAAATGCCAAAAAATTGTGTTTTGCAATAGTGACATGAAAAAAAGTCTTGTGAAAGAAAAGTGTAGAATGATAAGTGGTAGGATTCAATTGATTACATATTTTTATTCATGAATCCTATTTATGATATATTACATTTTTGTGACACAAGCCTTGTTTTTATTTAATTATGATATGCGAGATATAAAAAAAATGAAGATGTGAATGTCACACATGATTTCATTTTAATTTGTATTTATATTTAAATTATTAAGATTTTCAAAAAACGTATCCTCTATCATAGTTTTTTTTTTTTGAAAATCATGTTTCCTAATCCGTATCGTATCGTCCCTGTGTAACATAGAATGCAAGATTTATAGATGGTGCAAAAGGGGTCTGAAACAAGTATCCCCAGCGGGGCTATATAATCTTCTTATATTTTACAATTTCACTTTATATATCCACTTTATAAGATGAATATTATTCATTTCTGACATGGTATCTATACGACCCGTATTAGGCGAGTAGGCCCAAAATCGGCCTAACTCGCCCCAGGGTAAGGCGAGGCGAGCTCATATCGATTCGACTCACGAGCCCTCCCCCTCTATCCGCAGACCAACAGGGCTGCGATTAATACTTCCGAAAAAGCGCGAGGGGCTGTTCGCAGATCATTTGGGTCTGCGGATAGTAATTTGGTTAAGGCGGAGGTAGCTGCCCGCAGATTAATAGGATTATTTTGCCCTCAGAAGGATTTGCCTATAAATAAGACCCATTACTTCTCAGATCAGCACAGATTCACCCCCCATAGAGAGCCAAAGTTTTCTTTCGTTCCTTGCCGTGCTAACTGAGGTGCGGGCTCAGCTCCCGATTTTAGGAGGGGAAGTGATACAAAGCTTCTGGGTTAGTGACGGGACCTCCTCGTTGCAGCCCGTGGGTCTGTTCATAGGCATTCATCCACCTAATAATGAGGGTCAGTTTCAGACTCGAAATATTTAGCTCCTGGGATCTAACGAAGAGAGAAGTAACTCAAACTACTCCTCCAGTCTCGAACTCAGTTGAACCGGTATCTGAGTTTCAACAGTATCTAAGCTTTTATCTAGTCGATTCTCTCCCTGTTCACGACTTTATTGAGGTTTAGCTCACGCCTGCTTGTCGATGCTCTCACTAAACACTGCAAATCCGACATGTACATTTGAGGTTTCCTCTTTATGTAGATCCTGTTTGACGACGATGTTCCCGCATAGATTGACTCGTCTTGCCAACAATGCTATCTCTCTTTCTCCGTCCCTCTCTCTTTTTCCGCATGACAACGACACTCTTGTTGTCCCCGCTCATGACAACACTCTTAATTCTTATTACAACTCCTTCAACAAATCATGCTCGAAGTCGCCGAAAAGGGCGTGAAACTCCTTGACCGCACATACATGATGTGGAGAGTACGGTTGGCGGCAGCGAAAACATAAACCATTGCGGTGAAGTTTGTTGTAGTCATTATTGGAGATCTGATGCGGGGGGTCGGCGCGGCCCGACCGAACACCCCCACCTGCCGGTGGCCGATGGGGCACATCCCGAGTGGCTTGAGGTCGGGGAGGGTGGTGTCCCCCGGATGGAAGAGGGCGATGGCCGAGATCAACTTCCACCGCCCACGCAAGGTCTAAGGCCTCTGAAACTGTGCGAGGATGATGCGTTCGAATGCGGCAACGAATCGTAGGTAGCATCCCTTGAAGAAAAAATCCCAAGTAATGGTCTGGCGGAAGGCCTGGTACTTGCATCACCAGCGCGACGAACTCATCAATGTATGTATCCAACTCATCCGTTTGGCGGGCACTGCAAAGGCGCTCGATGGCGGTGCCGGTGTAACGCGAGTCGTAGCGATTGATCATTTCTTGTTTGAAATCGTTCCACGATATCATCGGTTGAACTTGGCGGACCCAACATGCCCAATGCAGGGCGGAGCCGTCGAGTCCGACCACGGCCGTGCCGACGCGGTCTGCCGGCGGGGTGAGGTGGAGGTCGAAGATTGCACCCTTCCATGTGGGGATGGAAACCCCAAACTCCGTCACATCCACGTCCTGCTCCAACAGCGCTTCCTCGACTGCTAACTCGGAAGGAGACTCGTCGCCCACGTCCTCATGCAGCATGAAAACCTGTATCTTCTGACATTTATGGCCCGGTACAAACTTCTCATCACAGTTGAAGCAGAGACCTTTCTCCTTGCGGTCCTGTAGCTCGCCTCACGACAAACGAGTCACCGTAGGCTTAGCAACCGCCTGCGGCTCCCTCCTGGCAACGACGGGTGTGGCAGGAGGCCTCCCCGTCGCTCGTGACCGCTGACGGTTGAAGCGCTCCTCCTGAATGCGGGCTAGGCTGATGGCGTGGTTCAAACTCTGTGGCATATAAGCATGAACCTCATCCCGCAAGTGCTCCTTCAGACCGGACACAAAACAACTCAGCAGCGTCTTCTCTTCCCAGTGTACTCGGTTCGCCAACTTCTCGAACTCTGTCCGGTACTCCATCACTGTCCCTTTCTGACGTAACTTCTGCAGCAGCGCCTCAAAATCCTCGTACGCTAGGTGCCCAAATCGAGCAGTGAACCCCTCCACAAAGTCAGTCCAGGGCACATAATCTCGATCTCTCAGGAACCACTGAGTCCACTGAAATGCGTCGTCTTCCAGATGGAACGACGCTAGCTGCACCCATTGCCCCTCTGGGACCACCTGGTAGCTGAAGAACAACTTCGCCTTCTGAACCCACTCCAGAGCATCCCCCCCTTTGAACTTGGAAAAATTCATACGTGTCAACTTCGGTGGCATGTATGCTCGGGGCCCCACCTGCCCTTGCCAACCTTGTCCCTGCCCATTTAGACCTTGCCCGTTCCACGCCTGACGTCCCGGGCACATATGACCTTCGTATGCCCCCGGGTATCCTTGAGGAGGCTGACCTTGATGAGGAACGTGCTGCCCGGCCCACGGAAGATGACCTCCATATCCGCCGGGAGGAACGACGCCTCGCGGGTGAGGAAGAAGACCCGCCGCAGCTCCTGGACCCCGCGCAGCAGGTCCTTGCCCTCCACCGGCCGGCAGCCACTGCTGCCGCCCGCAATCCGTTGGCCCGGCAAAGCCAGGGGGCGCCCGACTGCCTGGAAGGCCCGCAGTCAGCCGGCCCAGCAGAACTGGGGCCGACGCCTCCCACAGCTGCAGCTGTCCATGCCGCCGCTCCTTGTCCATCGCCGGTGATCCCCCACGGTCGGGAGAAGCCCGCGCCGCCATTCCCGCCAAGCCCCGAGGCTCCCGTGCCCAAACGCCGCGGATCGGTCGTTCCGGAGACTTCGGCGGACCGATCGGCTCTTCCGCCGATCGGCTCTTCCTCGCTCGCTGCCTTCCCCTTCAACAGTGCTTTGAGCTCCTCCATACGCACATCTATACGCTCCTCCAGCCTTTGCGTATATGTGCGCATCTCTTGCTCCATTGCGGCTACCGAATCCGCCAATCCACCGTAGTTCTCCTCCAAGGTTTCCAAACGGGTGATCTCCTCTTGCGTGCGAGTGGTGACCATCGTCGGAGGAAGAATGCTTTGATACCAAATGTTACGAAGCTACTAGAGAGGGGGAGAAAACTAGAGAAGAAAGAGGGAGATTAGGGTTTTAGAAGAAGGAGGAGATTACCTTAGAATTATCTTGCATGCCTCCAAATGACCACATCCCCGGGTATAAATACCCGGGCCAAGGAGGGGGCCGTCCGGCCCCTCCAAAGAGGGCTGAACCGGTTGGTTCAGCCCTTGGCCGGCCGATTTACTGAGTGGGGGCTGAACCGGTTGGTTCAGCCCAACCGGTTCAGCCCCTTCGTCGTTTGTCTTCTCCTTGTGCTTGCGAACGTAATAACGCCCCGAGAAGCGAGGCACGGTCGGAGATGTAACACTAACACCCTCAAAATGACTTGTAACTCTTAACAACCAATACTCTCATAACTCATCATAATTTAAAGTACCTACGCTAAACTCGATACATATAAATAAAAATGCGACATTAAATAAAGATGTGATACACATTAAATAAAGTCACGACATGACATACATAATTTATGACATTATAGGGCAACTAGCCTATGCCCATAACAATAACATTTTCTCTTTATACACCTCATTGGGATGAATAATATTATTCCATTCTAAATTATAACATGGTTAGATTATGGGTTAGTGGTTTTTATTCAGTAACAACTTGTATTAGTTCTTTGGCATATGGAATAAATTAGTTAGTTCTGTTTTATGTATTTTTGAGATACTGCTTCTCTTCTAAAATGGAATAACAGTTCTAGTAGTAGGAGAGACATTGCTCTGATTGATAAATATAGATGAACACTGTTATAAAACAAAGATTGAAATTAAGAAGAGTGCAATATGTAAATGTACTCATTCTAGTGTAGAAAAGCTACTTTTGAAACTCGATATGTAGACGGTAATGCATGAATGTATATGTTATTTATTAAAGCATATAAAGTAGAGTGCTTACAGCCGTTGTTTCCTTTTCTCCATAAATCTCATGAGTACCTCACTTCTTACTCTCTTCAGTGAACGGCCAATTTCTTGATTTGAATTCCATGAAGTTTCGTCAGTCAGGTTTGATAGCAAAACCGACGTATTTGAGCAGACGTTTCCAGGAGGAAAGATGATCCTATTGTTATCCAGGTTCGATAATAACTTATCAAAAGTGCTATTTGTTTCCTGTGAGAGAGTAGATGTTGAAGCCATACAAGTTGGAAGAGGAACAAAATCATGTGGAGTTAAAAAATATGCTTGCAAGTATAAATATGATTTGGAAATGTTAGGCATCAAATATTGTCTAGAATGCAGCACTTCCCGCATGATGAAGTATTTTTATCTGCAGTAAAACATCACATTTCAGAAAAAAATGGTTTTACAAAGATTCCAACTGAAGATACAAGGTAGATGTTAGATTATAGCAGTTTTAACCCTGTCCTTTAATAGAAAAAATTTAAACTTTAATAGATTGTTCGAAACAACATTTGCTTTCTAAGAATGAATAAATTGATTATAAGGGCAAAAGTTGATATAAGAAGAATAGTTCAACACCATTTTGATATTTCAATATAAATTTATTAAAGAAATAGTTCTAGAGAATAATAAGTTATCTATATCCTTAATATATTAAAAAGAAAAACTCAGGGTGGTCGTGGTCCTGAAATGAGATCATCGAATGAATCTGAGTCATTCAATTTTAATCTATAATCAACTTGATCGGATATTTTTTTATATAAGAATTGTTAGATGTATTATGCATTATACTGTATATTCTGGTGGTAGACCCTCTTAGGCTCACCTCTAGGTGTTTGGGAACCCCTCCTGTGTATACATATATATATATATATGTATCCTTAAGTGTGAATATACAAGATTCATTATTCCTATCATGGTATCAGAGCCTTAGGGTTTTCCCTGTCTTCCCGATCCCGTCGTTTCCTCCGCTTCCGCAGATCTGATCCTTGTCGTTGTTTTTCGTCATCCGCTGCCGATCGATCCAGTCGATCTCGTCTCCCGTCGATCTCTGATCCCATCGAACTTCTTCGATCGATCGATCGATCGATCTCTGCTTGTCCCCTGCTCTGCTACTGCGCTGCCGATCCTCCTGCGCCGACGCCGATCGATCGATCAGTCCTCGATCGATCTCCTGCTTCTGCGCTGACGCCGACGCCCGCTGCCGATCGGTCTCCTCCTGCGCTGCTGATCCCGATCGATCCCGACTTCTCCCAGCCCGATCGATCCCGACTGCCGCTGTTCTTGCTATCCCGATCAATCGACGCAGCTTCTGTTCAGTCTCGCTGCTCCAGATCCGGTCGACGCTGTTTTCTCCCTTTCCGCTGCCTCCTGCAGCCCGGCGCTGCCTCCTGCAGCCCGACGCTGCCTCCAGCCGCTGCTTGCTCTTGTCCCCATCTGGTGTCGACATCGAAACCTTAACCGCCGACCTTGTTCTCCTCCTCCTCCGGCTGATCCCGCAGCCCCGACATCATCGGTTGATTTTCTCGATGGACTCAGGTGCTCGTCCTCCTCCGACACCTTATGCAGCTCAGTCCGATGTTTCTCGCCGCCCACCTGCCCGCTGCCACTACTGTCAATGCCTTGCTCATGTCAGATCTGAGTGCCGCAAGCTTCAGCGGGCACAACAGCCTGGTCAGCAACGTGCTCCTGGTGTTCCTTTCGCTCTTTTCTCGGCTCCAGCGCAGTCTTCTCTGATCTGCTCTTCTGCCTCTGTCTCTCAGCCGGCTGCCTCCGCCCCTGCAGGTATCTCCGCCTCCGACTGGTTGCTTGACTCTGGAGCTTCTTTTCACATGACCTATGATGTTACACGTCTTTTGTCATGTCAGCCCATTACTCCCGCCCTTAGTATCATGGTAGGAGATGACACCATTCACCCCATCACCAGTCGTGGCCTCCTTCACACCACTCATTTTCACATTCCCGATGTGGCCTACATACCAGAGTTTTCCATGAACCTTATATCCGCCAGTCAGCTCACATCCCATGGTTGTCTGGTTACCTTTGATGAGTTCACATGCCGTGTGCAGGATCGTCTGACTGGGGCACTTCTTGGGGCTGGTCGTCGTCGTTGCGGGGTGTACGTCCTTGATCGTCTCCACCTTCCATCCACTTCACGGTCACCGTCAGCTTCCTCCCTTTGTCTTCCTTCGGTGGGTTTCTCTCAGTGGCACCACCGTCTTGGTCATCCCAGTGGTTCACGTCTAGCTTCCCTCATTAGTCATGGTTTCCTTGGTCGTGTTTCTATTGATCGGTCTCACTCATGTTCAGGTTGTAGGCTCGGTAAACAGCTACAACTCCCCCATCAGTCTAGTGAGTCCAGGTCTCAGCGTCCCTTTGATCTAGTTCATTCTGATGTCTGGGGACCCGCACCCTTTGTATCCAAGGGTGGACACCGGTACTATGTTCTTTTCGTTGATGACTACTCTCGTTATTGTTGGGTCTATTTTATGCGTTTTCAGATCTATGTTACGTTTTCTGCTATGGTGCGCACACAGTTTTCTGCTTCCATATGCATTTTCCGTTCTGACTCAGGGGGGGAGTACCTCTCTCATGCTTTTCGAGATTTGCTAGCTAGTCACGGCACTCTCCCTCAGCTTGCTTGTCCCGGTGCCCATGCTCTGAATGACACCGCTGAAAGGAAGCATCGTCATATTATTGAGACAGCTCGCACCCTTCTTATCTCCTCTCACGTTCCTCCTCACTTCTGGGCTGAGGCTGTTTCCACTGCTGTCTATCTTATTAATTTGCAGCCCTCCACTTTCCTTCAGGGTCAGTGTCCCGGTGAGTGTCTGTACTCTCGACCACCACGTTACACTCATCTTCGTGTTTTTGGTTGTCGATGTTATGTTCTTCTCTCTCCACGTGAGCGTACTAAGCTCTCTGCTCAGTCTGTTCCTTGTGCCTTTCTTGGGTACAGTACTGAGCACAAGGGCTATCGATGCTATGACCCTGTTGCACGTCGACTTCGCATTTCACGTGATGTCACTTTTGATGAGTCTCACCCTTTCTTTGTGTCCCCTGTTTCCTCGACCTCACACTCATCTGTTACTCCTTCTGACGTGCAGTTTCTCACTCTTCCCGTCTCTCCGCCTCATGTATCCCCGCCTCATGTATCCTCCCCTCCGGTATGTCCTCCTCCTCTTCCCTTGCCACAGTCTACTCTGTCACCTCCTTCTCCCTTGTCGCAGTCTACTTCGTCTCCCTTACCGCAGTCTACTTCCTCTTTCTCTGATGAGTTGTCCACTTGGGATCGTGTCTCTCCTCTTCCCTATCACTATACTCGTCGTCATCCTCCTATCTCCTCGCCTCCAGTGCCCCCAGACTCAGTGCCTACCTCCTCCAGCGAGTGCCCTATGGATGATCCTCCTGTGCGCCGCAACCCACCTCGTGAGAGGCGCCCTCCCGACCGTCTCAGCCTTGCTACCCTACCGCTGGATCTACCTGCCCTTCCTGCCACTGTCTGCAGTACTCCAGAGCCGACTTCCTACCGTGAGGCTGCCCAGATACTTGAGTGGCAGGATGCTATGTCTGCTGAGTTGGTGGCGCTTGAGCACACTCGTACATGGGAGCTTGTTCTTCTTCCACCTGGTGCTGTTCCTATTACTTGCAAGTGGGTCTTTAAGGTCAAGACTCGCTCCGATGGTTCTGTGGAGAGGTACAAGGCTCGACTTGTTGCTCGTGATTTTCAGCAGGAGCAAGGGAGAGACTATGACGAGACTTTTGCTCCAGTTGCTCATATGACCACGATCCGCACTCTTGTTGTTGTTGCAGCTGTTCGTCGCTGGTCTCTGTTCCAGCTCGATGTGAAGAACATTTTTCTTCACGGTGACCTTCAGCAGGAGGTGTACATGCTCCCTCCTCCCGGTCTTTCCTCTCCTCCAGGACTTGTTTGCCGCTTGAGACGAGCTCTTTACGGGCTCAAGCAGGCGCCCCGCGCGTGGTTTGCTCGTTTTAGTTCGGCCATTACTGCCGCCGGTTTTCAGCCGAGCCCGCATGATCCAGCCTTGTTTGTGCACTCCTCTTCTCGTGGCCGGACTCTTCTATTACTTTATGTGGATGATATGATCATTACAGGTGATGACCCTACTCATGTGACATTCGTCAAACATCACCTCCAGCAGCAGTTTCAGATGACTGATCTTGGACAGCTGAGCTATTTCTTGGGCTTTGAGGTCACCTCTACAGACAGTGGTTTTCAGCTCTCTCAGCGGCGTTACACATCAGATCTTTTAGCTCGGGCTGCTCTCTCTGACTCTCGCACTGTGGACACCCCTATGGAGCTTCACCTTCAGTTACGACCGGATGATGGGGTTCCACTCTCTGATCCTACTCGTTATCGTCACATTGTCGGGAGCCTCGTCTACCTTACTATTACTCGGCCCGACATTGCACATGCTGTTCATGTTTTGAGCCAGTTTGTTGGTGTGCCTACCTCTGTGCATTATGGTCATCTACTGCGGCTGTTGCGTTACCTCCGGGCGACGATTTCACGTGGTCTCTTCTACTTCAGTAGCAGTTCTCTGCAGCTTCGTGCTTACTCGGATGCTACTTGGGCCAATGATCCCGTTGACCGCCGATCTGTCACTGGTTTTTGCCTATTCTTGGGTACTTCACTTATTGCCTGGAAGTCCAAGAAACAGACCGGGGTTTCTCGTTCCAGTACTGAGGCTGAGCTGCGTGCTATGGCTACTACTACTGAGGACATCATTTGGCTTCGCTGGCTCCTTGAGGATCTTGGTGTCTCTTCCCCGGATCCCACTCCACTCCACTGTGATAACACCGGTGCCATTCAGATCACCTTGAATCCGGTGAAGCATTCTCTTTCCAAGCACATCGGGGTGGATGCTTTCTTCCTTCGTGAGCAGTATGGTCGGGGAACTCTTGCTCCTTCCTTTATTCCTTCTGAGCAGCAGCTTGCAGACTTGATGACTAAGCCGCAGACTCGGTCCCAACATGCTTATCTATTATCCAAACTCTCGGTGTATGAACCCCCGTGAGTTTGAGGGGGGGGGGGGGGGGGGGGGGTGTTAGATGTATTATGCATTATACTGTATATTCTGGTGGTAGACCCTCTTAGGCTCACCTCTAGGTGTTTGGGAACCCCTCCTGTGTATATATATATATGTATCCTTAAGTGTAAATATACAAGATTCATTATTCCTATCAAGAATAACATAAAATTAAAGTATGTTGTTTATAGATACTAGTTGTCCTGCACGAAGTCCCCAAGTTTGCAGTGTGAGATGGAAATAGTATTCGATCGTCTCTCAAGTGATCGTCTATCACCGCTATGAGGGATCCGTGCACAGACACTAGTATCTAAATAAGTAATTATTCTTAACATAATTATTTGTTTGAATTTTTTAATGATGTGTTTATAGTTCGTTTCCCACCGGACATATCCAATAAACAATACCTTAATGTTTATTATTTGCAGATGATATTGTTTTGGTCGATGAGACGCGCGAGGGTGTAACGATGAAACTTGAATCCTGGCGAGACACTTTAGAAAAGAAGGGTTTTAGGTTGAGCAAGACAAAGACGGAGTATATGAAACTTAAATTTAGTAGTGCAAGAAGGACGGATGACTCCATCATTAAGTTGGGTGACCAAGATATTTCTCGCGGTGAGTGTTTTAAATATCTGTGATCGATAGTTCAAAAAGATGGAGGTGTAGATAAAGATGTGATACATAGAATTCAAGCAGGTTGATTGAAATGGAGAGGCGCGTCTGAGATCTTATGTGATCGTAGAGCACCTTTAAAACTTAAATGCAAATTTTACCGTACTGCAATTAGACCATCGACGCTCTACGGTTCTGAGTGTTGGGCAGTGAATTATGCACATGAGCAAAAAATGAGAGTTGCGGAGATGAGAATGCTTAGGTGGATGTGTGGATACACGAAACTGGATAAAATTAGGAATGAATGTATCAGGGATAAGACAGGAGTGACACCAATTGAAGAGAACATGCTAGAAGCTCGATTAAGATGGTTCGGACACGTACAAAGGAGACCATTAGAGGCACTTGTTAGGCGTTGTGAGAGTTTAGACCAAAAAAGACTTGGAATGAAACTATAAGGAAAGACATGATGTACTTAGGCATTGGTGAGATTATGACTAAAGATAGGGTGCAATTGCGACAAAGGATCCATATAGTGGACCCCACTATGATGGGATAAATGCTTGAGTGTTGTTGTATGTTGTGTTTATAGTTCATTTGGATTAAAAATAGGCTTTGAGATTCTATTTTAACTGTAGAAATCCAACATACAAAATGGAAAAAGGATTTATTTCTTTATACTTCATCAATGAATACATAGATTCATACATAAATATATAGGAAGGAGTGAAATCTCAACTCCAAACCAAGGTGCGAGACTAAACTAAACATGCCAACAACATGCCTTTACTTGGGCTTTTACATGGGCTAAGTCAACTTTTCTACACTCCCCGCAAGTTTAGAGCATACAGATTGTTGGTAAGAAGCTTGAAAACGAACTGTCAAACAGTTCTGATCGCAGGAAGAAAAAAAGCGTCGACGAGTTCTGAGCGTAAGATCTGGTCCCAATGGCAAGCAAGGTCACACTGTCGATGTGAGTGTCAAGTTGTAGAAGGAAGATGCGAGCTCTTAGCGCGATCGTTCTCGAGTGGCGAGACCGTAGGCAGAGGAGCTGAATTTCGCGAGCGTCAAGATCGTAGGCAGAGGAGCTGTGAGAAATAGGTGTCCAGTGTGCCTATAAAAAGGCGGGCTGGCATGCTTAATCGTAGGATCAACGATCAAACAGGGAACATGCGAGTACCAAGTAACAAGGGGCGAGTACCCAAACAGAGAGACAAAAAATTGGAGAAAAACTCAATCGGTGCGAGGAGAAGTCAATCGTCGAGAGTCCTCCGTTTTGATACCATGTAGAAATACAACATACAGAATGGAAAAAGGATTTTATTTCTTTCTACTTCATCAATGAATACAAAGATTTGTACATAAATATATAGGAAGGAGGAGTGAAATTGTTGAAACTCGAAAACCTGTTCAACTGCGTTCGGACCAAGGGGGTGACCTAAGGTTACTTGTTTAGTGGTTGACCCATGTGAAACTCAATGAGAAGAAGCTAACGAGCACAAAGAGCAGCTCCGGACTGCCTACAAACAAGACCCACGTGCTGCAGCGAGGAGGTCTCGTCGCACACCCAGAAGTCTATAGGAACTTCCCCTCCTAAATCCATTGTTGAGCTCGGCACAAGCGAGACTATATTGTTGGGGGTAAGCACATGGTGCTCCCCATTCTTTTTCTATTGCTTGGCCGCACCCCCCATTTTGGGGGGTGCGGTTGGGCCGCTCCCCACCAAGGCGGGGTGTGGGCTACCCGCACCCCACTAGTGGGGCGCGGGCTAACCGCACCCCAATAGTGGGGTGCGGTCTTGACCGCGGCTGGCGCTGATGAAGCTTGAATTGTGCGCGGCGGATTTCTCCACTCTCATGATCATGGGTTGGACTTTGCCCCCACTAACTCCACCTTTTCTTAGTGGAGCCTCCTCTAAATGCACCCCAAAAGCTCTTATAAATCTACAGGTGCACATCAATTATTTTACTCATGATATAAACTGCCATATTGACATGGAAAGTTTTACTCTTTAGGGTACTTGTTCAAAACATCCACTGATTTTTATGGTAAGGATTAGTGTAGCTATCATATTGAATAGTAGATTTTCTATTGCACCAGACTGCTTAATCTTGTGTTTCTCTGATGTTGTTTCATGTTTTTCTTCTGCCAAGTCCCTAAAATTTTGGCAATCCACTTGCATAGAACTCTAAGCTTTTATACCAAATATCTTTGAATTTTTGTTCTTATCAGGAAATGATGTTGAAATTAAAGTTAACCATCTTAGTTTTTATTAGTAGTTCTATCATCTAAGTATGTTTTGATTCCAGAAACATTATGACTTTGGCTTAATAATAGCAGTTGGTAATGCGAACTGAAGAATAATAGTACGTACATTTTCCATACTATATGCATCAAAGTTTCTAGACATATCATGCAGTGGTGGAATCTCTCAATAAAAAAAAAACAGAAAAAGAATATAAATGCATTGAAATGGAAACAAGGATTGAAGAAAACCTCAACAGCATTTTCGAGGTAACAATTGGAGCTTGCGAATGATAAGTTATTCTTCATGAAAATTTCAGCCAAACCAAAACCCTGGAAGGGGAATCTAGAATGCGATTGCATGCATCCAAGCATTCCGTTTTTGCTATAAATATTGAATCCTTGTTCACCAATGTTCAAACCTTCACTTAGCTGATATTCATTACCCGCTCCATAATCCAACTGGAAATTAAAGTAGGGGGATATTAGCAATTTTAGCGGGTAGGATATAAGCAATTCTTTATCTTACGAAAGGACAAAATGATACCTATGTGTGATAAGTTTATTAACCTTAGATCGTTTATTCAAAAGAATAGAGATATAGATGATAATATAACCTCTAAAGTTAAGGCTGAGCGGCTAAAATAGTGACATGTCGAGGGAGTATAATGCGGTCAGAGAATATTTGGGAGACTTGAAAGGTAAATTTGTTAAAACCGATATTTGTTTGAGAATGTTGCATGTGTTATGAGTGTTGGGATGTAGAGCAATTGTTTGATATGTAAATTCAGTGTTATAGAAATGAGAAAGCAAAAATAGACGTAAAGAAAAGCTAAGAAAGACAAATTAAGTAAATATTATAATAGAGAAATAATATAAGTGACATCTACCGAAGATAAAATAAAAGAAAGTTGATTTAGGTGGATATGTATAAAATATAATAACACAAGCTAAAAAATTCAATGTATTGTGCCAGCTCATACAATGCTGAATCTTACAATTTTATCCTTTTCTTGAAGTGACCTATGAGTATTTCCAAAGAGGTTGGACCACACTATTTTCAACTGAGCAATGTTAACTATGAAGTTTCATGGCTAAATTATATCATGTGGTTTGAAAACTTTCTCTATGATAATTGTGGTCTAAACCATACATAAAGCCCAGTAAATTTTTGATGCAACCATCTTAGCTGCCAAATTCATGTGGCAACTTGTTTGAGCTAGGAGTTGAACTAATCAAATAACAGTTCCTTATGCAAGCATTTTATTTATATACAGTTATAATTTTACTTTCTTTAAGGACATTTATGCATTTTTGTACTTTATGCCCTAGCTTAGGGCTTTAATGTTCAAAGAAACTTTTGATGAGTGAATTTTTTTTGAGTGGCTAATCCTCCTTCCTCTGTGTTTGTCATCAGATGATATCAAAGATGGGTTCCTATCAATCACTTTTCTCCTGGAAGTTTGTCATCCTAGAAATCCATAATCCTAAAAGTTTGTCATCCTAGAAATCCATAATCCTAAAAATTTGTCATCCTAGAAGTCCATAATCATAAAAGTTTGTCATCCTAAAAGCCTGACAACAGCCTCTCATTGTCCGAGTCTCACTACCTTGGCGACACTCCAATCCCTTGGATCACGCTCTTTTGATTCAGGATGTCACACAACAAATGTTAGAAAATGCACAAGCTAGATAAGTAGTTAGAGTTAGTGCCAAAATATTTTGGTAGAAGAAGAGATAGACCAAAATAACATGGATAAAAATTGCTTAAGATTGTTGGACCTAGAATAGTCCATACAGATCTCAATGAAGATCTTACTTTGGGGAATGATTGACAGCGAGGTCTCACAGCTTATCCGAGAATTTGAATGTACTCCAACCTTCCACCTCAAACTCTGTTTTATCTATTTCTTGTTTCGATTTTGAAAAAGAAGTTGACGCAAAGTAGGTTGTGAGAGTGTATCCTAATAATGCAAACCCTAGGTGCGGTGTCGGGTAAATATAATCTTATCTAATTTTAGGATGATGAATGCATGCACTTAATGATCTAACGACAAATTAAAAATAATAATAAGGCATAAAATTTAAGTCGAAGTACACAAACAATATGGAGACACTTTGATTAAGCAAGCAGATTAGCATTCCTCTTCTTAGAAATAAGAAATAGAAATAGTTAGTGCAGTTTATTCTTCCACAATAGGGGGCAATATATAGAAATTACAACAGACTCATAACATCGATAGGCGGTGTGGGACTAAACACATAAACATTAATAATACTGAAATATTAATAACTTTAGCACTCCCCCTCAAGCTGGAGGTGAAACCTTCATCTTGAACACAACATAGAAAGAGAGGTAATGGTGGTTGGCAACGTGGGACACAAAAGCAGCCACCGAGGCCCAACCGCGTGTCACCGGGGATACTCCAACCGGGCGTAAGCCACACGTCGTTGGTCCACAAGCCGACCATGATCACACTGGATGCTCTCAGAGTTGGACACAGGTCAACCAACAAAAGCCAAACCACCCCTACCTAACATCAAAGAAAAAGATGGGGAGACACAAACAATAGATGAAATATGCCTGGAGGCCGTGTGTGACTAAGGCAGGAATTGGGAAAAGGCATCCGAGACTCCATCATCATGAACACTCCCCTTCATGTGGATCATGTGCATAATAGGCTACGCCTGGAGGCCATGCGTGACTAAGGCAGGAGTCGGGAAAGAGGCATCCGAGTCGACGTCATCACAAACACTTCCCCTCACGTGGAATACGTGTATGGAGGCATACTACACCTGGAGGCCGTGACGAACACTCCTCACGTAGAACACGTGCATGAAGGCATAGATCGCATAGTGACACTAAAAACACAATAATTAAGACAACATAACACAAAAAAAACTTAAAGAAAACAACAAAATACTACATCAGCACCATCATCGACGAGAGATGTGGGCAGCGGGATCCATATCCCCGGTGAGCAGTGAATGAGCCAGAAGAAGGCCAGCTGTAGGAGAACAGCAAAGGAGCTCGACCACGAACGAGGAGCGGAAAGGGAACACCGGGAGCATCCAAAAGCTCGACCAGAAAGAAGAGGCGCAGTAGCAGCTGGGGCTCGACCGGAAGATAGGATCAGGCGCCGGGATCCCTTCGATGCTAACAGAAGATAGGAGACGAGAGTAGCAACGGGAAACAACGATGGGATCGAAGATGAGGGGCTCGTCTGGATCAACCAATGCAGACGAGAGGCTCGACGGGAGAAGCCACCAGCGACAACATCATCAGACGACTGGATTGAGCCGATGACGGCAGAGATGCGATCATCGAATGTGGACGGAAGCGTCGCAGGGATCGACGGAACCGCTGGAACGACAGTCAAAAACGAAGAAGATGAGCTTGACTGGACCGGTCGATGATGACGAGATGCACGACGGGACCAATCGACGCAAGAAGCAGAGCAGGACAACGGTATCAGCGACAGCAGCGGCACAGGTCGACGACAGCGTAGAGCGCGTGGGGGGGGGGGGGGGGGGGGGGGCGCTCCCGTCGAGGGAATCAAAGGCCGATTCCGTCGACGGGAGCGGAGGGAGAAGCGCTCGTCTGGAGCCCTAGCAGTGGAGTCGACCGGTAATCAAAAAACAAGAAGCGGAAACAGGAATTCAGATGGCCCGAAAACTTTATGTCGCCAACAAATTAGGGCGACGGAAAGAATTCCCAGAATCGATTCTCCTCTGATACCATGTTGGAAGTAAGAAATGGAAATAGTTGGTGCAGTTTATTCTTCCACAATGGGGGGCAATATATAGAAATTACAACGAACTCATAACACCGATAGCGATGTGAGACTAAACACATAAACATCAATAATACTGAAATATTAATAACTCTAACACCTATGATTAGAGATCCTAAAGCTAAAAAGCAAAAAACAATAAAAGTCCTACAAGCTAAGTTAATAATGAATAAACTACGAGAGCACGACATTCAAAATCATATAAATATCCAAAGTCGTACAACAATAAAGAAGAATAGCCGAGTAATAAACACTCACAAATAAGGGGCAAAGATGAGGGTGTAGGGATCTGGTAATTGTAGAGGCGGTGGTGGATAACCAAAGAGGAAACGGGGTTGTCCGGGGGCTGTTGGAGGTGTTATGAGGATGTTTTGGTGTGGGGATGGAGTGGTGGGGCTGTATGGGGGTGGGATTGGGGTTGTGTTAGGAACAAGGGGTTGAGAGTGATTTTATTAGGCAGGGGCTACAGTATGGAAGCAGGAAAGTGAGATGGGCACGGTTGTATGGAAGGGTGCAGGATATAGGAATGGAGGGGCGGTGGCTGTTTAAAGACAGTGAGGCGCGGGCGGATGTTTGTGGGTAGAGGTTGGGCGTCCTACTGTTTACAGGAGCAGGAAGGTAGATTCAGGATGGTTGGACAGGGGATGTTTGTGGGGAGAGGGGACGGGCGGTTGTTCGTAGGGAGTGGGATGGACAACTATGATTGCCGTACACGACAAGTGTCAGATCTTCTCAAATAAAATACCGCAAAATACCAAAAAATATATAGAAATGTCCAAACGGTTCTCCGAATGCAACCACGAACTCAGATCATCCAGATGACTATCCGATCAATGCCTCCTGCAAGAACAGACGTGTACGGATCCCATTGTGCAATGGCCTGCACTCAACGTGTGATCTACATCAACTCCTCCCGACTCAAAAGCATTCATCTCTGATGTCAATAATGCTCTCAGAAGTCAACTCATGTGTTGGTAGTCCTGGCGCGACCACTAGTGAAGTCGATGAAACCATCGGTGCCTCACTCAAGGATGGTGAGGCTCATAAGTAGGGTGGGCGTGAGACCGAGGTTGTAATGGGCGAGGCTCAGAGGAGACTTTATAGTACAAATCCGCATACTTGCAAGGTTCGAGTAAGGTATCAAGTCTTCAATATTGAATACGAGATGGATACCCATACTTTTAGGTATGCCAAGCTTGTAGGCATTCGTTCTGCTCCATCTCACGACTGTGATGGACTCATTCGCTTGACATTCAGTCTTTTAACCAGACCCTTAGGGAGCATCTCCGTGCGGATTTGGACCATCACCTACTCGCTTTCGCGAAAAGTCTACTTCCGCTTATGCCTATTTGTATAAGTTTTATACGTTTCATTACTAGATGCAATTTTACGTCGAATCGACTCATGCAGCTCATGTAAATTATGGAAAAAATATTTCGCAGACTCGTTGGGTCGTGACTTTCATGGAACCAGAATAAGGTAAATGAGCTTTTAGGCTCATATCCTAATACTACATGAAATAGACTCAGACCAGTATACTTATTGACGAAACTATTATACATGAACTCAATTGTAGGGAGAATCGAGTCCCAACAAGTTGTATGCCCACCAAGACACCAACTAGGCAGGGGTGGATCTAAGGGAAGTAACCCGGGGCCCAGCCCCCCCCCCCCCCCCCCCCCCGTTGTTGCAAAATAGATGGTGGTTTTGGATTCCTTTCGTCGAGGAAATGAATTTTGACTACTTACACGTAAAAACGGTGGTCGGGTGAGGGATAAACGACTCCAACAAGATGTAGACGTTCATATTTACCTAGAGGAGGAAGTCGATGACGTGGCAGTTGACTAGTTTAAGTAATTTATGTGGAGCTGTCGTGTGTAAGTCTAGCTGAGATGACTACAACCATTATGCTGACCGGACAGTCACAAAATATGGTCAAAATGGAAATAAAATCTGATTTAAATCAAAGGTGTAAAGTTATTTGCTGTTTGATGGAGGGTCAAATGAGCTCGAAAATTAGAAATCATTTTTATGGTCTGTTCGTTTGGGCGGAATTGGGGGATTGGAATTGCCCCCCCCCCCCCCCCCCCCCCCCCCAATTTCAATTCCGTTGTTCGGCACACCTATTAATAGGATGGAATCAAAATTCCCTCCCTCCTAATTCCTATGGAATTGATAATAGGCTAAATTCTCTCCCTCCCAATTCCGACCTAAAGAGGTCGGACTTCTCATTTTCACCCTGGTCTGCGCTGTTTTCGCTCGACGCCATCTGCAACTTGCCGCCTCTTTTGTCTTCCCACCCTCTTCTTCCGTCTCCATGCAAGCTTTAATCCCCTTTATCTTTCTACTCGATCACTCCCGAGTTCACACTTCTCTTGATCGCTCGACGCCATCTACAACTCGCCGCTGAATTGTCTTCTTCAAATGATCTCAAAACCCTAGTTTGCACTCGCTGACAATGAAGAAGCGCGTGAAGATCCAAGCGAGGGTTCTGATGATTTCCTCCCATGAATGTGTGGATGCGAGGGCTTTGGTGCCGGTAGATGTTTATTTGCCGATCGAGGTCCGGTGCGGGTGGCAATTCCCCAACTCGGGTGCCATGGCTGCTTCTTCTTCAAGCAATGATGTATGTGTAAATGTATTTCATATTAGTAGCGTAGTAGTTGTATATGAAGGAAACATCTCAATAGCTAGGATTGTACAATGAAATATCAATTTTAGTGTTTTCATTTGGTATTCTCTCTTGTTCTATCTCAAGCATACCTTTTTTGGTTTTTATTCAAGCAATGCTGCGTGCTCTCCTTCCCGTTCACGCAATTGCAGCGAGAGTTAGTTATGTCTATTGTGTGATTAAAGTCCTGACCTTGAGAGTTGGCTCTGTCTGATAAATGAGGAGTTTAGTATGTCCAAATGGGTTGGTTGATTACAGTTTGTTTCTTTTCTTTAATTCCCCTAGCTTCTGTTCCTTGGAGGACTCTGATAAACCTGGGGAAGATCTTTCATGCCCTTAATATGCTTTAAATAGTGTTTTACTGATCATATTGGTCTGCAGCATAAGTGAGACTAGCTTAAGACCACAAAAACATGCGAGTTTGGGTATCTTATTTTAATTTCAGCCATTGAATTATGACATGCAGCCGATCAACGAAATTATTAATTCTAATTCCTGTGAGAATTTATGTCTTCAGCCGTACAACATAATTATAATTGTGGAGCCAATTTCAATTCTCACATTTACATTCCTTCCAAACAACATATGTGGAGTCATGCTTACTCAGAGTGTGAGCATGAAATCCATGCTAGCTAGTGAGGGACCGGTGGGTGGGTGGGTGGGGTGGGGGGGTTAAGTCCAATATTTTGTTTCATCCCCTTGCCCATCTAGCATATACAACAATAAAGGATTACAGGAGTCACGCCCTTCTCTAGTCCCGGGCAATAAAAATGGTCATTGACTAATATTATCCCTACAGAAGTGATCTGCAGCGCCACCAACGTGCAACTCTCAGATCAAGTAAATCACAGTAGGATGTCCTAGGGATGCACATGTGAGAATCCCGATATAAGTAGCTCTCCATGATCAGGAGCCCATAAGTAGGCTTCAGGGAATCTCTCGATAATGCATTTATAAATCTCGCTGAAATCAGAACATGTAGTGTAATCGGTGATCAATCTCTCAAATCTGTCCACGTGAGCGTTGTTTACCCAGAAGACCGCTACCTAAGCAACACCTCTCCTAGACCGGGCGGTTTGATATGTCTAGCCGTCTGGCTCTGCAATTGATGCTTAATACATAGGTCCCTTAACTCAGCCAGAACAAGTCGGGCGGTCTATCGATGCCAGACCGCCATCAAGGATTGAAGACTACGAGGGCTCGAGTCCAGAGGGCAAGCCGCGGCCTCAGATAATAGACCGCGCGGGTTGCCATTCTTCTCAAGTCAAGGTCTCTCAATTCAAGCCCAGCACAAAACGACAGTCAAGCCACCAGGCCGCACTGCTTATCTTCTATTTTCTCTTCTGTATCCCGTCACCCCCTGCCCGATTCTCCTGTATCCGGCCAGACGGTTATTTTAGCCCTGCCCGTTTGGGCAGACCCCGAGCCTATAAATAGGGGTGGGCGACGTTCCCAAGACACGCACACTCGAATCCAGTAGCTCGCTTGTTAGAGTTGCGGTCTCGAGTTCACTGTCTTGCAGCTTGCTGCCCGACCGGCTTCTTTCCTGCTTTGTCTTGTAACCCACTGTAAACACTTCTTAAATCAAGGGAAAGCCCGTCATAAGAGTGACATTCACTGTGACGGGCGAAGTCTGGTCTCGACCGCTGCCAGTGGTCTAAGTAGCCTAATTTCTCTTAATCAATAGTAACCGACAACCCGCGGCCTCCTCTTTTTCCTCGCTTTCTTAGCGTCGATCGTGGAAGTGCAATTTCGGCATCAACACGCGCCTATGTGTATGTAGCAAGGTAACTCAATGGCTCAAAGAATTCGTAAATTCGTCGACTCGAGGAAACGATGGATGTCCGGGGGACTGTATGAGGTGGAATGAGTTGTTTTGTTGCGGGGATGGAGCCGTGGGGTTATATAGGGGTGGGGTTGAGCAGGGGCTACAATAAGAAAGCAGGAAAGTGAGATGGTGCGGTTGTAAGGAAAGGGTGCATAATATAGAAATGGAGGGGTGATGGTTGTTTGAAGATAGCGAGGGGTGGGCGGTTATTCGTAGGTAGGGGTTGGGCGGCCTTCTGTTTACAGGAGCGGGAAAGCGGATTCAAGATGGTGGGACGGGGCTATTTGAAAGAAGAGGGGGCGGGCGGCTGTTTGTAGGCAGTGGGATTGGGCAGCCGATTGCTTACAAGGACAGAGGGCGTCGCTGATGGTGTAGATATCAGGAAGTGAGTGGTTATCAACGCACCTACGGGTTTCGTGGAGTGTGGTGTCCACAGAGTGATCGCCGGATTCTGGGGAAAAATGTTTCCAAAATTTGCGAAGAAATGAGACCAGCTCTATTCTCTCTTATTTGTACTAATCATATTTAGGGCACGCTTTGTGGATGACTATGATTTGCTGTAAACGATAAATGTTTGATCTCTTCAAATAAAACACCAAAATATACAAAAAAAAATACATTTGAACGATGCTCCGAAGGCAATCATGGATTCAAATCGTCCATATGACAATCTGACCCGTGCCTCTTGAGAGAATAGATGCATGCAGGCCCCAATGTGTGAAGACCCGCGCTTGGCGATTGATATAGGCACACCCAAATCGGCTATTCGCACACCACAAATTAAGACTTGAAATTAAAATTAGAAAATCCTAAAATAATTGATAATAATATTTATACGAAGCAACCAAACAAGCTCTTAAGAAATAAAACAGATGTATGTTCTATTTATTTCTTCTTCTATCCATATGCTGTTCTTAAATTTTGGCAATTTCAGCTAACAATGACAATTTCATTTGCATTAACATAGATTTGGGCTGCGGATATAAAAAATGTGTACAAATACCTAAAATAAATGATAATAATATTTATACGTCCTTGTTGAAAAATATCACACCGCTCATTTCAATCCAAAGCTAAAAGATAGAGGGGAGAGTCTGCACATACCTTTGCTAAGTTGGAACCATTCGCACAGAATGTGGTTTGATCCTGGCCGCATGCGTAATGCGGGTTCGAATCGCGATCAATGCAGGAGAGAGACGGAGCGAACAATATTGGCTCGAATTTGAGAGGCTCTTGGAGTCTGCTGAGCCCCTCCGTCCCGAGGTCGAAGTTGGATACGAAGGCAGCATCATAAGAGGCGCAGCTCCCGTTGACAGGGCTGGGGGAGGCGGACAAAAGGACGGAAAGCTCGTCTAGGGTGGGGCAGCCGGCGCCGGCTTTGAGGCCGCAAAGGCGGCAGAGTTTTAATCGGCCGTCAGGGGACCAAGAGGCGCCGGGCTGGTAACCGCAGCGGCCGCAGAGCTGAGTGCGGACGTGGCAATTGGAGATGGAGTTGGCTGAGTGGACGACGAAGTCACAGTGGAGGCAGAGGCGGGCATTGTCCGACTTGCAGTAAACTAGCGGTCGACGAACCCCGCAATTATTACATAGGGGGTTCATCATCCTTAGCGTGCCAGAAAGAGACGGTGCAGCCGTCGAAAAAACGCATCGCCGGACTGGCGGCGGCGGCGCTGAAATGAAAGGGACCTCTGCTTTTGGATTATGCCCTTTCGTTTGTACTGGTTGTTGGTCTGAACAGTGCCTGCTTAAATCGATGATGGTGTTAGTGCTTTTCCGTTAGAGAAAAAATTGGATCGGGAGGAACCAAATTTAGAAGGGAGGAGGGCATTTTCGTCCGATAATAGGCGAGCGGGTCGCAACAGGAAACGTAGGGCTGGGAAAACTCGACGCTTTCATGTCTTACGTGTAGCTTGGCGGCTCGCCGGCCGTTGCTATATTTAAGGAGCAATATTTAAATATTAATTAATGTATAGTGAGGTAGTGAGTAGTGAGTGAGCGCGCCAACAAACAAAACTATATTATATATGTCTTTTATTATTTACTATATAATATATTATGCGAGTTATTTTATTTGAAGGTAGAATGAAAATATAATTTTAAATGAAAATGAGAAGAAATGTTTTTAATATTGAATTGTAAAGATCTTTATTTTCAATTTGGTTAAAAAAACGGTTATGTAGATTAAGAACACGTGTAAAAAATTTCCAAAATAATAACAATAATAATAAATATATATTGTTTGCTTTGACTTGAGATTAATTAATCTAATTATAATGTGACTATGATTTGTGCCTATAGACCTGCCTATACCAAAAAAATGTTTCGGGGCATGATTTACTTCATCTTCGTAGGAATAAGTTGTCATGGTATTTAGGCATGTGCATTTGGCAAGAATGTGAATATTGCATGGAGAGCGGAATCTTCGGCTCTGTTTGACACGGAATTTTTGCTCCGGTGAGTATCGATAAAAACGTCATTGTCATAGAATTTTTGTTGCGCATGACAAATGGGTATGACCACCGTCAAGAAAATAAAACTAGGTTTGAACATAAAAATGGATAACGTTCCTTAGGTGAGATTGGACGTTCAAGAATGACGGTTCATAGCCGCCGCATTCATGACCGCCGCCGTTGTGCCAAATGGAGCCTTCATCGACTCAAAAACTAGTTTCTTGCTCTAAAATGAGCGCACAATGCGAAATGTGGCTAGCCGCCCAGCCAAACAAGTGTTGTGCCCCGCTACATAAGCCAAGTCAATGCTATCCTGATTATTGTTGTTGTACATGAACTCAACCAGTGGTAACAACCTCTCTCGTGGCTCATTGTAATCAATAGTGCATAGGCAAAGAAAATCTTCCATTGTTCAATTTGTCCGCTCTGTTTGGTTGTCGGTTTGCAGGTTGAAAGTCATCTTAGAAGCTAACCTGGTTCCCAAATATGCATGAACTTTACTCCACTCTCGAGAGGTGAATCATCTGTCTCAATCTGACACAATAGTCTTCGGTACTCTATGGTACCAAACCATCTGCTCAACGAACAATCTGACCAAAACATCAACATGATCACCTTGCCGATTCGGGATGAACTTGGCTACCTTGGTCTGTCGGTC
The DNA here is from genome assembly GCA_033032865.1 of Dactylorhiza incarnata. Classification (NCBI taxonomy): domain Eukaryota; kingdom Viridiplantae; phylum Streptophyta; class Magnoliopsida; order Asparagales; family Orchidaceae; genus Dactylorhiza; species Dactylorhiza incarnata. Next base: position 1,256,316 of record JAWHQI010000282.1, on the reverse strand, counting down.
GTCAACCACCAATACTGAATCATTTCCTAATTGGGAGCGGGGTAACACATGAATTAAATCAATGGATATGACCTCAATTTTTCCCTCGGACATGAGTAGTGGATACAACATTCCTTCACTACTCAAACCGCTTGGTGGCAAGGTCGTCATATTCTAGAAATTGGTGATCGAGGAAATTGAAATAAGGCATTCATATTCGTCCGTTCAATTACCAAGGGCGCGCAATTACTTGTGTGCCCCTGAAAAATTATAAAAAGTCGCTCATGCCTTCATTTGAAGGGGATAGAAAAATTGAGAATAAGAGCTTTGGGGGGTTTTCGGCGAAGACCTCCTCCTCAGCTCTCACCCTCCTCAACACTCATCCTTCCACTCAGCACGCGCTCCCCACGTAACCGCTCCTTCAAGTCCACTCAACACACGCTTCCCGCGTGTTCGCTCAAACACTAAGTCTCGCTTCAGCACACGCTTCCCGCGTGTTCGCTCAAGCACCAAGTCTGCTTCAACACGCGCTCCCCAGACATTCACTCCGATTCCAAGAGATCTGCTCCAGTGCATGCCTCCGTGCCCCGCTCAACACGTGCTTACCGCATGCCCGCTCCACTTTCAGGACTGCTCCCGAATGCGCTTCGCGCCTCGTTCCAGAACGCGCTCCGCAACGCTTAACTTCATCAAACGTCCAACACTTAGAAACATTTTGTAAACGAGAGGTGGTCCGTCTCCCTCTAAAAAACCGATATTTGTACTCAACAGATACTAGTGGATTTCGTCAAAAATAGGCTTTGCCCCGTGGTTCTTTCTCTTTTCAGGTTTTCGACGTAAAAATTTTGTCGCCTGCTGTTAGTTCTCCATTTAAACTGTTTGCCCGCTTAGCCCACTCTCGAATTAAGACAGTCCGATTCCTCTGGTCCGTGAAAACGCTAAGCAACCCGCAACACTAAATAATTAAATAGTGTTCTTGGAACTTAATTGGAATATCCTTGACCAATGCACTTGTAAAATATTCAAGCAACAACTGTATTTATGTGGTAATATCTCTTTTTTTAGAAGACTTGATATTTATGTGATCAATATTTTAGTATAGAGATCAAAGAAGACATTGCTCAGTCTTTGCTGTGCTTATGTGAGGGGAAAAAATAGAAGGCTTCTCACAACTATGGAAGTTCATGAATTGAATAGTTCTTCAACTAAATTCAAATTTATTATAGAACATAGAGATTCAGATTCACATTCATTCGAATATTTGAATTTGGTTTTGTCCTGAAATCTGGGATTCGAATTTGAATTCGGGCTTGAATTTGAATTTGAATTCGCTTCAAACGAAGGACCAAAATATACTTTGATCGGATGGCCAGGACCATCTTCATATATAATATATAAGGATTGCTATTATTCGCGACTTGTCAATATTATTCGGATTCAGATTCACATTCGAATACCACTTGAATATGAATTTGGATTCAAATTTGAAAAATACCCATTTTATTTGAATCTTCAAGAATAGATTTCCGAATTATTCGTCTCTAGTGAGTTTGATGGGTTGTCAAGATTGCTCCTTCGAACCTACAAGACTTGGGCTCTGTTCGGCACGTTTTTTATGCTCCGGTGAGTTTGAACATAAACGCCACCATCATAGAATGCATGTTTGGCAAGAAAATAATTAAGCCGCCGTCAGGAAAAGAAAAGTAGTTTTGAATATAAAATTGGATGAAGTTCCTTAGGTGAGGTCGGGTGTTCATGAACGACGACAGTTGATAACCACCGCGCTCACGACTGCCACCGTTTTGCCAAGTGGAACTTTAAATTTGTGAGTTTGACTTTAAGCTTATTAATTTGTCCATATAATTGCATGCATGTGTATGCTTCTTTATTGATATTTTGAGTGGTATATATCTTGCCTTTAGATTACTATAATAATATGATCAGGAATATGTGATGGAATTTATCGATGTATAATATACAGTGAAACCATCAATAATTTCTTCTACTTTTACTTATTTATCCACCAAAATTTTGTGCTGATATTTTAGTGTATTGGTTGTCTAAAACTGGCGTGACTTTTTTTTTTTGCTCCGTTGAGTTTGGACAAAAACGCTGTAGAAAAAATGACGGGTGCCGAAAAGAGAGATTCGAACGAAAAACAAAGAGAAAATCACAGGAAACACACGAATTTAAGAGGTTCACCCAAAACCGGGCTACGTCCCCTATCCCGCCTCCGCTTCACCTTCTTGTATTCACCAATAGAGATTACAAAACACACAAGGTTACAAGGATCAAAACCGATCATACCTCGCACCCCTCTCTTTGGACAAGAAACGGAGGAACCACCGCCGGAAACGCCTCTCCACGGAATCTCTTCGTAGACGTCTCTAAGCTCACGTGGGCTAACCCAGTGCGAGAAACAAGAGAGCCGGAAGTGTTCCCCAACTCCAACAAATGCCACTGTCATAGAATGAATGTTTGGCATGACAACTGTTATGACCGCCGCCAAGAAAATAAAATTTGTTTTGAACATAAAAGTAGATGAAGTTCCTTGAGCGAGATTGGGTGTTCACGAACGTCGGTTCATAACCACCTCCGTTCACGATCACCACCACCGTGCCAAAAAATGTGTAGCTAAATCATCATATATATTACACACTATCATATCGATTATATGAAGTGTGCTCATCATCGTGGCAATTATGTGTGGGTGCGTGCGTGCGTGCGGGGGTGTGATGTTATACTTCATCATCATTGTGTTTTATTAATTACTAAAAAAAATTTAAAAAGCTAGTACATCATTTTTTACCATAGAATGATTTAAAAAAATTACATGTTCATTGAAAAGTCAGGATCCTTTCATATTTTTCTTATTTTGTGCAAAAATAGGTATAGTGAGAGTTTAGTCGCTAGACATGTTAAACGGGAGAGGGGTAGACCAAAAAAGACTTGGAATGAGACTATAAGGAAAGACATTATGTACTTAGGCATTAGTGAGACTATGATTAAAGATAGTGCGCAATGATGACAGATGATTCATATAGCCGACCCCACTGTGATGGGATAAAGGCTTAGATTGTTGTTGCTGCGCAAAAATTAAAATTTGCCTATTTTATATCAAAGCTTTCAAAAATAATCTATCAATATTAACATAAACATCTTGATTTCTATGTTAAAATGACATTTTTTTCCATTACTAATCACTTGTAATTTCTCATGTGCTGCACCTCAATCCAATTTGCAAATGTATTGTTGATGGTGTAAATGTGGAAGTGCTACTAATAATAATCTATCTCAGGGTCTCTTTGTTTCGTCGGTGAGAGTTGGAGCGGCAGGAAATGAAGGGGTGATTGCGGTATCAAAAAAAGGCCAAAGTAATGTTTTGGAGCGACGACGATAGAAATTTGATGGTTACCAATCAGTTTTGTTAGTTTTGGAGCAAAAACACCCAAACAAACAAAGCCTAAATAACCAACGCTCGCAGTGGTATTTTATTTTACTAGCATAATCAAAGAGTTATTATTCTAAAATATCTCAACAAAGTAGCTTTAATTAGGATCAAATTATTAATATAAATATCCAGGAGAATATTATTGTTTTATGCGAATGTTCTTAAATCCAAACCCGTATTGTTTGTTACGTGTTTCAAAACTTTAACGTGAGTGTACGTGTGTGACTGTAACAATCATCTCCCTCCATATCTATTCTTTATTCAAAGTTCAGCGTGCAGGCCTATTGGTGGAGATCGAATGGAGGAGCGGAGTATGACTAAGCGGCCACAAGGTTCTGTGTTTGTGGCTGCCGTGAGAGCGGCAGCGATGAGAATGAGAGCAGTGAGAATCGAACAATGTGAGATGAATGGATGCCTTCACGATGCTCTGATTGGCGCGGCGGCGGTCATCGTGAACGGATTTAGATTCTCTCTGTTTGGGTGAAATGAATAGTATCTGTTTCGTGGTGTGGATGCATTCTCACTTGATCTAATGGTGGAGAATTTTTTGATTAAAATGAAAATATAAAGGGATGGGATTAGTGAACCCGTCGGATCAGCAAAAAATAGATCTATTGTTTGTGAGCGCTATGAACTATTGTTTGTGAACGCTCAGACTCACATAAGGAACTTCATCCACTTTTATGTTCAAAAATAGTTTTTTTTTTCAAACCTACGGGAGCGAAAATGCTGCGCCAAGCGGAACCATATTTTGAAGATAGGCCTTGGCCTCTTTAGGAATTTGCTTCTTTTTATATATCTATACTAATATATAGGAAAATCCTCTTATCGGTGTAATGCCCTGCCAATTCACACCCAACGTCCTGTCTAATAAAGAAAATGTTGTATTTAAACCCACACCAACTCCAATTAGGGCAGCAGCCCGTCGATTAGCTTCTCCCCCAAAAAAACCTCGCGACATAGACGCCTGACTCCATCGCCGTCGCAAAAAGCAACCACTCCTGCCGAATGTCGCCGCCCCTGCCAAATGTCGTCGTCCCCGCCGAATAACACAGCCCCCGTAGAATGTCACCGCCCGCACAGAGGCAACTGGTGTGTGTGTGTGTATATATAGATTAGAGATCACAAGCAAAAAAAAAATAACTCACTTAAAATTCTATTGAATAAATAAAAATTATATAGCTTTGCTGGACTGAAGTTGGGGATAATATTTTATTATTATTAATCACTGGGCGTAGAACGCGTGTGCAACAAATTCCGGAAGGGCAAAAGCGGAAAAGAAGAAGAGGAGAAAAGCAAAACGCCGAAAGAAATCCCAGCAGAGCAGCACCAATTATAATGCCCAAAATGACACACTCCATCGCCACATCTTAAAGGCGTCACGCTTCTTCCACCACCACCGCCGACAAGTGACCGAAGACGAGGCATTTTACAGCCGTCTGCTTCCTCCAACTGACCAATTTCACTCGATGACACGCTTCCCACCTTCGAAAGCACGGCATCTTCGCCGCCGGCACTACTACTCGCTGCTGTATCATCAGCATTCCACCTACCGCCAACCATTCCGTCGCCGGCGCCGGGCGACTCCCCCTCCTCGGCGGATTCCCCGTGGCCGTTTCTAACTACCAACCATTCCTCATCCCAAGTCCAATTTGGATTCCCGGAGACTACCGCTAGTTCCCTGATTCCTCCCGTTGGATCCTGAACAGAGAACCCCTCTCCTTTTTCTTCGTCTTCTTCTTCTTCCTCCATGGATTCCCACAAGCTCAAGTCCAGAGTGCTCTTAGGCGAAACCCAGCTCAATTCCGCGCAGCCAGAACCGGAAACGAAGGGGTGGTGCAGGAGCTCTTCTGCCGTCCAGCGCTCCTCTGGATTCCTCCTCAAGCACTTCCCCAGAAAATCCCTCGCCTCCGCCGTTAACCAGGCTGGAATCTCCGGCACATCGCCAGAAAATCCGATCTGGCGGATTGACGCTAAGACATCGCAGATCTCCGGCCATGGTGGCTGTCCAGTAACCATCTCAATCACGGCGCATCCCAGGGACCAGATGTCTGCTGACATCCCCTGCTCCTCCCCCCTCACCGCCTCGGGTGCCATGTACATCGGCGTCCCCCGTACCACCGGCTCGCGGGAGGCGATCCACCGCGCGCATCCCAGGTCACCAATCTTGGCCCTCCCGCCAGACCCGATGAGCACGTTCGCCGGCTTGACATCGCAGTGGACGATGCCGCGTCCGTGGAGATAGGAGAGACCTTCGAGAATGTCCCGGGTTTTGGAACCAACTTCCACCTCGTCGAGGAAGCGGCCGCGCCTCTTGATTTGGTCGGCGAGGGAGCCGCCGGGGGCGAACTCTAGGAACAGGTTGTAGAAGAGAGCGCCGCCGTCTCGCTGGGCGACATCGAAGCCGAGGCAGGAGATAATGGCTGGGGAGCTAAGTGAGGAGAGCATGCTCTGCTCGCGTTGGAGTAGAGCAGAGCGTGAGAACTCAGTAGACTTGATGGCAAATACATCGCCGGAGGCGATGGAATTAGCGAGGAAGACGGTGGCGGTGGAGCCGCGGCCGATGTCCCGTCCTCGGAGCCACCCTTCTCCTGGCATTTCGTGAAGAGATTATATATTTCCGAATTTGTGATGAATTGTGTTGTGTTTGGGAATGCGTCCCTTGTGTTACTCACAGGTAAGCAAGGAAGGGCGAAGGCCCTTATATAAATAATAATAATAATAATAATAATAATAATAATAATAATAATAATAATAATAATAATAATAATAATAAGCGAGAAGATTGTCCTGGGCTGGCATTGCCGACGAATAAAGAGAGGAATCCACGTGTCGGGAAATGGAAAGGTTCGGACAGCAAGCCTGCTTATCTGGCCGTATTGGCGGCCAGCAAAACCTAACAGACTATTCACTGTCCCGTTCTTCTTCACCTGGAGCACGGCACCAGCAGGCGGGAGGATTTGGAATTTATACTAAAATGCTGCGTGCGTGCCCAGTACTAATTATTATTGAATAATAATTATATTTTTAAAAGCTATGAAATGAAAAAAAAAATCTGTTATTTCACCTCCCGAAAACTCCTACTTCATGAAGACTCTTTCCCTTCATATTTCCTTTTGCTTCAAGAACTTATGGAGAAGTACTCAAAAATATAAGAGAGATAGAGCAAGAATTTCGATTAAAAAAACAACTTCGTCATTTTATTTTCACCCATGCAGCTTCACCCAATTTTATGTTCAAAACTAGTTTTATTTTCTTGCTCACGGTCATAATCATTGTCATGCCAAACATTTATTCTATGACGGTGGCGTTTTTTGTCCGAACTTACCGAGGCAAAAATGTCACGTCAAAATGCGGTGAGCACATGCACAAAGACAGACGATTTCCCAAGCTGAATACAATATGCATCAATTTAGAGACTCGTTGTAAACATGGCTACATGTGCGGACGGCTGAACTCAACCTGCACCCCTAAATTCATATGGCAAATATCCTCAGATCCACTCTCTAATTCATTCAAGTGTATTTTGTAATAGTTTAATAATTTTTAGCTGAGGTGTCCTCACAAAATAAATTTGATATAAACAGATTATTATGACTTATCCAAAAACATCCACGTGTCAAAAATCAAGATTTGAAGCTTGATTGAGATCAGCGCTTATAAAAAATCTAGCTTGTAAATTAAAAAAAAAACGGTGCATAGAGTATTTTTATAAACTACTCGGTTGCTGCTTGCGTGCACGAACGGCCTCAATAAGAAAATATATATAAGATCATTTAATTTATTAATCTATAGTTCTATACTAGCTATATATATAGTAAATTAAAGTAAAAAAACAACACTAATTAAAACAGAAAATATAAAAAGGAAAAAAACTAAATCAAAAAATAAATAAAAATAAGTTAGAAAAAATACGTAGATGAGAGAAAAATATAATAAAAGGTGGTAATCTCAGTTATTTGATAGGGTGGGCATTTCTACACAATCAATAGAGGCTTCTAGCTTATTAATTCGGTGAAATTAAAAAAGTCATTGAAAAAATTTTGACAATCGAAAGAAGTCCTAACTGTTGAAACCTTCAACAGGTCTCTTGAGTTCGGACCCACAGGGGGTGTAGCCGATACTTACTTCTCCCTCACTAGACTCTCTTAACGGTGGATGTGAGAATGTGAATAGACCCAAGGCTGAAGCGAGGAGGTCCCGCCACACACCCGAAAGATCTTAGAGAGCTTCCCCTCCCAGACCAGAGCTCAACCGGGCACCTTGGAGGGCACTAGCAGCCGACCAAAAACTAGCCTGGAGGAGAGGGTTCTCTAAAATCGGATCCCCTCCAAGGTGCCCTTAAGGGTCTATTTATAGATTTTTCTAGGCTGGTCTGCAAATAACATGAATCCGCCTTTTAATTTTACTAACAACACCCCAAATTGGTCTGCTAACAGCCTAACTCCGCTGTTCCGAAGGGTTATTTGCAGCCCACCAGGGGTATTAGGGTCATTTCCCCCTCAAATCATCCTGGGCGAGTGGTCCGTGAGGGCACCGCTCGCTGGGCACCCGCCTAGCTGGGCGAGTGCCCACGCTTCGGGGCGAGTGGTCCGTGAGAACACCACTCGCCTAGCTCCTTCTCTTCTGCACCTTACCCCCACCAAACCGGGGGTACTTCCACCTCCTAGCCGGGGCGAATGATCGGGCTGACCCAGGTCTCGCCACTTGGCTTGAGGGGCCCACTCGGCGAATACGGGTTGTACACAATCCCCGCTCTTTGCGAGTGGTTACTACGCTCGGAAAGAACAGTCCAACCCTGTATTCTGTGAGTGCTTGCTGACTGGACTCACAAGATTCTGTGGGTCCCACCGTTGTCCTATATATATCTCTTCATGCAGAACTTCCTGGAGCGTTGTCAACTCTCAATTCGGAGCTTCTTCCCTCCCGTAGCCCTTCACCGAGATCAATGTCTTCTCACAAGCCTTCCGCGAGACCCCTCTCGCTGGAGATGATCGAGCGTCTGGCCGCGGCCCAAGCTGTAACCGCCCCCAAGGCAGCCCAATTTGCTCCCTGGCTTTTGTCTAAACGGGATCCGAATGCCCCCTACGTCTCGCGTCGAGCCAAGGCGATTCGCCTGAATCGTCAGAGAGGCGAGACTGCCTCGGAATCTCCTGCGGGTACTCCACCGGCGAACACTCCGCCGGCGGATACTCTTCCGGCGAGGAATCCTAGGGACCCCGGGACGCAGGTATGAGGATTCCTCTCGTCCCTCTGTTTAGTTCCTTCCCTTACCTTGCCTCTGCTCTGACCATTCGCATGGGATTTCGATGCCCGAGACCGGCCACGGGGCCGTCTCGAGCAGTGTCGTGGTGCCACCTCCCCCGGACGAGAGGCCTCCAGATCGGGACCTTGCTCCTCCACCTCCTCCGGGCGAGACATCGTTGCAGTCCGATAAGTTGTAACCCCTTTTAGATTCATCCTTCATGCTGCTCGCTGCTGACCACTGTTCTTTGTAGCCCTCGACCCCAACCATTCGCTGCGGAACTCTATTCCTCCTAGTTCCCCTGATCGACCGAACCCCTCCGTGCCTGCGGATGAGCCGAGGGTGTCCCCCCAGAAGGGATCCGGTCAGCAGGGCCGCGCGGATGATCCTGCGGATGCTCCAGCTCCTACCTCACAGCCTTACCGTCCTGGAAAGGGAAAGGTCTTACCTCCCGCCTGGCTGTTTGGAACGCACCCCCATTCGTCTCGTCCTTCAGGTCACCAGGACCCCACCCCAGGTCAGTTCACTCACCCGCCCCTATCGTACTCGCATATTTTATCACTACTGACCTAGTTGTGATTCCGCAGGCTATAGGGAAGCCTCCCCCTTTGACTCCTACTACGAGGGGGGAGAGGGGATGCTCTCGCCTCTCCCTTCCTCTGGGGATCTCGCTGACTTTCTGGGCGACTCCTCGGATCACGCGACCCTGAAGGATCGGCTCTCGGAGGTCTTGGGGAAGCTCATCCACATCCAGCGAAATGTTGCCGGCCAGGTGGATGACGTGCGGCTGAGAGTCGCGCGTGAGTTAAAGGACCTCCATCGGGACTACTCGCGCATTCTCACAACGGTGGAGCGCCTGGGGGGTGAAGGAGGGGAGTTGTCTCCCGAAACACACGCCGCGCGAGCCCGGGACCAACTCCAACTGGCTTCCCATGAGATCACCAACATACTCGCATATTACCGCCCGCGAATGCCCCTGGAAGCTGGGTCGCGAAAGCGAGGTCGGTGGGTCTGGGAGGAGTATTGAGCCAGTCTTCATTCGCCCTTCTTGTAATTTTTCTGCTTTCTATAGCGCGGATGCTGAACTTTTATTTCTGTTTGTAATAATCTTATGTCCTGTGTTTTGCGAATGCTCTATTCTTTGTCTTTTATTTCCTATATCTTGCTTGGGTATTGCCGAATGTTTTATTATTCCGAATGCTTTCTTAACCTCTTTCGCGTAGTCGATGAGCGAATAGCCACAGGGCATTTGTCATTAATGGGCGAGAGGGGTCGGCCCGGGTTCCGAGGCGTCGGGAAGGCGCGACTGCTATCTGCACACCCGTTACCTCGAAAGCCCAAACGCCGTTTAGCCCTTCTATAAATAGGCCTTTCAACCACCGTATTAAATACCTTACCATCCGCTCCTTCTCTTTCCTCGCGCTAGCACTCGCGCTTCTCTCTTCTCTGCTGCTTTCTTATCCTTCGTCATTCGCGTCATGGGTGGTGATGCGGAAGGCAGAGCCAGGTGCGCCAGCGCGTTCGTCAACCACACCTTCGATTCATGCGACCTTTCCGACGAGGCTTACCTGACTGCGGTCGCGGATTACATCCCGCCTGGGTTCGAGGCGCGAAAGCCCAGGCCGGACGAGCGCCTAAACTCCATCTCGCCCTGTGCTCTCGCGATCCCGCTAGAGCACTTCGAGGTGGGGTTTCGCCTTCCCATCTGGCCAGAACTCCGCCAGACCTTCAGATATTATGGAGTCGTGCCCGGCCAGCTCAACCCCAACTCCATCGCCATGCTGGTCGGGTACGCGAGCTATCTGCGAGAAGAGGGGATCGAGTTCTCGCTCCCCGTCTTCCGCAAGCTCTACTTCTTTCCCTGCACCAACGACATCTCATTCTTCTCGGGTCTAAACCCGCTCAAGCATTATGGGCTCCCGAATAAGAACCACGACTGGGTTCGGCGCTTCCTCTTCGTCAGCAGGAACCTGGGAAATACACTTCTCGCCCCAGTGCAGGAGGAGGAGTCAACCTTCCGCCCCCCGACCCTAGGGGGGCACGAGGCCAAACTCCACCAATACATCTTGGAGCACGGGATGGACCTCGTCTATCTCTGGCGAAACGTCAACTCGCTCCTGCTCATTCCGCAGGGCGAGGGTAAGTTTTTGGGACTTTGTTTGTTTCGATATTGTGACTCTTATACCATTCGCTAAATCATTCGCAATATTATGCAGGCGTGCGTAGCTTCCCCCTGCATCCGCCGCGTCCCGCTGGGGCTTCCGTGTCCTTCGCACAGGCTGCAGCGGATGCCTGTCGGGAGGAACCCTCCTCCTCCAAGCCTAGCGGAAAGAAGCGGAAACCTGGGGCGCTGACCTCCTCTTCTTCCAAGAAATCAAAGAATCCCCCCTCCGCCAAGGGGAAGGGGGTCTTGGACGAGACCCTTTGGGCGAGTGCTCAGACTCAAACCCCGGGGGTGGGTGCGCCAGGCGAGACCACCCTTCGCGCGGGATCGTCGTTGCCGCCGCCTCCATTGCCCACGGACCACCGGAACTTCCCCAGCGGCGAGAAGTACGTGGACCCCTCAGGGGCTCCCCTGGTAAAGTGGGACAGGAACGCCAACAGGGTCTCGCTCTCCACCCTTCATCCATCGTGGATAGAGAGCGACCTCGCGAGTGGTGAGGCCTACGCCATCGCGTATGCCCTCTACGGTCGGGAGGATGCTGAAGTCTATGATGCCGAGACGACTCAGGTCCTCGCCCATGAGACCGCCAGGGCCATGCTGCGGGCGCTCGAGCTCGCGCATATGTCTTCGCGCCGGAGCATCAAACTGGCGCGGAGCTTGGCGGAGGTTGAGGAGTCCAGGTTCGTCGTTTCTGCCGAGGCGCTGGAACTCAGGACGAAGCTGGCAGCTGCGGAAACCCTTCTCGCCAGCCGCCCCATTGCCGAGGTATATATTTTCTCCATCCCCGCGAGTGGCCTGTTGTCGATTGATGTATTTTCTTCTTACCACCTTTATCATTATTCTTAGAACACCACGGTTGCCGAGATGCTTCGTGCTCGGGTGGCTGGCCTTGAAGACGAAGTCCGGCTGGCCAAGGCCGAGGCCCAGCGGTCGCGAGAAGCCGAGGTCTCGGCACTCGCCTTGGGGAGCGGGGGGCACTTCTACCCCCACCACGAGCTGGAGCAATTGATGCAGGAGAACGCCCAGAGCGCCGTGAAGCATGCGCTGCAGGTGTTGCGGCAGGCTGGATACCTGAAGGAAGAGGCCGAATGCCTCTCTACTCGACAGGTCGTCCCCGAGCTCTTCATCCCGATCCCCTTCCCGGAAGATGAGGATGGCAAGCCGCGAGAAGACGCCCTCCTACCGGATTCAGGCGAGAGCGATAGAACTTCTGGCGAGAAGCCTGCCGACCCCTGAGATGGACCGTGCTTTTTGCCGTCTTTTGCTTTAAAATCTTTTGAATGTAATCATGAACGGGGCGAGTGCCCTTGAAATATATGTATATTGGTCACGATTTTTGTGCTCTCCATTTTTGTGCTATCTCCACTTTTTTCTCATTTGTTGTTATGTCTCGCTAGGCTCGCTAGGACGTTAATTCTTTCTCATTCGCCGCTATATCTCGCTAGGCTCATTAGGACGTTTAAACTGTAGTGCAACTGTCCCGGCCACCTAGCAAATGCTCGAGGGTGACCTGGGCGTGTCTCTCCCCTTCGCTTCCCGCTGCCTCCCCCACTCGCACTTCCTTACCATTCGCCCAAATCGGGGTTTCGCTTAGGTAATCATGAAAGTGAAGTGAGGTCGTTTCTCCCGCGCGTGGTCAATGCGAGTGCTCTTGAGGTCACCCTTTGAGAATTTTGAACCTGCCACCGAGTGAGCCTTCGGACCTGCCAGCTAGATGAGAGCTTGGACAGCGGGTCTGCTCGGGGCCTTCTTTTCTTTCACATAGAACCTGCCTCCGAGTGAGCCTTCGGACCTGCCAGCTAGATGAGAGCCTGGACAGCGGGTCTGCTCGGGGCCTTCTTTTCTTTCGCATAGAACCTGCCTCCGAGTGAGCCTTCGGACCTGCCTGCTAGATGAGAGCCTGGACAGCGGGTCTGCGAACCTGCCTCCGAGTGAGCCTTCGGACCTGCCAGCTAGGCGAGAGCCTGGACAGCGGGTCTGCTCGGGGCCTTCTTTTCTTTCACATAGAACCTGCCTCCGAGTGAGCCTTCGGACCTGCCAGCTAGATGAGAGCCTGGACAGCGGGTCTGCTCGGGGCCTTCTTTTCTTTCGCATAGAACCTGCCTCCGAGTGAGCCTTCAGACCTGCCAGCTAGATGAGAGCCTGGACAGCGGGTCTGCTCGGGGCCTTCTTTTCTTTCGCATAGAACCTGCCTCCGAGTGAGCCTTCGGACCTGCCAGCTAGACGAGAGCCTGGACAGCGGGTCTGCTCGGGGCCTTCTTTTCTTTCACATAGATCCTGCCTCCGAGTGAGCCTTCGGACCTGCCAGCTAGATGAGAGCCTGGACAGCGGGTCTGCTCGGGGCCTTCTTTTCTTTCACATAGAACCTGCCTCCGAGTGAGCCTTCGGACCTGCCAGCTAGATGAGAGCCTGGACAGCGGGTCTGCTCGGGGCCTTCTTTTCTTTCACTTAGAATCTGCCTCCGAGTGAGCCTTCGGACCTGCCAGCTAGATGAGAGCCTGGACAGCGGGTCTGCTCGGGGCCTTCTTTTCTTTCACATAGAACCTGCCTCCGAGTGAGCCTTCGGACCTGCCAGCTAGACGAGAGCCTGGACAGCGGGTCTGCTCGGGGCCTTCTTTTCTTTCACATAGAACCTGCCTCCGAGTGAGCCTTCGGACCTGCCAGCTAGATGAGAGCCTGGACAGCGGGTCTGCTCGGGGCCTTCTTTTCTTTCGCATAGAACCTGCCTCCGAGTGAGCCTTCGGACCTGCCAGCTAGATGAGAGCCTGGACAGCGGGTCTGCTCGGGGCCTTCTTTTCTTTCGCATAGAACCTGCCTCCGAGTGAGCCTTCGGACCTGCCAGCTAGATGAGAGCCTGGACAGCGGGTCTGCTCGGGGCTATTTCGGGAGCTTTCGGAGTTTTTCCTACAAGCTGCAGTATCAATCTCAAACACACATGTTAAATAAAATATTCTTATTTCACAAACATTTTCATTACATAGTTTCAGGGATAGAAACGTTTAAGATCGTCACCACTCCATGTGTGGCTGAGAGGTTGGCCCTCCACATTCTGAAGGCGATACCCCCCAGACTTTAGTGCCTCTTCCACGACATAGGGGCCTTCCCAGTTGGGGTTAAGTTTTCCCACTGCGGCGGACCTTCCAGCCGCGTCGACCTTCTTGAGCACCAGATCTCCCTTCTCGAACTGCTTGACCCTGACGTGCTTGTCGAAATACTTGGCCATCCGTCGCTTGACCTCTTCTTGGCGAATGGCTGCCAGGTCCCGAGCTTCTTCGATGAGGTCGAGGGAGAGCTGCAACTCCATCTCATTTTCGGCTCTCCAACTTTCCTCTCTGCTTGCGGCGGCCTTTACCCGTGGTGTCATAACTTCGAACTCTATGGGGATGACGGCCTCGCAGTCGTGAGAGAGCTTGAAAGGGGTCTCTCCTGTGGCGGTGTTGGGGGTAGTTCTTAGGGCCCACAAGACCGATGGAAGCTGTTCTACCCAATTGCCCTTCAGATTTTCCACCTTTTTCTTGAGCAGGTTCACGATGACCTTGTTTACCGCCTCCACCTGCCCGTTGCTCCTGGGATGGTGAACGGATGCAAACCTGAGGTCTATCCCCAGCTGGCCACAGAAGCTGATGAATTCCTCGCTTGCGAACTGCGGACCATTATCCGTGACAATGGCCTGTGGAAGCCCATGTCGACAAATGATCTCCTCCCATACGAAGTTGCGGATTACCTGGGAGGTGACCTTAGCCAATGCCCTGACCTCCAACCATTTTGAGAAGTAGTCAATCATTACTAGGAGAAACCTCCTATGCCCACTAGCCTGGGGGAAGGGTCCTACCAGATCCATTCCCCATATGGCGAATGGCCAGGGCGCCGTGATACTCTTTAGCCTCTGAGCTGGCACGAGCTGAAGTGGGGCGAACATTTGGCACTTCTGGCACCTCTTGGCGAAGGCTGCCACGTCTTTACTTGGGGTTGGCCAGAAGTACCCCTGCCTCACTATTCTTGCCTCCAACATCCTGCTCCCCGAGTGGCTGCCGCACTCGCCAGAGTGGACTTCTTCCAAGATCTTTGGGACCTCCTCCTCTGAAACGCATCGGGCCAGGAGGCCCGAGAGGGTCTTCCGATTCAAGTCCCCCTCGTGGAGCACGTAGTAGGCGGACTTATATCGGAAGCGCCTCTGGTCCGGGACCTCCTCTGGAAATTTTCCTGTTGCAAGGAAGATGACGAAGGGATCCTTCCAGGAGAGCCGCTTCTCTACTTCCATGAGTTCTCCCTCCTCAATCGAAGGGCGGAATAGATCCGTCAGGGTTCCCCCGGCCCGAGGACCGGATTTGGCCAACCGATCCGCCGGGGTGCTCTCCTCCCGCGGGACGTGCTGGATGGAGAAAGTTTTGAACGTTCCCACGAGACCTCTCACTTTGGCCAAGTACCTTATGAGCGCAGGCTCCCTCGTCTCGAACTCTCCCTTGATCTGAGAGGCTATTACCATTGAGTCGGTGAGGACCTCCACGTCATGGACACTGAGCTCCTGGGCCAACCGTAGACCGGCGATCACCGCCTCATACTCCGCCTGGTTGTTGGTGATTGGGAAGTGTATCACTAGTGTCTGCTCGATCTTTACCCCTTGGGGACTCTCCAGCACCACCCCTCCTCCGAGTGAATTCTTGCCCGAAGCCCCGTCCACCAGCAGCTTCCACGGAACGTGACGCGGGGCTCCATCTTCCTTCATCTCGGCCACATAATCTGCCATGAAATCAGCCACCACCTGTGCCTTCATGGATAGTCGAGGGACGAAGACAATGTTGAATTCACTTAGCTCTATTGACCATTTTGCGAGCCTTCCCGAGTGTTCCACTCCTTCGAAGATCTGGCGGAGAGGGTGGTTCGTCACCACTTGAATTGAATGGGCCTGGAAGTATGGCCTGAGCTTCTTTGCTGCGACGACTAGAGCAAAGGCCAACTTCTCCAAGATCGGGTATCTGAGCTCTGCTTCCCTCAGGACCCTGCTCACGTAGTAGACGGGCAGCTGCTTCTTGCCTTCCTCCCGAACCAGGACGGAGCTTACGACCTCTGTCCCGACCCCGAGATATAGATATAGTTCCTCCCCCTCTTTGGGACCTTGAAGCAGTGGAGCCTTAGTGAGTTGGCTCTTCAAGGCCTGGAAGGCCTCCTCGCATTCTTTTGTCCATTCAAACTTCTGGTTACCTCGTAATGTTTTGAAGAAGGGGGAGCATTTCTCCCCGGCTCGGGAGAGAAACCTGCTCAGCCCTGCGAGTCTTCCGGTCAAGCGCTGAACTTCCTTGGCGTTCCGCGGCGACCCTAACTCCATTATGGCCTTAACCTTGTCCGGGTTAGGTTCTACCCCCCAAGGGGTGAGAAGGTGACCCAGGAATTTCCCCTTACTGGCCCTGAACACATACTTCAGGGGGTTCAAGCGCATCTTGTACTTGCGTAGGGTGGCGAAGGTCTCCTCGAGGTCCTGGATGTGAGAGTTCACGCACTTGCTCTTCACCATAAGGTCATCCACGTAGACCTCCAGGTTCCTTCCCCTTTGCTCCCTAAACACCCGGTCCATCATCTTCTGGTAGGTTGCTCCTGCATTTTTCAGCCCGAAGGGCATCATCTTATAGCAGTAGCATCCCTCCCTGGTGATGAACGAGACGTCTTTGACGTCTGGGGGGTGCATCCTGATCTGGTGATAACCTGAAAAAGCATCCAAATAACTCATCACAGAAAAACCGACGGTTGAGTCAACCAGCGCGTCGATCCGAGGCAAGGGGTAGCAATCCTTAGGGCAGGCCTTATTTAATAATGAAAAATCCACACACATGCGCCAACGGCCATCGGCCTTTTTTACCATTACGACGTTGGAGACCCAGCCTGGGTACTGGATCTCCGATACAAAACCTGCTTCGAGGAGTTTTACCACCTCCTCGCGGATGGGTCCTTCGAGCTTGCTGGCGAAGGTCCTCCTCTTCTGCCGGATGGGACGGGCTTCCGGATCGAGGTTGAGACGATGGCAAGCCACGTTCGCCTCGATGCCTGGCATATCAGCTGCGCTCCATGCGAAGACATCCACGTTCCTCTGGATGCACTCCAGCATCTTCACCCTGTCCTCCGGGCCGAGACTCCCGCTGATCCGCACCTCTTTCACCCTCCCTTCCTGGGTGAGGACTTCCATCTCCACCACCTCTTCTGCCGCCTCGAGCCGGGCTGGCTCTTCCCATTGGCCCTTTGCTTTTCGCCCTTCTACCCGGGCCTCTTCCTTTGCGACTCCTTCCGCCTCCACCGGCTCGACCTCCTGCTCCTCCTGAGCGACCTCCAACAACTCGACCTCCTGCTCCTCACGAGCGACCTCCAACAACTCGACCTCCTGCTCCTCACGAGCGACCTCCATCAATTCGACCTCCTGCTCCTCACGAGCGACCTCCATCAACTCGACCTCCTGCTCCTCACGAGCGAACTCCATCAACTCGACCTCTTGCTCCTCACGAGAAACCTCCATATTCTCCTCTCGGGCATCGCCCTCTCCCCCTACTTCTCTCTTCTCCACTTCTTCTCCTGGCCCCTCCGGCCTCGCCATCTCTTCATCCATCTTCTCGGCATCCGCCATACAAGAAATGGTGTTGACGGCAGTCACATAGCACTGCCTCGCCACCTTAGCATCTCCTCGGACGCGGACCTGGACTCCTCCACTATGGAGCTTTAAGCACTGATGGTACGATGAGGGCACGCACCGGAAGGTGCTGATGAGGGGTCGTCCGAAAATGGCGTTATAGCTGCTCGGAGCGTCCACAATGACGAACCGGCAGTTTCTTGGGACTCCTCCTAGCGTCACCTGGAGACCAACACCTCCCTCGACCTCCTTCCGCTCTCCTGAGAAACCAAACAGCGGTCCGTCGGAGGCCTGCACCCTCTTCTTTTCCACCTCCATTGCGTCGAAGGCCTTCTTGAAGATTACGTTCACTGAGCTCCCGTTATCTACCAGGATCCGGGAGACCGTGAAATTTTCAATTGCTGTCTGAATCACCAGGGCGTCGCAGAATGGATCCTCATAATCTGGCATGTCTTCCGAGGAGAAGGTGAGCTTCTCCGAGAGGGGTGGGGTCTGGGAAGTCGACGCGATGTCCCTTCAGAACATCGCCTGGAAGCTCCTCTTGCGAGAGGCCTCTATCCCAACCCCTCCATGAATCACCCCGATTCCCCCTGGTTCCTGTATCTGCCCTGTCCTCGCATCGGTCTTCTTCCGCCTCCGGGAGCATCTCCTCGATCCTGGCATGCTGCCGCCGTGGCTGACCTCTCTCTCTCATCTCCAAGAACTCTGGGCAGGTGGCGGTCGCGTGACCTTCTTCCAGATGAAAGTCACAATAAGGCGACGCCACCCTGCCCCCTCTCCCTGCTCTTCCTCTTCCTCCTCTTGCTCCTCTGCCTCCTCTTCCCCGGCCTACTGCCATAGCTTGCTCCCTTGGGGGGTGAGGGGGTCTGGGACCCTGCCTCCACCCCGGATTCATTCCTCCCGCTTCTCTTCCTTGGTATCCTTCTTCCTGACCTCTCGCCGGTCCTTCCTGGTGCCTCCAGCCCAACCTGTTGTTGGGCTCTTGATTCCTCCAATTCCGAGGCGGTCTTTCGAACCCCTGACCCCTGGGTTCATCTCGCCTTCTTCCTTCTTGCTGCCTCACCTCAGGCTCGCTCATCTTTGCCAACCTCCTGTAGAACTCCGGGTTGGCCGCCTCCCCTTCAATCTCTTCTGCTGCTCGCTCCATCAATTCTTCAAAGGATGAAGGAGGTCTTCTTTTCAGGTCCATCTTGAAGAACCCGTCTCGCAACCCTACGATGATCGCCATCTGGAGGGCGAATCCCGGCACCTCCTGCACGAGGTGTATCTCCTCCTGGAACCTATCCACGTAATGTGCCAGGGACTCTCCCTCCCTCTGCCTGATCTTGAAGAGAGTCTCCGCATCCTTCTTCCTCTTTTTGACGTCGAGAAGCGCAGCCGAAAGCCTCGGCGCAGATCATCAAACGTGTAGATGGAACCCGCGGAAAGCTGGTGGAACCAGTCCCTTGCTTTCTCCTTCAGGGTGGTTGCGAAGAGTCGGCATTGAAAAGCATCCGACATGGGAAGGATTGATGTCATGTCCTCAAACCACTGCAGGTGCACGACTGGATCCTCCTTGCCGGTGTAGTAGGACATCTCCGGCCCACGAAACCCCTCTGGCACTGGGGCCGAGAGGATCATCTCGCAAAAGGGGCTTCCTTCCCCTGCTCGACGAATGGTCTTCTCGCGCGGACCCAACTCGCACACCTCAGCACTCGCCGTACTGCTGAACAGCTACCGCCCCGGGAGATCTCGCGCACTTCCTTCTGCTGGCACCTCCTTCCCCGGCCGCTGCCCCGGTGCGTTCTCGCCGATCTGCAGGGGTGGAACCACGGGGACTGCCGGGGTCTCGCACTCGCTCCTTGCTGCGAGAACTGTCTGCAGGACTTCTCGCTTGAACTTCTCAAACATCTCCAGCCACTCTCCTGTCGCGGGTGGCTGCGAGTGACCTGAGTCAGAACCATTCCCCCCATCTCCCGTCATCGAACCTAATTCAAGATTTTCCTTCACCGGCTACGGTCCACGCTCACCGCACCAAAAATGTTGAAACCTTCAACAGGTCTCTTGAGTTCGGACCCACAGGGGGTGTAGCCGATGCTTACTTCTCTCTCACTAGACTCTCTTAACGGTGGATGTGAGAATGTGAATAGACCCAAGGCTGAAGCGAGGAGGTCCCGCCACACACCCGGAAGATCTTAGAGAGCTTCCCCTCCCAGACCAGAGCTCAACCGGGCACCTTGGAGGGCACTAGCAGCCGACCAAAAACTAGCCTGGAGGAGAGGATTCTCTAAAATCGGATCCCCTCCAAGGTGCCCTTAAGGGTCTATTTATAGATTTTTCTAGGCTGGTCTGCAAATAACATGAATCCGCCTTTTAATTTTACTAACATCACCCTAAATTGGTCTGCTAACAGCCTAACTCAGTTGTTCCGAAGGGCTATTTGCAGCCCACCAGGGGTATTAGGGTCATTTCCCCCTCAAATCATCCTGGGCGAGTGGTCCGTGAGGGCACCACTCGCTAGGCACCCGCCTAGCTGGGCGAGTGCCCACGCTTCGGGGCGAGTGGTCCGTGAGAACACCACTCGCCTAGCTCCTTCTCTTCTGCACTTTACCCCCACCAAACCGGGGGTACTTCCACCTCCTAGCCGGGGCGAATGATCGGGCTGACCCAGGTCTCGCCACTTGGCTTGAGGAGCCCACTCGGCGAATACGGGTTGTACACTAACATCATCCCAACCTTCGGTTCTTTTTCCCAATCGCTCATTTTAATCATGCTTTTTTGACCGATTGTTTGAGAGCTTTTTGAGACTCAAAATCACGCTAAATTAGGCACGTTGGAATCATCTCGTGAGCCGATCATATTAGTGTTCTTTGGCTCCGCGATTCAAATACGTTGATTGTTTAGGGATACCCAGCAGAGCTTTTTTGTTATTATTATTATTATTTTATGCTGTAGTTGGGAGAGCAATTAGTGACAAAGTTTGCAAAATTATACGTTGTATTCATTTATGAAATTACAGTGACCTTTATTAGTTTACATTTCATAACATGATGCAAGCACAAAAATTATACCCCCTAGAGATTTTCTCCTGGGGAGAGTATTTTTGTGCTTGCATGTTATGAAATGTTAATTTATACGGGAGTTTTTTTTTTATAATTTTAAGAAATATATAGCAGGATTCAACTTGTAATTACGCTAACTCGCTTGAGATAATATTTGAGTAATTAATAGAGATTAGTTGTGGGATGGATGATACGCATGGAAGGTACCCATCAACTTCTTCACTCACGGCTTCCCCATCAAGCTCGGGGATGTTGTTCATAATTAGCTAGGGTTTAGGAGATCGATGGGATAGCATAGCGATCGATACAAGAGATCGTGTGCCAACATTACCTACAATGCAATCCTCTCTATAAGATAACACAGACAATACAAAAAAAAACTTCGGATTCACTGCTAAGACACTAAAATTTTGTTCACATTATTGGTTTGATCATTATAAGAGATCGATGGGATAACATAAGGAGAAAAATAGACTGCATAGTACTCTGTCTATGTTCATTGGTTGCGCGACAAATAACTGTTGTAGAGAGGGGCATCAGAAATACTGTCGCCGCCGCATATGACAAAACACGCGCATCAACAAACATTAAATATATTTTATTTTCATAAAATAACTAATTAAATTGTAGGATGAGTTTTACTACTAATTAATATCCTAATTTGTTTACATAAAGTATAGTAAATTAATAATAATAGTAAGAAGAAGAATTAGCTATCGGGTATGTTATTTAGGACGAAGTTAGACTGCCAGCCTTATCCACCTTGCACTTTCCCTTTTTGAGTTTTTAATGTTATTTTAAATTATATATATAAATCTAATTTTCACATCAACATTTAAATATGTTTACTTAAGTTTTTTAAAATATTATTGACTTTACTATTCTCATTCTTTATAATAGACTATATTAATCATGAATATTTCACTCAAAAATAACCTTTCATTTCTAAAGTTTATTTATTCTAAAAAAAAGCTTATTTCATGGGAGGAAGATAATTTTTCACAGTTTAATATACTTTCAAGCCTACTTTATATCTCAATATTAAAAGTAATGTTGGAAATTTATATAATCCAAAAAAAATTTTGTAGATCTCCTACATCTATTATGTTAGGTCAGTAGCGGAACCAAAAAATTATAAATGTGGGTGCACATACAAAAATTCTAAACACAATAGTATATAAAATGTTACATTGAGCGGGGGTGAGTAGGCGGACCGCGGGTCATGAATTGAAAATTAATTTTGGAGGTGCACATAGATGAGTCTGGTCTGCAAATAGTCAAATTTGATTTACGAATAACCAAATTTGGTCTGCAAATAGCCAAATTTTGATCTGCTTATAACAAATCACAAAAAATGGGGGTGTCAGTGTTCCTTTGGCCCCCCTCTGAATCCGCCCATGTTAGACTGTCATTAAATAATTGATAGGGGTAGACTCTCATTAAATAATATTAAAAATAATTGATAAGCATTGGCCGAAATCCCGTGCCGTTCAACTTATATATATATATATATATATATATATATATATATATATATTCTCTATAGAAAATCTACACACCTCTTAATATTATTGTTATCTATACTTTATCCTAGTGGTTGACTTATTAGCGGTAGATGCAAGTCGGTGGCTACGTCAGCGTGACTTCAGATAATTATCGACCGTACCAAATTGGGTGGCAACACCGTTAATGTGGAGATATATATAGTTGTAACAAACCCTTGGGATATATTTATGTTACCGTTATAAATAATTAATATAATAATGCATGCGGTTGATGACAAATCAATTTATTAAGGAGGAGGCCGCAAATGAAGAAGACAGCTTAGCAAAGAAGAAGAAGGTGGCTTGAGAGTTGAGAGTCGGTAGGCGTGTCATCACATACACCTCATAAAATTGGCCAACCGCTATCTATAAATCAGCACATGATTCACATGTGGTAAATACCAAGGCAAGTTCGCTCGCCGCTTTGCAAACACTCTAACCTCGAAATTAAGGCTCTGTTTGGGAGGGCGTCTGTGCTCCGGTGCGATTGCAGCGAACGCCATCCCCGGGGGTTAAAGACCGTTTGATTCCCAGCCTACGAACCCTACCTCTAGACCGAAACTCCGGCGGCATTCAACTACCTTCCCGCTGTCGGAGTCCGAAAGAGAGCCTAAGTTATTGGCTTCAATTTGAGATCAAGACATTGCCCCCAATCTAGTAAAGTAGTGACGTGTTCTCACTACAATATTTCCTTCCACAATTGGTAGTTTTATAATAATGATAACAATAATATGCACACGTGGTCCTCGTTTGATCTCTCTCTACCTCTACTTTTGTCTCACCCGTTAATTACCAAATTATATAAAAAAAATTAGAAAACAAAAGGTAAATAAAAACTTAATGTTAAATCAAATAAAAACTTTATTGTTATAATAATCACAAGTCTTGTAAGTTTCCCGTTGAAATGATTCGGTTCACAATATATCATGCATTCTTCACTTCCATTCAACATTACCCATGCGAAGTTGAAAGACGAGAGTTTTATCATTTTTCGTTGATAATCTACGAGTATTTGTCGATCCCAAGAAGTCGTCATAAAACTGCTCTCGCTAGAAAAAAAATTTATTTGCGAAGCTCGTAACATAACTTCGTCACTTACTCAAATGCGCCCCTTGGTATTTGACATTCTAATTACTGTTATTACAGCTCAGTATTTAGCACATTCATGCACCACATACCTCATAAAAGCATGTCATCTGAGAAATATGTTAGGAAATTTCTTTTTTGGGGGTACCTTTTGCCCCCAAACACGCCCTTCCTCGTTGCACGATCGTCATCATATTCCTAATATATAGTACATATCATACTGCATAATGTCTCGCTTTGATGACATTTTGAACAATTTAGTCAGCGAGGCATTGTCTATTTTGGTTCAAATCAGCATGTACTGAGATGAAATGCATGATATATCATTTTTCACAGACGGCCTACGAGCGGTTGATCATAAGAGATCACCCACCTCATAATTACTCCCAGTAGTGTAAAGTTGTATGTGATTGAACTTTATAATAAAAATACCATTTGCTCTGAAAAGAGGTATGTGATATTTGAAGCTGCACCGGGAGAAATAAACCCTCCCAAACAAAGAAAGTAATGAATCAATTACCAATCATCAGTATTTGTGCTGCTGAACATGAGGTGTTGAATTTTTTGTGTGCTACCAATCAAGGATATCAAAACAGAACAAAGACAGTTGTAATATATATACTTGGCAACAAGATTACAACAGAACACAGCTGAATACAAGTTGCATCCAACTTGAATCACAACAGCCAATAGTAGTAAAGAACTTGGTCACGGACAAGGTCCGCTTCTCCTCCCGAGCACACCGCGCTGGTGATACTCGTCGCCTCGATACTCGTCACGGATACTCGTCACGGTGATACTCGGCACGACGATACTCGTCACCGATACTCGTCACCGATGCTCGTCACCGATGCTCGTCACCGATGCTCGTCACCGATGCTCGTCACCGATACTCGTCACCGATGCTCGTCACCGATGCTCGCTACCCGCTCAAGGGAGCTGCCGAACTTACTCCAAGTCCGATACTCGCCAGGTAGCACTCTGGTATCTCTAACTCGCTCAGAGTTGATGATACTCGCCACTTCTGATGGTTATACTCGTCACTCTCAGAGTATATACTCGTCACTGTCAGAAGGTCTGGATTGGTTACTCTTTAGGGGGGGGGGGGGGGGGGGTATCCCTCTATTTAGGCAACTCAAGGGGGGCGAGTATGCCGATACTCGACACGGATACTCGGCACCGATACTCGTCACGGATACTCGGCACGGATACTCGTCACGGATACTCGGCACGGATACTCGGCACCTGGATAGTCGCCACCTGGATAGTCGCCACTATCCCAGCATATACTCACTTCACAAATCTAACACTCCCCCTTGAAGTGAGCTCCGGGAACAACTCCAAGCAACGAGCGAAGCCTCCGGAAGGGCCCCGCAGATAGGGGCTTTGTGAATATGTCCGCAAGGTTGTCTTCGCTCCGCACATGCTCCACAGTGAGCAAGCCACCCAACACCTTCTCTCTGATGAAGTGATGCTCGATCTCTATGTGCTTGGTCCTCGCATGACACACTGGATTGGTTACCAGTTTCAATGCACTCTCATTGTCCCCGCGAAGCACAGTAGGTCCGCTGACCTCCTCATCCACATCCTCCACTAGTCTCCTCAGCCAGACACACTCCTGAGCTGCTAAGGACGATGCATTGTACTCGGCCTCCGTGGTAGAAAGGGAAATAGAGTCCTGCTTCTTGCTACACCACGAGATAGCAGCAGCTCCACACAAGAACACGTAACCTGATGTCGACTTGCGATCATCAGCGTCACCTCCGTAGTCTGCATCCGTGTATCCGTGCAGCTTGAAGTCAGACTTCTCCTCATAGGACAACCCCATCTCAAGGGTGCCCTTCACGTACTTCAGAATTCCTTTGGCTGCCTCCAGATGAGGCTTCCGCGGCTCCTGCATATACCGACTAACTCGGCCGACAGCAAAGGCGATGTCCGGCCTTGTGATAGTCAGGTAGATAAGACTCCCCACCAGTGCCCGAAAGATCTTTGGATCAGGAAGAATCCTCCCTTCTTCCTTCCGAAGCTTCAGCCCAGCCTCCAGAGGAACAGAGCTGCTCTTCCCCTCTTTCATGTCGAATCTCTCGACGATCCTCTCGGCATATGTCCTCTGGGAAACATCCAGCCCGCCTCTTCTCTTCTCCACTTGGAGGCCAAGGAAATGGTGCAGTTCACCAAGATCCTTCATCTCGAATCGTATGGAGAGCTGTTGTCTCAGCGCCGCGACCTCCTCAGGGTTGTTCCCTGTCACGATCATGTCGACGACGTATAGCAGTACCAGCACGTGAAGACCTCCACTCTTCTTCACGAACATGCTGGAATCTGAGTCTGAGGCATCGTAGCCGCAGAACTGCAGATACTCCGCGATCTTCCCATACCAGGCTCTCGGCGCCTGCTTCAACCCATAGAGGGCCTTCTTCAGCTTGCAGACGTGGCGCGGCTGAGACTTGGACACGTATCCAGGTGGTTGCACCATGAATATGTCCTTGTCGATCTCCCCATATAGGAATGCGTTCTTCACGTCCAGCTGCCATAGCTTCCACCCTCGGCACGCCGCCAGAGCGATGACCGTCCTCACCGACGTCATCTTCGCTACGGGACTGAAGGTCTCCTCGTAGTCCTCTCCATAGGTCTGTGAGAAGCCTCGAGCGACAAGCCTCGCCTTGTACCGCTCCACTTCTCCATCAGCCCTCTTCTTCACCTTGTACACCCACTTGCAGGTGACAGGTTTGATGCCCTCCACCATGGGAACCAGGTCCCATGTCTCGTTCTTCTTCAGGGCCTCCATCTCCTCCTTCATGGCCTCGTCCCACTCCTTGATGCCAACAGCATCCTCAAAGCGGGCAGGTTCCCTCTCGTCGAGTGGTCCTGCGAAGAAGCAAGAAACCAAACTCACGAAGTTCCCCTCCTTATAGCGAGCAGACGGGACGATGGTCCGCTTCGACCTCCTCAAGGCTTGGCCACTATCTACCGCTCCGGTAGAATCCTCTTCTTGAGCTCCTCTCAGAACTCCTCCTGTAGCGGTGCTCCCCTACTACTTGAGTTCGTAGCTCCCCCTGAGCCAGAAGCTCCTCCTGAGCCAGATGGCAATGGAGCACTTGGAGATAACTCCAACTCCACAGTAGGGTCCTCAGTGACCCACTCATCTTCCCTGCTAGCTTCTCCACTCTCCGGCAGCTCCACAGAAGAGACTCCCTGGTATGAGACCAGTTCATCAAACACAACGTCGTGCGAGACGACGAACTTGTGGGTCTGCGGGTTCATGCACTTCCAGCCCTTCTTCCTCTCGTCGTAGCCGATGAAGACACACTTCCTCGCTTTCGGCTCCAACTTGGTTCTCTCGGCCTCTGGAACGTGCACGAAGCAGGTAGAACCAAACACCCTCATGTGACTCACATTCGGCTTCTCTCCAAACATGAGCTGGTGCGGAGACACCATCCTGTTGGGACTCAATGGTAGCCGGTTGATCACATGGGTGGCACACGCCATTCCCTCCGCCCATAAGGCCTTGGGAATGCTCTTGGCATGTAGCCAACTCCTGGTAGTCTCCACCAGATGGCAGATCTTCCTCTCAGCCACCCCATTCTGCTGAGGGGTGTGAGCGCAAGAAAACTCCCGCCGAATGTCGAACCTTCTGCAGAAGGAAGCAAACGCATTGGAGGTGAACTCCCCTCCATTGTCGCTTCTCAGCTTCTTCACTCTGCGATCCAGCCTCCCTTCCACAAGTTCCTTCCACTCTTGGAACTTCGTGAATACTTCTGACTTCTCTCTCAGAAAGTATATCCACGTATAGCGGGTGTAGTCATCCACCAGAACCAGCGCATACTTATTTCCTCCATAAGTAAGGGTGGCGCACGGCCCCATAACATCAGCATGTACGCACTCAAGAGGTGCCCTACACCTGGTCTCCGATTTGTCAAATGGAAGTCGATGTGACTTTCCAAACTGACAACCTTCGCACACATGGCCGTCGCCGCAAGAAGAGAGATGAGGTAGGCCACTCACTAGGCCCTTTGCTGCCATCATCTTCAGCTTGTCCATCCCCACATGACCCAGCCTCTCATGCCAGATCACAACGCTGTCGTTCGTCTTCAGCTTGTCCACGTAGGCACTTGCAGACAGAACATACAAGTCCTTCACCCTTCTCCCGGTGAGTGTGACGTCAGCATCGACAGACGAAAGGTTCTTCAGGAACTTCACCTCCTTCGGTCCAAACAGCACGTGGTAGCCAGCATCCACGGCGTTAGCCACCGAGAAGAGGTTCTTCTTCATGCCCGGCACATGATACACACTCTTCAGTGTCACGGGCTTCTCTTCAGTTCCAAGGGTGACCATCCCTTCTCGCTCCACTGGATGCACCGTATCATCCGCAGTGATGATAGCATCCGATCCTTCATATGCTGCCGAGGAGGCAAACTTCGACATATCTCCAGTGAGATGATGCCCGCAACCGGAATCCACTATCCAGTCGTCCTCGAGGTTGATGGAGGCTAAGACATCGACTGACGTTGCCGTCATCTCTGCCAGGAAATAATTGTCCCCCCTCTCACCGCCCTGGTGACCTCCACCTCTTCCTCCACCTCTTCGATGGTCTCCACCTCTCTGATGGTCTCCACCTTTCTCAGCAACATGACCGGCCTGGAGATTAGACCGACAATCCTTTGCCATATGCCCGTACTTCTTACAGGCAAAGCAAAGGTATCTCCCCTTCTCGTCACGGGCAGGAAGGAACTTCCCCCCATCTCTCTGAGAGGACGTTGAGGGTCCCTCTCCGGGGTTCTTCTTTCTCTTGTCCCAGGATCTCCTCTTTCCTGAGAACAAGGCCTCGCCATCTCCTCCTGAGATGGATACTCCCGCCATCTGCTTCGCCAAGCTCTCCTGTGACGATAGCAGGTTCTCTAGCTCCAGAAGGGAGGGCTGAATAGCCCATCCTTGTACGGAAGTAACGAAGGGGACATACTCCCTCCTCAAGCCTCGGAGTATGTGCCGCTTCAACTTCGCCTCTGAGATTGGCTCTTCAGGATCCAAGGCCGAGATCTCCCCACATAGGTTCTTCACCTTCAGGAAGAAGGTGGATATCGCCATCTCGCCTTGAGTCGACTTCGCCAACTCATTCTCCAGGAATTGTAGCCGCGCCACATTCTTCTTGTTGAATAACCCATCGAGGGCTATCCAGATCGCAGACGCTGACTTGCAACCAATGATGTGGTCGAACAAGTCAGGTGATATGGCTCTCTTCAAGGTGAACTCCGCCTTGGCGTTGGTCTTCCTCCAAGCTCTCACAGCTGGACCATTATCGCCGGCAGCTACAACTTCCTCTTGCTCCCCACCACCAACAACCTCCCAGAGATCCTCTCCAAGAAGGTAGCTCTCCATACAAGACATCCACTTCTTGTAGTTGGTTTGAGTAAGCAGCTCAATACCAAGTCCCCTAGCATACCCTCCTCCGCCGTCCATTTTGGATTCTCAACCTTGAACCTTGATAGCACGCGCTGCTTCAGCAACCTAGCTCTGATACCATGTTGAATTTTTTGTGTGCTACCAATCAAGGATACCAAAACAGAACAAAGACAGCTGTAATATATATACTTGGCAACAAGATTACAACAGAACACAGCTGAATACAAGTTGCATCCAACTTGAATCACAACAGCCAATAGTAGTAAAGAACTTGGTCACGGACAAGGTCCGCTTCTCCTCCCGAGCACACCGCGCTGGTGATACTCGTCGCCTCGATACTCGTCACGGATACTCGTCACGGTGATACTCGGCACGACGATACTCGGCATCGATACTCGTCACCGATGCTCGTCACCGATGCTCGTCACCGATGCTCGTCACCGATACTCGTCACCGATGTTCGTCACCGATGCTCGTCACCGATGCTCGCTACCCGCTCAAGGGAGCTGCCGAACTTACTCCAAGTCCGATACTCGCCAGGTAGCACTCTGGTATCTCTAACTCGCTCAGAGTTGATGATACTCGCCACTTCTGATGGTTATACTCGTCACTCTCAGAGTATATACTCGTCACTGTCAGAAGGTCTGGATTGGTTACTCTTTAGGGGGGGTACCCCTCTATTTATTGGCAACTCAAGGGGGGCGAGTATGCCGATACTCGGCACGGATACTCGGCACCGATACTCGTCACGGATACTCGGCATGGATACTCGTCACGGATACTCGTCACCTGGATAGTCGCCACCTGGATAGTCGCCACTATCCCAGCATATACTCACTTCACAAATCTAACAGAATGATTGAACATCCTTGACTCCACCGACGGCACTGTTTACCCGAAAAACCGCTTCTCGGGTTGAATCATTCTCAGGCCGGGCGGGCTTCTAAATCAAGCCGCTGGGTCCCAAGATCAGCGGCTCTCAGTCCAAGGTAAAACTAAGCCGGGCGGTCTGATGTCGCTTCTGACCGCCCCCAATATTGAAGATTGTCAGAACCCAAGGCAAGAAGGCGACCCGCGGGCTCAGATTGGAGACCGCCCGGGTTGTATCGTGAAGATCGGCCAAGGTCTCGTCCAGAAGGCAGGCCGCGGTCTCAAGTCGGAAGCCGCTCGTTTTGCATCATCGCCTTGGTCACGGCATCTTCAGCCTCTGGTCAGACGGGTCGGAAGGGCAAGCTGTCAAGCCGCGCGGCTTCTTTCTTTTCTTCTTTGTGTATCCCGTCACCGCCTGCCCGTTTCTCCTGTACCCGGGCAGGCGGTTATTTTATCCCTGCCCACTTGGGCAGGCCCCCGAGCCTATAAATAGGGGGCGGCACTGTTCACAAGACACGCACAATCGAATCCAGGAGCTCGCTTGTTTGAGCTGCGGTCTCGAGTTTCCCGTCTTGCGGACTGTCTGACCGGCCGGCTTCTTCTTTCCTGCACTTGTAACCGCTGTAACCGCTTCATTTTAATCAAAGGAAAGCCCGTCACAGGAGTGGCATTCGCCGTGACGGGCGAAGTCTGGCCTTGACCGCTAGCCCTTGACCGCTGCTAGCGGTCTCATTTTACCCACCTAAAAAGTAACCGGCAACCCGCAGCCTCCGATTTCCTTCGGAGGTGCGATTTCGGACTCAACAGGCACACCCGAGGCATTTGTTTTTCCGCAACCGGCGGCGTTTCCGCCCCCTTCCCTACATTCGCAAACTCCGGCGAGTTTGCTCCCTCACCGAAATGCAGCTATCAAAAACTTTGGGTTCAAAAATATTTTGACTTTGCACCTCTTGTATTTCTTATCTTTGTTCGTGCTCCTTTGCAAGAATGGCTCACTGTCATTCTGATGAAGAGAAGCTGGTGTTAGAGCTAGCAGCCCTTCAATCTGCAAAGCGTGCTTAAAATGGGAGAGCTTGGCAAAGAAGGTCTAAGAGCCGGTCGTGGCTTTGGACGAGCTAACAAAGGATCATGATATACAGAAACAAGCTGAGGAATAAAAGGTTGTGACAACGGTAAGCCTAAAGAATTGGTTTTGCGCAATCCAATTTCATTCACAAACGTTTGCTCGGTCTTTAATTTTATTGGAGAGAATTGGTTTTCCTCCAAAACCTACCGGGTTGGATCCATTAAGAAAATAGCTTATGGTGAAAACCTTCCCATTTTGATTTGTTTTGAGAGAAAATCATATTCTTTTCTCTCTTAAAGTAATGATTACTATTTTATCAGCATTATTTGATAATAATTACTATTTTAGTCGATTTAAATATTTTTTTTTTCAATTTAAGGACGTTAATTATCCATGATTAAACATATCGCAAGAACTCGTGCCTGAAAATCATTCTACAGCTGAGCAAAAAAATTGACAGTTTTCAATTTCTGTGTCTGAAAAATATCCTGCAAACGAACACAAGAATTGAGTTCGACTCAAAACCAAAACCATTGAGTTGAGTTTTTGGTTTTGGACCAAAACCAATTCTTTTCAATCAAAACCTACGAAACGAACGGAGAGGAGAGGAGAATAAAGGTCCGGAGAAGGCAATGAAAAAAGCATTGCGCGTGTGGGTAGAAGGTGAAGAGGATCCTAATGTCGAATCGCCAAGAAAATGTTGAATATTTTGCTAAATTGTATGTTTGCATGTGTCAGGACTGACTCAACAGTGCCCCGTTAGTGATGCGTCTACCTAGGGCAAGGCTCTACGATGTAAATACTATATATAGTCTTGTCAAACTTGATGTTCATACGTAGAATAATTTGAGCGCAGCCGTCTCATCAGAAAAAAGAAGAAGATGATTTAAAGTATAAAACTAGTCAACCAATAGCCAAAGAAAATAGAAAAATGTTGTAGCCTAATTTCTATCGCAAATCGATGATTAGCCAAGTTTTTAATTACAGTAGAAAAATGAACGATGGTGGACCTTGAAGGGAATTAACAAAGAACGAAGGTAGATGAAACTGCGGGGAAGAAGTCGCCAGAGGAGCCGGGTAACTCTGTGCAGGTGAACTAAGGTGATGATTTTGCTCCACGAGCCTCAACGCTTCGAGTAATCGCTGATGTGCGTGTCGAGCGGCCGAGCTAGAAGAGCGTTGAGGCTCGTGGAGCAAAATCATCGCAATGAAGTACAATATAATGGAAGTCATACAAGAAGGCCTATATGAGAAACAGGTGAACAATGAGAAACAACTTGAGCTATTTAATTCCATAAAGCAGAGCTGTGTGTCACAAACAGCCTCTAGTTATGATCAATTCATCTTCTCCCTTGCTCGTGCTTGGAAGCCTACGCTGATCTAACCTTTGCTCGCGCGCGCTGCTTGCGGCGGAGGCGCGAGTAGCGATTAGCCTCCTATTCAAGACGACGATGCGCATGCTTGCCACAATCATGGGATCGGGATCCTCTTCATTTGGGACCCCAAACGGAGGTCTATTTCACGGCTAGAATCAATTTCCCACTTTATCTAAAGTTACATAATATTTTGATTAAAAGAAAAATATAGAAGGATGAGATTAGTGAACCCGTCCTATCAGCCACGAATTAATCTGCACCGCACTTAAGCGCATAAGAGGGTCTGTCATAGTAAAGACGGTGGCGGGGACCATCCTTACTGTGCTATCCTCCAATCACTACAGCATGACAGACATCAAGAACTAAAGTTGAAGAAATAGAGGTTTGCAAGCAAACAAATTGCGCCCTAGGTAAAAAATAAACCATTCCACTTTTTGGGGCTTTTTTTTTTTGGGAGAGACAAAGCTAAGCTAAGTGATAGAATGATATGTCAATCTGATTGATGTGGAAGTTAAATTGTTATGAGGTGAGATAAACTTAGAAAAACTATGTGTTTGCTCATTATAGAAATCTAATAATACATTAACATGAGTTCAATTACTTATTAACATTTTTTAAATTTTATTTTATTCTTAATTATGATAAAATAAGCTTAATTGCTGTTAAAGTTAAGCTTCGTAAATGAGGATTGAATAAAGTAGCTTACCGTTTGGAAAAATAAGTTCTCAGCTTTGCCTCTTCGCCCTCGCCATTCATCATACGCCAGGGCTACACATCATACATTGCAAAACGAAGTTGAATAACTAGATTAATTATGAAAGTACTTTAAATCATCGTATACTGTCAAATCAAACGGAACAGTAAAACAATATGCTGGAAAAAACAATTTCGTGTATCTAATTTTATAATCCCGCATACATTATCGACCAAAGATACAATGATACATGGGCATGGTAGATTTAAATTTAGAGCCATTATTATATTGATTTGTAGGAATATAATAGAGACACCAATAAAAAGTTTCATAGAGATGCACTGATAAAAAGGAGAAAGTGTTGTTGTTTATTGTTTAAGGATTACGAAGAAAAAAGAGCAACGATGAAGATGCTAATTAGCAGCAACTTTAGTTTTTGTAGTTTAAAGTTCTGTAAATTTCAAACTCATGGAGGCTATTTTCTTCTGCTTGCACTCATTATTGATCGATTTCATCACTACATTACAGAGATGCGTGGGTTGAGGAATAGCTGGGAAGCTGTAATGAAGCAAAACATGATGTTAGAAGAAGCGAAAAGTGGCAGATCAGACGAAAATGAAGCGCGGAATAAACAAGTTGCCTAGTTAAACGAACGGATGCGTCAACTTAAATCAGAGAACCACATGAATCAACTTAGAACAGATGCAATCAAGAAGGGTAAACGTGGAAGATGAATGCTTCACCAAAGGATCTTTTTCCCTAATATATTGTGTATATAGTATATATAACAAACTTGGGATCACCTTGAAGGTTCATTTGTTGATACAAATGAAGTTCTACTGTCATTCCTTGCAAATAATTCTCAGTGTCTTCTCATTCTATTAAACGCTAATTTATATCAACAAATTAGAGGGGTTTAGAGTCTGAAATTACATCGACAAATTGAACGCATCGGAAGCCAACCAAACATCTCTGAAAAAACAATCAGAGGGGTTTAGAGTTGAATACGAACGCCTTCTGGAAGACAAGAATCTCCGCAATCAATTTGCATTCGATTTACCTCAGATTATCAAGAAGCATCTGCGAAACTGCTCTACTTTGCTATCATAGAAATGTGTCTGAAACTTTTGCATCTTCATATGTTTTCCACCTACACTCTCAAAGAATCTGAAATTACAACTATGAGACCGAGATTAGATATTATGACAACCTTAATCTTTTCTAAAGGAATGTGCTTCTCCTTTAATAATAATAAAAAATAGTGAGATTGTTTAGGGAAGGAGTCATAGCATAATTTTAAATTCAACCTTTGATATCTGAATGCATGACTAGTATATAGTTTCATGTGTGTTTATTTCTGGAGTTATTAAATTGGATCAAACCAAAATTTGTATCGATTCGCATGATGGTCGAACTTGTGCAAGTGTTTTTTTGATTTATCGGATGCCATTCCCAATATATATCAACGCCCTGAATGTCAGTTACAACCGGGCTCCGGACCGAAAAATAGCTCCACCGCTGATATGTTCAAAATAAATGAAGATAGAAATAATTATTTCCTCAAGCTTTAATATGAAAAAGTAAGATAACGCAAGAAAATAATAATAAAACATCAGAAACAAGATATAAAGAAAAAGAAAACAGTCCAGAGATGCACGTAATTGAGATTGTGAAGTTGGTTTCAGTTGATTGATAACGCCAAGGAACTGAAAAGCAAAACAAATATGAACTCACTCTTCGTCATTACGGCTGCTTCCTAAATCTGGGGCGGAAAAACACATTAAAGGACAAACTTTTTCAGGCAAATTACAATGAAGCACAAAGCCGAGGAGTTTCACGGATGCTTCTTGATATCAGAGTGCGATAGCCTGAGATCCATCGACTGCAGCTGATCGCGGAGGCTCTTGTCTTGTTCAAAAAGGCGATTGTATTCAACATCAAACCCCTCTGATTGTTTTCTCAGTGCTGTTTCGTTGGCTTCTGCTGTCCTTAATTTCTTCAAAGTCACGTCCATCTCTGATTTAAGCTGGCGTATCTGTTCATTTAACTCAGCAATTTCTTTATCCCGCGCTTTGATTTCATCGGACCTGCCATTTCTCGCTTCTTCTAACACCCTGTTCTGCTTCATTACAGCTTCCCCGATCTTCCTCAGACCACGTATCTCTCTAATGTAATGATGAAATCGATCGATAACAAGTGCAAGCAGAAGAGAATAGCCTGCATGGGTGCGAGAATTACAAAACTTTAAAGTACAAAAAAACAAAGTTGAGGCAAATTAACATCATCATCATGAGCATGTATGCTCTCAAGTTATAGTTGATTTACTCATTTTTTCTTCGTAATCCTTTAACAATAATACTGTCCTTTGAATTTTTACCCTTCATTCTACATGCCTAAGTAGCGTGTCTATTTTTGCTGTCTTTACTTTAATATGTACTCACAGTCTCACACTGTCTCACAATTCACAAATATAATAATTTCTCTCACTATTTTTCTAAATTAATCATACATCCACTTACAATTCTCACCTCTGTGACGAACAATTTGTCTATGTTTACTTTGATGTTCAACAAGCATATTTATACAAACTTATTGGTTGATGTCATTTTATGAAATATATTTGTCTCTATGATATTCTCCTATAAAATAGTACTCACGGATAATTTCAACTTCTAGTAGCAATGCGTGTTAACTACTAATATACTCGCTAAAACTTTCATATCACAACCTCCGGTCATTCTAATTGAATGCAATCTCTTAAACATGCTCACATTATGCTAGTTTCAGTTTTTCAACACATACCGTCAATTAAAAAGTCATCTATAAAAAATTTATACCAAAATTCCTCGCAAATTCATTTATTTCTAAACAAAAAACTCAAGCCCATAAACCGAAAGTTCAAGATTATGAAATATCAAATGGTCGTGCACCTTAAGCTAAAAAGTTAATTTCAACCCAACTAAAACAAAAGTAGAGGTGTGCATAGAAAACCAAAACCAATCGAACCGATTTTGTTTATGATTTAGATGGCTGAAAACCGGTCTCGATTCGATTCGTTTCAGTTAGCACATTGACCCAACCAAATATTAGGGCCTGCCGACTGGAAATTGGAACGCGACGCACGGGATATATCCCGAACCCCGGAAGTTGGAACCGGATCGCGCCTGGCAGCTGGAGTCGGTCAAGACCTAAAATCAATTTCCAGAATTATGTGCTTTTCTAGTGGAAAATAATCGGATTCCACCTGAACATTTAACAAGCAATCAGCAGTGTAATGATATAACTCTTTTAGATTTCTACCTACAAAGCTTTCTATTCATGTTTCCATTTATGTCGGTATTATAACGTATATAAGATTTGTGATGATGACCCTACTGTTGAAGTTGAAGTGAGAGTGGAGGGGGCGAGTAGGTGCAGGCGAGTGGAGCTTGCTGCTTATGCCTGGGCGAGTGGAAGTATAGAGGGGGCTGCTTATGCCTGGGCGAGTGGAAGTGTAGGTGGGGCTTTGGCTCTTGCCAAGTAGAGCTGTGTGGTGTTGGCGAGTGGAAGTGAGAGGAGGGGGAGCTGCCTTGTGTTGGCGAGTGGAAGTGAGAGGAGGGGGCGGCTGCTGGTGTTGGCGAGTCCATGCTTGGGCGAGTGGAAGGTTGTGGGCTGCCTTGTTGTTGGCGAGTGCATCAAAGGGGGGTCTTGCCGAATGGAGTTGGCGAGTGCATGTATGAGGAGGCGTGTGTGAGATGTTGTTGACATGTGCATGCATGGGTGGTGTGCGCCCCCCCCCCCCCCTCTAGCCTATTATTTGCGTTTCCTATAAATACCCCCCCCCCCCCCTCCTCAGGTTGAGAAAAAACTGAAGAGAGAGACAAGAGAAGAGAGAGAGAGAACTAGTGTGAACTAGTGAGTGGGAGTGTGCCTACACCCCAAGAGAGTCCAACCCCAACCCGTACCTCAGCGAGAGGTGGAGAGTGCACTGTGAGGTGAAGAGTGCAGGGTTGAGTGTGTTGTGAAGTGGAGGGTGCGTTGACAAGCTCAACTGCACTGAGTGGAGAAGCGCACCCTGTCCGCGACCAAAGTTTTATATATATCTCAGCTGTTGTGAATCAAGGTGTATGCACCTTGTATTCAGCTTGTCTCTTTGTAATCAACTGTTTGCCTAGTATAAAGAATTTATTTCATCTCTGTTCATCGTTGGATCCTTGTACATGGTAGCATACAAAATTTAACATGGTATGAGAGGTAGGTTGGTGAAGCGAAGTGTGCTATCTAGGTTCTAAGGTTGACATCCAAGATGGACGGCGGAGGAGGTTATGTGAGAGGACTAGGCATTGAGCTGCTCACCCAGACCAACTACAAGAAGTGGAAGTCATGCGTGGAGAGTTACCTGCTTGGAGAGGACCTATGGGAGGTCGTTGGAGGAGAAGAGCAGGCAGAAATTTTTCCAATCGATGACAATGGTCCAGCTGTGAGAGCTTGGAGGAAGACCAACGCCAAGGCGGAGTTCACCTTGAAGAGAGCTATCTCTCCCGACT
Source organism: Dactylorhiza incarnata (assembly GCA_033032865.1). Classification (NCBI taxonomy): domain Eukaryota; kingdom Viridiplantae; phylum Streptophyta; class Magnoliopsida; order Asparagales; family Orchidaceae; genus Dactylorhiza; species Dactylorhiza incarnata. Next base: position 1,219,261 of record JAWHQI010000282.1, on the reverse strand, counting down.
TGTTCGATCACATCATGGGGTGCAAGTCTGCGTCAGAGATCTGGAGTGCCCTTGATGGGCTATTCAACAAGAAGAACGTAGCGCGACTACAGTTCCTGGAGAAAGAGTTGGCGCGGTCCACTCAGGGAGAGTTGTCGATATCCACCTTCTTCTTGAAGGTGAAGAACTTGTGCAGAGATCTCGGCCTTGGATCCTGACGAGCCGATCTCTGAGGCGAAGCTGAAGAGGCACATACTCCGAGGTCTACGAAAGGAGTATGTTCCGTTTATCACGTCTGTGCAAGGATGGGCTACTCAGCCCACCTTACTGGAGCTAGAGAACATGCTATCGTCACAGGAGAGTTTGGCGAAGCAGATGGCAGGAGTGTCTATCTCAGGGGGAGATAGCGAGGCGCTGTTCTCAGGCAAGAGGAAGCCTTGGGACAAGAAGAAGAAGAACTCCGGAGATGGACCTTCAACGTCCTCTCAGGGAGTTAGGGAGAACTTCCTCCCCCCATATGACCAGAGGGGGAGACCCCTCTGTTTTGCCTGCAAGAAGTACGGGCACGTGGCAAAGGAGTGCCGGTCTAATCTCAAGGCCGACCATGTTGCTGAGAGAGAGGGAGACCACCGGAGAGGTGGAGACCATCGAAGAGGTGGAGGAAGAGGTGGAGGTCACCAGGGTGGTGAAGGCGGAGACAACTGCTTCTTGGCTGAGATGACGGCAACGTCGGTCGATGCTTTAGCCTCCGTCAACTTTGAGAACAACTGGATAATGGATTCCGGTTGCGGGCATCATCTCACTGGAGATGTGTCAAAGTTTGCCTCCTTGAAGGCATATGGTGGAACTGATGCCATCATCACGACGGATGATACGGTGCATCCAGTTGAGAAGGAAGGGATGGTATCCCTGGGAAGTGAAGAGAAGCCAGTGACACTGAAGAGTGTGTATCACGTGTCGGGCATGAAGAAGAACCTCTTCTCGGTTGCGAATGCAGTGGATGCAGGATACCACGTGCTGTTCGGACCGAAGGAGGTGAAGTTCCTGAAGAACCTGTCTTCAGTTGATGCTGATGTCACGCTCACCGGGAGAAGGGTGAAGGACTTGTACGTTCTTTCTGCAAGTGCCTATGTGGACAAGCTGAAGACAAATGACAGCGCATCGATCTGGCATGAGAGGCTAGGTCACGTGGGGATGGATAAGTTGAAGATGATAGCGGCGAAGGGTCTGGTGTCTGGCCTGCCCAATCTCTCTTCTTACGGCGACGGCCATGTGTGCGAGGGCTGCCAATTTGGAAAATCACATCGACTTCCATTTGACAAGTCGGAGACCAGGTGTAGGCACCTCTTGAGTGCGTACACGCTGATGTGATGGGGTCGTGCGCCACCCTGACCTATGGAGGAAACAAGTATGCGCTGGTCTTGGTGGATGACTACACCCGCTACACGTGGGTTTACTTCATGAGGGAGAAGGCGGAGGTGTTTGAGAAGTTTCAGGAGTGGAAGAAACTAGTGTAGGGGAGGCTGAACCTGAGGGTGAAGAAGTTAAGAAGTGATAATGGGGGGAGTTTACCTCTAACGCTTTTAACTCTTTCTGCAGGAAGTTCGGCATTCGGCGAGAGCTCTCCTGCGCCCACACCCCTCAACAAAATGGGGTCGCAGAGAGGAAGATCCGCCATCTGGTGGAGACTACCAGGAGTTGGCTACATGCCAAGGGGATTCCCAAAGCCTTATGGGCGGAGGGAATGACATGTGCTACCCATGTGATCAACCGGCTACCTCTGAGTCCCAACAGGATGGTGTCACCACACGAACTCATGTTCGGGGAGAAGCCAGATGTGAGTCACATGAGGGTGTTTGGCTCTACCTGCTTCGTGCACGTTCCAGAGGCTAAGAGAACCAAGTTGGAGCCGAAAGCGAGGAAGTGTGTCTTCATCGGCTACGACGAGAGGAAGAAGGGATGGAAGTGCATGAACCCGCAGACCCACAAGTTCGTCGTCTCGCGCGACGTAGTGTTTGACGAACTAATCTCGTATCAGGAAGTCTCTTCTGTGGTGCTGTCGGAGAGTGGAGAATCAAGCAGGGAAGAAGAGAGAGTCACTGAGGACTCTATGGTGGAGTTGGAGGTATCTCCAAGTGCCCCATCGCCATCTGGCTCAGGGGGAGCTTCTGGCACAGGTGGAGATTCTAGCTCTAGAAGCAGGGGGAGCGCTGCTTCAAGAGAAGTTGAAGGAGAAGCTGGAGAGGAGGAGTCTACCGGAGCGGTAGAAAGTGGCCAAACCTTGAGGAGGTCGAAGCGGACCATCATCCCGCCTGCTCGCTATAAGGAGGGGAACTTCGTGAGTTTGGTCTCTTGCTTCTTCGCAGGACCACTCGACGAGAGGGAACCTGCCCGCTTTGAAGATGTTGGCACCAAGGAGTGGTACGTGGCCATGGATGAGGAGATGGAGGCCCTGAAGAAGAATGAAACATGGGACCTTGTTCCCATGGTAGAGGGCATCAAGCATGTCAACTGCAAGTGGGTGTACAAGGTGAAGAAGAGAGTTGATGGAGGAGTGGAGCGGTACAAGGCTAGGCTTGTCGCTCGAGGTTTCTCACAAACCTATGGAGAGGACTATGAGGAGACCTTCAGTCCTGTGGCGAAGATGACGTCGGTGAGGACGGTCATTGCTCTAGCAGCGTGCAGAGGGTGGAAGTTGTGGCAGCTTGATGTGAAGAATGCATTCCTATATGAAGAGATTGACAAGGATATATTCATGGTGCAACCACCTGGATACGTGTCCAAGTCTCAGCCACGTCATGTCTGTAAGCTGAAGAAGGCCCTCTATGGGTTGAAACAGGCGCCGAGAGCCTGGTATGGAAAGATTGCAGAGTATCTGCAGTTCCGTGGTTACGATGCCTCAGACTCAAACTCTAGCATGTTTGTGAAGAAGAGTGGAGACCTTCATGTGCTGGTGCTGCTGCACGTCGATGACATGATCGTGACAGGGAACAATAGTGATGAGGTCGTGGCGCTGAGACAGCAGCTAGCCATACGGTTTGAGATGAAGGATCTTGGTGAACTGCACCATTTACTTGGACTTCAAGTGGAGAAGAGAAGTGGCGGGTTGCTCGTGACCCAGAAGGCATATGCCGAGAAGATCGTCGAGAGATTCGGCACGAAGGAGGGGAAGAGCAGCTCCGTTCCACTGGAGGTTGGGCTGAAGCTTCGGAAGGAAGAAGGGAGGATTCTTCCTGATCCGAAGATCTTCCGGGCACTGGTGGGGAGCCTTATCTATCTGACCATCACAAGGCCGGACATAACCTTTGCTGTCGGCCGAGTGAGTCGGTACATGCAGGAGCCGCGGAAGCCTCATCTGGAGGCAGTCAAAGGGATACTGAAGTATGTGAAGGGGACCCTGGAGATGGGGTTGTTCTATGGAGGGAGGACCGACTTCAAGCTGCATGGCTACAAATATGCAGATTATGCAGGTGACGTTGATGACCGCAAGTCGACATCAGGTTACGTGTTCATGTGTGGAGCCACTGCCATCTCATGGTGTAGCAAGAAGCATGACTCCATTTCCCTCTCCACCACTGAGGCCGGGTACAAGGCGTCGTCCTTAGCAGCCCAGGAGTGTGTCTGGCTGAGGAGGCTGGTGGAAGACGTGGATGAGAAGGTCAGCGGACCTGCTGTGCTGCGTGGAGACAACGGGAGTGCTCTGAAGCTGGCAACTAACCCAGTGTGTCACGCAAGGACAAAGCACATAGAGATCGAGCACCACTTCATCCGAGAGAAGGTGTTGGGTGGCTCGCTTGCTGTGGAGCACGTGCGGAGTGAAGAGAACCTGACGGACATCTTCACAAAACCCCTATCTGCGGGGTCGTTCAAAAAGCTACGTGCTCGCCTTGGAGTTGTCCCTGAAGCTCACTTCAAGGGGGAGTGTTGAAGTTGAAGTGAGAGTGGAGGGGGCGAGTAGGTGCAGGCGAGTGGAGCTTGCTGCTTATGCCTGGGCGAGTGGAAGTATAGAGGGGGCTGCTCACAATTCACAAATATAATAATTTCTCACTATTTTTCTAAATTAATCATACATCCACTTACAATTCTCACCTCTGTGACGAACAATTTGTCTATGTTTACTTTGATGTTCAACAAGCATATTTATACAAACTTATTGGTTGATGTCATTTTATGAAATATATTTGTCTCTATGATATTCTCCTATAAAATAGTACTCACGGATAATTTCAACTTCTAGTAGCAATGCGTGTTAACTACTAATATACTCGCTAAAATTTTCATATCACAACCTCCGGTCATTCTAATTGAATGCAATCTCTTAAACATGCTCTACATAATGCTAGTTTCAGTTTTTCAACACATACCGTCAATTAAAAAGTCATCTATAAAAAATTTATACCAAAATTCCTCGCAAATTCATTTATTTCTAAACAAAAAACTCAAGCCCATAAACCGAAAGTTCAAGATTATGAAATATCAAATGGTCGTGCACCTTAAGCTAAAAAGTTAATTTCAACCCAACTAAAACAAAAGTAGAGGTGTGCATAGAAAACCAAAACCAATCGAACCGATTTTGTTTATGATTTAGATGGCTGAAAACCGGTCCCGATTCGATTAGTTTCAGTTAGCACATTGACCCAACCAAATATTAGGGCCTGCCGACTGGAAATTGGAACGCGACGCACGGGATATATCCCGAACCCCGGAAGTTGGAACCGGATCGTGCCTGGCAGCTGGAGTCGGTCAAGACCTAAAATCAATTTCCAGAATTATGTGCTTTTCTAGTGGAAAATAATCGGATTCCACCTGAACATTTAACAAGCAATCAGCAGTGTAATGATATAACTCTTTTAGATTTCTACCTACAAAGCTTTCTATTCATGTTTCCATTTATGTCGGTATTATAACGTATATAAGATTTGTGATGATGACCCTACTGTTGAAATTGAAGTGAGAGTGGAGGGGGCGAGTAGGTGCAGGCGAGTGGAGCTTGCTGCTTATGCCTGGGCGAGTGGAAGTATAGAGGGGGCTGCTTATGCCTGGGCGAGTGGAAGTGTAGGTGGGGCTTTGGCTCTTGCCAAGTAGAGCTGTGTGGTGTTGGCGAGTGGAAGTGAGGGGAGGGGGAGCTGCCTTGTGTTGGCGAGTGGAAGTGAGAGGAGGGGGCGGCTGCTGGTGTTGGCGAGTCCATGCTTGGGCGAGTGGAAGGTTGTGGGCTGCCTTGTTGTTGGCGAGTGCATCAAAGGGGGGTCTTGCCGAATGGAGTTGGCGAGTGCATGTATGAGGAGGCGTGTGTGAGATGTTGTTGACATGTGCATGCATGGGTGGTGTGCGCCCCCCCCCCCCCCCCCCCCTCTCTAGCCTATTATTTGTGTTTCCTATAAATACCCCCCCCCCCCCTCCTCAGGTTGAGAAAAAACCGAAGAGAGAGACGAGAAGAGAGAGAGAGAACTAGTGTGAACTAGTGAGTGGGAGTGTGCCTACACCCCAAGAGAGTCCAACCCCAACCTGTACCTCAGCGAGAGGTGGAGAGTGCACTGTGAGGTGGAGAGTGCAGGGTTGAGTGTGTTGTGAAGTGGAGAGTGCGTTGACAAGCTCAACTGCACTGAGTGGAGAAGCGCACCCTGTCCGCGACCAAAGTTTTATATATATCTCAGCTGTTGTGAATCAAGGTGTATGCACCTTGTATTCAGCTTGTCTCTTTGTAATCAACTGTTTGCCTAGTATAAAGAATTTATTTCATCTCTGTTCATCGTTGGTTCCTTGTACATGGTAGCATACAAAATTTAACACCTACTACACTAACAGCCTGCTAATCTGCCTTAACATTATTTTTTATCCGAAAATATATCATTCCTATGCGATGGGGATCGTCGTTGGACTACGGGTCACCATTTGGCGAGGCCCGCATTCATGTATTCGCGCAGGAAGCGTTGATCGGATCGGCGATCTGAGACCGTGAGCGTGTTCGGAGCGTTGTTTTATTATTTGTGTTTTTTTTCTTATGTTTAATGTTTTAGGACACCGGAGGTAACGGTCAATCATAGCCATTCACGCCGGGTGCCCAACCGTCCCTCTCGTTAAAAATAGGGGCGGAGGCTTTCATTTCCAGCATTGCATGTATTGTGAGAGAATCCAAACCGGCAATCATATAGCGGTGCGACGCTGCGAGACCCTGGGGTGCGACGTCCCGATTTATTTTCCTGAAATTTTCGGTTTATTCATGTGTTTACTTCTCCCGTGAGATATCCCGTCTCCCATGACTTCTCTTAACCGGAAATCCCCACGATTCCGGTGCATCGTTTCTCCAAGCCACAAACGGCCTCATCCACGCCCAGTTCCGATCACTTCCACCCGACCCCTGTTCTCCTTCCTCATCGTCGGTTCTTCTTCCCCTCCATTTGTAACAGCAAGCTCCACAGGATAGCCCTCCACAGCCCGACATCGACCACGCCTCCCCCTCCCTACCTCAAGCGATGCTTCCTCGCCTTAGGCACGCAAAATCCCCCAACCGCCAGCAGTCCATCCCCTCATTTACACGGATTCCTACACCTACACCCAACCCTAGCCCAGTCACACCGTAATCTCCCCCCCCCCCAGTCATCCCTTACTTCTGCCCGCATCCCTTCCCTCTGTAGACACTACACCCAGCCTCACTATCATTTCCTCCCCCAGCCGATTACTCCAAGCATTCATTGCTACTGCCTGCAACCCTCCCCCCTGTGAACACTACTCCAATAAAATCCCCTCATTATAGCAATCCCCTACCATTTCCTTCATCCACCGCAAAGTCATATTCTCATTCTCTTCATCGACCATCATTCTCCATCACGATTTTCTGTAGCTCTGGCCCGCACCGGACCTGCATCCAGTCGTAGTTCCTATTCTATTGCCGCCGCCGGATCTTCGTGATTGTGAGTATTATCGTTGTGTTATATTTTTTTGTATTGGATTTTGGATGGACATGCTATATGTGCTTGGGTATTGAGATTGCTAGTGCTATTGTTTAATTTCGTTTAATTCTATAAAACTTACTCGTGCAAATTGTGGTTGAAAATCCTTCGTGCGGAGAAACATTTGATATTGTTCGCGTGCTTGAAAAGTGAAGTCACATTGTGTAGGATTTGCTTAGTTTATATAATTATAGTTGTTAAAATCTAATTCCGGCTAATTCTAAAACATACATGCATCATCCCAGTTGGGTTTGCTCATGTTCATTCCGCACTCATTTAGGTCTACATTAGTATCTACACAGCCAACACAACCTATCCTGCGTCACTATGCCTTATCTCAACTTTTGAACATTCAAAACTTGTTTTTGATAAGGGTGGAAAACCGAACCGAGAGCTAAAAACCAAACTGAACCGTGCAGTTTCGGTTCGGTTTCAGTTTGGGGTGTGTAAAAACCGAGACTATTCGGTTCGGTTTCGGTATCACCTAAAACCGAACCGTTTACCGGCCTAAACATTATGATATAACTTATAAAAGTATTATTCCCCTTCACTAATCGAACAATTTTTATTAAAAAAAATGAGATGACAAACAATCTTGTTCCAGTGATCTTAAAGCAAAATCTAATCACAAAATCTTCCAACTAATAATATAAATCCAACAACAGTAATAATATAACAGCATATTAAACGTGAGACATCAATGAAGAGACAGAGCCATTCAAGAGGTTCAATCAATGGTGGTTCACGAAGAGACAATCATTATTATGTAATTCTAGAGAACTCTTCCACAGCCACAAGGCCTGCTCTTGAGCCAAAATCGGTACATTGGGGACATTTACACAAGGCCGGAATGGATGACTGCAAACCAGCAAACACTCCAATCGCTACTCTAAAGAATACAAAAAATCTGAACCACACCCCAATATCACTCAATATCGGTCTGTAGTTGGTGCTCTCCAATATCTAACACTCACTAGACCGGACATTTCATTTGCCGTCAACAAAGCCTGCCAATTTATGCATGCTCCAACCTGTGATGATTGGACCCTTGTCAAAAGAATTCTTCGCTACATTCAACACACAAACAATCATGGACTCTTCATTCATCGTTCATCCAACTTCCAACTACAGGCCTTTTCTGATGCTGATTAGGCGGGTGACCCTGGTGACAGAAAATCAACAGGTGGATATGCAATCTTTTTAGGCAAGAACCTCTTCAGCTGGTCATCTCGGAAACAAAAAATAGTAGCTTGCTCCTCAACAGAAGCCGAGTATAAGTCTCTTGTTGATATTGCGGCAGAAGTCACGTGGTTACAATCATTATTTCATGAGCTTGGCATCTCACAAACAACACCACCACTTCTATGGTGTGATAACATCGGTGCACTATATCTATCTGTCAATCCTGTATTTCACGCTCACACCAAACATGTCGAAATTGACTTTCATTTTGTTCGTGACAAAGTGGCCAAAGGTAATCTTGCAGTACGATACATATCCACTCAAGATCAAATAGCCGATATTTTCACCAAAGGACTTTCTACAAAAAGATTTAATTTCCTACGAGACAAGTTGCAAATTCGACACATTGAATCCTCAACTTGCGGGGGTGTATTAAATGTGAGACATCAATGAAGAGAGCCATTCAAGAGGTTCAATCAATGGTGGTTCACGAAGGGACACTTCTCAATCAATGGTGGTTCACGAAGAGACATTCATTATTATGTAATTCTAGAGAACTCTTCCATCTCTATATATATTGATGTAATAGACTTTCAAACAAGTGAATAAGAATTACCTCTCTTGCTCATCTATCTTGTTTTACCCAGAAATCGGCGATCCCCTCCGAGCTAACTTTTTCAGGTATTGCGGTATTTTCGGAGATCCGGCCCGATCTCGCTCCTCCGGGGGGCGATCTCGTCGAACCCAGGCGGTCTCGCAAAGGGGAGGTCGCCCCTCCCGGGCGATCTCGCAGAGGAGAGATCGCCCCTCCTGGGCGATCTCGCAGGGAGATCGCCCCTCCCGGGCGATCTCGCAGCAGGGAAGGTCGCCCCTTCCGGGCGACCTCGCAGAGGGAGATCGCCCCTCCCGGGCGATCTCGCAGAGGAGAGATCGCCCCTCCTGGGCGATCTCGCAGGGAGATCGCCCCTCCCGGGCGATCTCGCAGCAGGGAAGGTCGCCCCTTCCGGGCGACCTCGCAGAGGGAGATCGCCCCTCCCGGGCGATCTCGCAGAGGAGAGATCGCCCCTCCTGGGCGATCTCGCAGGGAGATCGCCCCTCCCGGGCGATCTCGCAGCAGGGAAGGTCGCCCCTTCCGGGCGACCTCGCAGAGGGAGATCGCCCCTCCCGGGCGATCTCGCAGAGGAGAGATCGCCCCTCCTGGGCGATCTCGCAGGGAGATCGCCCCTCCCGGGCGATCTCGCAGCAGGGAAGGTCGCCCCTTCCGGGCGACCTCGCAGAGGGAGATCGCCCCTCCCGGGCGATCTCGCAGAGGAGAGATCGCCCCTCCTGGGCGATCTCGCAGGGAGATCGCCCCTCCCGGGCGATCTCGCAGCAGGGAAGGTCGCCCCTTCCGGGCGACCACGCAGAGGGAGATCGCCCCTCCCGGGCGATCTCGCAGAGGAGAGATCGCCCCTCCTGGGCGATCTCGCAGGGAGATCGCCCCTCCCGGGCGATCTTGCAGCAGGGAAGGTCGCCCCTTCCGGGCGACCTCGCAGAGGGAGATCGCCCCTCCCGGGCGATCTCGCAGAGGAGAGATCGCCCCTCCTGGGCGATCTCGCAGGGAGATCGCCCCTCCCGGGCGATCTCGCAGCAGGGAAGGTCGCCCCTTCCGGGCGACCTCGCAGAGGGAGATCGCCCCTCCCGGGCGATCTCGCTCCGGAGGGTCTTAGTCCTGTGCTGACTCTGTTTTATGTGGTCTGTTCAGGTATGCAGGTCCAGACAATCTCAGCGGTCTCAGCAGACGATCTCAGCACATCCTGACGATCTCAGCGGTCTCAGCAGACGATCTCAGCACATCCTGACGATCTCAGCGGTCTCAGTAGCGGTCTCGGGCGATCTCAGCAGTTCCGGGCAACCCGTTACTTTCCAGATCTGCCCGTTCGGGCAGGCCCCTGCGTTTATAAATAGAGGGGTAGGGGTACCAGTTAGAGGACTTTTAGAGAGCTCCCAGTTCCTGCCAGTGGGTTGAGCGGTCACAGCTTTGAGTGACCGCCGAGACCTCCGATCAGCCTTTTTGGAGACCCCTACGTCTCCCTCCAGGCCCTTTTTCTTCAAGTCTTATGATGTTTCTTCATTCTTTCCTGTTGTAACCTCAGCTGTAACTCAAGCTTTATATCAATAAAATTGCCCTTCCTTCAACTCAAAGTAACCAGCCATTCAATAGTCTTACCCCCCATCCTTCAGCTCGAGCGAGTGTGGAGTTGGTACATTTTTTTGCACCAACAGAACTAACACGCGACCTTCAGATTTTGAGTAGTTGGTGAAACAGCGGTTGCGAGGAATTTGACCTGAAATTCACCAAAACTTCAAACAGTCATAACTTTTGATCCGGGCGTCGGAATTCAGAAATTCAAAACTTGACGCGGCCGGCTCGGCCTGAACTATCCAAAAATTGAACAGGGTTCCCCGGTCAGGCATTTTTCTGCCCTCGGATGTCAAAAATTCGACTCAGTTTGAAAGTTATCGCAGTTTTTCCGTTTCGGCAATTCCTGTTTTTTGAGTATCAATGGAGATACCAGAAGTTCAGGCTCCTGTTAAGAAAGCTCCTCCTTCTCCTCGATTTGTGGATCCATTTGTTCCTTTGCCACCCCAAGCAGAGGAGTTCGCTGCTACTCGACCTGAATTTTTCAGGCCAGTTGTCCAGGGAGGTCCCGTCGAAATGTCTAACCCTCAGGAAAAGCGTACTAATTTTCCAGCTCCAGCTGATGCGTATTATCCTTCATCTCCTCCAGATTTTGCTGAAGAGGAAGAGCCTTCTCCCTTTTCAGATAGAGTTCGTTGGGTGACAGCTCCCGACAGTTTTAGAGAGCCTCGTCTGCCAACCTTCACTGGAAAAGAAGATCCCTTCTCCCATCTCCAAGCCTTTGAGTCAGCCATCTCTTTAAGAACGTTAATGGATGGCGTCAAGTGCAAGCTCTTTGTTATGACCCTTGACAGTCATGCTAGAGAATGGTTCTATAGCTTGCCATCTGGATCAATTGCTTGCCTTGTGGATTTGCGGAGATTGTTTCTCTTAAGGTTTTCTACCAACAAGAAGCGGAAAAGAGGTGTCGCAGCTCTTTTTCGTAACAAGGAGTTAACGAAACTCTCGCCCACTATGTCGATAGATTCCAGAGAGAAATTCTTCAAATTGTTAGTGCAGATCAAGAACTGTATCAAATTGCTTTAATCAACGGACTCCAAGAAGGCCCTCTCAAATTCAAAGTTACCGCAAATGAGCCCAAGTCTTATAGGCACCACATCGAAATAGCAAACCGGTTTATTCAAGGTGAGGCAATGAATCCTAATTATATGAATTCTCGGAACCGGCGCACTCGGCGGCATCGGGTGAATAGATATCATCATCATCATCATTCATCTTCATCACAAATCCCTCCGCAAGATGAGCAGTTCGAGTCTTGTTCACCTCCTCCGGATATGTCTACTCCATCTCAACAAGATATGCCATATCCATTCTTGGAAGTCTCTCCCATCATGTCCTATGATCCTACAACATTTAAATATGAAACTTACTCAGAAGGATCTGGTCAGTTAAATATCCCTTTGAAAGAGGTTTTTCCAATTATTCAGGATATGCCAGAGTACGAAAGACCCCGTCCTATGAGGTCTAATGTTGCAAAACGCAATCAAGAACTCTACTGCCTATACCATTTAGCTGTTGGTCATGATACAGAAGATTGTCGTGCTCTCCGAAAATTGGTAGACCAACTATTGAAGGCAGGAAAACTACAGGATTATGTTGCTTAATAACATGAAGATCTTATTTTCCAGCAAAGACAACTTCACAAAGCAAATTTTCTTTCATTCAATAAAAGAAATGCATGAAATATAGATGAGATACAGTGTCAATTTAGTTTTGCATGTCTCCCACTTGTTTGGAGTTTCTGCATCTTTCATTTTCTAAGTTTGCTTGTAATAAGAATAGCAGTTATCTGTATCCAACCACCAACAATCATCGCGAGGATGTTTTCCAGCAGTCAGCTATATCAATCTTCATACCCATATTCACTGCGGACATTCAGCCAAGTACGTTTAATACTCTTTCATTACTTTACTTTTCCTTACCTTTTCCTGTCTACATTCATATTTCTACAAATACGTTGATATGAAAAGTAGAAATTAGCCAAATCAACCGGAACGGGTAAAGCTTTGTCATCACTTTACTTTTTCCTGTTTACGTTAATACCTCGTGAAATACATAGACATGGATATGAAAGGTAGAAATACCATCCCTATTGTTTGATAGGAAGTATGGAAGTAACATCTCCAATTCTCTCTTCTTCTCTGGGTCGTAAAACCCACAACGACCGCATCACGCTCGAATCACTAGCAGATGCGTAGTGGGTAGCCCAACCCCTTTTCCCCCAACCTTTCTCTCCCTCAATCTCTTCCTATATGATGATTACCATCATAGTTGAGATATCTGATTAAGATTAAAAGAAAGGTTATATTCATTGATTTGTGAGATCCCGCTACCGACTTTTATTAGGCGGTAGGGCTGGGGCTGGGTTGATTTCACATGAAAGGTTACCAGGGAAAAGTTATGTTGAATTGCTCCAGATTATTTCATTCCCATATTTTTGTTAATCAATGGGTTCTGTGAGCAGTAAGTGGTTATTTCACTAAAGACTCGAGTAATAGAGATTGCCGGTGGGATTTCCAGAGTATTATTTGGTCTTTCTAGATTCTTCAGCGAAGATTTCACATTTCAGACCGCCGGCTTAATTTTCTCCAAGATTTCACATTTCTAGATTCTTCAGCGAAGATTTCAGATTTCAGACCGCCGGCTTAATTTTCTCCAAGATTTGGAAGTTAGAGATTGCCGGTGGGATTTCCAGAGTTTTATTTGGTCTTTCTGGTTTCTTCAGCGAAGTGAAACATTTCAGACCGCCGGCTTAATTTTCTCCAAGATTTGAAAGTTAGAGATTGTCGGTGGGATTTCCAGAGTTTTATTTGGTCTTGTGGGATTTCCAGAGTATTATTTGGTCTTTCTAGATTCTTCAGCGAAGATTTCACATTTCAGACCGCCGGCTTAATTTTCTCCAATATTTCACATTTCTAGATTCTTCAGCGAATATTTCAGATTTCAGACCGCCGGCTTAATTTTCTCCAAGATTTGGAAGTTAGAGATTGCCGGTGGGATTTCCAGAGTTTTATTTGGTCTTTCTGGTTTCTTCAGCGAAGTGAAACATTTCAGACCGCCGGCTTAATTTTCTCCAAGATTTGGAAGTTAGAGATTACCGGTGGGATTTCCAGAGTTTTATTTGGTCTTGTGGGATTTCCAGAGTTTTATTTGGTCTTTCTAGATTCTTCAGCGAAGATTTCAGATTTCAGACCGCCGACTTAATTTTCTCCAAGATTTGGAAATTAGAGATTGCCGATGAGATTTCCAGAGTTTTATTTGGTCTTTCTAGATTCTTCAGCGAAGATTTCAGATTTCAAACCGCCGGCTTAATTTTCTCCAAGATTTGGAAGTTAGAGATTGCCGGTGGGATTTCCAGAGTTTTATTTGGTCTTTCTGGTTTCTTCAGCGAATTGAAACATTTCAGACCGCGGGCTTAATTTCCTCCATGACTTGGAAGTTAGAGATTGCTGGTGGGATCTCCAATGTTTTTTTAGAAGAGTTTCTGGGAATCTGAAGTATTGAAGATTGTTAATTAGGTCGCTTCAAAGAAGTTTTTCTGACAGGTGTTTTGGGGCATTTGAGATCATCATCTTAGAACCTCTCATACTTATTTTTGGGCGGTCTGGAGAAATTAAGATCACTACTTGAGTGCTCATCTCTTTATCAAGCAATCTAAAGCACATGAAAGTATTCATGAGGTCTTTTCTTCTATTATTCAACAAAGAAGCAGTCGGAAAAGCTGAGTCCGACAATATTCTATCTCAAAAGACAAATGTTTTTCAAGATTCGCAGAAGGGGCAGTTTGGATTATTTGATACCTTCATTTATCAAAGTACATAACAGAGTTCGGAAATATCATTTATGGATTATCATGATCTGATTCCTCTGCAAAACATCTCGAATATTAAAGATCGCCATTTAAAATCGGAATTATTTCATAACAAAGCAGTTTCAAATGGCCAAAGTTAATATCTTCTCCAAAGAAGTTTTGTATCACAAGATCACCATTCTTAATTATCGATTGTACTCCAAATATGGGCAAGATAAGTATCAACAAGTTGTTTCAGATACCTGATGAATCTCTACTTTTTCATATACCTACTCAACATATCTTTTGCACAACGGAAACAGGTGTTCACTTCTTCTCTTCAGGTACTCATGTAACATAAGTTTCTTTTATACCTGCTCTGACCGTTCTTTCGCAGAAATAGACAGGTGCTTGCATTTTCTCTTCAGGTACTCGCAAAAGAGTCAGTGTTCACAAGTTTTCTTAAAAAGAGAGAGTATTCGCAAGCACGCCTGGCGCTAGTAAGTACGCACAGGTATTTACATTTTTCTATCACACATGCTCTACAATGACGAAAGGTGGATCGCGATTCTCGTGGGTAAGTTTTATTTTTTCGAAGTTTTTTCAAAACTTAAAAAAATGTGGGGATTATGTTTTACCCAGAAATCGGCGATCCCCTCCGAGCTCACTTTTTCAGATATTGCGGTATTTTCGGAGATCCGGGCCGATCTCGCTCCTCCGGGGGGGCGATCTCGTCGAACCCAGGCAGTCTCGCAAAGGGGAGGTCGCCCCTCCCGGGCGATCTCGCAGAGGAGAGATCGCCCCACCTGGGCGATCTCGCAGGGAGATCACCCCTCCCGGGCGATCTCGCAGCAGGGAAGGTCGCCCCTTCCGGGCGACCTCGCAGAGGGAGATCGCCCCTCCCGGGCGATCTCGCAGAGGAGAGATCGCCCCTCCTGGGCGATCTCGCAGGGAGATCGCCCCTCCCGGGCGATCTCGCAGCAGGGAAGGTCGCCCCTTCCGGGCGACCTCGCAGAGGGAGATCGCCCCTCCCGGGCGATCTTGCAGAGGAGAGATCGCCCCTCCTGGGCGATCTCGCAGCAGGGGAGATCGCCCCTCCCGGGCGATCTCGCAGCAGGGAAGGTCGCCCCTTCCGGGCGACCTCGCAGAGGGAGATCGCCCCTCCCGGGCGATCTTGCAGAGGAGAGATCGCCCCTCCTGGGCGATCTCGCAGCAGGGAAGGTCGCCCCTTCCGGGCGACCTCGCAGCAGGGAAGGTCGCCCCTCCCGGGCGATCTCGCAGAGGAGAGATCGCCCCTCCTGGGCGATCTCGCAGGGAGATCGCCCCTCCCGGGCGATCTCGCAGCAGGGAAGGTCGCCCCTTCCGGGCGACCTCGCAGAGGGAGATCGCCCCTCCCGGGCGATCTCGCAGAGGAGAGATCGCCCCTCCTGGGCGATCTCGCAGGGAGATCGCCCCTCCCGGGCGATCTCGCAGCAGGGAAGGTCGCCCCTTCCGGGCGACCTCGCAGAGGGAGATCGCCCCTCCCGGGCGATCTCGCAGAGGAGAGATCGCCCCTCCCGGGCGATCTCGCAGGGAGATCGCCCCTCCCGGGCGATCTCGCAGCAGGGAAGGTCGCCCCTTCCGGGCGACCTCGCAGAGGGAGATCGCCCCTCCCGGGCGATCTCGCTCCGGAGGGTCTTAGTCCTGTGCTGACTCTGTTTTATGTGGTCTGTTCAGGTATGCAGGTCCAAACGATCTCAGCGGTCTCAGCAGACGATCTCAGCACATCCTGACGATCTCAGCGGTCTCAGCAGACGATCTCAGCACATCCTGACGATCTCAGCGGTCTTAGTAGCGGTCTCAGGCGATCTCAGCAGTTCCGGGCAGCCCGCTACTTTCCAGATCTGCCCGTTCGGGCAGGCCCCTGCGTCTATAAATAGAGGGGTAGGGGTACCAGTTAGAGGACTTTTAGAGAGCTCCCAGTTCCTGCCAGTGGGTTGAGCGGTCACAGCTTTGAGTGACCGCCGAGACCTCCGATCAGCCTTTTTGGAGACCCCTACGTCTCCCTCCAGGCCCTTTTTCTTCAAGTCTTATGATGTTTCTTCATTCTTTCCTGTTGTAACCTCAGCTGTAACTCAAGCTTTATATCAATAAAATTGCCCTTCCTTCAGCTCAAAGTAACCAGCCATTCAACAGTCTTACCCCCCATCCTTCAGCTCGAGCGAGTGTGGAGTTGGTACATTTTTTGGCACCAACATATCTCATTTCTAATAGTCTAATACAGCAATGCCAAGAAAAACAGACAATATTTTAACGAATAACAAATGTAAAGTCACGAGAGACAAGGTTTTGGTATGACAGAGGCGCCAGAAGGAATGACTAAAGAGGGGGCAGCGAAACGGGTGGCTCGAGTGGAGGGCGCTGGAACGGGTGGCAACAACAGGGGCTCTTAGCGTGCGCTCCTGGCTAGAAACATAAGAACGCGTGGGATAGAAGCAAGCGCGGATCCGGGCAGTCGGTTGCTCATCTGTGAATGTCCAGCGGATAGGAAAGGGAGGGTGACTCAAGGTAGCAGCGCGCGGGGGTGGGGGTGGGTGGGGGATGCTCGATGAAGCGACTAGAGCGTCGACAGAAGCTGTGTTTAGAGTGGACAACGGGAAGAAACACAATACTCGTCGAGCGGTTGGAATTAACTGAATGGCCGTTGGAGGATTCGCTAATGTGTGCGTGCTCTTTTGTTTCCCTGGACGACAACGACCCATGGGATCGATAGATCGATTTGAGTTCCTATTGAAGACGACGAAGGAAGTTGACGACATGGGCTGGAATGAGAACGACGGCAGGTTAACGATGACGAAGGGGTATTGGATTCGTCACATATGCGGTTTCGCCAGCGCAGAGCTTACAGGTTGGGCTTGCTGACCACAAGGAAGATGATGTCGTCATCGTTGACGTTGAAGCAACCTGCGGCGGCGGCGCTAGAGCAGCCGAACAGCAGTAGGTCGAACGGTCGACGAGCCTTTGTTGAGCGTGTTGAAGTTGAAGCATAATAAATGTGCTCTGATACCAAGTTGTTACGGGCCTATCCGTAACGGCGTCGGGATCTCGTCGAAGGTGGTGGTGGAGGCGGAGATGCAAGGGAGTCGAGCTTACCCGAAGGAGGACAAAGGAGAAGAAGGATGAACAGGGGAGCTTTGCTCACCCAAACTCTAGCTTGAGAGAGAAGAAGAAGTACTTAGAGAGATAGAGAAAACTTGATTATTCGTCTATAACTTCGTATATTACCCAAGGGATCTATTTATAGACTAAAGCGTATGGACACAAACATTAAATGAAAGAAATGCGCACAATATTAAAACATTAAGACTCTAATTACTTAACTTGATACAACTAGACTCATACAACCCGAACTTAAATACATAGAGATTCGTAATAAAACATGCGTAACAAGGACTATTGTGGCACATAACATCATGTTGGACCAGATTCAAGGAAATACAAATGATAGTTATGTTACCTCACAACAAGCATGCTAGATTTTTAGAAAATAAACCAATCCCAAATTAGAGCCCTGAGTCATACATCTCCAGAAATACCAAGGCTTTGGTGATATGTTTGGCTTCTGCACTAGACTTGAAAACAACATATTGCTTCTTACTTCACCATGTTACAAGATTCTCACCAAAAATACAACAATATCATGTGGGAGAAGTGGAGAACGCATATCCACCAAAGATATAGACCAGTTTGCATCAATGTAAATCTATATTGTTACTTCATCATCAACAAAAGGGATCATTATTTCTCTTGATTCCAAAGGGGAATATAATGCCTCTTCAAAAGTAGCATTCAAAGTATCAGAGAATTTTAATAGCAGTATCAAGGTGTCTTTCTCTTGAATCATAGAGAAATTGACTCAAATTGCTAATAAATATGAAATATCATGCCTTTTTGAGAGATAAATGAGATGGACATTAATCACTGGTAGCTGACAATGGCTGATTGCTTTACCGCGTGCATGATTGCCTCAATGAGAAAGTCAATGGGTTTACATCCTAGCATTCCAGAGTTTTCAAGATGGCTAAAGGTATACATTTGAGAGAAAAAGATATAATTCCTTGTTTGGAAAACTTCAATTCCAAGAAAGTATAGCAAGATCCTAAGAGCTGCCCCATTAAATTTACTAGCAAGCTTAGATTAAAGGGATGTGATCTCAATAGCATTATCCCCGGTCACTAATATCATCTAAAAATACAAATTATCACATTTCCTTTCTTTCTTCTGATGAACAATGTACGATCAACATTTCCTCGTGTATATTCAAAATAAAATGGGACTCGTACTGAAATGACCAAACTAAATTCTCATTGATTGTTTTAATCCATAAAACTTCTTCGCAGTTTACAAACTTTACCTTCCTTCTTTTGGATGAACTTAGGATGGATGCTTGAGTATATTTCTCTCTCTCAAATATATGGAGGAAAGTATTCTTGACTTCTAGTTGTTAGAAATTTCACACTTCGTTTGCAGCACATGACAGTAAGACTTTGTAAGTACACATCTTTGTTCAGGATCAAAGTTATCCTACTAATCAATGTCAAAACTCTGTCTCATGCCTTGTATCTTTCAAAAACACCATCACCATTTTTCTTTGCAATAAAGTCTCCCTACACCCTACAATTTTCTTCTCAGAAGAAAGTTTAACCATTTCGCGCATCTATTTTTTCTCCAAAGCTGTCATCTCTTATGTTAGAGCTTTCGCACCATTGAAATTTTGACTGTTTCATGTGAGTGCTTAGCCATATATATGGATGATATGCAAGGTGATAATGACAAGATGCATATAACAAATATTTAAAGATACAGTGTTTGGTGCATGAACGAATACCATTTTGAGGGTAGATTGTCGATATCTGGACTTTTGAGGAGTGGAACTGAAGAGAAATTAATCAGGACATGTTACTTGAAATGGAAATTGTTTGTTTCTCCTGGAATAGATTAAATGCTCAGTCTCAGGGTATAACCCTCACCAACAGGTGATTTATCCTCAACAGAGGGGTCATGATTCAGACTACTATAAGAAAAAATATCGGTGGGCTAGGATAAACACACGTGAAAAAGAAAGACTAAATACTACTTCATCTAATATCTTTCCCAAAGTAAATCTTGAAAGTAAGATTCATTTAAAAAAAAGTGACATCCATAAATACATGAGCCCTACAAGTGGGGAAGTGATAAGATTTGTCTCCTTTTGGGTGGCTGAATAGCTGAGAAAGACAAGTTGCAATATGAGATTTTATTAATGCAGATGAAACATACTGTTACGGGTCCACTCGGAGGTCGCCGGAGTAGTGGTCGGAGACGGGGAAGATGGTGCAGATACCATGGAGCCCTAACCGCGACTGCCCAAGCAGGGCTTGCTCGTTGGAGGAGAGAGCTACCAAGACCTCACACAAGAGAATAAGAAAGTAGACCTGATTTCATTCATATCCCATACAAGACCCCAAGGGTCCCTTAAATAGATCATACAAGGGCATTACCGTAAATAGCCCGACACACACTAATAATAACATACAATAAAGAGAACAACATACGACTCGATAATAAGATACCTTTATGGGCGCGCTGCCCATAACATCACTCCCACTGTTCAAAACGAGCTTGTCCACAAGCTCAACTAACATGCGAACATCATCCGACACCCTCTTCGTCAAAGTCCTCGACGTGTAGGTAGAAGAGCACCTGTGCCCGCGAGTGTACTGCTCGTCGCAGTTAAAACATAATCCATGAGCGCATCAATCCAACATCTCGATCTGAGATAAGCGACGGACGGGCTGAGTGGGCTGACCCTCGGTCCGGCCCGGCTGAGTGTCGGTGTCAGTGGGCAAGTAGGTCTCCAATGCTAGCTGAAGGCGACGGTCGCATAGCCTGGCCAGACTCATAGCAGTCACTAAGTCAGGCGGGGCCTCGAATTCGACATCCAGTCGCAGGCGGTCACGAAGTCCGGCGGTGAAGATGGTGACCTGCATCTTCGGGAAAAGGGAGATGTGCGCTAAAAGAAGCTGAAATTGGTCCAAGTATTAGTCCACAGAACCTAGCTGGCGTAATGTTGTGAGAGCACCGAGGGGGTTACTACGGATGGGAGGACCGAAGCGCAGGTTGCAGAATCGCTTGAAGTTGTCCCATGTCAGAGTCGGATGATCAGTGAGGACGCGAGTGACCCAAAGCAAGACCGAGTCGAGAAGATGGAAGGAGGACAGAGAAAGTTGTTCAGGTGTCGGGGTTTGTTGGTGGCCAAAGAATTGTTTGCATCTGGTGAGCCAGCCCAGGGGGTAGTTTATCCATCATAGGATGGAAATTCCAACCTGGTGCAGCGTGGAAAAATCGCAGCGTCAGGGCGTGCCAGGACTGGTGGCGGTGGTTCCTGGACTGTCAATGGCGGCGGTGGTGCGTGGAGGATAAGTGGTGGTGCCTGACTACTGCACGCTTGATCGTGTGCGGAGGCGGAGAGAGATCAATGTTGTGCTCGGAGAGCGCAGTAATGGCCTCCAGATGACGATCCACGAGGGCAGCTCGTTGCGCCATGACAGCCTGCAGCATAGACATAATCTGACTCATTTAATCTGACGAGTCAACCATAGTGCGAGATAAGGAGCGGGTGCGGGGACGGCTTGA
Organism: Dactylorhiza incarnata; assembly: GCA_033032865.1. Lineage (NCBI taxonomy): Eukaryota > Viridiplantae > Streptophyta > Magnoliopsida > Asparagales > Orchidaceae > Dactylorhiza > Dactylorhiza incarnata. The sequence goes on along the minus strand of JAWHQI010000282.1, from coordinate 1,198,524 downwards.
GTGCTCCGAGGCAGTTGGTTGGGAGGTGCCGCGAGAGTCGCGTCGTCTCCCAATGGCGGCAAAAATATTTTAAGCTAGTGAAAAAATGTAGGGTTGTTTGAGGGCTGTAATAAAATGTAGGGCTGTAATAATTTTTTTTTAAATGCTGGGAGTAGACAGTAAAGGCACGGGTTGCTGTTCCCGAGGGAGCACTGCAGGAGTTCAATGCCGCAAGCAGCAGGCGAGGGGCTCGATGAGGAGAAATGGTTGGCGTGTGCTGCGTGAGGCTCGATGGGACACAACAGACGGCGGGGCTGCGTCGGAAAGGGCTGATCGCGCAGGAGGAGGCGACTGGAAAGGTGAGTCGGCGTCGAACAGGCGTAGCGACTTGACATTGGTGTCGTTGTTCTCGACGGCAGGGTTAGACTGTGGCGTATGTTGGTCTCGACGGCCAGACTCGGAGGGGGGTTGTTGGTCTCGACGGCAGGGCTCGACTGAGGGATGCTGGCTCAACGACAGAGCTTGACTGAGGGTTGTTGTTCTCGACGGCAGGGCTCAACTGAGGGTTGCAGGTCTCGACTGAGGGCTGCTGGTCACGACGACAGAGCTCGACGTCGGTGGTGCTGCTCTTGACAGCGGGGCTCGTCGAGGGAGAATGAGCAGGGTTGACAGTCGCGGTCAGGAGGAAGTAACAGCGGAATGGAGGAGGCGGACGCGGTGCCTGAGCGCTTCGGAGCGAGTTTGTCGTGTGTTGACGGAAGGGGACCGAGTGGCTCTGATACAAAAGTTGTTACGGGCCTACTCGGAGGTCGCCGGAGTAGTGGTCGGAGACCGGGAAGATGGCAGAGATACCGTGGACCCCTAACCGCGGCTGCCTAAGCGGGGCTTGCTCGTTGGAGGAGAGAGCTACCAAGACCTCACACAAGAGAATAAGAAAGTAGACTGATTTCATTCATATCGCATACAAGACCCCAAGGGTCCCTTAAATAGAACATAAATGGGCATTACCGTAAATAGCCCGACACACACTAATAATAGTCGAATATACCTTTATTTTATATTCGAGCATGTGTGTATGCAAGTGATATGTCGCGTGTTATTGGTCTATATATATGTATGTCTAGCCCGGATTAGGGCAACATGTGAATACAAGCGTTTTATTCTACTTGGTATAAGAGCACAGGCGTTCCCGATCCCGCAAGCGGCGACTCTCGTCTCGTTCGCCCGTCGACTCGCGCGCCTCTTCCGATCGCCTCGCTCGCTTCGCCCGCCGGCTCTAGTCTCTTCCGTCGACTCGCGCGCCCTTCTTGATGGTATTATAACATTTGAAGAACGCTTCTTCCCTTCAGCGGTGGCCCCTTCCGATCCCGTAAGCTGCAAGCCACTGAGCCCCTTCCGATCCCGCAAGCCGCAAGCCACCGAGCCACTTCCGATCCCGCAAGCCGCAAGCCACCGAGCGCCTCTTCCCTCTTCAGTGTTTCTTCTCTAGGCCGGGCGCTTCTTCCCTCCTCAACGCCGGCAGCGTCGGGAGCCTCTTCGGCGGTCTTCTCCGCCCGGCCATCCGGGCGGCCCCCGTGTCTCCGGCTGTTTTGTCCTCCAAGAGGACTGTCGGAGACCTCGTACTCACATCCTCCGGTGTCTTCTCCGGCGGCATGATCTAAGTGACACCCGTAGGATGTGGTTTCGTCTGATTTGAGCGATCGTTGTCTCTCCGATGGGGGATCCATCCAATACCTCCGCTAGTACCCCAGTCGGGGTTCTTCCTGCCGATCCTCCTCAGAGTCATGGCCAGTCTGGCTCCGGTGTTCTCTCTGGTACCTCTGTCTATACTCCTCGGAGTCATGGCCAGTCTGGCTCGTTGAAGATTACTACTGTTGTCTTGGATGACACGAATTACCTGGAATGGTCCAGGGCAGCCCAACATGCTATTCACAGTCACCAGTTATATGGACATATTGATGGTACCAATATTGAGCCACCACGTACCGATCCCTCGTGGAGAAAATAGGATGCGGACATTTCCTTGGTTGTCTCGTGGTTACTTCACTCGATGTCCCCTCAGGTGTATCGCAGCTATATGTTGTTGGACTCTGCATATGATATTTGGACCCGCGCTCGTGATACCTAATCTCAGGCCGGCAGTTCGATGCAAGTGTATGAGCTCACTCGCCGTGTTCTGGAGTTGAAGCAAGGTGCGATGACCGCTTCTGCCTATTATTCTGAGTTTGAGCGTCTTTCTCGGGAGCTGGATTTCTTCAACGCCTTTGTGTTGCTTGTACTGTTGATGCACAGGCCCTTCAGAAAGAGAAAGTTCGATTCCGGGTTCACGTCTTCCTTACGGGCCTCAACATGGAGTTTGATGTTGTTCGCTTGCATGTCCTTCATCGTGAGCCTCTTCCCTCTCTTAGGGAGGCCTTCAGCATGTTACTCGGTGATGAGAATCGTCGTCGCACTCTTGGCTCCGCTACTGATCACTCTGCGCTCGCTGGGATTTCTCGCGGTTCCCCCCTGTTTGCAGCCATTGTGGGAAGAAAGGTCATACCAAAGACTCTTGCTTTCGTCTCCACCCACACCTCGCCCATGCTGGTCGGGGTTCTAGTGCCCGTGGTAGGAGTGGGTACCGTGGTGGTGGTCGTCAATCTGGTGATCGCACTCAGTATTCTGCACACTCTACTGAGGTTGTGGAGGACATCTCTGGAGGCCTGTCTGTTGTCGAGTTAGAGGCTTTCCGCCGTATGTTGCGCTCCCAGACTGACTCTACTATTGATGGCTCTCACGCTGTTGTTGCTACTTCAGGTCTGTCTAGTGCTCATGCTGTGTCTTCTTCCCCTTCTGAGTGGGTTATCGACTCGGGTGCGACGGACCACATGACCGGTTCTGCCTCAGGTTTTACCTCCTATACTCCTCTTTCTGGTCGTGATAAGGTTATTGTTGTTAATGGCTCTCTTTGTCATTGTCGGTAAAGGGATGGTTGCTTGTTCTCCTGATCTACCTCTGTCCTCGGTTTTACATGTCCCGTCATTTCCTCGCAATTTGCTTTCCATTAGTCACTTGACTAACTCGTTAAACTGCTCTGTAACCTTTTTTCAGGGTGCTTGTGTGTTTCAGGATCTGGATATGAGGCGGATGCTTGACAGTGGTAGGAACGTTGGCGGACTGTACTTGTTGGACCAGACCTCTCCCAGTGCTCTTTCATCCACCAGATCTCCGACTCTCCATGACATCCGTCGCTGGCATCAACACCTTGGCCATCCGTCTGCTTTATATCTTACTAAGTTGTTTCTTGTTTTTCGTCCTTTAAGTCAGCCGTTCTCTTGTGACGCATATGAACAATCTAAACATGTTCGTCAAAGTAGTAGTCATATGTTTGTTCCTAGTTTACTTTCATTTGATGTTATTCATTCTGATGTATGGGGTCCTTCCCCGGTGTTATCTTTATCTGGTTATAAATGGTTTGTTACTTTTATCGATTGTCACTCTCGCACTACGTGGCTTTATCTTCTAAAAAAAAGTGACGTGATTTCTTCTTTTCAGTCCTTTCATAAAATGGTAGCCCAACAGTTTGGCGGTACAATTCGTGTGTTTCGTAGTAATAATGGTGGGAAATATGATGACCGGGGCGCGTTTGGCGTCTATCTTGCTGATCATGGCATTATACATCAAACTACATGTGTCCACACTTCCACTCAAAATGGGGTCGCCGAACGGAAAAACAGGCACTTGCTAGAGGTGGCTTGGTGTTTACTCCTTGCTATGCACCTTCCCAAATCCTACTGGGGTGATGTCGTTCTCACGGATGCTCATCTCATCAACCGTCTTCCGTCTCGCACCCACTCCTATGATACGTCTCTCTCTCGTCTTGCCAAGAACCACATCGTCCATACCTCTCATCTTTCCCCTCGTATCTTTGGCTCTGTTTGTTTTGTCCACGTTCATACCCCGCATCGAGATAAACTTGATGCGCGTTCCCTCCGATGTGTTTTCGTTGGGTACTCTCCTACTACCAAAGGGTATCAGTGTTATCACCCTCCGACTCGTCGCTACTATTGCACTGTTGATGTTACATTCTGTGAGGGGGAGTCGTACTTTGGTCCTCATCAGGAGGAGACGAGTCGTGACGAGACCATCGCCTCTCCTCTTCCGATTGTTGCCACGTCTCATATTTCTACTGCTCATGTTGCTCCTTCCGCTCCTCCTACATTATACACATACTCCCGTCGTCCCAGGCCTGTTGAGCAAGTGCAGGTTGTGGATGTTTCGCCAGTGTCGGTGACTATTTCCGCTCCAGATTCAGATGATGACCTCCATGTCTCCTCTTGCTAGTCTTATTGGTAAAAGGGGTGGCACCAAACACCCCATTGCCAACTACATATGTTATATTCACCTCTCTCAGGCCCATAAAGTCTTTATCTCATCTCTTTCATCTATTATGATTCCTAAGACATGGCAGGAGGTTGTTCAGATACCTGAGTGGAAACAGGCAATGGAGGAGGAACTGTGTGCCTTGGAAAAAAATGAAACATGGCAGTTGGCTAATCTTCCTCCTGGAAAGCAAACTGTTGGGTCCCGGTGGATCTTCACGATTAAACATAATCAAGATGGGGTGGTGGAGCGGTACAAAGCTCGCTTGGTAGCACAAGGGTATACCCAGGCTCAAGGCATTGACTACCAAGAGACTTTTGCCCATGTTGGTAAGATGAACTCAATTCGTGTGCTTCTCTCTTGTGCTGCTAGTCGTGGATGAGAGCTACAACAACTCGATGTCAAGAATGCGTTCTTACATGGTGATCTGGAAGAAGAGATCTACATGAATACCCCCCGGGCTTCGTTACTGAATGATCCAATGAAAAGGTCTGTCGTCTGCAGAAATCCTTGTATGGCCTGAAACAGTCTCCGAGAGCGTAGTTTGGGCGTTTTAATAAGACCATACTTCAACTTGGCTACACTCAAGGACAAGCTGATCATACTCTCTTTATCAAGAGAAAAGGAGTGCTGGTTTCTATTCTCATTGTATATGTGGATGACATCATCATTACTGGTGATGACCTGGAGGAGATTATTCACTTGAAGAAACAACTGGGTAAGGAATTTGAAGTCAAGGATCTGGGGATGCTGAAATACTTCTTGGGAATTGAAGTAGTGAGGTCTCAACGAGGGATCTTCATCTCTCAGAGGAAGTATACCTTTGACCTTCTGGATGAGACTGGGATGCTAGGGTGTGCTCCCGTAGATACTCCAATTGAAGTTAATCACAAGATTGATGCGGATATGAGTGGGGAGAAAGTTGATGCATCTAAATACCAACGTTTGGTTACATACGTTGTAGGGTCCTAAACAGATTTATGCACTCTCCCTCAGTTCGCCATCAGCAGGCGGCAGTTAGAGTATTGCAATACCTCAAGAAGACACTAGGACGAGGATGCTAGGGTGTGCTCCTGTAGATACTCCAATTGAAGCTAATCACAAGATTGATGCGTGGGGAGAAAGTTGATGCTTCTAAATACCAACAATTGGTTGGCAGGCTCATATATTTATCTCATGCTCGCCCTGACATTACATACGTTGTAGGGGTCCTAAGCAAATTTATGCACTCTCCCTCAGTTCACCATCAACAGACGGCAGTTAGAGTATTGCAATACCTCAAGAAGACACCAGGACGAGGAATTCTGTTTAAAGCTAACCAAGCATTGGAAATTGAGGTGTTTACTGATGCTGATTGGGCTCGTAGTCAAGATGATAGAAAGTCTACTACTGGATATTGCTCGTTTGTGGGGGGGAACCTAGTCTCCTGGAAGAGCAAGAAGCAGAATGTTGTCGCTCGCTCAAGTGCTGAAACAGAATATAGGGCTATGGCACAAGGAGTGTGTGAGGTATTGTGGTTGAAGACTATTCTTCAAGATATGGGCCTCCAGGTGAACAAACCAGTTACTGTCTACTGCGATAACAAGGCAGCCATCAGTATCGCGCACAATCCTGTACAATATGACAGAACAAAACATATTGAAGTTGACAGACATTTCATTAAAGATCATCTTGACAAGGGGAACATATGCACCCCTTTTGTGAGCTAATATGATCAACTAGCCGATGTTTTCACCATGGGGTTAAGCAGTGACAACTTCCAGAACAATACTGACAAGTTGGGAATGATCAATATAAATTCCCAACTTGAGGGGGAGAGTTGAATATACCTTTATTTTACATTCGAGCATGTATGTATGCACGTGATATGTCGCGTGTTATTGGTCTATATATATGTATGTCTAGCCCGAATTAGGGCAACATGTGAATACAAGCATTTTATTCTACTATAATAACATACAATAAAGAGAACATACGACTCAATAATAAGATAACTTTATGGGCACGTTACCCATAACACATACACAGACAAATACCTTTTAGTTGATGTTCTCGATGCAGTATACAAAGGATGGCAAGAGGAGTAAAATAACAAACAAAAATTAGATGACAACATCAATCAAGTACCTAGAAATATCATATTTTCACAACAATGTTTACGAAGTTCCTTGTGATCAAAAGAGTTCTAGTGACCTTAAAAGGATGTTTATTTTTTTTTCTTTCTGCATTTTAATATTAAGCAGGATTAAATACAAAAGAGGTTTGATGGAGGAAGTCATTATTAAGAAGATAATTATTTAAACGGGCTACTACTAAAATATTCAAGACAGTTACCAGGACGAGGAATCTTAACTTTGACATTACATTGGGAATTAATTAATTTATGGAAGTGTTAAAACCTATAAACATTTCACTGTTTCTGTACACCAAGTACAACCATCTACAACAAGAAAAGGAATCAATAAATATGAGAGATCTATGCATTATTTATATTATATTAAAAATTTTAAATACATTCCAAGAAGAGGAATAGACGGCGAAATATTGAACGATCTAGTTTTTTGGGAAGTTCAATGTTATGTTGAAGTCAAAATATTCTAACACATCTCGAGATCCTTTGGCAACCATAAGCCTAGATTCAGAGAAGGTACAAGACTACAAGAGTGGATGGTGGATGTTGATGGTGAGGATGATAATGATGATGGTAATGATGAAGTCCTTTCTGGAGAGGGGTTGTCGTGGTGCAACTTGGAGATATTGTTAACACCGATCTACATACGATGAGACCTTCTAGAATTATCGAGAGCAAAGACATGACCATCATTGAAAGAAGAAACGAAAGAGAAAAGTGTCCTAGAGAGACGAGGATGACCTTAAGTCGTGAAGTTTGTAGGATGAGGATCATGTTTTAACAACATTTATGATTGCTGATGATTACGACATAGATCAAGAATACAGTATATTTGAAATTTGAGGAATTTAATTTTTAATGTCATAATCACAAGTAGAATATTTATTCAAAACTAGTAATATCTTACAAACTATGGTTTTTAAATTTTATGTTTGTTTAGTGCTTTATTTATAGCTCTTCTTTCCGAAGCATTCGGCCGGATGCGAACGCTTGTTCTTCTGCGGGATCGACGCTGCGAGAGAAGGCGGAGGTGCGATCGGGAAGGACACAAGCGGAAAAACCAGCCGAGGAGGTAAGAATTGGGAATAGGTATAAGGGAATTCCGTGGGTTTTGAAGAAATCCAATTCCAATGTTAATTCCGCACAACCAAACATCCGCAAAAGAATTACTTAAACGAAAACCAATTCCCTGGGGCCAATTCCGTTCAATCGAACGGACCCTGAGTGATCATAGAAAAAAAAATATCGAATTGTAGACCGCAGGAAAAGTAAGAGCACTTTGAAACCCTAATAAAGAAAACAAGAATGAGTATGAAAAAAGAAAATTGCGGAAGTCAAGAAAGAATAGTCTTCATAAAATGGATACGAAAATCCTAAAATCCCCATAAATTGAATGGAACAGAAACCTATCTATAAACTTCATGGCTGCACTAATATGATTTAGACTTAAAAAGATTTAAAATCTCATTTAAAACATTTTATCTAAACTTCAGTTTATATAGGAAGTTTGAAGGTATACCGGTTTCTAATGCACATTTAGCATGTAACATTGATTTAGATACAATTCAGGATGGAACAAATACCAACTATGGATGGAAAGCGAGTTGTTACTCTTAAATAATTATTTACCACTAACTAAAAATATTTGAAATCCAATTTAGGGAAAAAGCAATTTAACTACTTATAAAAATTAACAGAATAATTAAATCTGCACAAGATATTTAAGTTTCCTACAAAAGAAAGAAATCCTAATGTAGTAAATCATACAAAAATAACTGTAACTTTCAACCACTAACAACAACAAAATTGTGAGAAAACAAAAAAGGAGATGCAGTCATAAAAGGAAACCCAACATACCTCATAACTCGCTTTCACACCGAAAGCGAAAAATGATTTGCATCACCGAAAGCGAAATTTTATTAAGGCGTGTAAGTAATTCACATACCTCATAAGTCATAACTCAATAATAAGAAATCTTTCAACATATACCACGACAGCAAGAAAAGGAATTAGGCCACAAAATGCCCTCTCAACATACCACGAGAATAGGATCCTCCTAAGAAACAGAAATACGGTATCTCGGATGTCCATTATAATAATCTCATGTGAAGGCCTAACAAAGAGCTAGCTCCATAAGACAGCAATTCACAAATAACAATACAGCCAAAGGGTCCTAAACTCCCTCAACAATATCACAACAAAAAAGAATTTGCTAATAAGAAGATTGTATATGGAAAAATCACATCTTCTGAATCTATAATTCGCATTCGCCAATGACGTGTAGAAGCCTAAAAATAATAAATGCAGATTCTGACTAACTCGGATTAGAGTTTAAAATTCCAATTGTAAGAGCAATGCAGCTGTTGGTATTTCTGTCAGCCAGATAGAATAATATTCTTTAAGAATTGTAATTACTACAAGGCTGCGTTTGAGTAGAAATGAAATAAAACAGGTTACTTTTATTCACACTTCAAAGTTACTTATTTTCCTCTTACATTGATCCCCTATTTATACACACACAAAGGGGAATCTAATTCCTGATTGGAGATGTGGGACTAATTACAAAGGAGGGAATACGCTAACCGCACACCGCTCAGTGTTAAACGCACACCAACACTCCCCCTCAAGGTGGGCGAAAGATATCCACTAAGCCCATCTTGTCACCCAACCTGGATAAATCAAATGAGCTGAGTCCTTTAGTTAGACAATCAGCCACTTGCTCCTTCGTCTCAACATATCCCAGTTTGAGCACCCCACTATCCAGTTTCTCCTTGATAAAGAACCTGTCGATCTCTATATGTTTCGTTCGGTCATGATGGACATGGTAATTTGCAATGCTGATGGCTGACTTGCTGTCACACCATAATGTCATCTGCCCTCCTTGGTCTATCTTGAGTTCCATAGCAGGGATTTCAACCACAACTCTCCCACACCTAAGGTCATGGCTCGGTACTCTGCTTCTGCTGTAAACCTTGCAACTACTGTCTGCTTCTTGCTCCTCCAGAAGACTAAATTGCTTCCTACAAACATGCAGTATCCAGACGTTGACCTTCTGTCAACAACGCAGCTAGCCCAGTCAGAGTCACAATAGCCTTCGATGTTTGAATGTCCATTCCTTTTGAAGATCAGTCCCTTTCCTGGTGCACTCTTTAAGTACCTGAGAATCTGATACACAACATCCATGTGACCCTCCCTAGGATCATGCATATAGCGGGCCACCACACTTACGGCAAACGATATGTCGGGGCGGGTGTGACCCAGATAGATCAGGCGGCCTACCAATCTCTGGTACCTTTCTTTATCAATTGGCTCTCCTGCCTCAGCACCAAACTTGGGGTGCGTTTGGCGCGGCTTATTTGCTCCGGTGCGGTTGGAACGGAACGGAGGTTTAGGCAAAAGCATTGTTTGGCGCGGCTTATGGACTGAAACGGAGGTTATTAAAAACCTCCGTTTCTTTGTTAACCCCAGCCGCGCCTTTTATCGCCAGTCCAGCCGCGCCTTTTACCTCCGTTTCTAGGGTTTCTCTCCCCCGATCTCTTTCGCCCGCTCCTGACGACTCTCCCCCGATCTCCTTCGCCGGTCTTTGTCGCCGCCGCCGCTCCTCACGCCGCCGTTCGTCGTCACCTGCACCTACTCCTCACGCCGCTCATCACGTCGCCGCTCTTCACGCCGCCGCTCTTCGTCTGGATCTCTCGACGCCGCCGGAATAGACATTCCAGTTTCCTCCTCCGGAATCAACCTATCCAGCTTCTTCCTCCTCCTCCTCCGCCGGATTTTAGGTAGAAATCATTATTTTTTGTTAATTTTTTTTAGATGAATGTGTTTGTGTGTGTGGTGTGATGATGGTGGTGAATGTGTGTGTTATTAGTGTGTGTGGTGAGATGAATGTGTTTGTTAATTGTTTTTTTTGTTAATTTTTGTGTTTGTGTTATATATGTGTGTGTGTTATATGTGTGTGTATTATATGTGTTTGTGTGTGTGTTATATGTGTGTGTATTATATGTGTTTGTGTGTGTGTTATATGTGTGTGTGTTGTATGTTATGTGTGTGTGTTATGTGTGTGTGTGTATTATATATGTGTGTGTATGTTATGTGTGTGTGTTGTATTTTATATGTGTGTTTTGTGTTTGTGTTATATATATATGTATGAGTGTGTGTTTATGTGTGTGTGTGTTTATATGTATGTGTGTGTGTGTGAGTGTGTGTGTGTGTATTTATATGTTTATGAGTGTGAGTGTGTGTGTGTTTATATGTTTGTGAGTGTGTGTTTATATGTAAGAGTGTGTGTTTATATGTAAGAGTGTGTGTGTATTGAGTGTGTGTGTGTGGCTGTATATATGTATGTGTGTGTGTGTTTGTGTATGGCTGTATATATATGTGTGTGTGTGTGGCTGTATATATATATGTGTATGTGTGTGTGGCTGTTTATATGTGTGTGTGTGTGTGTGTGTGTTTGTGTGTGTGTGTATATATATATGTATGTTTATGAGTGTGTGTGTATGAGTGTGTGTGTGTGGCTGTATATATATATATGTGTGTGTGTGGCTGTATATATATATATGTGTGTGTGTGTGTGTGGCTGTATATATATGTGTATGTGTGTGTGGCTGTTTATATGTGTGTGTGTGTGTGTGTATATATATGTTTATGTGTGTGTGTATCTATATGCATGTTTATGTGTGTGTGTGTGTGTATGAGTGTGTGTGTGTGGCTGTATATATATATATATATATGTGTGTGTGTGTGTGTGTGTGTGTGTGGCTGTATATATATATGTGTATGTGTGTGTGGCAGTTTATATGTGTGTGTGTGTGTATATGTTTATGTGTGTGTGTGTGTATGTGTGTGTGTTTGTGTGTGTATGTGTATATATATATGTGTGTGTGTGTGTGTGTGTGTGTGTATATATATGTATGTTTATGAGTGTGTGTATGTATATATATGTATGTTTATGAGTATGTGTGTGTGGCAGTTTATATGTGTGTGTGTGTGTATATATGTTTATGTGTGTGTGTGTATGTGTGTGTGTTTGTGTGTGTGTGTGTGGCTGTGTATATATATGTGTGTGTGTGTTTGTGTGTTTATGTAAATGTGTGTGTGTGTGTGTGTTTATAAATATGGGGGGCTGTATATATATGTTTGTGTGTGTGTGTATATATATGTGTGTGTGTGGCTGTGTATATATATGTTTGTATGTGTGTGTTTTATGTGTGTATGGTGTGTGTGTGTGTGTATATATATATATAAATGTTTGTATGTGTGTGTGTGTGTGTGGCTGTGTTTGTGTTTGTTTATAAATATGTGTGTGTATATGTATGTGTGTGTGTTTATAAATATGTGTGTGTTTATATGTATGTTTGTGTGTTTATGTAAATGTGTGTGTGTGTGTATATGTATGTGTGTGTGTGTGTTTATAAATATGGGGGGCTGTATATATATGTTTGAGTGTGTATGTGTGTGTGTGTATATGTGTGTGTGTGGCTGTGTATATATATGTTTGTATGTGTGTGTTTTATGTGTGTATGTGTGTGTGTGTATATATATATATTGTTTGTATGTGTGTGTGTGTGTGTGGCTGTGTTTGTGTTTGTTTATAAATATGTGTGTGTGTATGTATGTGTGTGTGTGTTTATAAATATGTGTGTGTTTATATGTATGTTTGTGTGTGTGTGTGGCTGTGTATATATGTGTGTGTGTTTGTGTGTTTATGTAAATGTGTGTTTGTGTGTGTGTGTATATGTATGTGTGTGTTTATAAATGTGTGTGTATATGTATGTGTGTGTGTGTGGCTGTGTATATGTGTGTATGTGTGTATGTGTGTGTTTATATGTTTACCTATGTTTATATGTTTAAATTTTTTTAAGATGGGTAAGCCGAAAGACGGTGGTGTCTCCGCTATATGGGATACAAATGATGTCCTGGTGTCTCCGCTATATTTATTTCCTGTATTTTGTTTATCAGAGAATGTCTACCACTGAATCTGATGATTCAGAAGATAGTTTTGAGGCTATTAAAAGTTATGCGATCGCACGTCATCAGAATGTCGTAGCAGCAGTTAGTATCTTAGCTGAAAGTAGTTCTCTTTTCAACCAACCAGTACCCTGCATGACTTCGAAGCAAACAGGTGATAAATGGGTTGGAGAAATGCTAGCAGGTTCGACAGTCAGGTTTCATAATTCATTTCGGATGTCCCAAGAAATTTTTATGGATCTATTGCATATCTTGGAGGAGAAGTACGGATTTCACGGGACGAGACGAACTGCATCTAGAGAGATTTTGGCACTGACCTTGGACATACTGTCTCATAACGAGGTCATGAGGAAGACATGTGAGCGGTTTCAGCACTCGACGGAGACTGCTAGCAGGTTTTTTGGAGAAGGCATTCGCGTGTTGATACTACTGGCGGATGAAGTGATTCAGCCATTAGATAGATCTTTCAGTAGCACACCGCCAGAGATTTTGTACGACACACGTTACATGCCATTCTTTAAAGATTGTGTCGGTGCAATTGATGGAACACATGTTCATGCATGCGTACCTGTTCGTGATCAAGTACCGTACATTGGGAGACATAGCATGCCAACACAAAATATGATGGCTGCTTGTGATTTCAACATGTGTTTCACGTTTGTTATGCCAGGTTGGGAAGGCTCTGCGCATGATAGCCGCATTTTCAATTATTCGCTTCGGGATCCCCGTTACAAATTTCCGCATCCACCACCAGGTAATCAGATTTCTATTCCATTTTTTATACTTCTCACCTATGAAGCATAACAACTTTGCTCCTGATTTTCAGGAAAATATTACTTGGTAGACTCTGGGTATCCGCTACAAAGGGGATACTTGAAACCATATCCAGAGACACGTTATCATCTCCCGGACTTTGCTCGTGGAGGTCGTGCACTGGAAGGACGCCGAGAGATATTCAATCACGCACACTCATCCCTTAGAAGTGTCATTGAAAGATCGTTCGGCATTTGGAAGAAGAAGTGGGCCATATTGCGTGATATGCCGAGCTACAGCTTCGCCAAACAAACCGATATTGTGATGGCGACTATGGCACTGCATAATTTTATTCGGCGGCACCCGTCGCGGAGGGATATTGATTTCAATGACGTCGAGCAGGGAGGTGGTGATGAGGGGGGAAGCACACAAGGGCATCAAGTCGTTTGTGCTGATACAGCAGGTGGGGTAGATGAGATGATCACGTTGCGTGAAAATATAGCGCAACAGTTGTACACTTCGAGATCTTAGATGGTGAGACGAATTGTTGGTATTTTTATCTATTATAGTAACTATTATCAAGATTGTGTATTTGATGTGTATCAAAATTTTTTTTTTTTAAAACTCCATTTGACCCAAACAAAATTTATAAAACTTCATTTCAATAAAAGCACTGAAAACTCCATTTCACCCAAACAGTTTTCTAACAAAACTTCATTTCTCAGAAACAGCTCTTTTTCAAAACTCCATTTCTGATCAGCAGCTTTTCATCAGCAACAGCCCAACCAAACGGACCCTTGGACTTCTGATCAATGGGAGCAATTGCAGGTCTGCACCCTAGCATACCTGTCTCTTTGAGCAGATCCAACACATATTTCCGTTGGGATAGAACAATCCCTTCTGCACCGTGGGCTACCTCAATCCCAAGAAAATACATTAATTGCCCCAAGTCTTTCACCTCAAATTCCTTTCCCAATTTTTTCTTCAGCTGAGTAATTTCACCCTCATCATCGCCTGTGATGATCATGTCGTCCACATACACAGCAAGTATTATAATGTGAGCTCCACGTTGTCGAAAGAACATTGTATGGTCCGCATTGGTCTGCTGATATCCCATAGCTACCATGGCCCTCCTGAACCTGTCAAACCAGGCTCGAGGAGACTACTTCAGTCCATAAAGTGACTTCTTAAGTCTACACACCTCCCCTGATGTTGCTTGCTCAGCCAAAGATTCTCTCCCTGGATGAGACGATCTCAGCTATGATGCAGGAGGAGAGCCGAATTAAGCTTCAGTCTGGTACGACTGCACCCACCGGGGTGAAATCAGCCCTAGTAGTAACCAATTCTGGACACACAGGATACAAGGGTGAGACACAACAGTGCTACAATTGTGGCGAGACAGGTCATTTGCGACTGGCTTGCCCCAAGCCACCGAAAGAGCGGGATGCAGGTGGATGGGGAAAAGGAGGCTACCGCGGTCGCGGTCGTGGTGGGCGCAGAGGTGGTGGAAGAGGAGGTTACCATGCGAATCTAATGATAGCCGAAGGCGAGGTAAACGGAAGTATGACTGATATAGGTTACTCAGAGGAACAGGAGATCGTGAACGCTTACTCTCAGCTGATGTAGAGAAAGAAAAAGGGTGTGATGGATGACGCACTCACTCCAGTTTCATCAAGGGGTAACATTGCCTCGTTCGCTCATTCAACCTCAGGTACAAATGAAACCCTTGCCCTCGCAACTATATCCAATACTAGATCACCAGATTGGATAGTCGATTCAGGTGCTTCTCGACATATCACTGGGGATGCTAGGGAATTCCTTTTGTATACTCCCCTAGTAGTCCCAGAGAGCATCCAGACTGCCGATGGCACAGCTCAACCAGTGGTTGGTAAGGGTACCGTGCGATGTACCAATACTTTGACTTTGTCCAATGTTTTGCATGCTCCATCCTTTCCTGTGAATCTCCTATCCATTAGTGTCATCATATCTCAACTAAAATGTGTTGTTTTGTTTGATATTCCGAAGGTGATCTTCCAAGAGAAAGAGACCGGCAGAAGACTTGGGACTTGCACATGGCATAGTGGCTTGTGGTACCTGGATAAGGAAAGTATGGACTAAGCTCTTTCAACACTGGTAGAAGATGTTGCAGGAGTCGGAAGGAACATAGAAGAATTGCTTCTTCTTTATCATCGGCGTTTGGGACATCCCTCTTTTCATGTTTTAAGTCAGTTGTATCTCACTTTATTCGAAAAAGCTAATCGTAATAAACTTGTTTGTGACGCATGCGAGTTTGGGAAACACACTAGAAACTCTAATTCCAGTTTGGATAATAAAAGTGTTGCTCCTTTTGATTTAATACACTCTGATGTTTGGGGACCTTGTCCCACAACTACTGTAAATGAGTTTCGTTATTTTGTGTTTTTCATTGATTGTTTCTCTCGAGTGACCTGACTTTACTTGATGAAAAATATTTTGCATGCTTTAAGGATTTCCACAAAGGGGTTCAGACTCAATATGGTGCAGTTGTAAAAGTGTTGAGGTCTGACAATGGGACAGAGTACACCAACAGAGCATTTGGAGAGTACTTGTCTTCACATGGAATACAACATCAAACGGCTTGTCCGTACACACCAGAGCAGAACGGTGTAGCGGAACGGAAGAACAGGCACCTTTTGGAAGTGACTCGGAGCATGATGATATCGATGAAGGTGCCAAAATACTTGTGGGGGCAAGCTGTTCTTACATCAGCATATTTGATCAATCGAATGCCCTCACGAGTGTTGGAATGGAAGTCCCCAATTGAGATACTACGGGGGAAGAATGGAGATATTCTTCCCCTCAAGACCTTCGGTTGCGTGTGCTTCGTACAGGATCGGAGACCAAATGTGAGAAAGTTGGATCCAAAGGCTCTGAAGTGTGTCTTTGTTGGGTATTCAGCTATTCAAAAGGGGTATGTGTGTTGGAGCCCGGTAGAGAGAAAATTATTCATCAGTATGGATGTCACATTTAGAGAGTTTGAGTCATATTACTCATCTCCGGTTGACTCACCCCTTGAGGACCCGCTTGTTACGGACGATATGAGGCGAGAAGGGGAAGATAGCAGTAATAGTGAGAGGAGGATAGTAAGTATCCCTTGCCCTCCTGTACAAAAGGGTGCAGAGTTGGTTGTTGCGCCAGTACATGAGGAAAATAAATCTGTCACTGATGAACATCAGGTTCAGGGGGAGCTGAGAGTGTATACACGAAGAGTCCAGCAGAATGAAGCTATAATGCCTACAATGCCACTTGTGTCGAGTCCCGTGTCTTCTGCTACTCTGACTCCTGAGACACCTACTTTATCCACTTCAGCCTCTGAATCCACAGGTGTTATAATTCCTCCCCTTCCTACCTTCTCTCCCATACCGGTAAGGCAAAGTTCCCGCAGGAATGCATGAGTCTCACCTGATCGATATAGCTTTCCCCATAATATTGCCCAATTTATCTCTTACTCTAAAATATCACATATACATGGAGCATTTATTGCATCTTTGGACAATGTCTCTATTCCTAAGTGTTGGCAGGTTGCTAAGGAAGATCCACAGTGGAAAGTTGTAATGCTAGATGAACTCGGGGCATTGGAAAAGAATAACACCTGGAATCTTGTATCTCTACCACCTGCAAAAAAGGCGGTTGGGTGCAAATGAGTTTTTACGGTGAAACAGAACCCGGAAGGTCAGGTTGAGCGCTGCAAAGCCCGATTAGTTGCAAAGGGTTATAGTCAGACTTATGACATCGACTACGATGAGACCTTTGCATCCGTCGCAAAGATGAGCACAGTGCAGACGCTGATATCTTTGGCGGCAAATGGGGGATGGAAACTACACCAGCTGGACGTGAAGAATGCATTTCTTCACGGGGACTTGTTGGAAGAAGTTTACATGGAGGTACCACCGGATTTTGGCACGAAGCAAACAGCAGGGGAGGTGTGTAGACTTAAGAAGTCACTTTATGGACTGAAGCAGTCTCCTCGAGCCTGGTTTGACAGGTTCAGGAGAGCCATGGTAGCTATGGGATATCAACAGACCAATGCGGACCATACTAATGAATAATTTTCTCTCTACCGGGCTCCAACACACATACCCCTTTTAAGTAGCTGAATACCCAACAAAGACACACTTCAGAGCCTTTGGATCCAACTTTCCCATATTTGGTCTCCGATCCAGTACGAAGCACACGCAACCGAAGGTCTTGAGGGGAAGAATATCTCCATTCTTCCCTCGTAGTATCTCAATTGGGGACTTCCATTGATACCAAAAGGAGGCTACCGTGGTCGCGGTCGTGGTGGGCGCAAAGGTGGTGGAAGAGGAGGTTACCATGCGAATCTAATGATAGCCGAAGGCGAGGTAGACGGAAGTATGACTGATATAGGTTACTCAGAGGAACAAGAGATCGTGAACGCTTACTCCCAGCTGATGCAGAGAAAGCAAAAGGGTGCGATGGATGACGCACTCACTCCAGCTTCATCAAGGGGTAACATCGCACTCCTTTGCTCAAATGTCGGATTCAACCCCCTCATAAAGTGCATAGTCCTCCGTTGAGCATCTCGCTCCCCTTTCGCGCATTCAGGGTCTTTGCAGCATGCGGCTGGTGAGAAATAATCATAGTCTGCCCATAGTCGCTCTAGAACTGCGGCATACTCCTGTATCGAGCGATCTCCCTGGGTTACAGTCTCTATCTCCCGCTCGATTTGAAATACGCGCATGTTGTTGTCGACTCCTGCGTAGAGCCTCTGTAACTTCCCTCAAATATCGCTTACAGTCTCTATGCCATCCACCGTGATAGCTATAGATGCGATCATCGAATTTAGGAGCCAAGTGTGTAACAGATTATGCGTAGCTTTCCACTCATTGTACTCATTCGAGTCCTTCTCTGGCTCCCCCTTCTCGCCAGTCAGATAACCCTCCAGGTTCCTTCCGGACAGAGCCCTCTTTACCCGACGCGACCAGCTCAAGTATGTGGCTGGTCCATCGAGCTTCAGCTCCATAGGAGGAAGATCCAGCTTCACCAGAGGCGGCGACGACAGAGCTACTCCCTCGCCTTTGGACATTCGCAAGAATTCGAAGAACACCTTTAGATCCGCCTCCTCCATTTTTGCAACCAATTTCTCCATTATTTATTTATCGTCTTATTTCACCAATTTCTTGGATTTTGTTAATCCTCTTAGAAAAGAAGATGCGGGCCCGCACGCGGTGCTGCCACAAGACGATGCTCAGTCCCTTGCCACGCGCTCCCTGCACTTCCTGCTCCACTCCCTGCGCAACTCCCGCGCTGCCGCACCAAGTGGCACTCCCTGCGCTCGTTGTGCATTGTTGCTTCTCCGGAACAGGCGCAAATGCCACAAACGCTGCGCAAACGTCGCACACTTACCGCACGCTCGCTGTGCAATGTCGTGCAAACTTGTTGCGCACTCGCCACTGCCGTGTTGCCGCACTGTGCAAGAGCCGCGCTTCCTACGCTGATGCCGCCCAAGGTGTGCAATCTGTCGCGTTACTGCCGCAGTCCAGGAGACACGTGCCTCCCTGCCACGCAGATGCCAAAGTCCAGAAGACACCTCTTGCGTTGATGTCGTGCAGATGCGGCGACCTAGCTACCGCACTTCGTAGATGTCAAGGAGGGAATACGGAAGCGGAATTTCTCCCGAACCTACCTAGATGCCGCACCTAGATGTCGCGACCTAGCTGCCGCACTTGCGTTGATGCCGGGCACGAAAGCGGAATTTCTCCCGAACCTACCTCTGATACCAAGTAGAAATGAAATAAAACAGGTTACTTTTATTCACACTTCAAAGTTACTTAATTTTCTCTTACATTGATCCCCTATTTATACACACACAAGGGGGAATCTAATTCCTGATTGGAGATGTGGGACTAATTACAAAGGAGGGAATACGCTAACCGCACACCGCTCAGCGCTAAACGCACACCAACAGTTTGTTTGCTCGATTTTCATTTGAAGGTTTTCGTTTTGGTTTAAAACGAAATGGTCTAAAACGAATACATCATACGTTTTCGTTTTGGGCCAAAACGAAAACTCATATTCGTTTACATAATGGTTTTCAGGTCCGTTTTGGGCCAAAACAAAAACTTATGTTCGTTTTCAATCCATTTATGTATATTCAACATAGAACTGAATTTCTAGGGTAGAAGATGAGATAGATTTATCACTCTTCATAGCTAATTTCTGTTGGAAGGAAGCATGTAAATATCAGCGGTGGCAGAAAATGTTGCTTCTTTGTACTGTTTATAACAAAATAAGCAGAGATTTGGGATGTGGTTTGCTTTGTGGACAATAGAATGAGGCATTCTCCTATCTTTTCTTTGATCCAAGATTTTTTCCCCTCCATCTCTTTCATTTCCCTTCTCTCTCTCAAACGTCACCCGTCAGTGAGGAGACGAGCTGCCAAGCTCCCATTAGACCTTCCAACTCTTCACGCACGTCATGATTAGGCCAATTTGTTATCAAGTTCCTCCATGATCAATCAGCAATGGCTGGCGGGAGGGTTGTGCTGGGCGTTGCTCTTG
Source organism: Dactylorhiza incarnata (assembly GCA_033032865.1). Lineage (NCBI taxonomy): Eukaryota > Viridiplantae > Streptophyta > Magnoliopsida > Asparagales > Orchidaceae > Dactylorhiza > Dactylorhiza incarnata. The sequence continues at coordinate 1,178,769 of JAWHQI010000282.1, read as the reverse complement.
CTCTGCTTCTCATAGAGAGCTTCTGCGTCGCCGGCGGGGAGAACACCGTTGTGAAAGAAGGTAAGTTCGCCGGAGTTTTTTTCACGGGTATCTTCGTCCACTACTTCTCCCTTTTCTGGAGGAAGAAGAGGCGGGAAGAGGAAGGAGACGATGCGAGGAAGACGGGGGAGAGGAAGGAGTCGTGGAGGGCTCGCATGTTCTCAAAACCGTGAAAACAGACCTCGCTAGGTCTGTTTTGGAAGGGGGCGCTTTTAGAAGGAATTGAAAACACTTCGTTTTCAGCCCAAAGCCAAGACGGCAGATAATAAGGCCTAACGAACACCAAAATTTGGTTTTCAAAATCTCAAAACCAAAACAGACACGGTAAAACGGAGCAAACGAACACAGCCCAATACTCTTTTGAAATATTGTGTCTATATCTTTCTTGGCTTTAGGTGGAAAATATTTGAAATTTCAAAACCCTAAGCTCCTTTATTCACTCCTCCTTTCTAAAGCTTTTGTCTTGCTTGAAAGGAGACAGCATCCTTATCACAACATAATCTTATTTAATTATTAATCTAACCTTTTCACAATATGTAATCTTATCTTTGACAGCAATTAAGCATATTTTATCATAATTAAGAATAAATTAAATAAAATTTAAAATTCATTAAAGTAATATATATATACATATAATTCAAGGATTGGAAATAATATATTTATGGGATAATATATTGTAAGCAATATATTGTATTGTCTATTTGACAATAATAATATATTGTATTGTTATTTCGACAATAACAATTTATTGGCAATAATATTGTACATTTAAAATTTTAAAAATATATAAAATATATATAACAAAAAACTAGGAGCCCCAAAAAAATTAAAAACATATATAATATATAGGTATAGTATATATATTTTTTATTTTTCCCGCATTCATTCCTGCTAATGATTTGTGATTCCTGAAATCCCGCTGAAAAGACCTGAAATCCCGCTGAAATTAAATGGCATTCGGCAAAGGGTGCGGCGTGCCCTTTCATTATCACATTGACGGGATTTTAATCCGCCCCTTCCGTTCTCGCTCAGTCGCTCACCCTAGCCTTCCGTTCTCGCTCAGTCGCTCGCTCAGAGCGGAGGCGCGGATATCGAGCGGCTCATCGGCCTCCCCTTCCATATATCGAGCGGAGTTGCAGAGCCATCTTGGCCTCTACGAATTTCTATCGCGACCCTCGCCGGAAACGGGAAGCCCAGCTCGAAAGCTCGTTGGACTTGAGTTGTCTCCATCTCCTGCGATTTGTGAACTGCGTATCTGCCTTCTGCCGCCTTGATCTCTTCCTAGTTCCTCCCCAGTCCCCATCCGGCCTCCACCTTCGTCCTCGGTGAGTTTAATATACTTTAGTTGCAAGTTTAGATGCGCAAGATTAGATGTCCCCATCCGGACAATGAAGATAATCTTCCTTATTTTATGTGCAAGTTTAGATGCTTTAGTTTCCATACATGATATAATATTATTAATATACTTTTAATTGATACAAATAAAAAGAACATATAAACTATAAAGGCCTAAGACTTAGGAGAAAAGAGGACTGATCAGGTGAACACGGTAGATATTTCATATTTGTCCTAGCAACGAAATCAACTCTTATGCGCAGGTGAACACGATTAAAAATGAGTTTGCATGGGCGACCAAGGGTTCCACCTTCTTCGAAGGTCATATGTCGCGTGTTCTTTGGCAATGCTCCCATATGTCCAGAATCAAAAATGTGGAAATGCACTTGTGGTTTGGAGCGCAAATGCGATGTCGTCAAAAACGGCTACAACAATTTGATGACACACATCAAGAAAACATCCAAACTTCTTGGATATATTCGAGGCACATTCCATTGAAACCTCAGTGGCGGGTCAAATGACTCTCGAATACATTATTGATAGCAAATCAACCAACGTCTACAAATGGCTTGATTGGGTTATCATGGATGAACTTGAACTAAATTTCTGCGAACAAGAACGCACGAGGGAGAACACTAGTCTATCCAAAATATGTTCCAAGACTTTGAAGAAATACATGTTCAAGTTAGTGACAATGGTGGAAAATAAAATTACAGCATTGGCAAATATTGATGAAACCAATCCGGAGCTTGCCGAATTTATCCCAACAACAGCGCAACGAAATAACATTCGTCGTCATAAGCGGGCATTGTGTGATTTCAAATCAGTTACCCTCACAATGCAAGCATCCAACGCGACCATTGCCGATTCGAATGCGCTTTTCGGGTCACTGATTGAAGCATTTCCCGAATTCAACTTTGAGGCATATTTGGGAACTGATGCATCTATCGTTCACAGTAAATCATTTGAAAAAGCCATTATCAAAATCCAATCAGGAATCGAAGTCCAACTGGATTCAGATGAAAAGACATTTGTTCAATCATTGAAGGTGCAACATAACAACGTCAAGAGTATTGATGATAATGATGACTCTGGCTTGTCATTTGCCGAACGTGCACTCAAAAGACGAAAGCAACATGAAATAACGACTTACATTGATACTAGGTTTCTAATGCCCACATCGAATCATGTAGAGCGGTTGTTCTCCATGAGCAATCGAATATTTTCAAAGACACGCCGAAGGCTACTACCACGTACTTTGGAAGCATTGGTTTTCCTCAAACAAAATCGAGATTTATGTGGAATTTGGCTTTGATGTTTGTTGTCATGAATGAAGAAACAATTGATGATGAAAAACAAAGTGACGAGGATGAGGAGTTCGACTTTTGAAATGCTATATTATTTTGTCTGTCAGTATAGTTGGACTTTTGAAATGTTAATATATTGTATTTGCATTTTTAGCATTTATAATACAATATATTGTATTGCTAGCATTGCAATAGAAATATATTGAATTGTTAGCATTACAATATCAATATACTGTATAATTTATTCTCAAAATTACAATACAATATCAGATAGTATTGTTCCAATCCCTGATATAATTAAATTAAAATCTTCTAATATTAATGAAACTCATGTTAATGCAATATTAGAATACTATAATGAGTAAACAGATGGTTTTTCTAAGTTTATCTCACCTTATAACAGTTTAACTTCCACATCAATCAGATGGCCTTAGCCTTCTATGACTTGGCTAATTGGCTTAGCTTGTCCTAACTTACCCTAACCCCAAACAAAAAAGCCCTAAAAGTGGAATGATATATTTTCTATCTAAGGGCACAATTTGTTTGCTTGCACTCCTCTATTTCTCAGCTTCAATGTTCTAAAAAATCTGTGACCGTAATTCACCACTTATAACATTGTGTGTTCTTCAATTCAACTAAAATTCTTTAGTATTTTAGATCTCTCATCTTAACAATCCTGAGAAACGAAAATAATGCAAACAATCGTTAAGGATTGCGAAATAAAAACAGCAGTGAGCCAAAGAAATGATACCCATAAGTGATGCTTCAAGAAGGTGGTTGCTCATGAGGACCTGATCGGTAGGAGTGAGCCCTCCTGCCTCTGTAGATTGATTCTTGATGTCGGCCATGCTGTAGAGACTGGAAGACAGCACAATAAAGATGGTCCCCGCCACAGTCTTTACCATGACAGGCCCTCTTCCGCGCTTCAAGCGGTCCAGCCCCATGATCACAAGCTTGCGCAGCGGCGTCTTGAACATGAGAACGATCACTACCCCCACCTCCGCCCCAAGCAGAGTGAACAAAAGCTGGATCATCGTAGACTTCCAAGCGAGGACAAGTGAAGAAGATAAGAAGATGAATCGATCAGAGAAATCTTGATTTAGGGCAAAACCGAAAGAGGAATATAGAATTTTTGTAAACGAAGAAAAAAAATCTTCTCTCATAACACGCAGAACGCCTGATGAAGAGGAACATAGACTTTTTGTAAACCAAAAACATTTTTCGACCGCTTTCGTTGCCGCTGTTTGTGTGAGAACACAACACTACAACAGTGCACTAATATCTCTTGGATCAAAGGAGGAAGGAAGATAGTATTACCCAGGAGAAGGAGTTGCCCTAGGTCGGCGTCGGCGAGAAAAGCACGCTCAGCCTGCTTCTGCGGGCGGAATTGGGTTGGCGGGCAAGGGAGGGTCGAAAAGCCGGCAGAGGTAGTCGATCCGGCGGTATTCGAAGAGGCCTGCAGAGGTCGGCAAGTCAGCGGTGGTCGGGGACGGCCTCGCCGAGAGAGGAGTGGGGTTAGGGGAGAAGAATCACGAGGATCGGGAGGGGATTGCAGTCGCGTTAATATTAATAAGCGAAGCGTGACGAGGTCTCAGTTTCCAAATATGTCCGAGTGAAAGGACTGCTCGGTGCGTGGCGTCTCGACACGTGCCGATCTCTAGGAGAAGATCATTTTGGTTCTTATAAGAAATTATTTTGGACCTCCTGGATGATCATTTAAATCTCCCAGGTGATCTAGATGATCATTTAAACTCCTAGGCGATCATTCGGATCTCGTACAAAAATTTTTTAATCTCAATGAATTACGGCTTATACGCAAAAGTGTTGAAGCCTGGAAAATCCTGGCTCCAAATATTCGGATATGATTGTAGTTTGAGGTTACTGGTCCTGTGAATAACTGTCTCCTTGGGCATTTCTGATCTCGACGAATTACGGGTTATACACAATCCTCGATTTTTTTGAGCTCGTACTAAAACAATGTTGAACTCGTAGTTCGAAGAGATGTAAACTAGAGGATGTGTCGCGCGAGGTCCTTCCAGGAGTGGAGCTCAACTGGAAGAGGAGAAGAGTCGACATCTCTCAGGAGCGAAGCTCAACTGGGGGTGGAGAAGAGCCGACACCTAGCAGGAGACGAGCTCAACTAGAGGTGGAGAGGAAGTCGACACCTAGCAGGAGTCGAGCTCAACTGGAGATGAAGATGAGTCGACACCTAGCAGGGGCCGAGCTCAACTGGAGGTGGAGAAGAGTCGTCACCTAGCAGAAGTCGAGCTCAACTTGAGGTAGAGAAGAGTCAACACCTAGCAGGAGCTGAGCTCAACTGGTGGTGGAGAAATTCAGAGGGGGGAAATGACATTCGGGGGATCCGCGAGACACACTTTTGAAGCTTCTATTCTACCACTTGCTGAGATGACGAAGGATCTTGGATAGGGAAATGACACTCGGGGCGTTCTGCCGGGCGCGCATGATACGCCCAAAATGGATATACGTTTTAACGCAAGTGCACGTGCCAAATCAAGTAATATAAAGTGAGTAAAAATCGTTCCCTCGGGAAAGTGGTTAATTTAGTGCTCGCAAGTACTAGCTCTACTTTTTCTTTAAATTCAAGCGGAATAATTAGAATGAGTCTTTAATAATGAAAACTTAATAATAATAACAAAACTAAACAACGTTTACTTAAGAATACTCTTATGATCAACTTTGAGAAATAGCAGTCTGGAGAAATAATCGTATATATTGATTTCCTTTGATTATTGTAATAACTTCTTAAGATGATTCAATATGAATGTTGAAATGATTATCATGCAACGATTTGAAAGTGGACCACGTTATCTCTCGATACCTAAAATCCGTTTATCCCTTATTCTCATAGTTATCTCTAACTTAGACAACAATAAAGTATAACATCAAGTACACAAATCAATGTCGTTACCGAGAAGATGAAATCTCTTTCTCCCTTCTACGCTATATTGAATTTATGATATACTTTCACCGCTCCTCTCTCGAATCTCGCAGTGCAGTATAAAAACAGAAATTTTGGTTAAACATTTACGCGACTCCTCTCTCGAATCTCGCCAATCAAAATTAAAGATGAACTTAAGCCAGAATTTCTAAGAACAAAATCATAAATTCGATAAAGATAGTATTTCAAACATCCATAAGAAAATTAAAATCAAGTCATCACAACGAATCAAAGTACTCACAACATACAAGATCTATGAATTAGTTCATAGTGGAGGGATGAAACCAAATAAGAAAGATCTTACTAGACATGCTTAAGAGAGTTAAATGATGCAGGAAATTCCACTCAAGGATGTGCACAATCCCTTACCGTTGAAGATCCGGTTCGGTCTCCTTCTTCTTCCCTAGGGTTTTCGCCCAAAGTGATGATGCCTCTTCTCCAAAACTCTCCCTCTCCAATTTCGTATCTATTAGTTTGCATCATATTTCCTCTTTAAAAACGAGCAATCTCCTTCCCAAAAGATGCACCCTTTCATATTTGAACTTGACGCAACTTTCCAGTTTTAAATTTGAAATCCGTCCAGAACTTGTTGTAACAATTTTTTCAGGTTGTTATAACAACTTGCGCAGGCTAAAATATTTAAGTCCAGTTTTTCTTCCCCGAGTCAATTTCTTCAGCATTTTTAATAAGAAAACATATGATTTTAATCAAATTATCCATAATTGAAATAAATATGAATTTATTTATATTTTATATTCATTTAGATTCTTTTGTCCATTTATGATAAGTAATTAGTCAAAATAAAGAACTAGATAACTTCTTTTTAGAAAGTTATTAGCGCACACTCGAGACCTCCATCCTACCATTTACTGAGACGACGAAGGATCTTGGATAGGGAAATGACACTCGGGGGTCCTGTCAGACACGCACACTCGAGGCCTCCATCCTACCATTTGCTGAGATGACAAAGGATCTTGGATAAGGAAATGACACTCGGGGGGTCTTGTCGGACGGGCACACTCGAGGCCTCCATCATACCATTTGCTGAGACGACGAAGGATCTTGGATAGGGAAATGACACTCGGGGGTCCTGTCGGACGCGTACACTTAAGGCTTCTATTCTACCACTTGCTGAGATGACGAAGGATCTTGGATAGGGAAATGACACTCGGGGGGGGGGGGGGGGGGGGGGGGTCCTGCCGGATGCGCACACTCGAGACCTCCATCCTACCATTTGCTGAGATGGCGAAGGATCTTGGATAGGGAAATGACACTCGGGGGGTCCTGCCGGATGCACATACTCAAGACCTCCATCCTACCATTTGTTGAGAAGACAAAGGATCTTGGATAGGGATATGACACTCGGTGGGTCCTGCCGGACGCGCACACTCGAGGCCTCCATCCTACCATTTGCTGAGATGACAAAGGATCTTGGATAGGGAAAAGACACTTGGGAGATCCTGCCTGACGCGCACACTCGCTCGAGGCCTCCATCCTACATTTGTTGAGACGACGAAGGATCTTGGATAAGGAAATGACACTTGGTGGGGGGGGGGGGGGGGTCCTGTCGGACGCACACACTCGAGATCTCAATCCTACCATTTACTGAGATGACAAAGGATCTTGGATAGGGAAATGACACTCGGGGACCAGGACGCGCATTCGATGCCTCCATCCTACCATTTGCCTACTCCATTTCACTCAAGAGTTTAAAAGGGTTAGCCACACCAACTCTTATAAGGCATATAAAACGTAAATGATGAATTCTTCATTTACTTTCTACTTTAGCACAAAAGCTTTTTTAAAGGTAGCTTAGAATACGACTCTGGGCTCCCCTCCAAGGACCACAGGTGGATGAGAAGTGAACTCGAGGGATCGTCGGCCAACACGCAGGGGAGAGTTGATCTCGGCCATCAAAGCAGAGACTAATTGGTTTTAGTAGAATGCACTATTATCCGGAGTCACCATCCCATCACCCAACCTGAGGGTCAATAGAGGTGAGTCGATGGTCCAATTCCTCGATCACTTCACGAAGATGGACATGGATCATAGCTGAGAGAGAATTCATCTCCTATAAGATAATCTAGAGTACTACTTCAGACTCTCTTTTAGTAACTCTTCAAGTGGATGAGAAGTGAACTCGAGGGATCGTCGGCCAACATGCAAGGATGTAGCTGATCTCGACCGTCAATGCAGATGCTTGGTCTTAGGAGGATGCATTATTATCCCGAGTCACTGTCCCATCACCCAACTTGAGAGTTAAAAGAGTTTAGTCGGAGGTTCACATTCTAAACCACTTGCGAAGGTGGGCTTCACCTTAATATGACCTCGAGCTTCATTCATTTTTACAGAAAGACCCAGATGCAACCTTACTGATTAGTTGAAATATGTATTTATAAGGAACATAACCTGTTGTGTGTTCATGTGATATCAACTTGAAGGCCTTACGAGTGAGAACTCTCGTGAAACATAAGCTGATGGAAGGAGATCATCACGAACATAACATCACAGGATACCAACTGGAATACCTCACGAGTAAGATCACTCATGGAACATAGTTGATGGAAGGAGATCATCTCGAACATAACATCGCAGGATATCAACTGCAATACCTCATGAGTAAGACCCCTCATGGAATGCAAGTTGCTGAAGGAGATCATCACGAGTAAGGAGCTTGCGAAATACTAGCTTGAAGACGTCACGAGTAAGCATTCTCGTGGAATGTAAGTTGCTTGAAGGAAATCATCGCGAGTAAGGAGCTCGCGGAATATAGGAGAACAACTTCTAAGCATGAAGATCATCACGAGTAGGAGCTCGTGTAACACTTTATATGTTTGCTCATGGTGGTGAACTCATTATGAATACCCTTGCTTATTAGTCATACAAAAGTACTCACGGGCTTTACCAAAGCACCCGTAAGCATGTACATGTATGAAAAGCACAACTATTGAAAAAGTTTTTTTTTTTAATTTTCCACACTCCAATTCGCCTCAATTTTGAGCTCGCCTGACCTTAAACTTGCCATCACGAACTCGCCAAATGAGGTCCCCATCCGGAACTCGCCAATTTGCGAGTAAAACACTTGCAGGAACAAGCCTATGGGCGAGTAAAGAAGAATCTCGCCTATTTGAAGCCGCTGAACTTAACGTTGCTCGCCTGCATAAACTCGTCTATGGTGAGTAACAACGAAGCTCGCCTCTATGAAGTCGACGAATTTGATGTTGCTCGCCTGCATGAAGTCACCTATATGCGAGTAACAAGGAAGCTCGCAATGTAAAGTCGCCGAATTTGATGTCACCTGCATGAAGTCACCTATGCCGAGTATTGAAGTCACTAATATATTTGAACTCGTCTCTGAAACTCGCCTGCATGAACTCGCCTATGGGCGAGTAAGGAATGAGTTCGTCCGGCTCGCGAGAACTCGACATACTCGCGAGTTGCCATCTTTGGTCTCTAGCTCACCAAAGTGTTGAAGTCTGGAAAGTCTCGGCTCCAAATATTCGGACCTGATTGCAGTCTGAGGTTATTTTTCCTGCTAATAGCTGTCTCCTTAGGCATTTTTTATCTCGACGAATTACGAGTTATACACATACCTTTTGTTGCGGAACGCTTAGGGCTCGTGGTAGACCGGTTCACTTGAACCACCTTAGCTCGTGAGCGAACTAAGCGCGCAAACAGTCAATTAGAGATTTGCTGAGTACACAGAGACTTTTTAACATGGAAAAACCCGGAAAGGGTAAAAAACCACGCGGCCGGAGCTGTGCCGACCAAACTTCACTATCTTCTGGGGGTTACAACTTGGAAACTAGAACTTGAGCGCGACAGGCCGCTGCTCGTTACAATATTTGGAGAGAGAGAGAACGAGCTCCGAGGGTGACAGACCACCTCTCGGAAAAACTAAGTCTTTTTCCCTTCTGAGAATGCTAGTCGTCATTCGGAAGTGAGACGGCTAGTCGCCTTTTCCTTCTGAGAATGCTAGTCACCTTTCGGAAGTGAGAAGGCTAGTCGCCTTTCGGGATGATGAAGATCTTCAAGTCCACGAAGGAGATCTTCAAGCGCCGAAGGAGAATTCCGCAAAAGTCTGCAAGGAGCTCTCCCGGGTCCAGAAGTCAAGGTCCTTTCAAATGAAGCCTTGGGGCTCCTTTTATAGCTTTGGCCGGGGGCGGTCCGGTAATTTTGCCGTTTGCAGTTTTCATAAATGCTTGGTGGACGAATCATATTTTCCGATTTGGGGCACACGGATCGCCATTTTTCGTAAATGACCACCTTGCCCTTCGGGCAGCCTGGGCGGCTCGGGCAGTTCTGTTGGAGGCGAAAAAGGCGACTGACCGTTACTGAAAAGTGAGAAGCCTGAAAGACAAAAAGTGAGACAGTCGGAAAGACGAAAAGTGAGACAGTCGGAAAAATGAAAAGTGAGAAGCCTGAAAGACAAAAAGTGAGAACGCTCCCGAATGTGTTCGGAAGCGTTCTGAGCGCGCGCGAGCGCTAAAGTGTTCTGAGCGTGCAACGAACATGGAAGTGCTTTGAACGCGCTTGGAGGCGTTCTGAGCGCGCGCGAGCGTAGAGGCGTTCTGAGCGCGCCTAGAAGCGTTCTGAGCGCGCGTTAGCGCGGAGACGTTCTGAGCGAACGGTGGGGCGGGGAGTTGTCCCCCAAATAGAAATTGGGATCTGACGCACCTGACGAGGGGGCGCGACTGCGGCAGGGCCCCTTGCGAGCTCCCCTGCGGAAAAAGGCGAGGGGAGGGGGCCGGACTGCACCCTATGGGCGGTGCGGCGGAGCCGCACCCCGGGGGGGTGCGACCGGGCCGCACCCCACAAGGGGTGCGGCTTGGCCGCACCCCTTGAGGGGTGCGGCTGGGCCGGCCGCACCCCTCCAGGGGGGTGCGGCTGGGCCGGCCGCACCCCTCAAGGGGGGTGCGTCTTGGCCGCACCCCCTTGAGGGGTGCGGCTCCGCGCGAGCCGCACCCCTTGAGGGGTGCGGCTCCGCGCGAGCCGCACCCCGAGGGAGGTGTGGCGGGGCCGTTCCCCCGCGACGGGGGGCGCTTCCCGCGCGCTACCGTGTGTGCGGTAGCGTACGCGCTTACGGTTTGTTCTCCGCGCGCTCTGTTTCTGGCGGTTGTCGGCGGAAATGGCGGGCTCGGTTTCTTCGATTCGAGTGATTCCGTGTTGACTGCTGACCCCATATCTCTTTAGTGGAGCTTCCTTTAGACGCACCCCAAGGCCTTCACGGGTGGTATAACATAAGCCCCCCAAACCTTCGGAGTCCGAGTTTCGGTGCGAGGAGTTCGGAGGTTTTAATTTTTTTGGTGGTGCCTTGGGTAGGAGTTGCCGTCGGGGGTAAGCGTGGTTGACTCTGTTCCTTTGTTCTGGTCAGGCGTTCCTCGCCCTGTGCTGTGACCTGATAGTCCTCTGATGGTCCTGCTGCCCTGGTTGTCGACAAAGTGTTGATTGAGGGAAGACGCTTTAAGATGGTCGGCGCAGGGCGCTGGTTCTCTGAGATTGTTGCTGGCCTGCTGCCTAGCATCGATATTCGTATAGGTTGAGTGCTTTCTGCAAAATAACATATGAACTTGCGCGGTTCTGAGCCTGCGCCTTTTATATAATGGAAATTCAGCTTGCACGAGTCTGTGCTCGCGGCTTTTTACATAATAAAAGATAGGTTTGGGCGGTGAAGAGCATATGTATTCAAACCGTGGAAGAACGTAGGAGGGGCAGATACTTATGACGTTGGGACCTTACTGCGGTGGAGAAGGGCGAACCTTCAATCGACGGCAGTGAGAGATTGTTGTGAGCGCGCTGCCCGGAGGCAGTTGCTGTTCATTAGCGCACTGCCCGGAGGCAGTTGCTGTTCATTAGCGCACTGCCCGGAGGCAATTGATGTTCATTAGCGCACTGTCCGGTGGCAATTGGTGTTCATTAGCGCACCGCCCGGAGGCAATTGCTGTTCATTAGCGCACTGCCCGGAGGCAAGTACTGTTCATTAGCGCACTGCCCGGAGGCAACTGCTGTTCATTAGCGCACTGCCCGGAGGCAATTGCTGTTCATTAGCGCACTGCCCGGAGGCAACTGCTGTTCATTAGCGCACTGCCGGGAGGCAACTGCTGTTCATTAGCGCACTGCCCGGAGGCAATTGTTGTTCATTAGCGCACTGCCCGGAGGCAATTGCTGTTCATTAGCGCACTGCCCGGAGGCAATTGCTGTTCATTAGCGCACTGCCCGGAGGCAATTGCTGTTCATTAGCGCACTGCCCGGAGGCAATTGCTGTTCATTAGCGTACTGCCCGGAGGCAATTGCTGTTCATTATTGCACTGCCCGGAGGCAATTGCTGTTCATTAGCGCACTGCCCGGAGGCAATTGCTGTTCATTAGCGCACCGCCCGGAGGCAATTGCTGTTCATTAGCGCACTGCCTGGAGGCAGGTGTTGTTCATTAGCGAGTGGACGTCTTTACGTAGTTTCGATGGCGCAAGATATGACATGCGTGAAATAGAACTTTAAAAACTCTTAGTCGTAGTGATAATTTACGCAATTTCTTCAGAAACAAAGTTGATAGAAACAAAGTTGACAGAATATTTCAGCGGCGCTGGTAGAGCCCCGCTGATGGGTATGAAGCTTTCTCCTGGGATGAATGCCTTAAGGGTTGCTCCTGGTCCTTCCTGACAAGCCGTTAGCTGATCTCCTGCTAGCCGAATAGTCGCCTAGTCTCGTAGGAATTTCCCCAGTAGGCCTTGTTTGACGAGTTGCTCGATTTCATCCTTAAGCTTGGAGCAATTTTTCGTGTCATGTCCTTGTCCACGATGGAACTCACAATATTTTGTCTGGCCCCCTGAGTTTTTAGCGAGGGGTCTGGGCTTGCAGAGCGTCTGGTTGTCTTTGATTGCGTACAGTACGTTAGTCCTGGTAGTGTTCAGGGGAGTGTAGTCCTGATGTTGGCGAGATCCTCGATCTCGGCTGGAGTTGTCGTAATGCTTGCTTTTCTTATTGGGAGTTGTCTGCGGCAGCGACTCCTCTTTCTTCCTCTTCGAGCTCCCCTCGAACTGCTGGCGATGCGCTTCAATTGCCTCATCTGCTGCTATCTGGGCCTCGACTCGCTGAACGAGGTCAGGGTAGCTTGGTACGGTCTCTCATTAGAGCTGAGTAAAAGCCACTTGGGCGGAGTCCTCCAAGGAAGACTCCCCGTAAGAGCTTGGGATCGACTCCTGGGATCTATCGAGCCTCCGTAATGAAGCATCGGAAGAAATCTTTGAGTGTTTCTCCGTCGTTTTGGCGGATCCCTGAGAGATGGGAGTGATCTCGGACAATTCTGCGGTTGGCGATGAATTGGTCCACGAACTGCTGCGCCATTTCTGCGAAGTTGTTGATAGCCCCATTCGGCAGGGAGTGGAACCAAGTGCGCGCTTGCCCCTTCAAGGTTGCCGGGAACACCTGACAGAGGAGCTGATCGGGGGCGCTGTAAATCCTCATGATGGTGGTGAAGTGATTGACATGTTCCAATGGGTCGTCCGTCCCGTCAAATGTTTCGACGTTGGGAAGCTTGAACCCGTTTGGAACTGGATGGGCCAAGACTTGAGGCGATAGTGGGGAGCCCTGATGCGCGGGACGGCGGGCGAGTGTGGCGCGTCGCCCTGCTTGAGCGTATTCCTCCTCTATCATATCGCGTATTTCTTCTCGCGTAGTTCTTTCCGTTGCTCGCTCAGGGGCAGCTCTTTTGGGATGATGGCGACGGTGGTCATCCTCTGGGCCTCCAGCTGGTGGGGCAAGGTGAGCGGAACTCGCCGCGTTGGAGAATCCTTCTGAGGCCTCGTCCTCCTGAATGGCTTCTTGGTTCGGAGCATGATTCAGAACTGGGGGTGGTGGCGCGTTCGGAGTCGGTGGCTGATTCGGAGCTCGAGGAGCCCCGAGATTCCTCACGAGAGCCAACACCTCGGCTTGCTGTTCTTCAATCTGCCGCATGCGCCCTTCCAATCCTGCTGCGGGCGCAAGCACTGCGCCTTCCACGGGAGGCGCATTGATAAGCGAGTGGGAGGGAGCTGGGTCGACGCGCCCTTCCGGGATTGATCCTTCAGTAGTGCGAGCACTCTTTCTTGCCATCGCAGTTGGCCTTCAAAGAGTTTTGGGAATGTTCCCACGGACGGCGCCAAACTGTTGCGGAACGCTTAGGGCTCGTGGTAGACCGGTTCACTTGAACCACCTTAGCTCGTGAGCGAACTAAGCGCGCAAACAGTCAATTAGAGATTTGCTGAGTACACAGGGACTTTTTAACGTGGAAAACCCGGAAAGGGTAAAAAACCACGCGGCCGGAGCTGTGCCGACCAAACTTCACTATCTTCTGGGGGTTACAACTTGGAAACTAGAACTTGAGCGCGACAGGCCGCTGCTCGTTACAATATTTGGAGAGAGAGAGAGAACGAGCTCCGAGGGTGACAGGCCACCTCTCGGAAAAACTAAGTCTTTTCCCTTCTGAGAATGCTAGTCGCCTTTCGGAAGTGAGACGGCTAGTCGCCTTTTCCTTCTGAGAATGCTAGTCGCCTTTCGGAAGTGAGAAGGCTAGTCGCCTTTCGGGATGATGAAGATCTTCAAGTCCACGAAGGAGATCTTCAAGCGCCGAAAGAGAATTCCGCAAAAGTCTGCAAGGAGCTCTCCCGGGTCCAGAAGTCAAGGTCCTTTCAAATGAAGCCTTGGGGCTCCTTTTATAGCTTTGGCTGGGTGCGGTCCGGTAATTTTGCCGTTTGCAGTTTCCATAAATGCTTGGTGGACGAATCATATTTTCCGATTTGGGGCACACGGATCGCCATTTTTCGTAAATGACCACCTTACCCTTCGGGCAGCCTAGGCGGCTCGGGCAGTTCGGGCAGTTCTGTTGGAGGCGAAAAAGGCGACTGGCCGTTCCTAAACAGTGAGAAGCCTGAAAGACAAAAAGTGAGAAGCCTGAAAGACGAAAAGTGAGACAGTCGGAAAGACAAAAAGTGAGAAGCCCGAAAGACAAAAAGTGAGAACGCTCCCGAATGTGTTCGGAAGCGTTCTGAGCGCGCGCGAGCGCTAAAGTGTTCTGAGCGTGCAACGAACATGGAAGTGCTTTGAACGCGCTTGGAGGTGTTCTGAGCGCGCGCGAGCGTAGAGGCGTTCTGAGCGCGCCTAGAAGCGTTCTGAGCGCGCGTTAGCGCGGAGGCGTTCTGAGCGAACGGTGGGGCGGGGAGTTGTCCCCCAAATAAAAATTGGGATCTGACGCACCTGACGAGGGGGCGCGACTGCGGCAGGGCCCCTTGCGAGCTCCCCTGCGGAAAAAGGCGAGGGGAGGGGGCCGGACCGCACCCTATGGGCGGTGCGGCAGAGCCGCACCCTGGGGGGGTGCGGCCGGGCCGCACCCCACAAGGGGTGCGGCCGGGCCGCACCCCACAAGGGGTGCGGCTGGGCCGGCCGCACCCCTCGAGGGAGGTGCGGCTGGGCCGCACCCCTTGAGGGGTGCGGCTGGGCCGCACCCTCAAGGGGGGTGCGGCTGGGCCGCACCCCCTTGAGGGTTGCGGCTTGGCCGCACCCCTTGGGGGGTGCGGCTCCGCGCGAGCCGCACCCCGAGGGAGGTGCGGCGGGGTCGTTCCCCCACGACGGGGGGCGCTTCCCGCGCGCTACCGTGCGTGCGGTAGCGTACGCGCTTGCGGTTTGTTCTCCGTGCGCTCTGTTTCTGGCGGTTGTCGGCGGAAATGGCGGGCTCGGTTTCTTCGATTCGAGCGATTGCGTGTTGACTGCTAACCCCATATCTCTTTAGTGGAGCTTCCTTTAGACGCACCTCAAGGCCTTCACGGGTGGTATAACACCTTTCATCAATCATGAATATTTGTTATATATGAAATGCCCCACTGCTCAGCCATCTCGTTATGGTACCTCGACCATAATGAATACAACCATGGTAGCGGACAATCTTCATGCATTTTCAATAAAATGAAGTGATCGTCATCTACAAATCCAATATAGATTGCCCTTATAAATGTTGGAGGTGCTGAATGCAATGGAAGAAAGGTGAATGATGGCTGACTTGAGAAATGAATAAATTGCACGTTTTAAAACAATGCAACTACTAGGCTCATATTTGACATTGACATCCACTTATCAACCAGGGCAGGAACAATATGACAATCGTTAATTTCTTTGGAAAAGTTCTCATATGTCAAACAATTTTTGCTTTTCCCCACTCATTTTAATCTAGAGAAAAATTAAGAAAGATTAACAAAAAAAAATAACTTCTAAAACAAAAAACATAAAAACTTCAACATTAACACACAAGACATTGCATGGAAAGCCCTAAATTTTGCTTTTACATTTTTGTACCGTTGGAAGTTCATAGGCTTGGATCGATTAGCAAAAAATACTCACTCAGCTTTGATGTTGGCCGGAAAATGAAGGGCAGGCGGCGCCCTTGTAGGAGGGACAGGCGGGTCTCGGCACAGGAGGTCACAATAAGGGTTGATGCGAAAATTGGGACTGACGGCAGCGCCCTTGTATATAGGAGGAGGAAGAGCTCGATTTTAGGTTTACCGGTAACTGTAGAGATGCTGTCGGCGGAGCGTTGGTGGTGGTCATAAGCGCAGAGATGCAGGAGGTGTCCGATAGAGTTTGGCAGCAAGGGAAGGGAAGAGCGGCTTGCGATAGTGGGAGAAAATATATTTTATGATGGCGGGTTTTTTGTCCAAACTGACCGGAATAAACGCCGCGCCAAACTGACGACCCTAAGTCTCTCTATTTCTCTCCCGCGCACACAATCTTAAGTCTTAACTAAAAAAGAAATACTTCATTAATTAGGTTAGCATGGAATATCTCAAAGCGTGCACTCAAATATAATTATGAGCTTCAAGAGTACATTTTCATCAAATTAACGTTTAAAATAATATTGGAGCAAAACTTAGAAGTTATGTATTATGTGATTTTCTTTTGAAGTACGTTATGTATTAAAGTTCCCATCTATAATACATAACTTCTAATTAACATTTGCTCAATATTTTTTATATATCAAATTTTCTTCTATTAATATAAATAGTTTATCAAATATTCACCTATTTTTTATAATCTACTATCGTTTTTTATATTAAAAAATATCAAATATCCTTGCATGATGTTATTTTCTTACTTTTTTGTAGACGAGAAAACTTTCAAGAGAAAAATCAAATGGAAAAAATATTTGAGCGTGTTTGGACAAATTAACCTAAAAAAAATCAAATTTTATGTAAGGAGAAGAGAGACTCATTTGCGGCTGTATGTGTGCGTTTTTGTGTGTGTGTGTATATATTTATGTGTTCATATGTTGGTGGTGTGTATAATTCATTATGTGACTGTGTTCAAATATTTGTGGTGTGTGTATATATATTTTTGTATGCCTTCATATGTTTAATTATGATGTGTGTGTGCGCACGTGTGCGCGTGCATGTTTATTGTTTGTATGTGTACATGTGTTTATGTTGTGTGTGCTCATATATTTTTAGTGTGTGTATGCCCTCAATATTAATGTTTATATATAGACGAATGAAATAATAAAATGTTGTAGACGTTGGAGGGCAACAGTTGCATCTGGTCTTACTGCGGCAACTATAGTTTTGATAAAACCTCCGATATCCAGAGATCTTATAGAGTCTGATGCTAGGAATATCGTACAAAAACATTATTCAATTGATTGTATAACGAACCAAATATAAATTATTTTAATCAACAATGCATGAATATATAAGTTCTTTTAAAACCATGTGTAACATTTTGGTGGCGTGTAGATATCAAGAGACACATTGTTTCGGTAAAAAAAGTAGTTGGTGTATTTTTATCTGTCTTAGCTCATAATAAAAGAATTCAGAATGTCAACGACACATATCTTCGTTCAATTAATACAACCAGCATGCATTTTAACAAGTGTCAATTTCAATTCCGAATTGATTCTCATGGAATTTGAATTTCCTACCACTAAATTTCTTTCGAACGAGCGAAACCTTGAATGAAAGTTTAGAGACGGCTTTCAAAGAAGTTTTGAGAATGATTTCAATGAAATGAAAGTGTATGAACCAATTTTAAAAGTACTAAAATTAAATACTGATTTTATATTTCGTAAAAAGAAAAAAGAAAGTGCTAGCCCCAAAATTTAAGAAATGTCATTTATGCTCCGTTTAGCAGGCGGTGACGGTCATGAACGCGATGGTTATGAACCGTTCTTGATAACCGTTGTAACCTCAAAAATACATTCAATGATGGTGGCATTGCTGTCCAGACTTACCGAAGCAAAAACGTCACGCCAAACGGAGCCTAATTAGTAATTCTATACAATCCTCAAATATAAAATGATGTTTACTGCCCCGGAGGGCATTGATGCGGCATAATAGAAGACAGGCGACATGAACACATCCGGTCGGCAACTGGAATCCACCAGGAAAGAGGAATGACTGACTGAGATCGGCGCCCACAACCGCCTGGAATCCACCGAGAGAAAACCCTAAACAGGCTTGAGTGAACAAAGCAACACCACAAATATAGCCCACCAACACAAACAAAACAACCCAAACTCCCGCAACACGAGCGCCACACGTACGAAAACAAGCAAAAAAAACAACACGAGTAACACGTGCAGTATTAAATAAAATGAACTTAACGACATCGACCGGGCGAATGGCCTGACCGGCGCCCCACTTGCGATCATGACGCTCCATGAACTCGTTCGCCATCCGTTCTAACATGAGGCATATAAATAATAAAAATAAAATAAAAAATGAAATATTTTATACAAAGAGCGCAAGAGATGGAAGCTCCAGCTAAGATGCTTGCTTGCGTGTCTTTGACCATGCTTTCTTCTATCCTCATCTCTTTAATTAGCACCACCAAAAATCTCAACCCCTGCTCCCAACTTCTCATATTCTCATGATCATTTCTTTAGACCCCAAACAGCAACAATTCAAAGAATAGCTAGAGAGGGAAAAGAGGAGTGTAGATCTAGAGAGAGGAGAGAGAAAGAAGACAGAGAAAGAGAAGAGAGAGAGAAGAGCTATTCCTTCAACTTCTCAATGTTCCATTACTATGAAGTCTGTAGCTATGCTGCAGGAATCGCCGGTACACAGTCTCTCTCTCTCTCTCTCTCTCTCTCTCTCTCTCTCTCTCTCTCTCTCTCTCTCTCTATATATATATATATATATATATATTTATATATAACTGTATGGATTACTGCTAAATATACGACTAATATACACGGTACTAACATTACATCAGAATTAGATAGCTCTAACTAAATAGAATCAAATAGTTATTCAACCGAACTCAAATTTATAATAAAATGCAGTGATTCGGATACTGATTTGAATATTTCAATCGAACTCATATTGAATAATTCAATCGAACCAACCGAATAGAACAAAATAGCTCCAACTAACTAAGATGCTTGTTCTAATATTTGAATTTTGATTCGTACTTGGATACATCCTGAAAACCTGTTTTTAAATTTGGATTCGGATTTGGATTGGAATTTGAATTCGCTTCAAATGAAGAACCAAAAAGATTTTGATTGGACGGAAATAATTATCTTTATATATAATATATAGATAGTTCTATAATTCAGGAATCTTGACAATAGAGAATATTATTCGGATTCGGATTCAAATAATACTCGAGTCAGAATTTGGATTATTAGGTTTGCTAACAGCCCTAGCTACACCCAAATATCCTTTCACTGTTTTTTTTTATAAATGTAATTTTATAAATAAAAAAAAATTGCGTGCGCTGAACGCACGCCGTGGGGGAGAAAAAACTCATATTGAAATGTTAAATAAATAAATAAAAATGAAGTCAATCCTTTATTAGTTACCGGTCTTATTTTATTAATTACACATGCATTTTAAATGCCTTTTACATACATGAAACATATGCTATATGAAACTGGAATGTCAGCCGTCACTTTCTTCATTTGTAAGGTGTTCAAATAACGTTGTTTTGTTTTCCAAATTATTTGATTTTATATTTATACGAGCATTTTCGCACGGGCTACGCCCGTGCTCGATGCTCTCGGGCGGCCTTCGGCCGCATCAATGCGGGCTTCGCCCACTTGTCATTTCAATGGGGCACTGTCTGCGGACTTCCTTTGCAAATTGCAAAATTTTGGCAGAAAATATCTCCATAACCGATCTACAAAACATCGATCTAAAAGAGGCGTTGGATCACTCTCCGAAAAGTGCACAGTATATGTTATTCAATTGATGGAGTTTTGGCCACTCCCAGACAGTGCCCCACACGTCGCCCTCCAGACCGTGCCCCCGAGCGCTGCTCTCTCGACAGCGACTCCAGAACGTGTCCCGCGTGCCGTTCACCAGAATGCGCTCCCACGTACACATCTCTCTCCACAAACCGCCTCATGCACCTATCTCCAAAAGCACGCCCCGACATGCATAGTGACAACGAACGGAGAAGCAATCTAGGCGACAGGGGAAGCATTCTGAGAATGCTCAGAAGCATTCCAAGCGCGCATGAGCGCGGAGGTGTTCTGAGCGTGCAACGATCACGGAGGCGTTCTAAGTGAACGGGTGAGCGGTGCTGGAACGCAGTCGTCATGCGGTCGAGTTGTGGCTCCCAGCGAACGCGTCTATTTGGAAGGCGGGAACGGAAGCCCTCCAGGGAGGAGAACAGGCGATGAGGGACTTTTAGTCCCACATCGCCAATAACAGCAGGTTTCCGCTGTTTATATAGCGGAAACCCGCTTTATGTTCAAACATCACAGCGGGCGGGGCACAGCCGGCTGGCTCGCCCCGTTCTGCCCCGCGTGAGCCCGCCGCTCCCGCTTGCGCCCGCCTGGCTCGCCCCGTCCTGACCCGCGTGAGCCCGCCCGCCCCCGCTTGAGCCCGCCCGCCCTCCGGGATCCCGCGTGACCGAGCCGCAGCCGCAGTTGCACCATTTTTTTCGTTCCTACAGACCCCTCGGCATCGGCGGGCTTCGCCCGCCCCTCGCCGGTAATCGCCCGCCCCTCGCCAGTCTTTGTCTGCCCCCTCGGCGTCGGCGGGCTTTGCCTGCGCCCTCGGCGTCGGCGGGCTTCGCCCGCCCCTCGCCGGTATTCGCTCGCCCCTCGCCGGTCTTCGCAATACATTTTTTAAAAAGCCCACATTTTTTTATTAAAAAAACATGTAAAAAAAACTTTAAAAGAAAATTTTAAAAAAAGTTATATTTTTTATTTAAATAAACTTTAAAAAAAAGTGAAAAATAAAAAACATGTAAAAAAAACTTAAAAAAAGTTATATTTTTTATTTAAATAAACTTAAAAAAAAAGTGAAATTTTTTTAAAAAGAAACTTTGAAAAAACTTAAAAAAATTTAAATTTTTAAATTTTAAAAACATTTGCGGTAATTAATTTAAAAAAATTAAGTTTTAAATTTTAAAATTTTAAATTTTTTTAAAAAAATAGCAGGCGGGGCCCACAGGCGGGCCCCGCCCGCTTAAATGTCACGGCGATGTGGGACTTTTAGTCCCACATCGCCAATTACAGCGGGTTTCCGCTGTTTATATAGATGAAACCCGCTGTATGCTCAAACACCGCAGCGGGGCGGGCACAGCCGGCTGGCACGCCCATTCCTGGCCCGCGTGAGCCCGCCCGCTCCTGCTTGAGCCCGCCTGGCTCGCCCCGTCCTGCCCCGCGTGAGGTTGCCCGCGCCCGCCCCCCGGGATCCCGCGTGACCGAGCCGCAGCCGCAGTTGTGCACCATTTTTTTCGTTCCTACAGAGGGCAAAAGCGTAATTTACTGTGACCGACTGTCTTGACATGTTAGGAACGGATCGCGCATATTAATATAGATATATACAAGCTGTCATGTACAGGCTCTCCTGATGCGCGATAACAACGGTACGGTATATGATCGACAATAGAGGATCAGTGTTGTTGTGTACTACCCACCCGGGACTTGTGCACAACAACTACATTTATATGTTCTTAGGTTCATGCTAACACACTCGTTTCATTGGATCAAAGAGATTAAAATCGAAATTCTTAGATTATTTTGATGGTCATCCATGTTTTCTTTACGGTATAGTGTAGATAAATACTTATGTTAATTATATGTCTCGAATCTTAGCCCAAAGATGACGATCGGCGCGTATCTCGACCCGCTGGGTTCGGGGCCGCAGCATTTGCTGAACTTTTTTAGGGGTAGGTACGTATAAGAGATATTTTGGGTATTTTATAAATGTAATAAGTGTTATATAAACTCCTTGTCGTTCTAAGGTTTGAAATATTTGAAAATACTCTGACTTTTTGTAACCATCACTACTTTTGATCTTGTGAATGTTGTGAATGTGGCTCATTTTGGGGTAAACCAAGTAAATCTTCGTCTTCTATGTTGTGATTTTTTATTTGTTCAGCTTTTTTCCCCTAATTTTTGCTACAACTTCATTAAAAAGGTACACATCGTGATCCAGAAATAAAATCATCAAAATAATCACAGCTGTCCAATTGATATATATTGTTAACTTTAGTTCATCTTTCAATAATAAATTATAAATAAATAATTATGTATACGAGACATTTCATTTTAAGTTTAATGTTTGTGGGGAGAGCAAGTGAAGAGCGAGCATGTTGGCTCTGCTACCAAGTTGAAGGTAGAATTCATTTTCTCTTCCATTTAATTGATCACAAATATTATGTTATATATACACACATATGCATATATCTGTAGGGTTAACCTCTGTTAGATGGGGTGCTCAACCCCTCTCCACAGTTGACTGCAGTCCACCAATTCAACCCCTCTCCACGTGGCAGCGCAGCTGGGTGATAGGAGGGGTCGAGTGCCCCTCTTATGGAGAAGGGGGTCGGGGGATCGAGGCCGAGCGTGCAACGCCTCACCGACCTCAACAACCCATCACGTGCCAGCGATGGGTCTGTGTGGCCCGATGGCAAGAGTGCCTGGAGAGAGGTTGCCACGTGGAGAGGGGTTGGATCGGTGGACTGCAGTCAACTGTGGAGAGGGGTTGAGCGCCCCTTCTAACAACCTCCCCCCGAAGTTTGTGTAATTAAGGCTTCGTTTGGCATGACTTATTTGCTTCGATGAGTTTGGTCAAAAACACTATTATCATAGAATGTATGTTTGGAAAGACAAAGGTTATGGCAGCTACCGAGAAAATAAACTAATTTTGAGCATAAAATGCATGAATTTTTTTATGAGGTCAGGCGTTCACGAACGACAGTTCATGACCACCGTGTTCACGACCGCCACCACCCCGCCAAACGAAGCCTAAATCTTGCACCTCTTTAACTTTTGAAATTACAATTAACTTTTGTGCATGAATGTTATGAAATATAAACATTGAGAGAAGGTTTTTGTAATTTCCAAAGTTAAAAGTGTAGAAGGGTGCTCGAAACATTCGAAGGAGGGTCAAAGTGGAACACTCTCTTCGTTGCCCCCAGCTAGGTATATATAGAAGATTACCTAGGGTTTTCACGCGCAAAGCCCCCGAGCCCGTTATATATCTGAATATACCTTTACAATCTCATCCTATATTCGTGACTAATAACGGCAACGTTTCAGGGTGCTGGAGAGTAGACAAAATAATAATTCAAGCTAAACAAAACATTCAGGACAGATCATACTAATTAACACATGAAAAAGGTTTTTGCCTAAACGGCAAACCAAAAGGCACAGATTCTATCCCAAAAACATAGTCTGAATAATTATTACAAGATAACATGAATTAAAACGTTTGATGATTCTACTCATCTAGTAGATCATCGTCATCCATGTCCAAGTCTACTTCTCCTCCATAATCTCCACTGTGGCCTGCAAGGAATTTCACGAGTTAGACTCTATGAATTCATAATCATATGCAGTAATGTTTAAAGTAAACTAGCTCTTACAAAATGAGCTTAGCACTTCTAGCAACGGTGAAGTAACTCTGTCAGCATCTCATCCAGTCTAACTTGGACTAGTCACGTTATCTTACTCATTACTGATCACTATGTGCCTCACCGACACATGTGGGCACACATCACGTGCAACATTATCATATGTGGAATAATGTGATGTGACCAATAATGTTTAGATTAACATTTACAACGAATTTCAATTTCCAGTTGAATAACTATCGAATCAACTTACAATGAGAGTGGTGTTTGGTTATCAAGTGTGGAATAACCGGCATCAAACCATCTTGGGTTTTCATCAAGAAATTATTTGGGGTTTTCAGTCTGTTGTTAGATGCTTGAATGTTGCAACTGTATGTTCTCACTGTCAAAACATAAAACTGCGGAGGAAAGTTTCATACATCTATGAACTTTAGTCTCATTTCCCCCGATGTTTTTATTGTGAGAGCTCTATTCAATCCTTTGGTCAAGGGGTCTGCAACATTGTCTTTCGATCTCACATCAATTAGGGTCATAATCCCTTGACTTGTGAGAGAGGTCAACCAGGATTGTTTCAGCCCGAGATGCCTTCTTTTGTCATTGAACAAAGAGTTCGTAGCAATCGTTTTAGTAGCCTGATTGTCGCAGTAAACTGCAACAGAACTCATTTTCAGGCTCGACAAAGGAATGTCCATCACCAAATCTCTCAGCCATTCGACTTCTTCTCCTGCTGACGCAAGAGCGTAGAGTTCGGATTCCATAGAAGAGAGTGCAATACAAGATTGCCTCTTGGACTTCCAGGCTACAACTGCTCCTCCTAGTGTGAATACAAACTCACTAGTGGACTTGCTGTCTTTAATTCTGAGCACCAAGATGCATCAGAATAACCTTCAAGAACTGAAGGATGACCAGTGTAAACTAAAGCATACTTTTGGGTGTGCTTTAAGTGTACAACCCGTATTCGCCGAGTGGGCCCCTCAAGCCAAGTGGCGAGACCTGGGTCAGCTAGATCATTCGCCCCGGCTAGGAGGTGGAAGTACCCCCGGGTTGGTGGGGGTGAGCTGCAGGAGAGAAGGAGCTAGGCGAGTGGTGCCCTCACGGACCACTCGCCCGGAAGCGTGGGCATTCGCCCAGCTAAGCGGGTGCCCAGCGAGTGGTGCCCTCACGGACCACTCGCTCAAAAGGATTTGAGGGGGAAATGACCATAATACCCCTTGTGGGCTGCAAATAGCCCTTCAGAACAGCGGAGTTAGGCTATTAGCAGACCAATTTGGGGTGCGGTTAGTAAAACTAAAAGGCGGATTCATGTTATTTGCAGACCAGCCTAGAAAAATCTATAAATAGACCCTTAAGGGCACCTTGGAGGGGATCCGATTTTAGAGAATCCTCTCCTCCAGGCTAGTTTCTGGTCGGCCGCTAGTGCCCTCCAAGGTGCCCGGTTGAGCTCTGGTTTGGGAGGGGAAGCTCTCTAAGATCTTCCGGGTGTGTGGCGGGACCTCCTCGCTTCAGCCTTGGGTCTATTCACATTCTCACATCCACCGTCAAGAGAGTCTAGTGAGGGAGAAGTAAGCACCGGCTACACCCCCAGTGGGTCCGAACTCAAGAGACCTGTTGCAGGTTTCAACATTTTTGGTGCGGTGAGCGTGGAACGTAGCCGGTGAAGGAAAATCTTGAATTAGGTTCGATGACAGGAGATAGCGGGAATGGTTCTGACTCAGGCCACTCGCAGCCACCCGCGACAGGGGAATGGCTGGAAATGTTTGAGAAGTTCAAGCGAGAGGTCCTGCAAACAGTTCTCGCAGCAAGGAGCGAGTGCGAGACCCCGGCGGTCCCCGTGGTTCCACCCCTGCAGATCGGCGAGAACGCACCAGGGCAGCGACCGGGGAAGGAGGTGCCAGCAGAAGGAGGTGCGCGAGATCTCCCGGGGCGGTAGCTATTCAGCAGTCCGGCGAGTGCTGAGGTGTGCGAGCTGGGCCCGCGCGAGAAGACCACTCGCCGAACAGGGGAAGGGAGCCCCTTTTGCGAGATGATCCTCTCGGCCCCAGTGCTAGAGGGGTTTCGTGGGCCGGAGATGTCCTACTACACCTGCAAGGAGGATCCAGTCGTGCACCTGCAGTGGTTTGAGGACATGACCTCAATCCTTCCCATGACAGATGCTTTTCAATGCCGACTCTTCGCAACCACCCTGAAGGAGAAAGCAAGGGACTGGTTCCACCAGCTTTTCGCGGGTTCCATCTACACGTTTGATGATCTGCGCCGAGGCTTTCGGCTGCGTTTCTCGACGTCAAAAAAGAGGAAGAAGGATGTGGAGGCTCTCTTCAAGATCAGGCAGAGGGAGGGAGAGTTCCTGGCATATTACGTGGATAGGTTCCAGGGGGAGATACACCTCGTGCAGGAGGTGCCGGGATTCGCCCTCCAGATGGCGTTCATCGTAGGGTTGCGAGACGGGTTCTTCAAGATGGACCTGAAAAGAAGACCTCCCTCATCCTTTGAAGAATTGATGGAGCGAGCAGCAGAAGAGATTGAAGGGGAGGCGGCCAACCCGGAGTTCTACAGGAGGTTGGCAAAGATGAGCGAGCCTGAGGTGAGGCAGCAGGAAGGGAGAAGGCGAGATGAACCCAGGGGTCAGGGGTTCGAAAGACCGCCTCGGAATTGGAGGAATCAAGAGCCCAACAACAGGTTGGGCTGGAGGCACCAGGAAGGACCGACGAGAGGTCAGGAAGAAGGATACCAAGGAAGAGAAGCGGGAGGAATGAATCCGGGGTGGAGGCAGGGTCCCAGACCCCCTCACCCCCCAAGGGAGCAAGCTATGGCAGTAGGCCGGGGAAGAGGGGCCAGAGGAGCAAGAGGAGGAAGAGGAAGAGCAGGGAGAGGGGGCAGGGTGGCGTTGCCTTATTGTGACTTTCATCAGGAAGAAGGTCACGCGACCGCCACCTGCCCAGAGTTCTTGGAGATGGAAGAAGAGGAGGTCAGCGCCCCAGGCTTCCGCTTCTTTCCGCTAGGCTTGGAGGAGGAGGGTTCTTCCCGACAGGCATCCGCTGCAGCCTGTGCGAAAGACACAGAAGCCCCCAGCGGGACGCTGCGGATGCAGGGGAAAGCTACGCACGCCTGCATAATATTGCGAGTGATTAGGCGAATGGTATAAGAGTCACAAGATCGAAACGAACGAAGTTCCGAAAACTTACCCACGCCCTACGGAATGAGCGGGAGCGAGTTGACGTTTCGCCGGAGATAGACAAGGTCCATCCCGTGCTCCAAGATGTATTGGTGGAGTTTGGCCTCGTGCCCCCTAGGGTCGGGGGGCGGAAGGTTGACTCCTCCTCCTGCACTGGGGCGAGAAGTGTATTCCCCAGGTTCCCGCTGACGAAAAGGAAGTGCCGAACCCAGTCGTGATTCTTATTCGGGAGCCCGTAATGCTTGAGCGGGTTCAGACCCGAGAAGAACGAGATGCCGTTGGTACAGCGAAAGGTGTAGAGCTTGCGGAAGACGGGGAGCGAGAACTCGATCCCCTCTTCTCGCAGATAGCTCGCGTACCCGACCAGCATGGCGATGGAGTTGGGGTTGAGCTGGCCGGGCACGACTCCGTAATATCTGAAGGTCTGGCGGAGTTCTGGCCAAATGGGCAGGCGAAAACCCACCTCGAAGTGCTCTAGCGGGATCGCGAGGGCACAGGACGAGATGGAGTTTAGGCGCTCGTCCGGCCTGGGCTTTCGCGCCTCAAACCCAGGCGGGATGTAATCCGCGACCGCAGTCAGGTAAGCCTCGTCGGAGAGGTCGCATGAATCGAAGGTGTGGTTGACGAACGCGCTGGCGCACCTGGCTCTGCCTTCCGCATCACCACCCATGACGCGAATGACGAAGGATAAGAAAGCGGCAGAGAAGAGAGAAGCGCGAGTGCTAGCGCGAGGAAAGAGAAGGAGCGGATGGTAAGGTATTTAATACGGTGGTTGAAAGGCTTATTTATAGAAGGGCTAAACGGCGTTTGGGCTTTCGAGGTAGCGGGTGTGCAGATAGCAGTCGCGCCTTCCCGACGCCTCGGAACCCGGGCCGACCCCTCTCGCCCAGTAATGACAAATGCCCTGTGGCTATTCGCTCATCGACTACGCGAAAGAGGTTAAGAAAGCATTCGGCAATAATAAAACATTCGGCAATACCCAAGCAAGATATAGGAAATAAAAAACGAAGAATAGAGCATTCGCAAAACACAGGACAAGATTATTACAAACGGAAATAAAAGTCCAGCATCCGCGCTACAGAAAGGAGAAAAATTACAAGAAGGGCGAATGAAGACTGGCTCAATACTCCTCCCAGACCCACCGACCTCGCTTTCGCGACCCAGCTTCCATGGGCATTCGCGAGCGGTAATATGCGAGTATATTGGTGATCTCATGGGAAGCCAATTGGAGTTGGTCCCGGGCTTGCGCGGCGTGTGTTTCAGGAGACAACTCCCCTCCTTCGCCTCCCAGGCGCTCCACTGTTGTGAGAATGCGCGAGTAGTCCCGATGGAGGTCCTTTAACTCACGCGCGACTCTCAGCCGCACGTCGTCCACCTGGCCGGCTACGTTTCGCTGGATGTGGATGAGCTTCCCCAAAACCTCCGAGATCCGATCCTTCAGGGTCGCGTGATCCGAGGAGTCACCCAGAAAGTCAGCGAGATCCCCAGGGGAAGGGAGAGGCGAGAGCATCCCCTCTCCCCCTCGTAGTAGGAGTCGAAGGGGGAGGCTTCCCGATAGCCTGCGGAGTCACAACTAGGTCAGTAGTGATAAAATATGCGAGTACGATGGGGGCGGGTGCGTGAACTGACCTGGGGTGGGGTCCTGGTGACCTGAAGGACGAGACGAATGGGGGTGCGTTCCAAACAACCAGGCGGGAGGTAAGACCTTTCCCTTTCCTGGACGGTAAGGCTGTGAGGTAGGAGCTGGAGCATCCGCAGGATCATTCGCGCGGCCCTGCTGACCGGATCCCTTCTGGGAGGACACCCTCGGCTCGTGCGCAAGCGCGGAGGGGTTCGGTCGAACAGGGGAACTCGGAGGAATAGAGTCTCGCAGCGAAAGGTTGGGGTCGAGGGCTACAAAAAACAGTGGCCAGCAACGAGCAGCAGGAAGGATGAATCCAAAAGGGGTTACAACTTACCGGACTGAAATGAGGTCTCGCCCGAAGGAGGTGGAGGAGCAAGGTCCCGATCTGGAGGCCTCTCGCCCGGGGGAGGTGGCACCACGACACTGCCCGAGACGGCCCCGTGGCCGGTCTCGGGCATCGAGATCCCCTGCGAATGGTCAGAGCGAAGGCAGGGTAAGGAGAGGAACTAAACAGAGGGACGAGAGGAATCCTCATACCTGCGTCCCGAGGTCCGGAGGGTTCCTTGCCGGAAGAGTATCCGCCGGCGGAGTCCTCGCCGGAGGAGTGCCCGCAGGGGATTCCGAGGCAGTCTCGCCTCTCTGGCGATTCAGTCAAATCGCCTTGGCTCGACGCGAGACGTAGGGGGCATTCGGATCCCGTTTAGACAAGAGCCAGAGAGCAAATCTGGCTGCCTTGGGGGCAGTTACAGCTTGGGCCGCGGCCAGACGCTCGATCATCTCCCGCGAGAGGGGTCTCGCGGAAGGCTTGTGAGAAGACATTGATGTCAATGCGGGACTAAGAGAAGGAAGAAGCTCCGAATCAAGGGTTGTCAACGCTCCATGAAGTTCTGACATGAAGAGATATATATAGGACAACGGTGGGACCCACAGAATCTTGTGAAAGTCCAGTCAGCAAGCACTCACCGAATACAGGGTTGGACTGTTCTTTCCGAGCGTAGTAACCACTCGCAAAGAGCGGGGATTGTGTACAACCCGTATTCGCCGAGTGGGCCCCTCAAGCCAAGTGGCGAGACCTGGGTCAGCTAGATCATTCGCCCCGGCTGGGAGGTGGAAGTACCCCCGGGTTGGTGGGGGTAAGCTGCAGGAGAGAAGGAGCTAGGCGAGTGGTGCCCTCACGGACCACTCGCCCGGAAGCGTGGGCATTCGCCCAGCTAAGCGGGTGCCCAGCGAGTGGTGCCCTCACGGACCACTCGCTCAAAAGGATTTGAGGGGGAAATGACCATAATACCCTTTGTGGGCTGCAAATAGCCCTTCAGAACAGCGGAGTTAGGCTATTAGCAGACCAATTTGGGGTGCGGTTGGTAAAACTAAAAGGCGGATTCATGTTATTTGCAGACCAACCTAGAAAAATCTATAAATAGACCCTTAAGGGCACCTTGGAGGGGATCCGATTTTAGAGAATCCTCTCCTCCAGGCTAGTTTCTGGTCGGCCGCTAGTGCCCTCCAAGGTGCCCGGTTGAGCTCTGGTTTGGGAGGGGAAGCTCTCTAAGATCTTTCAGGTGTGTGGCGGGACCTCCTCGCTTCAGCCTTGGGTCTATTCACATTCTCACATCCACCGTCAAGAGAGTCTAGTGAGGGAGAAGCAAGCACCGGCTACACCCCCAGTGGGTCCGAACTCAAGAGACCTATTGCAGGTTTCAACATTAAGTATCTCATTAGCCTATCTAAGGCGTTCTAGTGGTCTTTATCAGGATTACTAGTGAATCTGCACAACATGCCGACCGTAAAGGCTATGTCAGGTCTAGTGCAGACCATGACATACATGAGGCTACCAAGCAGTTTAGAATAATCTAACTATCTAACCATAGCTCCTTCATTGGGCTTTAGGCGGTTAGTGTAGTCGTATGGTGTCTCAGATGCTCTACTGGCACTGTATCCCCACGTGTCCAACATGGACTTTATGTAGTGGCTTTGACTTAGGGAGATATCATTCTTCCCAAAGCTCACTTGCATGCCTAGTATAGTGTTAGCTACACCTAGGTCTTTAATGCTAAATTCTTTTATTAGATCTGACTTAACGTCATTCACTTCGGATTGAACAGACCCTAGAATGAGCATATCATCTACGTACAAACATACTATGATGACTTTATCCGATCTATTACGTATTTAAAGACATTTATCCGAGAGACTCGACATGAATCCCATGTTCTTTACACTATAGTCAAACTTCTCATGCCATAATTTCGGTGCTTGCTTTAGTCCGTATAAAGACTTAAGTAATTTACAGACTTTCGTTTCGTGACCGTCTACAATGAAACCTTCACGTTGACTCATGTAGATCTCTTCGGTCAGATATCCGTTCAAGAACGCAGTCTTAACATCCAATTGATGAACAATAAAGTTCTCAATAGATGCAATAGCAAGGAGAACCCGAATGGTTGCTAAGTGACACACGGGTGAGTAGACATCAAAGTAATCTACTCCGCTGACTTGTGTGAAACCTTTAGCCACCAGGCGTGCTTTATACTTAGCTACGCTACCATCAGGATTCAATTTCTTTTTCAGAACCCACTTACACCCTACGGTTTTAGCCCCTTTTGGCTTTTCAACCAACGTCCAGGTGTTATTCTGAAGAAGAGAATTCATCTCTTCATCTATAGCTTCTTTCCAGAGTAGTGAATCCCTGGATCTCATCGCTTCCTTATAGGTGGATGGATCGGCCTCAACGTGGTAAGTCACAAAGTCACTACCGAAGGTTCTGGGAATTCGCGCTCTTAGAGAAGTCCTTCTAGACTCCAGGCCAGAGTTATCTACCGGAACGGAATAGGAGGTGCTCGGTACTGATTCAGGATCTTCCTCAATAATAGTTGTTTGCATACCTGGGATCGTTAAGTTCTTATCTTTGAGGAATTTATCCTCGAAGAACACCGCATCCCTAGATTCTATTATGATATTATTAGAAATATCAAGGAACCTATCTGCAGCACTATCCTCAGCACAACATAGGTAGACACAAGTATTGTTCCTAGGTCCAACTTTAGGCCGTCTAGGGTCAGGAACCCTGACATAGGCTATACAGCCCCAGGTCTTAAGTCGAGTAAACGACGGGGGTCTCTTAAACCAAAGCTCGTAGGGAGTAACCTCTAACTTAACATGAGGAACTTTATTCAGAATATGGTTCGCAGTCAAGACTGCTTCGCCCCAATAAGCGGAAGGCATGCCTGCAGTGAGCAGCATAGAGTTCAACATCTCTGTTAACGTTCTATTCTTGCGCTCGGCTATGCCGTTAGATTGGGGGGAGTAAGGAGCAGTGGTTTCTGCTATGATGCCCTGTGAAGCAAGGAAGCATCTGAACTCACTGGACATATATTCTCCTCCTCTATCACTCCTAAAACGTTTTAATTTCATGCTTAGTTGGTTTTCTACCCTGGTTTTGAAAAGACAAAATTTTTCAAACGCTTCATCTTTAGTTTTAAGCAACGAAATATGACAAAATCTCGTGCAGTCATCTATAAATGTGATCATATACTTCCTCCCACCTCTAGTGACAAAACTCTTAAAGTCACAAATATCGGAATGTATAAGCTCAAGAGGTGTTGTGCTCCTAGTAACCGTGCCAAAAGGTTTCTTAGTGATCTTAGTTGGAGCGCACACTTCGCATTTTTCAAGTGGAGACTTAGTGTCTAATGTGATCTTGTGAGTTCTAGTTACTTGGAACATTTTCCTGTAGTTTACGTGTCCTAATCTCTCGTGTAGAGTCCTAGTTCAATTGAACTTATTGGACTACCTCACTTGCTAGACTCAGACGGTACATCCTATTTTGGACATAAGCACATCCAAAATAGTGTGAGTTAACTGACAGAGTTACTCTACCGCTACAGAAGCTAAGCGACATACCCGCATCACATAATAAACTGATAGACACTAAGTTAGCAGCTATTGAAGGAAAAAATTTAACGTTCTTTAAAATTAAAGACTTACCTGAGGAGAGCACCAGAGTTGCGTTCCCCACCTTTATGACGCCAGCTGAGTCTCCATTTGCCACAGTTACTGATTCATTTGCATCCTTCAGCTCTGTCAGAAGATTAGCATTGTTGCAAACATGACACGTTGCCCCAGAATCAAGGTACCACTCTGTGCTGGTCTGCGCATGTCCGACCATGGCAACAAAGTCGGATGGCTCAGCTTGGCTAACCAGATGGGCTTGGTTGCCTTCTTGTGGTGTCCGAGTTCTTTCTTTCCTCGGTAGCTTGCAGTCAGATGTGCAGTGTCCCCACTTATTGCAGTTATAACATTTACCCTTAAATTTCTTAGAGGGTTTACTCGGGCCTGCAATCTGGGGGTTACTACGAGACGTTTTGGTCTTATGAGGGGGAGGAGGCCGCTTGGAGCTTGAAATCATGTTGGCAGCAGCCTTCTGCTTGCCAACATCTTCCAAAGCGTGCTTCGTCCTGTTCTCGTCCTCAATGCGTATGAAACGCTTGAGGTCGTTCAGACCAACCTGCATCTTCTTGCAGTACATTTCCGTTTTGAAATTGTACCACGAGGAGGGCAACTTATACACAATCGTGCCCGCAACAAAGATATCGGGCAGACTAATAGACTCACTATGCAGGGAATCAATTAAATTTTCAAATTCTGATACCTGAGGGAGAATAGCTTTCTCCTCGTCGAAACTGAAGGAGTGGAACTTGTCCACTAGGTGCATCTTGGACAGGTCCTCCTCCTGCCTGAAGTGCTCCTGCAACGCATCCCAGATCTCCTTTGCAGTGCTCATCTTCATGTAGGTCTGGGCCAAGCTGGAGGACAGACAGTTGAGCAGGTAGTCTTTGCAGAAGTCTTCATATGAAACCCACTGTGCCTCTTCAGCAGTCCTTACGTCCTCAACACCATCAGACGGAACTGTGTAGAACACGTTCAGAAACTTCATCCCAAACTGAGTGTTCAACTTCCAGGCGTTGAACTCAGTCGCCGTGAACTTCTCCAGCTTTGTCATCGGAACGGGGGACGCCATGTTGTTCCCCTTCATCATTGTGCACCCGACAGACGAGAACAAGCCACCAGACAGAGGAGTCAAAACTCTGTAGCTAGCGCCGGCGGTAGCCTGGGCAGTAGCCTGTTCGGCTGCTAGCGTCAGGCGCTAGAAGGTAGCGCTGGCGGTAGCGCTTAGGGCAACACTTCCTGGGCTTGGAGACGGCGGCAGCGGGAGCTACTGATGGCGGCGGCTGGGTGGGATCTGGAGGAGGAGGCGGCGACGCTGCGACAGATCTAGACGAAGGAGGCGGCGGCGCGGCGGATCTGAGGCGGCGGCCTCCTTCTTCGCGAACGGCGGCTGTCCAAGAACAGCAGCGGCGAACCCCTCCTCTTGCGCAACACGATGACAGATCGGCGGCAGACCCGACGAACTCCTTCGTCTGGACGTGCGACGGCTTGCAGATCTGGATCGCGAGAGGAATGCGAGAGCTCCTCCTCCACGCACGGCGGTGACGAGCAGAGGAGGATCGCGAAACCTTTTTAGAACAGTGGCGCGATTTCCTCCTTCGTCAATCGCGAACGGCTACAACGGCGGGAGAAAGCTCTGCGAACTGCGACGGGAGAGCACCAGCGAACGTGAGCGCGAGCGGCGGCTGGGCACGAAGTCGATTTTCCCTATCGCGCGAGAGCAGCGGCAGCTTCCTTCTTGCGAACGGCAGCGGCAACGGCGGCTGGGAAGACGCGATTCCTTCGCGTGAACAGGGACGAGGCGGACGGGAGCGACCCTAGGGCAAAACCTTTCGAGAATGTAGAAGGGTGCTCGAAACATCCGAAGGAGGGTCAAAGTGGAACACTCTCTTCGTTGCCCCCAGCTAGGTATATATAGAAAATTACCTAGGGTTTTCACGCGCAAAGCCCCCGAGCCCGTTATATGTCCGAATATACCTTTACAAAAAAGGTGCAAGCTATAATGCCTCAAACTTTGAGGGGTGGTCCCGTCAAATAACCTATATCTGAATATAGATATATGTGTGTGTGTCTGCGCGTGTCTGTGCGTGTCTGTGCGCGCTGCAACAAGTTATTAAATATTTTCTAAGCATATCATTACACAACTCAAACTATTGCGAATAAAATATTGCAGGAAACATCTTTGCATTGGTGCTCTTCATGTCCCCGATGTGAGTGTAGCTCCTCCTCTGATTCTTCTACACAACTCAAACTGCTGACTGATATCAAACATATATGTATATATATATGCTGTGCATCAGACCAACATTCAAGAGAATAATAGAAAACGAATCCACCGAACAATTTTCGGGTTTGCCTTATGTCTACTCCCTCCTCAACTGCTTGATATGCGCGTGGTACGGGCTTCCATGGGTGACTCAGGGCGCCATCCTCGTCGCCACCGTCAATTCATTCGGAGCTCTCTTCCACTCGGTCTACATAATTCTCTTCATAATCTACTCCGAGAGAAGGAAGAGAGTGAGCATGTCAGTTTTGATTGTGGGTGTGCTCTGTGCCTTCGCGTTGATTGTTTGTGTGAGCCTGGAGCTATTAGGAGGCAGAGCTCGGAGGAATTTCGTCGGATATCTCAGCGTGGCTTCTCTTGTTTCCATGTTTGCATCCCCCCTTTTCATCATTGTAAGTACACTCTCACACATAAACTTCACATTCTTTTTTTTTGTATTTGAAGTTCAATCTCTTTGTCTTGATAAAAGTCAGTTACTTCTCATGTTGTTATGTAGCAGAGTTTGGTGATTCGCACGAAGAGCGTGGAGTTCATGCCTTTCCACTTGTCCCTCGCAACCTACTTCATGAGCATTGCTTTCTTTGCTTATGGGATTTTACTCAACGATTTCTTTATATGCGTAAGTAATTGATGGGCAAAATATCGTCGGATTACTTTTCATTGTCTATAGCACTAAAAAACGACAACCAAAAGCAACACATTCATGCCAAGATGGCTACGTCCACGCGCAATAATTGGTCGTTTCACTAGACGAAGAACAAAGACGGTTACAATAGAGGAGGAACTCAGAATTTTGTGTCCCCAAAACTTAGAATAAGAGGAGTTCTATAAGCAACTATGTAGAAAACAAAATCCCCAAAATACCCCTGATGTCTCCCACCGCAGGTTCCGATGCATGAGGGGAGAACATCGATTGCAGAAGATGCTCATAATTGATTTATAAGCGCGAGAGACTGCTTCATCCTTAGAACTAACTTTTGGAGCAATACGTCACCACAAATGTGTTGAATTTCAGTGATTTTTTCAAGCTGGTTATGCTGCTGATGTTATTCTGATGTTGCTGTGATTTGGGGGTTTCAGGTGCCGAACGGGATTGGGACTCTCCTGGCGACCATGCAGCTGTTGGCTTATGCCTATTACAGCAAGAAGGAGATGGAAGAATGCAAATTATCATTGATTGTCCCATGATGCATATTTGTTTTATTTCCTTTTGTTAGAAGCCTCTTCCATGCATTAATGTGATTCATAAATCATAAAGCTTCTGAATTATGTATAAATATTTTAGGATTGTGAAGTTATACTTAGATTGATGTTATGATCATGTGCACTCTATAAATCATAATCTACAATAATCATAAGAGAGACATTGTTTGATGTTTTTGGTTGCGGAAACGTGAGTAGAACGACCAAACAAATAGAAAATAAAAATACAGAAGAAACAGATTTACGTGCTTCATCTTAAGAAAGGCTACGCCTACGAGCAGTAGCAGCCCGTTTTTCACTAGAGTAAGAACATAGACTCCTAGACAGTTACAGAAAGTGGGCGTATTTCAGACGGTTACAAAAAGTAGCCTCATTTCTCACCGGAGCTTGTTTCTACCTGAATCACCGACACCGCTCTCCCAAACGAGCCCAAAAGGCTATTGTTGGTCATGCTCCATGAATATCAATGAAATTAATCAACATGTATAATACAAGTGATAGGATTCATTTAATAAGCAAATAGAAATTAGAAAGAACAAATTTTAAAGGAGAAGTCCAAAGATCAATCTGTTTGGATATTGTTTGCAGAGAAAAAAAATAGTGACTGCGAGCCTATTCCCTAAGCCCGCTCGATTGAGTGCCACTTCAAATAATAATGAACCCATGAGTGGATTGGTTAGATACTATGAGCATAGATCATAGAACGAAAGCACTGAGTGTGAAAGATTAAATCAAATCTGCACCGCACTTATGTCTCACCTGCTTTATTTATGCATTGGTATTGTATTAGCCGCATATATTTAAGTCTAAATCCTCCACCTAATTTTCATTACCGTTAAGCATTTAACTCTTCTTCCAGAATGTACTGTAGTTCTATATATTACCGTGTATGCCGTTGACATATGCAATGAAGTAAAACCTTGTCAGTTCTTTTCTCCTGTGTTCCTCTTCCTGCAAAACCTAAAACCTTTTATTAGAATTATAACTGTGGTATCAGAGCCATTGTAGTATCCATTCTAGTATTTTTGTATGGCTTCATCATCTACCATCTCCGCGCCTCTCTACACCCATTCCACAATCCCAATCTTTACAGGAGAACTTTATGACTTTTGGAGCGACAAAATGGAGACTCTTTTACGATCCCAGGACTTGTGGGACATCGTAAGAAATGGGTCTGTTGAAACCAGCAACTGGTCTCTTGAGTTCGGACCCACTGGGGGTGTAGCCGATGCTTATTTCTCCCTCACTAGACTCTCTCGACAGTGGATGCTGGGAACGGAATAGACCCAAGGCTGAAGCGAGGAGGTCCCGCCACACACCCGGAAGATCTTAGAGAGCTTCCCCTCCCAAACCAAAGCTCAGCCGGGCACCTTGGAGGGCACTGGCTGCCAACCAAAACTAGACTGGAGGAGAGGATTCTCTAAAATCGGATCTCCTCCAAGGTGCCCTTAAGGGTCTATTTATAGTTTTCCTAGGCTTGTCTGTAAATAGCCTGAATCCGCCTTTTAATTTTACTAACCGCACCCCAAATTGGTCTGCTAACAGCCTAACTCCGCTGTTCCGAAGGGCTATTTGCAGCCCACCAGGGGTATCCTGGTCATCTTCCCCTCACAGCCCTTTGGGCGAATGGTCCGTGAGGGCACCATTCGCTGAGCACCCGCCTGGCTGGGCGAATGCCCTCGCTTCTGGGCGAGTGGTCCCCTGGCTGGGCGAATGCCCTCGCTTCTGGGCGAGTGGTCCGTGAGGGCACCACTCGCCTAGCGTCTTCTCTCCTATAGCTTACCTCCACCATCTTGGGGGCATTTTTACCTCACTTAGCCTGGGCGAGTGACCCGGCGAATGATCCGGACGACCCAGGTTTCGCCAGTTGGCCGGGGGGGGGGGGGGGGGCCCACTCGGCGAATACGGGTTGTACACAATCCCCGCTCTTTACGAGCGGTTCCTACGATCGTAAAGAATAGTCCAACTCTGTATTCGGTGAGTGCCTGCTGACTGGATCCATAAGATTCCGTGGGTCCCACCGCCACCTTATATATATACCCTCATGTCAGGTTTCTCTGGACCACTCTCTCATCTTGGCTCGGAGTTTCTCCACTTCCTAATGTCTTTCCACAAACCTTCTGCGAAACCCCTCTCGCGAGAGATGATCGACCGCCTAGCTGCGGCCCAAGCTGCGACTGCCCCCAGGGCATCCAAATTTGCTCCCTGGCTAATGTCTAAACGGGATCCGAGCGCCCCCTATGTCTCGCGTCGAGCCAAGACGATTCGGCTGAATCGTCAGAGAGGCGAGACTGCTTCGGAGTCTCCGGCGGATACTCCACCGGCGAATACGCTGGCGGATGCCCTTCCGGACCCCGCGGTGCTGGTATGAGGATTCTTCCTGTCTCCATTTAGTTCCTGTCCCTTACCCTGCACTTATTCCAACCATTCGCAGGGGGCTTTGGTACCTGAGGACGGCCATGGGGCCGTTCTGAGCAGTGTGGTGGTGCCACCTCCCGCGGACGAGGTACCTCCTCCCGATTTGGATCTTGCTCCTCCGCCTCCTCCTGGGGGGACTGTACCCCAATCCCGTGAGTTGTGAACCTTCTCGCTACTTCCTTTTATGTTGTCGGCTACTAATCATTACCTTTTCGCAGCCCTTGACCCTGACGTCCCGCTGCGGGACTCCATTCCTCCCAGTCCCCCTGCTCAGGTGAACCCCGCTGTCACCGCGAATGAACGGAGGGTCTCCCCTGAGCGAGAGCTGGATCAGCCTCTCCGTGCTGATGACCGTGCGGATGCTCCGGCTCCTTCTTCACAGCCTTACCGTCCAGGAAAGGGAAAGGTCCTACCTCCCGCCTGGCTGTTTGGGACGCACCCCCATTCGTCTCGTCCTTCGGGTCACCCGGACCCCACCCCAGGTCAGTTCACTCACCCGCCTCTATTGTACTCGCATACTCTATCACCACTAACCTAGTTGTGATTCCGCAGGCTATCGAGAAGCCTCCCCCTTCGACTCCTACTACGAGGGGGGAGAGGGAATGCTCTCGCCTCTCCCTTCCCCTGGGGATCTTGCTGACTTCCTGGGCGATTCCTCGGATCACGCGACCCTGAAGGATCGGATTTCGGAGGTCCTGGGGAAGCTTATCCACATCCAGCGAAACGTGGCCAGCCAGGTGGACGACGTGCGGCTGAGAGTCGCGCGTGAGTTGAAGGACCTTCGACGAAGTCACTCGCATCTTCTCGCGGAGGTGGAGCGGCTAGGGGGTGAGGGAGGGGAGTTGTCTCCCGGAACACACGCCGCGCGAGCCCGGGACCAACTCCAACTGGCTTCCCATGAGATCACCAATATACTCGCTTATTACCGCCCGCGAATGCCCATGGAAGCTGGGTCGCGAAAGCGAGGTCGGTGGATCTGGGAGGAGATCTGACCTACCCAACGTCCACCCCTCTTATTGTTTTCTCTTCTTACTTTATGCTGCGAATGTTGAACGTTATTTTTGTCTGTAATAATTTCTCTGTGCTTTGCGAATGCTTCTTTATTCGTTTTTCGTATCTCATAGCTTTGCTTGGGTATTGCCGAGTGATAACTTATAGCCGGATGCTCTTCCAACTTCGTTGCGTAGCCGCGGAATGAATAGACATAGGGCATTTGCCATTAATGGGCGAGAGAGACCGGCTCGGGCTTCGAGGTGTCGGGAGGGCGCGATGGCTATCCGCACACCCGAGGTCTCGAAAGTCCAAACGCCGTTTAGTCCCTCTATAAATAGGTCTTTCAACCACCGTATTAAATACCTAACCATCCGCTCTCTTTGCCTGCGCTAGCACTCACGCTTCTTCCTTATCTGTTGCTCCTCTTTTCTTCTTTACTCGCAAAAATGGGTGGCGATGCGGAAGGCAGAGCCAAGTGCGCCAGCGCATTCGCCAACCACGTCTTTGATTCCTGCGACCTCTCTGAGGAGGCCTACCTGACTGCCGTCGCCGACTACGTCCCGCCGGGTTTCGAGGCGCGAAAGCCCAGGCCGGATGAGCGCCTGAATTCCATCTCGCCTTGTGCTCTCGCGATCCCGCTAGAGCACTTCGAGGTGGGGTTTCGCCTCCCGATCTGGCCGGAACTCCGCCAGACCTTCAGGTACTACGGGGTCGTGCCTGGCCAGCTCAACCCCAACTCCATCGCTATGCTGGTTGGGTACGCGAGCTACCTGCGAGAGGAGGGAATCGAGTTCTCGCTGCCCGTCTTCCGCAAGCTCTATACCTTCCGCTGCACCCATGGTATCTCGTTCTTCTCGGGACAGA
Source organism: Dactylorhiza incarnata (assembly GCA_033032865.1). NCBI lineage: Eukaryota > Viridiplantae > Streptophyta > Magnoliopsida > Asparagales > Orchidaceae > Dactylorhiza > Dactylorhiza incarnata. The sequence goes on along the minus strand of JAWHQI010000282.1, from coordinate 1,138,796 downwards.
GCCCCCTAAAGCACTACGGGCTCCCGAACAAGAACCATGACTGGGTTCGCCGCTTTATTTTCGTAAGCGGGAACCTGGGGAACACTCTTCTCGCGCCGGTGCAGGAGGAGGAGTCAACCTTCCGTCCCCCGACCCTAGGGGGGCACGAGGCCAAACTTCACCAATACATCCTGGAGCACGGGATGGATCTCGTCCACCTCCGGCGAAACGTCAACTCGCTTCCACCCATTCCGCAGGGCGAGGGTAAGTGTTCGAGACTTCATTCTCTTTCGCTTTGTGATTTTGACATCATTCGCTAGAACCGTTTGTTATATTATGCAGGTGTGCGTCATTTCCCTCTTCATCCGCCGCGTCCTTCCGGATCTACCCTCTCTTTCGCACAGGCCGCCGCGGATGCCTGCCGGGAGGAACCTTCTTCCTCCAAGCCTGGCGGAAAGAAGCGCAAGCCAGCGGCGCCGACCCCTTCCACCTCCAAGAAATCCAAAAACCCCCCTTCCGCCAAGGGGAAGGGGGTCCTGGGCGAGACCCTCGCGGCGAGTGCTCAGATCCAAGCACTGGGGACGAGTGCGCCAGGAGAGACCACCCCTCGCGCGGGACCGTCGTTGCCGCCGCCCCCACTTCCCAGGGACCATCGGAACTTCCCCAGCGGCGAGAAGTATATGGACCCCTCGGGGGCTCCCTTGGTCAAGTGGGACAGGAATGCGAACCGGGTCTCGCTCTCCACCCTCCATCCGTCGTGGATAGAGAGCGATCTTGCTAGCGGGGAGGCTTACGCCATCGCGTATGCCCTCTATGGCCGAGAAGACGCCGAAGTATACGATGCCGAGACGACCCAGATTCTCGCCCACGAGAGTGCCAGGGCCATGCTGCGGGCGCTCGAGCTCGCGCACATGTCTTCGCGCCGGAGCATCAAACTGGCGCGGGACTTGGCGGCGGTTGAGGAGTCCCGGTCCGTTGCTTCTACTGAGGCGATGGAGCTTAGGACCAAGCTGACGGCTGCGGAGACCCTTCTCGCCAACCGCCCTGTCGCAGAGGTATGTATGTTTGCTCCTTTCTCGCGAATGACTTGTTGCCGATTGACAAACTTTATTCTTACCACCTTTGTTATTATTTTCAGGATACCATGGTCGCTGAGATGCTCCGCGCTCGGGTGGCCGGCCTTGAGGATGAAATCCGTCTGGCCAAAGCCGAGGTCCATCGATTGCGAGAGGCTGGTGCGTCAGCACTCGACCCGGGGAGTGGGGGCCATTTTTATCCCCACCACGAGTTGGAGCAGCTGATGCAAGAGAACGCGCAAAATGCCGTCAAGCACGCGCTGCAGGTGCTGCGGCGAGCGGGATACCTGAAGGCGGAGGCCGAACGCCTTTCCGCTCGTCAAGTCGTCCACGAGCTTTACATCCCAATTCCCTTTCCCGAGGACGACCACATCGAGCCGCGAGAAGACGCCCTCGTTCCAGACTCTGACGAGATCGACGGATCTTCAAGCGAGAAGTCTGTTGATCCTTGAGAAGGGCTTCTTGTATTTCCTCTTTTTGCGTTTATACTTTTGATTGTAATCTTGAACCGGCGAGTGCTTGTAAAAGATGTACTTCATTGATTACAATTTGTATTATTCTCAGCTTTTTTCTCAATCGCCGTCATACCTCGTTAGGCTCATTAGGACGCCGATTCTTCTTATTCGCCGCCACACCTCGCTAGGCTCATTAGGACGTTGGGTCGTGATGCGACTGTCTTGGCCACCCCGCGAATGCTCGAAGATGACTTAGGTCGATCGTTCCCCTTCGATCTCTCGCTACCAAGTGAACCTTACCATTCGCGTATCACGGGGTTTCGCTTAAGTAGTCAAGAGAGTGGGGTGTGACCCTCTCTCCGGCGCGTGGTCTATGCGAATGCTCTTGAGATCATCTCTTGAGAACTTAGAACCTGCCACCGAGTGAGCCTTCGGACCTGCCAACTAGATGGGAGCCTGGACAGCGGGTCTGCTCGGGGCCAACCTCTGGGACATAGAACCTGCCACCGAGTGAGCCTTCGGACCTGCCAGCTAGATGAGAGCCTGGACAGCGGGTCTGCTCGGGGCCAACCTCTGGAACATAGAACCTGCCACCGAGTGAGCCTTCGGACCTGCCAGCTAGATGAGAGCCTGGACAGCGGGTCTGCTCGGGGCCAACCTCTGGAACATAGAACCTGCCACCGAGTGAGCCTTCGGACCTGCCAGCTAGATGAGAGCCTGGACAGCGGGTCTGCTCGGGGCCAACCTCTTGAACATAGAACCTGCCACCGAGTGAGCCTTCGGACCTGCCAACTAGATGAGAGCCTGGACAGCGGGTCTGCTCGGGGCCAACCTCTGGAACATAGAACCTGCCACCGAGTGAGCCTTCGGACCTGCCAGCTAGATGAGAGCCTGGACAGCGGGTCTGCTCGGGGCCAACCTCTGGAACATAGAACCTGCCACCGAGTGAGCCTTCGGACCTGCCAGCTAGATGAGAGCCTGGACAGCGGGTCTGCTCGGGGCCAACCTCTGGAACATAGAACCTGCCACCGAGTGAGCCTTCGGACCTGCCAGCTAGATGAGAGCCTGGACAACGGGTCTGCTCGGGGCCAACCTCTGGAACATAGAACCTGCCACCGAGTGAGCCTTCGGACCTGCCAGCTAGATGAGAGCCTGGACAGCGGGTCTGCTCGGGGCCAACCTCTTGAACATCCAGGGTCTCTCCTGCGAGCTATAGCATCATTTTCATACACATAGTTTAAACAAAATGCTTTCATTCAAAAAACCATCATTATTACATGGTACTAAGGATAAAAGCGTTTAAGGTCGTCGCCACTCCACGTGTGGCTGAGGAGTTGGCCCTCCACATTCTGGAGGCGATACCCCCCAGACTTTAGTGCTTCTTCCACGACATAGGGGCCTTCCCAGTTGGGGTTAAGTTTTCCCACCGCGGCGGATCTCCCAGCCGCGTCGACCTTCTTGAGTACCAGATCTCCCTTCTCGAACTGCTTGATCCTGACGTGCCTGTCGAAATACTTGGCCATCCGCCGCTTAACCTCTTCTTGATGGATGGCTGCTCGATCCCGAGCTTCTTCGATGAGGTCGAGGGAGAGCCGCAACTCCTCCTCGTTCTCGGCTCTCCAATCTTCCTCTCCATTTGCGGCGACCTTTACCCGTGGTGTCATAACCTCGAACTCTATGGGGATGACCGCCTCGCAGCCGTGAGAGAGCTTGAAAGGGGTCTCTCCCGTGGCGGTGTTGGGGGTGGTTCTTAAAGCCCATAGGACCGAGGGGAGCTGCTCCACCCAATTGCCTTTGAGATTTTCCACCTTCTTCTTGAGCAAGTTCACGATGACCTTGTTCGCCGCCTCTACCTGCCCGTTGCTCCTGGGATGGTGGACGGACGCAAACCTAAGGTCTATCCCCAACTGGCCACAGAAGCTGATGAATTCCTCGCTTGCGAACTGCGGTCCATTATCCGTGACTATGGCCTGCGGAAGCCCATGTCGACAAATGATCTCCCCCCATACGAAGTTGCGGATTACCTGGGAGGTGACCTTAGCCAACGCCTTGACCTCCAACCACTTTGTGAAGTAGTCAATCATGACTAGGAGAAATCTCCTCTGCCCACTAGCCTGGGGGAAGGGTCCTACCAGATCCATTCCCCATATGGCGAATGGCCAGGGCGCCGTGATACTCTTCAGCCTCTGAGCTGGCATGAGCTGAAGGGGGGCGAACATTTGGCACTTCTGGCATCTCTTGGCGAAGGCTGCCGCGTCTTTACTTAGGGTTGGCCAGAAGTACCCCTGCCTCACTATTCTTGCCTCCAACATCCTGCTCCCCGAGTGGCTGCCGCACTCGCCGGAGTGGACTTCTTCCAAGATCCTTGGGATCTCTTCCTCCGAGAGAATTCTTGCCCGAAGCCCCGTCCACCAGCAGCTTCCACGGAACGTGACGAGGGGCTCCGTCTTCTCTCATCTCGGCCACGAAATCTGTCATGAAATCAGCCACCACCTGCGCCTTCATAGATAATCGAGGGACAAAGGTAATGTTGAATTCACTTAGCTCGATTGACCATTTTGCGAGTCTTCCTGAGTGCTCCACTCCTTCGAAGATCTGGCGGAGAGGATGGTCCGTCACTACTTGGATCGAATGGGCCTGGAAGTATGGCCTGAGCTTCCTCGCTGTGATGACCAGGGCAAAGGCCAACTTCTCTAAAATTGGGTACCTGAGCTCCGCTTCCCTCAGGACCCTGCTTACGTAGTAGACTGGCAGCTGCTTCTTGCCTTCCTCCCGAACCAGGACGGAGCTTACGGCCTCCGCCCCGACCCCGAGATATAGATGTAGATCCTCCCCCTCTTTGGGACTTTGCAGTAGCGGAGCCTTGGTGAGTTGGCTCTTCAAGGCCTGAAAGGCCTCCTCGCATTCTCTCGTCCACTCAAACTTCTGATTGCCTCGTAGCGCTTTGAAGAAGGGGGAGCATTTTTCCCTGGCCCGGGAGAGAAACCTGTTCAGCCCTGCGAGTCTTCCGGTCAAGCGCTGAACTTCCTTGGCGTTCCGTGGTGACCCCAGCTCCATTATAGCCCTAACCTTGTCCGGGTTAGGTTCTACCCCCAGGGGGTGAGAAGGTGCCCCAGGAACTTCCCTTTGCTGGCCCCGAACACACACTTCAGGGGGTTTAGGCGCATCTTGTACTTGCGTAGGGTGGCGAAGGTCTCCTCGAGGTCCCGGATGTGAGAGCTCACACACTTGCTCTTTATCATAAGGTCATCCACGTAGACCTCCAGGTTCCTTCCCCTTTGCTTCTTAAATACCCGATCCATCATTTTCTGGTAGGTTGCTCCTGCATTTTTCAGCCCGAAGGGCATCATCTTATAGCAGTAGCATCCCTCCCTGGTGATGAACGAGACATCTCTGACGTCCGGGGGGTGCATTCTTATTTGGTGATAACCTGAAAAAGCATCCAAAAAACTCATCACAAAAAAACCGACGGCTGAGTCAACCAGCGCGTCGATCCGAGGCAAGGGATAACAATCCTTAGGGCAGGCCTTATTTAACAATGAAAAGTCCACACACATACGCCAGCGGCCATCGGCCTTTTTTACCATTACGACATTGGAGACCCAGCCTGGGTACTGGATCTCCGTTACAAAACCTGCTTCGAGGAGTTTTGCCACCTCCTCGCGGATCGGTCCTTCGAGCTTGTCAGCTACAGTCCTTCTCTTCTGCCGGATGGGGCGGGCTTCTGGATCGAGGTTGAGACGATGGCAAGCCACGTCCGCCTCGATGCCTGGCATGTCCGCTGCGCTCCATGCGAAGATGTCCACGTTCTTCTGGATGCACTCCAGCATCCTTCTCTGGTCCTCCGGGCCTAGGCCCCCGCTGATCCGCACCTTCTCCACCCTTCCTGCCTGGGTGGTAACCTCCATCTCAACTATCTCTTCTTCCGCCTCGAGCCGGGCTGGCTCTTCCCATTGGCCCTCTATTTCTCGCCCCTCCTCCCGAGCCTTTTCCTCTGCAGCTCCTTCCGCCTCCACCGGCTCGACCTCCTGCTCTTCACGAGCGACCTCCAACAACTCGACCTCCTGCTCCTCACAAGCGACCTCCATATTCTCCTCTCGGGCATCGCTCTCTCCCCCTACTTCTTTCTTCTCCACCTCTTCTCCTGGCCCCTCCGGCCTCGCCATCTCTTCATCCATCTTCTCGGCATCCGCCATCCATGAAATGGTGTTGACGGCAGTCACGTAGCACTGCCTCGCCACCTTAGCATCTCCTCGGACGCGGATCTGGACTCCTCCACTATGGAGCTTTAGGCACTGATGGTACGATGAAGGCACGCACCGGAAGGCGCTGATGAGAGGGCGTCCGAAGATAGCACTATAGCTGCTCGGAGCGTCAACGATGACGAACCGGCAATTCCTGGGGACCCCTCCCAACGTCACTTGGAGACCTACACCTCCCTCGACCTCCTTCCGCTCTCCCGAGAAACCAAACAGTGGTCCGTCGGAGGCCTGCACTCTCTTCTTCTCTACCTCCATCGCGTCGAAATCTTTTTTGAAGATCACATTCACCGAGCTCCCGTTGTCCACCAGGATCCGAGAGACCGTGAAGTTTTCTATCGCTGTCTGGATCACCAGGGCGTCGCAGAATGGGTCCTCGTAATCTGGCATATCTTCTGAGGAGAAGGTGAGCTTCTCAGAGGGGGGTGGGATCTGGGAAGTCGACGCGACGTCCCTTCGGAACATGGCCTGGAAGCTTCTCTTGCGAGAGGCCTCTATCCCAACCCCACCGTGAATCCCCCCGATTCCCCCCTGGTTCCTGTATCTGCCCTATCCTCACACCGGTCCTCTTCTGCCTCTAGGAGCACTTCCTCAATTCTGGCCTGCTGCCGGCGTGGCTGTCCTCTTTCCCTCATCTCCAAGAACTCCGGGCAGGTGGCGATCGCGTGACCTTCTTCCTGATGAAAGTCACAGTAAGGTATCGCCACCCTGTCCTCTCTTCCCGCTCTTCCTCTTCCTCCTCTTGCTCCTCTACCTCTTCTCCCTCGGCCTACCGCCATGGCTTGCTCCCTCGGGGGGGTGAGGGGGTCTGGGACCCTGCCTCCACCCCTGATTCACTCCTCCTGCCTCCCTTCCTTGGTACCTTTCATCCTGACCTCGCGCCGGTCCTTCCTGGTTCCTCCAGCCCAACCTGTTGTTGGGTTCTTGGTTCCTCCAAACCCGAGGTGGTCTTTCGAACCCCTGGCCCCTGGGCTCCTCTCGCCTTCTTCCCTCTGGCTGCCTCGCCTCGGGCTCGCTCATCTTTGCCAACCTTTTGTAGAATTCGGGGTTGGCTGCCTCCCCTTCAATCTCCTCCGCGACTCTCTCCATCAACTCCTCGAAGGATACATGAGGTCTTCTCTTCAGGTCCATCTTGAAGAACCCCTCTCGCAGCCCTACGATGAATGCCATCTGGAGGGCGAATCCCGGCACCTCCTGCACTAGGTGTATCTCCTCCTGGAACCTGTCCACGTACTTAGCCAGGGGTTCCCCCTCCCTCTGTCTGATCTTGAAGAGAGCCTCCGCATCCTTCTTCCTCTTTTTTGACGTCGAGAAACGCAGTCGGAAGCTTCGGCGCAGATCATCGAACGCGTAGATGGAACCTGTGGGAAGTTGGTGGAACCAGTCCCTTGCTTTCTCCTTCAGGGTGGTCGCGAAGAGTCGGCATTGGAAAGAATCCGACATGGGAAGGATTGAAGTCATGTCCTCGAACCACTGCAGGTGCACAAATGGATCCTCCTTGCCGGTGTAGTAGGACATCTCCGGCCCACGAAACCCTTCTGGCACTGGGGCCGAGAGGATCATCTCGCAAAAGGGGCTCCCCTCCCCTGCTCGGCGAGTGGTCCTCTCGCGCGGGACCAACTCACACACCTCAGCGCTCGCCGGACTGCTGAACAGCTGCCGTCCGGGGAGATCTCGCGCGCTTCCTTCTGCCGGCACCTCCTTCCCCGGCCGCTGCCCCGGTGCGTTCTCGCCAATCTGCAAAGGCGGGACCACTGGGACCGCCGGGGTCTCGCACTCGGTCCTTGCTGCGAGAACTGTCTGCAGAACCTCTCGCTTGAACTTCTCAAACATCTCCAGCCACTCCCCTGCCGCTGGTGGCTGCGAGTGACCCGAGTCAGAACCATTTCCTCCATCTCCCGTCATCGAAACTAGCCTGGGATTTTCTTTCACCAGCTACGGTCCACGCTCACCGCACCAAAAATGTTGAAACCAGCAACTGGTCTCTTGAGTTCGGACCCACTGGGGGTGTAGCCGATGCTTATTTCTCCCTCACTAGACTCTCTCGACAGTGGATGCTGGGAACGGAATAGACCCAAGGCTGAAGCGAGGAGGTCCCGCCACACACCCGGAAGATCTTAGAGAGCTTCCCCTCCCAAACCAAAGCTCAGCCGGGCACCTTGGAGGGCACTGGCTGCCAACCAAAACTAGACTGGAGGAGAGGATTCTCTAAAATCGGATCTCCTCCAAGGTGCCCTTAAGGGTCTATTTATAGTTTTCCTAGGCTGGTCTGTAAATAGCCTGAATCCGCCTTTTAATTTTACTAACCGCACCCCAAATTGGTCTGCTAACAGCCTAACTCCGCTGTTCCGAAGGGCTATTTGCAGCCCACCAGGGGTATCCTGGTCATCTTCCCCTCACAGCCCTTTGGGCGAATGGTCCGTGAGGGCACCATTCGCTGAGCACCCGCCTGGCTGGGCGAATGCCCTCGCTTCTGGGCGAGTGGTCCCCTGGCTGGGCGAATGCCCTCGCTTCTGGGCGAGTGGTCCGTGAGGGCACCACTCGCCTAGCGTCTTCTCTCCTATAGCTTACCTCCACCATCTTGGGGGCATTTTTACCTCACTTAGCCTGGGCGAGTGACCCGGCGAATGATCCGGACGACCCAGGTTTCGCCAGTTGGCCGGGGGGGGGGGGGGGGGGGGGGGGGCACTCGGCAAATACGGGTTGTACAGGGTCAACACTAAGTGAAAAAAGTAAAGACAATGAACCACCAAAGTTCACAAAAGAAGAAATGAAGAAAGATGCTCTGGCCCTGCACCTCATCCAGCAAGGGATAGCTCCATCAATCTATCCCAGAATAATGGGATCAAAAACTGCACAGGAAGCATGGGGCAGACTGGTGAATGAGTATAAAGGTTCGAGAAAGGTAATCAAAATAAAACTTTACTCTCTTCGTCGCAATTTTGATTCAATCATAATGGGTGACAATGAATCTACTCAAGACTTCTTTGCCAAAATCATTAGCCTTGTAAACCAAATAAGAAGTCTGGGAGGAACAATAGAAGAGCAGCAAATAGTTGAAAAAATCCTGAGATCATTACCACAAACCCACAAACACATAGTGTCAGCTATTCTGGAGGCCCATGATTTAGAGAAGCTCACAGTAATTGATCTCATGGCCTCCCTTCAAACACATGAGGACCTTACAAACCATGAAGAACCACTGCTTGAGAAGGCTTTTCAAACGAAAATGCTATTTAAAAAAGGGAAGTTTTCTGATAAACAGAAGTCTGAAAACTTCAGGGGGGATCGTAAAACAAACCAAAGCAAAATATCAGGTGGCAATACCCATTGCATCATCTGTAAAAAACAAAATCATGAGTCAAAAGACTGTTTTTTCAGATGCAAGAATTGTAAAATCCCAAACCACTCAGCAGATAAATGCTGGCACAAACCTAAAGAAGAAGCCAATGTCACAGAAACTGATGAGGATCAGTTTTTGTTCACCTGTAACACTTCAGACCAACTACAACCCTCATCCACTTGGTTTGTCGACAGTGGGTGTTCCAATCACATGGTGAATAACAGAAATTTTTTCACAAACCTGGATGAAACATGGAAATCAGAGGTTGCCTTAGGTGATGGAAAAAGAGAAACAATAGAAGGGAGAGGGACCATTGCAGTAATTACCCCTGATGGAGAGAACAAAATGATTGCCAATGTTCAGTTTGTTCCTACCTTATCTCAGAACTTACTGAGTGTAGGGCAACTGTTAAGAGGGGGCTATAAGGTTTCATTCAACCACGAGACTTGTGAGATTTTGGACCCTAAGAAGGATAGTATTATTGCCACTGCTCACATGAACAAAAGTAATATCTTTACAATTACTTTAAAACCAGCAAGATCTCTTGCCTTATCCCGTGTCCAAAATGACTCCACATCCAAAACTTCCTTGTGGCATTATAGGCTTGGCCACATTAGCTACCCTATCATCAGCCAAATGCAACAAAACCTATTGGTAGAAGGTCTACCCAATCTCCCTGCAACAAAAACTGTGCCTTGTGAATCCTGTGCCCAAGCCAAGTCTCATAGACAACCATTTTCCAAAACCTCACACAGAAGAGCCACTGCACCTCTTGATCTACTACATATGGACATTTGGGGGCCGGCCAGTGTTCCCTCACTAGGTGGCAAACGATACTACCTCCTTATAGTTGATGATTTCAGCAGATATATGTGGCTATATCTCCTTGCTCAAAAATCAGAAACTAGCCAACATTTTCTGAATCTTAAAAGACTGCTAGAAAACCAATTTGATAAGAAAATAAAAGGAGTAAGAAGTGATAGGGGTGGGGAGTTCATGTCAAACCATTTTCAAAACATCTGTCAGGAAGCTGGCATTCGACGAGAACTCACCACTCCCTACTCTCCACAGCAAAATGGGGTGGTAGAGAGACGTAACAGGACAGTAGTAGAAATGGCAAGAACCAACACAACATGCCCTAAGAACTTCTGGGGGGAAGCTACAACAACAGCAGTTTACATTCTAAATAGGCTGCCCACTAAAGCCTTGATCAACTCCACACCATACGAAGCAATCCACAACCAAAAACCTATAATTGCCCATCTGAAGGTGTTTGGTTGTATTGCTTATGCCCACTCAAACAAAGAAGGGAAAGACAAACTAGTGGGAAGTGGAGAGAAGTGTATATTACTTGGGTATAGTCATGAAAGCAAAGCCTATAGACTGCTGGAACCCCTCTCTAATAAAGTAATTATATCAAGAGATGTTACCTTTCATGAAAACCATAAATGGGACTGGGCATCAGACTCAGCTATCACACAGTCATCTCCAACAATGCCGGTTGAGCTAGAAGCCATTCCAAGCCCCATCCATTGCAATGAGGATCCTCCTGAAATTCACCAACATGATTGTGATTCTGATTCATCATCGCCCGTCAGACTGAGATCAATCCATGACATCTACCAGGCCACTGAATCAGCTTTAGTAGTCTCTACTCCAGCCAACCTAGATGAAGCCCTAAGAGAAGAAGGATGGAGGATTGCAATGAAGGAAGAACTTGAGTCCATAGAAAGAAACAAAACCTGAACTCTTGTAGAAAAACCAATAAATAAAACTATCACAGGCCTTAAGTGGGTATTTAAGGTGAAGCAAAATGAAGAAGGGAGCCTACTCAAACAGAAAGCCCGTTTGGTTGCAAAGGGTTTTACCCAAATTCCTGGAGCTGATTACAATGAAACTTTTTCCCCAGTCGCACGGCTAACAACCATACGACTTCTCCTTGCCATTGCCGCCCAGAACAAGCTCCCTGTTTTCCAACTTGATGTCAAAGCTGCCTTCCTGAATGGAGAATTAGCAGAAGAAGTGTATGTTTGCCAGCCTCCTGGGTTTGAAATCAAAGAAAGTGAAAGCAAGTTTATAAACTACACAAAGCATTATATGGGCTGAAACAAGCTCCACGCGCCTGGAACCAAAATATTGACTCTTTTTTCTTATCAGAAGGCTTCTCTCGAAGCCCCATTGAGCCCACTCTTTATGTAAAAACCACTGAGCTAGGCAACATTTTCATTAGCCTGTATGTAGACGATCTAATTGTGATAGGCACAAACTCAGAATTGATCAGTAATTTCAAAGACAGGATGAAGGAATGCTACGAAATGACTGATCTGGGCATCCTAAAACTCTTTTTGGGCTTCCAGATCAAACACTTGCCCGGTGGAATCTTCATCTCTCAAGAGCATTACACCCGGTCCCTTCTCAAGAAATTTAAGATGGAAGACTGCAACCCATCTGCCACCCCAATGTCGACTACGGACAAACTCAGTACGAGAAAAGAAGAAGAAGAACAGGCAAACAATGAAGAATATAGGAGCCTCATCGGCTCCCCCATCTATCTCACAAATTCCAGGCCCGACATTGAGAACGCAGTCAACATCCTTGCCAGGTTCGTGAGTAATCCTTCTAAAACCCATTATCTTGCTGCAAAAAGGATTCTTCGTTATCTACAGGGGACAAAGACCTACGGGATCTTATACAAGGAATAGGAAGACGCCAAGCTGGTTGGCTACTCCGACTCAGACTGAGCGGGGAGTCTCGATGATAGAAGAAGTACTGGCGGGTATGCGTTCTTTCTGGGATCGAGCCCCATCTCCTGGAGCTCCAGGAAGCAGCACACTGTGGCCCTATCCACAACAGAAGCATAGTTCATGGCCCTCAATGATGCAGCATGTGAAGCAATTTGGCTACAAAGACTAAAGAAAGAAATCTGCAAGGAAGAAGAAAGGGAGATCGGGGTAAAGCTCTGGTGCGACAACACATCTGCCCTAGCCCTCGCAAAAAATCATGTGTATCACGCAAGAAGCAAACACATAGAAATCCGCTTTCCTTTCATAAGAGAATCCGTCGAGAAGAAGCTGATCGAACTGGAGCACTGCCCCACAGAAGAACAAAAAGCCGACATAATGACGAAGCCCTTACACCGAAGCCGCTTCGTCAACCTAAGGGAAATGCTTGGAGTAAAGTGCGGCACGAATTTAGAAGGGGTGTGAAAGATTAAATCAAATCTGCACCGCACTTGTGTCTCACCTGCTTTATTTATGCATTGGTATTGTATCAGCCGCATATATTTAAGTCTAAATCCCCCACCTAATTTTCATTACCGTTAAGCATTTAACTCTTCTTCCAGAATGTACTGTAGTTCTATATATTACCGTGTATGCCGTTGACATATGCAATGAAGTAAAACCTTGTCAGTTCTTTTCTCCTGTGTTCCTCTTCCTGCAAAACCTAAAACCTTTTAATAGAATTATAACACAGAGTTCGTCAATTTTAAATAACTTATCATAATATTCCTTCGAGGTCTCTAATATTTCAAATGAAATGTTAAATTTGCCATTTTCGCTTGCTTTAGAAACATAAAGCATGAAAACATAATGCCTTGCAAAAGAATTTATCTCTCTCTCATCTATTTGTTGTGGGTCGCTCGGGTGCTCTGGTAGATCGGTCGAATTGAACTACCTTAGCTCGGAAGTGAACCGAGCGCGCAAACAGTCAATGCGTGAATTAGTAGTGACACGAAGACTTTTAACGTGGAAAACCCGGAAAAGATGAAAAATCACGCGGCCGGAGCTATGCCGGCCAACTTCCACCATCTTTTGGGGGATTACAATTAGAAATTAAGAACTCGAGTGCGACAGGCCGCTACTCGTTACAATGATAGAGAGAAAGAGAGAGAGAGAGAACTCCGAGGGCGACAGGACACCTCTCAGAAAGCTAAGTACTTCTTCTTCTGAGAACGGTAGTGAGAACACTGAGTCGCCTTTCGGGATTCGAAGGATTCCCGAATCACTTAGAAAGATGGTCTTCAGGAGCGAAGGAAATCTCCAAGTTCACGAAGGAGATCTTCGAAGCCCGAAGGAGATCTTCGAGCACCGAAGGAGGACTCGGAGAAAATCTTCAACGGAGCTCTCTTGGGTGCAGAAGGCAAGATGTCTTGAAATGAAGGCCCTGAGCTCCTTTTATAGCTTTAGCTGGGGGTAGCCCGATAATTTTGCCGTCGTAACCACCGTAATCACAAGTCGGGCGAATCACGTTCGCCAGTTTGGAGCACACGGATCGCAATTTTTTGGAAATGATCGCCGCGCCCTTCGGGCAGTTCGGGCAGGTTGGGCAGTTCGTGCTGCTTCGTTGAAGGTGATGAAGGCGACGAACGAGACCTGTAATCTGAGAAATTAGGAAATGTTAACTGCGTGCGTGTCGGGAACGTGAAAACGTTCTGCGCACGCGAGGGAGCATTCTGAGCGTGCAACGAACACGGGAGCGTTCTGAGCACGCAACGAACGCGGGAGCGTTCTGAGCGCGCAATGAACGGGTAGAAGAGAGTTCGCGTCCCCAAGGGGGAATTGGGCTTCGACCTCACCCAACGAGGGGGTGTGGTTTCGGCCGCCTCCCCCGCAAGGCTGGGGGAGCTTGGCCGCACCCCATGGGGGTGCGGTTGGGCCGCACCTCCTTGGGTGCGGTTTGGCCGCACCCCCTATTATGGGGGGTGTGGTTATGCCACACCCTCATTTTTGTGGGTGCGGTTTGGTCGCACCCCACCAAGGTGGGGTGCGGTCTTGATTGCGTCTGACGCTGACGGGGCGCGAGTTGTGCGCGGCGGATTTGTCTGCTCTCATGATCATGGGTTTGATTTTGACCCCACTAACTTCACCTCTCCTTAATGGAGTCTCCTCTAAACGCACCCCAGTAGCTCTTATAAATCTAAAGGTGCACATCACTATTCATGTCTACAGTGAAGCTATCTATGTTTTCTCATTGATACACCCTAAAGTGAATGAGAAGATGGCTTTGAAAGATGTGAAGATAGACTTTTAAGCAATGACAATATGTTATCTCACTCATGTGTCTTCACCACACATATCTATCTTTGATTACAAGTTGTGGTTGTAGGACAGACATTTTCAAGTGTTCTTCGTTGATTTGGTCGTCATCGTTTCGCTCGTTCCATAATATTTATTAATTATATGCCTCGAATCCTAACTCAAAGATGACGATTGACACCGATCTAGGCCCGCGGGGTATTTTGAATATTTTGTAAATGTACTGAATGTTATATAAACCCCTTGTCGTTCTAGAGTTTGAGTAATTTCGGAAATCTGAAAACTACACACTTTCTGTAACCGTCTCTATCCTTGAACAAATGAAAAACAGACTGTTTCTGCCCGTGAACTTGGCCCGTCTTGGACTCATGAACCGCGTAAACCTGTCTTTTGTGTTGTAATTTTCGGTTTGTTTGATCTTTCTACTCTCTTTTACGCAACATTATCAATGAAATCATCAAAACATAAGTCAATAAAATAGAAAAACAAAGAGAATACTGCATGTTCTTTACATCCAACTACACAGCTTCTTATAAACAAAATACATTGCATTTATTTTGCTTTATGTATTTCTAAAATGCATGCATGCATCTCAAGACATCCATCCAAACAGCCTCCAGTGGGCTGAATAGCTATCAACAGTTGGAAAAAAGAGAGACCCAATCTGCAACAAATGCCATGCCACTCCATAGTATTCTTTTCTGATAACATTCCAAACTTTTGCAAAAGATGCTAACTTGCTTTCTATTTGAGAATATATATAAGAATAGACCAAGCACTCTAGCTATCTTATAACTGAATACTAGAATCTTCTTTTCCTTCTCTTCATTCACCAACCCATGTGAAACCTGTAGACAGAATCTTTTCATCCACGGCAGGCTCTTCCCGTGATCGCTGCAACTGGTTTCAGACTCCTTCAAATTAACTAGCCTTCATCACCTCGGCCCTGAGAGCTCCATCGCCTGAACCAGCAGCGAGGAGTCATCGGTGAGGTCGGAAAACCGCTCCGACGAGGACAGTTCCAGCGTCTTGGAGCGGGTGGTATCGGACCTCTGCGAAGCCTCCCACCGCTCCGCAAGACCGTCTCCCTCCAGCATCCTCACCACCTCCGACATTTTCGGGCGCTGACCGGGAAGGAACTGCGTGCACAGCAACGCCACCTGAACCACCTCCTCGAGCTCGATTCGGTCGTAGCCGTTCCTTAGATCCTTGTCTATGAGTTGTTCAAGCTTCTTCTCTTGATTGAGCTTTTTAACCTGGATGAGCCATATTTTTGTTTTCAAATTTTCTGTGTAACGGCTAATTGCCAAATTCCAATACTAGCTTTGGGAAGGGGAGACATAAATCCTTCCTGGAGTTTCTTATAATAGAATGGTGAACCAAAAATTGAGATTATAAAATTCTGATATGAAACAAATTCAAATCCAATTTTGATTTTTCACTTCAAAATTTCAACAACAACAACAAAAATACAGCCCAATGAAGGGTACTTACCCAGTCAAGCATGGCTCCTTTCTGGTTCGCCGCCTTGCCGAATTCGAGGGCCCTCTGACCGGTAATCAGTTCGAGGAGGAGGATACCGAAGCCAAACACATCAGTCTTCTCAGATGACTGGCCGGTGGAGAGATACTCGGGAGCAATGTGGCCGACGGTGCCTCGAACGGCGGTGGTAACATGAGAGTCCTGGTGATCCAGAAGCTTTGCGAGGCCAAAGTCTCCGACCACCGCCTCACAGTAGTCGTCGAGTAATATATTTGCCGCCTTCACATCCCTATGAATTATCTTGGGATCACACTGCTCGTGAAGATACAACAGGCCCCTTCCAGCCCCCAGAGCTATTCTCTTCCTCGTGCCCCAGTCCAACGCAGGTTTTGCTGCAATTTATGCATAAAAATCAAAATCCGCAGGAGATTACACATGTTTTTTTTATATAAAAGATGTTCACTAACTCTGAGGAATTGTAAAACATTACCCTTGAGTCTTGAAGCAACACTTCCATTGGACATGAAAGGGTAAACCAGAAGCCTTTCAGTAGAAGTCATGCAGAAGCCATAAAGTCTTAAGAGATTCCTGTGAACTGCTAAGCTTATCATCTCCACCTCTGTCTGAAACTGAATCTCTCCACCTGCAGCATTTCCATCTTTCAGCCTCTTCACAGCCACAAGAGTTCCATCGTGGAGTTGACCTCTGTACACATTTCCGAAGCCCCCTTTTCCTAATATGTTCTTGCTGCTGAAGTTATTTGTGATAATCTGAAGCTCCCTAAACTGAAACATTCTCAAGTTCCCCAGTCGGACCTTTTCATTTTGCTCGATTCTTTGATCTGTGTGAATTCATCCAAATGAAGACAAAATTTTGGGATGCTAGTTTATAACGTACAGATTTCTTGGAATCTAAGCTCACCGTTTAGATCCAAAAAGATTTGCTGCTGGCGTTTGTGCTTCCACCATACAAAAAGACCTGATGCCAGAATAGTCAAACAGATGAACCCAATGCTAAGCCCAGATGCAAGAGCAACCCTGTGACTTTTGGATCTTCCTGCTGTCGAAAAAACTAAACCAAATTGCAGCAATGAAATCAGCAACAAAATAAGACTCATCTTCCCTATTTGGAGGAGTAAAAAAAGGCAATATCCTGTCAAAAACAACAATATTAAAAAGCCTTAATTAAGGTCATGTGCTGATAATCCTCTTAACTGCTTCAACTCAGAAGCTTAATTCCTTGGTGGAACAGTTCATGGTCGTGTTAAGATACATTATCTACTTAAAATACATGATAACACAAAGGAATGAGCTTTAGACGAACATGGAAACAACAAAGGCAAGAAGAAAAAAGAGAGAAATGCTTACCTTGTGAATCATTCAGGTTAAAGGAGGAAGTAGGCAGGGACATGGTCCCATAGCATTCTTTCTCTAAACCAGCTGCACAGATGAGAGGATTCCCCACTATGCTGGAGACAGAAAAAGGAGAGCATAGAGTCAGTACAAGCTAAGCGCCTACTGTTCCTATACTATTTCTGTGATTGCACATTAAAAAGATGGCATGCAAACTATCTATCACCACAGTGTGAATTGTCATTCCTACTCTTTAATTCTTTGCAATTTTATATACAGGCATAAGAAGTCAAAAAAGGCCGACCTAACCGATTTGTTTTTGAACTTAGCTGTGCATAAATTAAAAAATTTCATAGCATTATTATGTATAACAATGGGGGCAGAATAATGGCTTACTTGAATGTTCTAGCCGGGAACTTTGGCACCGGGCCACTTAAATTATTATATGAAAAGTCCCTGTAAATACTGAGAAATTTGTCAAAGGCTCAAAGCCACAGTTTTGAACTAGGACAGCAGGACTTGCGACTGTTCGTAGAATTCCAAAAAGGATGGAGGAACAGGACTTACAGGAAGGACAACTGTGTGATTTGAACTAAACTCCGGGGGAATGCTCCATAGAGACTGTTGTTGTTAAGCCTCCTTATGATGATTCAACGCAGAGGGCGGGAACCAAAAGAAAAATGGCATTTGAGTCGGAGAATGTAAGAATCGGCGCATTTAAGAGCTGGATTACTGAACAGAGAACATACAGGTATTGAAGGCTTCTCAGCTGTCCCAGCGATGCCGGGATTTCTCCTGTGAGATTATTGCAGGAGAGATCAAGGGTACGAAGCTTCGAAAGATTCCCGATGTCTTCAGGAATGGGTCCTGAAATCGCATTGTTCTGCAACAGCCTGGAAGAAATTAAGATTTCATAGATGAACTGTCTGTTGCTCCCTGATTAGATGTAGAAAAATGTAACATTGATCAACCAATTCATCTCATGGTGGAGCACTTACACTATCTCTAGATTAGTCAAGTTCCCTATGCTCGGGGAGAGTGAACCAGAAAGGTTCTGACTTGGAGTTCCACTGTTTAAAAATAGTCATTAGAGCAGAAAATTAGATTGAATCTTTGAGATAGAACTCACAGGCCGATGACAAGATTCTCTGATGAACAAGTGACCATCGTCCAGCTACATGGATCGACAGAGTCCTTATCCCAATTCTGAAGAGCGCCGCGGGGGTCCTTCAACGAGGCCTTTATGCTCATCAAAGCTTGCACTGAATCAAAACAGAGAAGATGTATTAAGAAATTAAACCAGGTAGAAGAAGAAACGCATTGTTGCCGTTAGAAGTACACCTTCAAAGTTGATTCCTTTGGGGGAGAGAAGACTGGCGGCAGACGCGAAAGACAAGGAGAAAACCAACCAAAAGAAGCCATGTTTTTCGTTGTTGACTCCCATGGGCTCACAGGAAGAGCGGGCAAACTTATAATAAAGAAGAGCGAGCCCCCTCTTTATTGTTCTTGGAGCTTGCAGAAACAGTTTTAATGGAGTCAGGGGGGGCAGTTTATCTCTCCCCCTTCTCCTTTTTTGCCCTTCCGTCCAGTGGATTGCATGGCATCTTGCGCTCAATCATCCTCATGCCTCAGATGCCTGACAATAACCCGCAGACTCGGCTGTCTTGTGAGCCCATATGCAAAGTGTAAAGCGAAAGTGAGAGTGAGTGAGAGAAATTTTTTGACGGAGCCACTACATTTTAGCATAAAATAATATTGTCCATATCTTATATCTTATATCTTATATTAATATATATTTTTTGATTTTATCCTTTTATAATGATTATACATTATTACAAATCCTAAAATGTAACTCACTCTCTTTGAAAACGTATAGTTAGTGGGAATATCATATAATAATTTGTTAGTGGGAAAATCAATTTTCTGAGGTTAGGGGGAAAACTAGGATCATGGCCATTTGATCTCTTGAGCTCCTCCCGATCCCGATCCACTTGCATCCTCCCTCGATCCGCCGCCATCAGTCTCTCCTGATCCGCTCCTCCGCCGCCGGGACCCGTCCACCCAGCTCCTTGCATCGAGGCACTAACCGCCGCCGTCGTCCAGATCTCTCTCGATCCTGGTTTCGCCCCTAAGCTCAGAAAATCTAATCTCTCACGACCTAAGCCAACCGCCACCGACCTCATGTTGGAGTTGGGGAACACTTTCGGCTCTCTTGTTTCTCACACCGGGTTAGCCCACATGAGCTTAGAGACGTCGGAGCGTGACTCTCTCCGATGACTGAAGTACCAGCGAACTCGGGGGTCTGGGGGCGGCCTATTTAAAGGCGTGTAACCCGAATCTAGGGTTAAGGGTTCTTCTCAGCGGTTTTCGGCTGAGGGTTTTGGAGGCGTCTACGAGGAGATTCGTGGAGAGGCGTTTCCGGCGGTGGTTCCTCCGTTTCTTGTCCAAAGAGAGGGGTGCGAGGTAGGATCGGTTTTGATCCTTGTAACCTTGTGTGTTTTGTAATCTTTTTGGTGAATACAAGAAGGTGAAGCGGAGGCGGGATATGAGACGTAGCCCGGTTTTGGGTGAACCTCTTAAATTTGTGTGTTCTCTGTGATTTTCTCTTTGTTTTTCGTTCGAATCTCTCTTCTCGGCACCCCTCGTTTTTCTACACCTCAAGCTTCCACGACTGCGCCATTCTCCTCCATTCTTAGCCATCGCGGCGCCCTCGAGCTTCCACGACCGTTGTTTCATGTAGGTAGCAATGTTGAATACTTGGGTGTGTATAGTATATCAAGTTGAATAGAACAATGTAACTATCCGCAATTGAATCGTTGAAAAGCCACGATTCTGAGTCGTGATGTCGAACCACGACTTGCAAACTGCGCTATCCGCAATTCCGCTGCGCAGGAGCGAAGATGTCGACGCGCGCTCATCGTTTTCATCGATGATCATCCACGTGATCGCCGTCATCGTTCTCGCAGACGTTACCATTCTCGCAGACGTTACCATTCTCGCAGACGTTACCATTCTCGCAGACGTTACCATTTCAAGCTCATTGATCCGGCACTGCATGTTCCAACTACGGTTCACATTTCAAGCTCATTGATCGTCGTCATCGTTCTCGCAGACGATTCACCCAGTTCCGGCTGCTTCTTCTCTGCAGCAAATTTGGATCGGGCACCGCATGTTCCCGGATCCGGCTGAGAGGGTCTTGTCCAGGCTAGGGGAAAGTGGTCAGAAACTCTTATGCGCCGCTGTGAGGAGGCGGTGCTGTTGGAGAAGATTAGAGTTGAGCAGCAGAGAGATTGGGGGTGACTAGGAGGGATTGGGTTGGAGACGACGAAGGTGGTGCTGAGGAGGAGGACAGAGAAGATGAGGTTGAGAAGCAGAATATTGTATTTTCAAGCTCATTGAGGATACCACAGGTCCACAGTTAATCCATAATTCCAGTTCACTATAGTTATATATTGTTACTGAAAATGATAGGAGGATGAACATACCTCCAAGAGTAAAAGAAGTTCATATTATCTTTTTCTATCATCGTTTTGCAGATTATCCAATTCTCGTAGATCTATAAATTACCCAATTTTCTACCAAATTGTAGGACTTGTTGAGCTATGATTTAAAAAAATGGACTGCACAACGCACAACTGTTTTGTCAAACAGTTTAAACATCTTCTCCGTTTGAAACAACATTGCAAATGTTGTTCTTCCAAACAGTTTCACAGATTATGTTGTCACTCTGCAAAACATCTGATTATTCCACCACTTCTTCTTCAATCGTTGCAGCTGAGCCAAACTGAGCTTAAGTCATTGGATGAGTGTGAAAGCTTCTATGGAAAATATGCATGTGCTACTGGATTTGATTTTGCTAGAAAGACGAAAAAAATTCAAAATGTAAAGGCCGCTGATGAAAGAGTGGTGACCCAAAGGATCTTGATTTGCTACAAGTACGACAAGTGGGAAGATAGATCGGCAATTAGAAAATGTGGCATGACAAAGACTGATTGTAAGGCTATGATGCGGTTTAAGTTGGATATGGCTACAAGACAGTATATCGTGGGAAAATTTGTGGAAGAGCATAATCATGTGATATGCACCCCAAGCAGAAGACGTTTTCTTAGAAATCACTAGAAAATATGTGAAGCCAGACAAAGTCTCTTTGAGGATCACCAGTCAGTGAACATTCGTATTTCACAAACACCATGGGAATCCTGCAGAATGAGAGTGGACATGACAATATTGGTTTCATAAAGAGAGATGCTTGGAATTTGAAGAGTATAATGAGGGAAGAGGTTAAAGGGCACAATGCATAGTTGTTGTTAGAAATTTTCTAAGGAAATCAAAAGAAGATTCCAAGTTTTTTTACATGATTCTATGTGATACAAATGACAAGTTGATACATTGATTTTTGATGGATGTGCATTCCAGATTATAGTACTGCAGAAATTTTGGGGAGGTGTTAGCATTTGATACAACTTATAACACTAATAAGTATTTTATGGTTTTTGCACCATTTTTTGGAATAGACAACCACTTCAACACAGTGATTCTCGGAGGTGGCTTTATAAAGGATGAAATCATGGACTCATTTATATGGTTGTTTGAGACTTGGGTCGAAGCAAGTGGTAGATCTCCCAATACAATTTTAACATATCAAGGTCCTGCAATGAGAGCTGTTATCGAACAGGTACAATCCCTCTCTCTCTTTCTTTGCAAGATTCAATCTTTCATATTCCTCTGTGCTTCTTTGCGGGGATAATGCACAGTAGCCAAAGGAGTGAAAGCTTGAACAGTTTTTTTTACAAAAATACTTCACTGAAAAAGAAAAAAATACTTCGATGGACTTTTATACAAGGTTCACTAATGCACTTGAAGAGCAGTGATAGGATGCATTGGAGGACGAGCATCGGACCATTAATAATCATCTGAAGCTGAAAACTGCTTGGTCCTCAGAGAAACAAATTCACAAATTTATACCAAAAAGCTATTTTATAAGTTCCAAGATGAAGGGCCTGTTTGGGAGAGCGGTGGAGGTGGTAAAATGAGTGGTAGCAAAAAGGAGAGTAGGAAAATGAGCTATTGTAAAAGGTCTATTGCAAATGAAGATCTGTTTGGGTGAACTCCGTTTGCAGAGCCTTTCAGAAAGGAGAGGCACATTATAAAGTGTTTGGCAAAAATGGACATAAGCAAATAAAATAAATTCATGAATGCACATCCGGGAGAAAAAATATACGCCTCGCCCGAAAATGAGCGCCCGGGACGAAAATGCGCACGGGCAAAAAAATGCAAACCTGGGCGGAAAATGCGCGCTCGGGCGAAAAATGCACGCTCGGGCGAAAAATGCGTTCCCGGGCAGAAAATGCGCTCCTGGGCAGAAAGTGCGCGTCCAGGATGAAAAATGCGCACCCTTGAAGAAAATGCGTGCCTGGGTCGAAAAATATGCGCCCAGGAGAAAAATGCGTGCCCGGGCGGAAAATGCGCTCTCGGGCTCAAAAATGCGCGACATGGCCGAAAATGGGGCCCGGGCCAAAAATATGCGTCAGGGAGAAAAATGCGCGCCCGGGCGAAAAATGCGCATTCAGGAGAAAAAATGTGTACTCGAACCCGAAAATGCGCGACCGGACAGAAAATGCGCGACAGGCCGGAAAATGCGCGACAGGGCGGAAAATGCGCGTCCGGACAGAAAATGCGCGCCCGGGCCGAAAAATACGCGCACGGCCAGAAAATGCTCGCCCAGGCGGAAAATGCGCCCCCGGGCCGACAAATGCGCTCACGGCCCGAAAATGCGCGCACAGATGGAAAATGTGCGTCAGAGCGGAAAATGCGTGTTAGGGCGAAAAATGCATGCTATGATGAAAAATGCGTGCCCTGGCAAAAAATGCGTTCCCATACAAAAAAATGTGCACTCGGGCGGAAAATGCGTGCTCAGGCGGAAAATGCGCATTAGGTGGAAAAATGTGTATCCGCGCTCAAAATGCGTGCCTGGGCGAAATGCGCGTCCGGGCGGAAAATGAATCATCGGGAGAACTGGATCGACGGGAGAAAGGTTAGAGTTTCCACAGTGTTGGCGAACTTGATTGGGAGGAGGAAAACATTTCTGCAGTGTCAATTGTGCATCGTGATGAGAAAATGCTTTCCGAAAAGCTTTAAAAGTAGGCGGCTCGTGATTTTCAAAAGGAGGAGAAAAGAGAGTTTTGGGCGGTAGTTTTTCCAACCGATAGACTTTTCAAACAGTTTGTAAAATGCGGTAGCGTTTTTCAGAAAACAAAATGGAGCTAAAAAGCCCTCTCAAACAGGCCCGAAGTTGTATCAAGCTCGATGCATAATGTCTTCATTGGTGGTGAAGACAAGGATGTGAATGTATATCTCATCCTAGAATTATGAAAAGAAAGCAAAAAAAGTTGTCATTTGCAAGGAAACAAATATGGGTAAGTGCCGATTACAATTGTTGATGCGTTTCTTGGGAGTTTGTAATGAATAAGCTGCGTCGTCGCCTGATTACAAAGAGATAATCAATGTATTATTGATGTGTCTCTTAAGGATGGTATAATGAATAAGGTGGTGTCCAGACCTAATTACAAGGAAATAATCAATGTATTCTTGACATTACAAACCTACGTAGAAGGCCTTTCACGGATCTTTATTGAGTTTTGTAGAGGTTGCAAGTTATTGTGATAGTTGAATCTCAAGTGGGGACCTGTGAAAATGGCTTGTAGTGAGAGTTGGGCATTAAGCCTCGGGCAAGGTACTAAAGTGAATAGCTCGTAGTGGATTTAAGTGCATAGTCTTATGTAAAGACTTCAAGTGAATAACTCCTACTAAAGTGATACGCCCGAAAATGGTTGTGTATTTTAAACGCAAGTGCACGTGCATGATCAAGTAATATAAAGATAGTTAAAATCGTTCCCACGGAGAGGTGTTAAATTCAGTGCTTGCAAATACTAGTTGAGTCATTTTCTTTAAATCCAAGTAAATCAATAACAAGGGTTTCAATCATAAAAATAAAGCTACAAATGATCACTCTAATTGAAATAAACTACAGATCCTTGGGTAAATACTTTTTGTCAGTTATGAGAAATAATCTTGTATCGTGATTTCCTAAATATAGTGCAATGATTTTATAAAAGAAACCTTGTGAAAAATGCATGGTGAAATGTCTTGCAACGATTTTAAACTAGAAATCTGTATCTCTCGATATCAGAAATCTCTAATTCCTTATCTCCCTTGTCATCTCTAACTAAGGTGAGAAAAAGAACCGCATAAAGAATAAAAACCTAAGTTGCTAACACCAAAAGGAAATCTCTTTCTCCTTTCAAATGCTATATTGAACTTATGACGCACTTACGCAACTCATCTCTCGAATTATGGAGCGCGGTAGAAAGGCAATACCTTGGCAAAAAGTTCCAAAACAAAGATCATAATCTCAATAAATATCATTCACCAAACAATCACAAAAAGAAATTAAAAAGTCATCATTACAAAATACAAAGTACTCTCACAATACAAGATTGATGAAATTAGTTCATGACAACGGATGATAACAAACAAATAAGAACAATCTTACAAAACATGATGTTGGAATCTCAGATCTCTTCTTCCACTTCAAAATCGCCCAAACCTTAGATCTCTTCTTCCTTCTCTTTCAAAAATGACCCAAGATGCTTTCTCTCTCCATATTCCTCTATATAGTCGTGCCTCCCTCTTAGGAAACTCCAATGGCTGAATAGATGCCTCCTTTCCCATCTGTAATCGCCGATTTGCGTGAAATTTGGAATTTAAATACTTAGATTTTCGCCAATAAGTAATGACTTATTTTGGGGAAGTCATGACTTATTTTAGGGAAGTCATGACTTATTTTGGGGAAGTCGTGACTTATTTTTCTGCTACAATTTCCTGCTCAAAATCGGCACTAAACCTGTTGACATTTTGATGTCGCGTGACTTTAAGGCTTGAGAAGCTGCTCCAAACTGGTGTTAACTTATTTTGCACTTTGTCTTCGACTCTTCAAGTTGATTTCTCTAGAATTTCTACAACGAAATCATGTAGAATTATCGATAATATTCAAGTTTAAACAAAATAGTAAATTGTCTAAATTTAGCACATTTAAACTGGTGTTAAAATTATTTATCAATCATAATAAATAATTTGGTCTAAATAAAGGATGCAAATAACTTCTATTTGAGAAGTTATCAATAGTCTTATGTAAAGACTTTAAGTGAATTGTTGAAACCAGAGAACTGGTCTCGACGTTCGCAAGGAGGATGCAGCTAACCCTTACTTGACCCGAGCGAGACCCTTGACCAGTCACTAGGAACCGAAGAACCTTGCCCTTGGAGAACACCTAAGTCCACAAACAGACCCCTAAAGCTGCAGCGTGGAGGTCCCACCACATACCCGGAAGCTCACAAGGAACTTCCCCTCCCAAGCTAACGTTGAGCCTGGGCACCTTGGAGGGCACTAAGGATCACCTCACCGTCCACCTTCAATGACAGGGGGAGGGGAGGGGTAGTGCTTGCTCACACGCGAGGGAGGGGGGTACCAACAACCCTTCCCAAGGTGCCCATGGGGGTCTATTTATAGACTTCCCAAAAAATGGTCTGCGGATAGCCGAAATGGTCTGCCAATAGCCTAGTTTCGTTATTTGAAAATACTACCCGCACCCCAATTGAAACTTGACTTTGCTCTGGACGGGCGAACCAAGGCCCACCTGCCCCAACAAACCGAGGTCACCCTGCCCGGACGAGTGGACATCGGTCCACTCGCCAACTTGGTCGGGCGAGTGGGGGGAATCCCCCACTCACCCAAGGGCGGGCGAGTGGGGGATTCCCCACTCGCCCAAGGGGCGGGCGAGTGGGGGACTCCCCCCACTCGCCCAAGGGGCGGGCGAGTGGGGGACTCCCCCCACTCGCCCAAGGGGCGGGCGAGTGGGGGACTCCCCCCA
The DNA here is from genome assembly GCA_033032865.1 of Dactylorhiza incarnata. Taxonomy (NCBI): domain Eukaryota; kingdom Viridiplantae; phylum Streptophyta; class Magnoliopsida; order Asparagales; family Orchidaceae; genus Dactylorhiza; species Dactylorhiza incarnata. The sequence goes on along the minus strand of JAWHQI010000282.1, from coordinate 1,112,885 downwards.
CTCGCCCAATGGGCGGGCGAGTGGGGGATTCCCCCACTCACCCAAGGGGCGGGCGAGTGGAAGGACTCCACCCTCTTTCCCCGCCACTCCCTTCCTCCCTTCTTCGGGCCCCCTCTTGCCTTGATCGGTTCTGGTCGCCTCTGAGCGGTCGCTCTACTTACCTCGGCCACCTTTACTATCTCGACCTCATCCGCGTTGGGTCACACCGACTCAGAAAATATGAGGGTTGTACACAATCCCCGTTCTTTTCGAGTTTGCCTTAAGCTCAGAAAGAAAGTCCAACCCACCTATTTGACGAGTAGGTGGGACCCTAGAGGAATCCACGAAGGACCCTGCCAACGGGATGCTCCTGCCGAGTTTATCAGTTGAACCTGACTTGAGGCAGAAGGCGACCCTTTCTCCACTTAACAACCCTCCTGTGAGCCGAGCTCAACTGGAGGTGGAGAAATCTCAACACCTTAGGTCGAATTGAACTTGACCTTAGGTGGAGAAAAACTCAACACCTCTAGTCGAGTCGAGCTCAATCTGAGGTGGGAGGCGGAAACTCCACACCTGCTAGGGAGCCGAGCTCACCTGGAGGGGGAGGGGACTCCACACCTACCAGGGAGCCGAGCTCTCCTGGAGGTGGAGGAACTCAACACCTAATAGGGAGACGAGCTCACCTGGAGGTGGAGGAACTCAACACCTAACAGGGAGCCGAGCTCACCTGGAGGTGGAGGAACTCAACACCTAACAGGGAGCCTAGCTCACATAGAGGTGGAGGAACTCAACACCTAACAGGGAGTCAACCTCACCTGGAGGTGGAGGAACTCAACACCTAACAGGGAGCCGAGCTCACCTGGAGGTGGATGAACTCAACACCTAACAGGGAGCCGAGCTCACCTGGAGGTGGAAAAACTCAACACCCAACAGGGAGCCGAGCTCACCTGGAGGTGGAGGAAATTAACACCTAACAGGGAGTCGAGCTCACTTGGAGGTGGAGGAACTCAACACCTAACAGGGAGCCGAGCTTACCTGGAGGTGGAGGAACTCAACACCTAACAGGGAGCCTAGCTCACTTGGAGGTGGAGAAACTCAACACCTAACAGGGAGCCGAGCTCACCTGGAGGTGGAGGAACTCAACACCTAACAGGGAGCCGGGCTCACCTGGAGGTGGAGGAACTCAACACCCAACAGGGAGCCAAGCTCACCTGGAGGTGGAGGAACTCAACACCTAACAGGGAGCCGAGCTCACCTGGAGGTGGAGGAACTCAACACCTAACAGGGAGCTGAGCTCACCTGGAGGTGGAGGAACTCAACCATCTCACAAAAACAATTATTCTTTCTGAGGTCTTGCCCGCAGCGAGTCGACCCGATGAGTCTCCCATCAGCCGGCATGACTGAGCCCAGTGAATGGTCTCTAGTCGGGGGCCTTACCGATTGGAGGCGGAAGTACCCGTCCGCGTCCTAGGTGCTTACCTTCACCTGAAGGCAAAGGAACTCAACACCTCCTCAGACCGGCTTCTCTTCTTGGAGCCTTACCAACCCATACGAATCTACCCGACGAGCCACCCAGCGACCGACATCAACAAGCTCGGGCGAGTGGTCTCCAGTCGAGGACTCGACCTAAAACGAATCTACCTAACGAGCCACCCAGCGACCGGCCTCAACAAGCCCGGACGAGTGGTATCTAATCGAGGACTCGACCTAAAACGAATCTACCCGACGAGCCACCAAGCGACCGGCATCAACAAGCCCGGGCGAGTGGTCTCCAGTCGAGGACTCGACCTAAAACGAATCTACCCGACGAGCCACCCAGCGACCGGAATCAACAAGCCCGAGCGAGTGGTCTCTAATCGAGGACTCGACCTAAAACGAATCTACCCGACGAGCCACCCAGCGACCGACATCAACAAGCCCGGGCGAGTGGTCTCCAATCGAGGACTCGACCTAAAACGAATCGACCTGACGAGCCACCCAGTGACCGGCCTCAACAAGTTCGGGTGAGTGGTCTCTAATCGAGGACTCGACCTAAAACGAATCTACCCGACGAGCCACCCAGCGACCGACATCAACAAGCCCGGGCGAGTGGTCTCTAATCGAGGACTCGACCTAAAACGAATCTACCCGATGAGCCACCCAGCGACCGGCATCAACAAGCCCGGGCGAGTGGTCTCTAATCGAGGACTCGACCTAAAACGAATCTACCTGACGAGCCACCCAGCGACCGACCTCAACAAGCCCGGGCGGGTGGTCTCTAATCGAGGACTCGACCTAAAACAAATCTACCCGACGAGCCACCCAGCGACCGACATCAACAAGACCGGGTGAGTGGTCTCCAGTCGCAGACTCGACCTAAAATGAATCTACCCGACGAGCCACCCAGCGACCGGCCTCAACAAGCCCGGGCGAGTGGTCTCTAATCGAGGACTCGACCTAAAATAAATCTACCCGACGAGTGGTCTCCAGTTGCGGACTCGACCTAAAACGAATCTACCCGACGAGCCACCCAGCGACCAGCATCAACAAGCCCGGGCGAGTGGTCTCTAATCGAGGACTCGACCTAAAACGAATCTACCCGACGAGCCACCCAGCGACCGACATCAACAAGCCCGGGCGAGTGGTCTCTAATTGAGGACTCGACCTAAAACGAATCTACCCGACGAGCCACCCAGCGACCGACATCAACAAGCTCAGGCGAGTGGTCTCTAATCGGGGACTTGACCTAAAATGAATCTACCTGACGAGCCACCCAGCGACCGGAATCAACAAGCCCGGGCGAGTGGTCTCCAGTCGCGGACTCGACCTAAAAGGAATCTACCCGACGAGCCACCCAACGACCGTCATCAACAAGGCTGGGCGAGTGGTCTCTAATCGAGGACTCGACCTAAAACGAATCAACCCGACGAGCTGTAAGACCCCCCCCCCCCCCCTTCCCAAACTGAACCGGGTTCAGGGAGGGGGGGGATCTTACTGCCCAAGGATGACCACTTAGCGCTTTCCGGGTGGCAACGTTCCACCCTCAAAAGCACCGAGCGGCCTCCTTGTCAGGCACAAGAATCATAACATCACATCAGAACGCATAGCGGAAGCAATCGAAAGACAGAAAAACAAGCGCACAGCTTATATTCACATATTTAAACAAGTCCGAAGCCTAATGTTTACAACTACTGCCTCGAGGCTACATCAACGAAACAAAAGACACTAGTCTAGTCCTATAATCTAGGACTCACGTCGCGGAAGATAGGGGGCGAGGCTGGGGTAATCGAACGGGCCATCTCCAAGGATGGTATCTCATCCTGTGGTGCGAGGGCTCCGTGTTGTCCCATCTCCTGTGATTGGTTATAAGAAATAACCGTTAGTCACAGAGCTAAGTAGAAAATACATCCCCTCCCCGGATCCATATCCAGGGGGCGGCTAAAGGACAGAAATAAATAGCCGAAGCAAGACAGAGAGTTAGCAACATGTATGCATATATATATAAAAGGGCTCCCGCCCTATTATCCGTAATCACGCCGAATAGTAAATATACAACACTATCTCGCGCCTATACGCACCCAGGTATTCAAACCTGTACACACACAAAAACCCCGTGTCGACACAGTTTAGACCGCTTTATTTCAAGCAGGGGAGCTAACCCCGCGGGCCTCACCGATGTGGCCGTCGGTGACAGTGGCCAGTCTTGCCACTTCTGAGTGTAGTCGTACCGTATCACTCAGGCCCTCCTGTACAACTCGGTGTACTAATTGGATGTGAGCGACATCCGGTGAACCGATTTGTAGGCCGACCAACGGAGGCAAAATTGCGGGTTCAGAGTGGAGATAACCCGCTGCGCACATCTCCCTGTTGCCATGAGTCGTCAACCCTCCCACACCTGTACGAACGGTCTGTGGGCGTGATCGACCCGCCACTTTCAAACAATCTTCAAAACTTAAAGCGAGCGCTTTAAAAACTTGACGCGAAACTCTTACTCGACCGGTCACGCAACTTCTGACCGGGAGGCTGGGCGGTATGAGGGCTCCTTATTTGGGGCTAACTTAGGAGGAGAAACTCAACTCCGGGTTTCCCCCAACTAAGGCCTCGCAGGAGGGAGGATAAGCACCGCTCGCCAGCGCAGGGCTGCAGTTAGTACCCCAATACGAATAAGTGCAGTAGCAAAATAGGCCGAAGGCAGAGACCATAATATCAGGCAGGAAATTAGGCCGAAAGCAAAGGCCATATTAAGCAGAAAAGTAGGCCGAAAGCAGAGGCCATATTAAGCAGAAAAGTAGGCCGAAAGCAGATGCCATATTAAGCAGAAAAGTAGGCCGAAAGCAGAGGCCATATTAAGCAGAAAAGTAGGCCGAAAGCAGAGGCCATATTAAGCAGAAAAGTAGGCCGAAAGCAGATGCCATATTAAGCAGAAAAGTAGGCCGAAAGCAGAGGCCATATTAAGCAGAAAAGTAGGCCGAAAGCAGAGGCCATATTATCAGGACCAGTGCGAGACAGGAGAATTAAAAGTACCGAAAGTAAATGCAGGGGACCAGTACGAGACTGGATTTAAAGAAAAGTACATAAAGTAAATGCGGGGGACCAGTACGGGACTGGATTTAAATAGAAATACAGAAAGCAGTAAATAAGTAAATGGTTAGTAGTCCAATCACTCCATAAGAGGAGGCTTCAACGTCGACTCCGTTCATAGGAGGAGGTTCTGCTTTCTCCCCGTTCATAGGGGTTCTACTCCGTCTCGGGAGTTTATTTACAATTCATGATGTTTTTAGTAATCCCCCCTTTGTCGTGGATTCATTCTTTTATAATTATCCTGGCGTCATTGGGTTGCGGCGTCGCACCGTGATTTCGTCCCGAGTTTTGCGCCGATATCCCTAACTTAGTTGATTCCTTAGATCGATACGCGTAATCTTTATTAAACGTTTAAAAATTTATACGCTGAGAGTACGTCGATTTATTTCGATGAGTTTCGCTCCTTTTCGGGCGTTTATTTTGCTTGCAAAATACTTTTGGAGTACCAAAATAGGAGGTCACACCTCCCAACTTTAATGGTAGTTGAAAAATACCTTTAATTAGAGCCCATGATTTTTGGGGATTTTTACGAACTCATTTGGGCTTTTTATTACTTAAAATAAACTTTATTAAGGGTTTTAAAAATAGTAAATCTCCTCCTAAAAATCCCAAAAAATTTCAGGAGATGCCCCTTAGGGTGGGGCACATTTTCCATTTAGGAAGTTTCTTCTGAAACTGCCCCATTTGCCCTTAGAAAAATAAATTTGGGGAAGGGGTGTTTTTGGGGTGCAAATAGAGAAAGGGAGGAGGAGGGGCAGGGGTCTTGCACCCTGCGCCTTTCCGCGGCTCCCACAGCGGATCTGCGGTGGATCCGCTGTGGGAGCACACAGTTTGAGGCGGGGGCGGGAAACCAGGATTCAGGAGCCGCCCGATCTCCTGGGGGAGATCGTGCGGCTCCCGATAGCTAACCAGGAGGCGGCCGCTGCCGCCGCCGGGCAGCGGCCGGCTGGGGCCGGCGACTCCTCCAGGGGTGGTCCGGCGGCCTGGCGCCGCCGGCTACCACCGGGAAAGGAGGTCGAAGGGGCGGGAGGCGGTGGCGCAGCCTGCATGCACCATGCTGGCTTGTTGCGCCGCTGCCTCCGTTGGGAGGGTGCCGGTGCCGCCCCCCGGCCGGTGCGCCGGGGGTCGGCGACCACCCCGGTGGTGGTCAGGCCGAACCCCACCAGAAAGCTGAGCAGAAGGGGGCGGGGAGGCGCGACACAGCCTGCATGGGCCATGCATCTGCTGCGCCGCCGCCGCCTCCTCCGGTAGGGCCCTCCCTGCCGCCACTGGTCGGGGCGCCTGGGAGGGGGCAGACCTCCGGCGGGGGTCCGGCGGCCTGGCGTCGCCGGCCGCCGCCGGGGGAGGGGTTTTAATCCCTACAGGAAAAAGGAGGAGGGGGAGGCCACGGGTGCCGCCGGGGCTGCGTCCTCCGGCGGCCCGACCACCTCCCCTGCGCCGGCGCCGAGGCCCCTGGGAGGGGACCTACTCCCCCCTCCCCCCCCCCAGCGGCACCACCGGTGCTGGGGGAGGGTCTTCCACGGCCGAGCCTCCTCCACGAGCCTTGCAAGGCTCGGTGCGGCGGCTGGCGGCGCTCCGGCGACGGGGAGGGGGTTGGCCTTCACTGGGAGGTAGGAAGGAGGAGGGGGGAGGTTCTACCTGGTGATGGGGGGCTCGGGTGGTGGAGGGGCGGCCGGCCATGAGGGAGGTGGCGGCTTGGTTGGGTAGGGTTCCGGCGAGGAGGTGGCTGGGCTGCTGGCAGGGGAGAAGGAAGAGGAGTTGGAGTGGGGGGGGGGGGGGGGGGGGGGTTTAAGCTTCAGGGAAGGGACGAGCCCCCCCTTATATAGGGAAGGGGGAGACCTCCCCCCCCCCCCCCCCCCCCCCCTCTCCTTCTTTCCCCACGTGGGGATAAGAGAGAGTGAATGGGGGGGGGGAGAAGATATTTTCACCCCCTCCCCTCCCTTCTCTCTCTCCTGCCCACTTTGCCCCAATAGGGGTTGCTTATTCATAGGCAGCCCCCTCCTTTGGGGGAGGGGCTTCTCTCTCCTTCCCCCCTTTCTTTTCATTTTTCAATAATTTCCAGCTGGGGGGGGGGGGGGGGAGTTTGACCGAGGTCAACCTAGGACGGGGTCTTCCATGGTCCCGGGGTCCATTATAATCTGCCGGGGCTGATACCGGGTTCGTGCGCTTTATATTTCGTGTGTTGCACTGAGGTGGTCTGCATAGCCCTAAAATGGCATACTCTTCATACGACCTTGAATCGAGGCGCAATGAATTCTGTTGCGCTCGTATTGCTCATACGAGTCTAACGGAACTGACGGAAGTCAATTCGGGGTTCGTACGGTCACTATTCATAATAATGAGGTAGTGGCGTGCTACGACACCCGAAATGGTCGTTTTCTCCAAACGACCTCGGATCGAAGTGCAACAAATTCCGTTGCGCTCGTATCATTCATACAAGTCTAACGGAACTGACGGAAGTCAATTCGGGGTTCGTACGGTCACTATTCATAATAATGAGGTAGTGGCGCGCTACGACACCCGAAATGGTCATTTTCTCCAAACGACCTCGGATCGAAGTGCAACGAATTCCGTTGCGCTCGTATCGTTCATACGAGTCTAACAGAACTGACAGAAGTCAATTCGGGGTTCGTACGGTCACTATTCCTAATAATGAGGTAGTGGCGCGCTACGACACCCGAAATGGTCGTTTTCTCCAAACGACTTCGAATCAAAGTGCAACGAATTCCGTTGCGCTCGTATCGTTCATACGAGTCTAATGGAACTGACGGAAGTCAATTCGGGGTTCATACGGTCACTATTCATAATAATGAGGTAGTGGTGCGCTACGACACCCGAAATAGTCGTTTTCTCCAAACGACCTCGGATCGAAGTGCAACGAATTCCGTTGCGCTCGTGTCGTTTATACGAGTCTAACGGAACTGACAGAAGTCAATTCGGGGTTCATTCGGTCACTGTACCCCAACGACTTAGTTGCGGCGCGCAACACTACTTAGAATGGTAGTTTTTTATTGCTCGGGCCTACTTTTATTGGGCTCACTAGGGTCTAGTGGCCCAATAAAAGTCGGGATGTTACACGAGCCACCCAGCGACCGACATCAACAAGCCCGAGCGAGTGGTCTCTAATCGAGGACTCGGCCTAAAACGAATCTACCCGCGAGCCACCCAGCGACCGACATCAACAAGCCCGGGCGAGTGGTCTCTAATCGAGGACTCGACCTAGATGTTATCTTTAACTACTTTTGATATATTCTAAATAGATTACATACCATTACCATGTGCTTCATTGCGCTTACTCGGCCACATGAACCTTGGTCGTCTCCTTCATCACTTCCTCCATCTCCTCAGCTTCCTCCAGGCCCTTCCAGGTTGAGTTGTCTCCTCTCTGTCGGGGTTCTTCCTCCTTCCCGTACCTCTAGAAACTCTGGGCATGTGGTTGTTGCGTGGCCCTCCTGCTGATGGAAGTCACAGTACGACAATGCCATCATCCTTGCTTCCTTCCTTGCGTGACCCCTCTTCTTATTTCCTCTTTTTCTGCCAATCGTCATGGCCTGCAAGGGTTGGGGTTGCAATGGCCTTGGGTCCGGCTGCCACCCTGCTGGGTTGAACCGTCCTTGTTCTCCCTAAAAGTTTCCTCTACCTTGGAAATGGCCTCTTCCTGGGCCTTGAGGGAGTCCTCCTGGCGGCCTCCAGGTCGGTCGAGTGACTGGTAGTCGAAACCCCCCAGCCTTGTTCCTGCCCAACGGGGGGTCCCTGGTCCCCCTGACTTCTCGCTTCCTCCTTCTTCTTCCCTCCTTGCTCTTTCTTCTCCTCCTTATCCTCTTTCTCACCCTTGGCCAACCTTGCCATGAACTCCTGGTTTGTGGCCTCATACTCAATTTCTCGGGAAGCGCGCTCCATCAGCTCTTCGAAAGAGAGGGGTGGGTCCCGAGTCAAGCTCATCCTGAACAGCCCCTGCTGTAAGCCGGGGGTGAAAGCCAGCTGCAGGGTATGCCCGGGCACCTCAATGACAAGGAGGACTTCCTCCTGGAATCTATCCACGTAACTCCCCAACGTCTCCCCTGGCCTTTGCCGAACCAAAAACAGGGCCTCCGCCCCCTTCCTTCTCTTCTTTGAAGTGGAGAAACTTAGCAAGAAACTTCGGCGCAGGTCCTCAAAGCCATAGATGGTTCCCACTGGGAGTTGGCGGAACCAGTCTCTCGCCTTCCCCCTGAACGTGACCATGAAGAGTCTGCATTTAAAGGCATCCGACATTTGCCTGATCGAGGTCATGTCTTCGAACCACTGGAGATGCTGAACAGGGTTGTCCTTCCCTGCGTTGTAAGACATGTCAGGCTCGTTGAACCCATCTAGAACGGGAGCTGAGATGATCAACTCGCAGAAGGGACTTCCCCATCCTCCCTGGCGAGTCGAAGGTGTTCTCTCTGCCTCCCTACTGGAGTAGCCGGTCCCAGGAGAGCTATTGAAGAGCACTCTTTCTTGAAGACCCAAGCCTTCCTCTATGGCCAGCTCCTTCCCTTGCCAATATGCTTGCTCCGCCTCCATCGGAGATTGAAAGGCGACCACGGTGTGGGTGGTGTCGAGCACTCGTCGTGAGGGGGGAGTGCGACCCGCAATAGCTCCAGGATCGACTTCCTGTACTCGTCAAAATCACCCTTCTTCACGTACTCGCTGATAGGGGGTGAGTCCCCCAGCTCATCGCTTCCAGCCATGAGACTTGCTCGGGGCTTTCCGAACTAGCTGCGTCCACGCTCACCGCACCATAATGTTGAAACCGGAGAACTGGTCTCGACGTTTGCAAGGAGGATGCAGCTAACCCTTACTTGACCTGAGCGAGACCCTTGACCAGCCACTAGGAACCGAAGAACCTTGCCCTTAGAGAACACCTAAGTCCACAAACGGACCCCTTAAGCTGCAGCGTGGAGGTTCCACCACATACCTGGAAGCTCACAAGGAACTTCCCCTCCCAAGCCAATGCTGAGTCTGGTCACCTTGGAGGGCACTAAGGATCACCTCACCGTCCACCTTCAATGACTTGCAATTAATAATTGAATCTCCTGAGCTGACTTGCAAGCAATCAACATGTCGTCGACATATAGCATCAGAATCAAAATATCTCTGTTTGCCAGAAACCTGTAGTAGACGCAGTTATCGTAATGGCTTCTGTTGTAACCTTGTGAAGTCATGAATGTGTCAAACCGCTTGTACCACATCCTTGGAGCCTACTTCAGACCGTAGAGAGATCACTTTAGCTTGCACACTTTTTCCTCGTTACCGGGTCGAATAAACCCCTCAGGCTGCAGTATGTAGATCTCATCCTCTAAGATGTCGTGAAGAAAAGCCGTCTTCACGTCCATCTGCTCCAGCTCCATGTCCCTCATTTCTACTATAGCAAGTAGTACCTGAATGGAGCAGTGCTTCACCACGAGTGAGAATATTTCATCAAAATCAACACCTTTCTTTTGCGCGAACCCCTTTGCAATAAATCTGGCCTTGTACCTCCACTGGTCCTTCCCTGATGTGGACTCCTTCTTCCTGAACACCCATTTGGAACCGATTGCCTTAACCCCTTTGGGCAGACTAATCAAGTCCAATGTCTGATTCTTCTGAAGGGAATCCATCTCTTCCATCATAGCAACTTTCCACTGAGAACCGTCTCTGCTCTCCACAGCTTCACGATATGAACCATGATCTGAGGAAATTACCTGAAATGCGTATGCTACAGTGTCCTGTAGCCTGAGAGGCAGTATGATGTCTCGACTTGCCTTCCCTTTAACAATAAAGTATGGCTCTGCACCGGTAGATCGAACAACATCTGTTTCCTCAGAGTCAGAGGAATCATCATGATCATCAGGTTTGTCACTTCCGTCCAGCTCCACCTCCACTGGTGAGACATAAGTTTTCTCTACCTCTTTGGCCTGGGACTGAGACTTCTTAAGCAAATAAGCCTCATCAAAGACGACGTCGCACTTCAGCTCAACTTTCTTGGTTTCAGGGTTCCATAACTTGAACCCTTTTGTGCCGGCCTTTTGGCCCAGATAGATACATCTTTTGGACTTAGCATCCAGCTTTGTCCTCTCTGAGTCCTGCAACAGTGTGTATACAGGGCAACCAAAAATATGAATATCAGGATAAATAATAGGAGTACCTGACCAAACTTCCCGTTGAGACATCGGATCTAGTGACATAGATGGAGACCGATTCACTAGATAGCATGCCATATTGATAGCTTCGCCCCAGAAAGACTTTTGTAGGTCGGCGAACAGTCGCATGCACCGAGCTCTCTCCAACAACGTTTTATTCATCCTTTCTGCGACGCCGTTCTGCTGCGGTGTACCGGGAATGGTGAGATGCCGATGATTCCCTCCTAATTGCAGTATGCCTGGAACTCTGCTGAGGTGTACTCGCCACCATTATTAGATCTGAGGTATTTCACCTTCTTCCCAGTCTGCGTCTCCACTTTGGTCTTCCAGATTTTGAAATTCTCAAAAACTTCAGACTTGTGCTTGAGAAAGTAGATCCAGACCATTCTTGAGAAGTCGTCAATAAAGGTCACAAAGTATCTTGCACCTCCAAGTGACGACTCTGGGATGGCCCCCAAACGTCTGAGTGTATGTACTCCAGTACCTGCTTGTTGCGCTTGCTTGACATCACAAACTTCACTTTGCACTGCTTCCCGAGAATGCATGCACGTCTTGACCCCTTTCAGTAGGCCCTTCTTATGCAACTCCAACAGTCATCTCTCACTCATGTGGCCAAGTCTGGCATGCCACAACAGAGAGGATTCCTCATCTGACGTCTTATAAATCACGATGTCGCGCCGATAATTGTAGTGACGATCAGCCTGTAGAGAGTGCCAGAGCGCTCTCCTTTCATAACCACCAGAGCGCCTCTCTTTACCTTCAAGTAGCCCCCCTCACCGGTATAGGAGTATCCGACCGCCTCTAGAGTACCTAGAGAAATCAAGCTTTTTCTTAGATCATACACTTACCTAACATCAGTGAGAGTTCTAACCGTTCCGTCGAACGTCGTGATTCCGATGCTGCCCATCCCTAGCGTTCTGCACTCTAAGTTGTTCCTCATTAAAACGCGACCACCATCACATTGTCTGAAGCTGGTGAACCATTCTCTGTTCAGACACATGTGATAAGAGCATCCAGAATCCATGATCCATGCGTCGGTGGAGTCGAGAATGGATCGAACATAAAGTACATCATCTTCGCTTTCTTGGTCTGATGCCACTGCCACATGTTGTGGCTCTTGGTTCTTCTCCTTGTGCTTTTTGTTCAAGCAATTGTCCAGTGTCCTTCTTCCTTGCAGTAGTGGCACTTGTTATTTCAGTTCTTGGACTTCGACCTGGGTCTGTTTGCTTTCTTGCCTTTGTCTCTAGATCTGCCTCTGATCGGCTCACTACTCTTCACCAAAAGACCCTCACTAGTGCTATGGCCAGACTTGTTCCTCGTTTCATTTGAGAGCAAGGTCATCATCACCTCTTCCAACTTTAGAGTATCCTTTCCATACAGAATTGTGGTGATCAGATGATCAAAGGACTTCGATAGAGAAGACAACAAAAGAAGAGTTGGTCTTCTTCTTCAACTTTTACATCCATAATGCGTAACTGAGACTCTGAGAGATCAACTTGTTGAAAATATTCACATGCTCTAGCAACTGGGTACTCTCGGACATCCTCAGACTGTACAACTGCTTCTTGACATAGAGCTTGTTCGTGAGAGACTTGGACATCCTCAGACTGTACAAATTTGACTTAGTCTCAACGTCGACTACGTTGTACATTACTTCGTCTGCTAAGCACAACTGGATTGTGCTAATAGTCCTCAGATCTAATTCGTATGATTCATCTCTATCTTCATCGGACTTCTCTTTGCCAAGAAGTGACTTATGGAGATTTTGCTGAACGAGAACCGCCTTGATCCGCTTCTGCCATAAACAAAAATCGATCTTGCCGTCGTACTTCGGAATCTCAAATTTTGCTGTCATTGCTTTTGCTCGCAGAGGTCCGAGAGTCGGAACCTAGCTCTAATACCAATTGTTATAAAATTTGGGTCTAGTCCGCTACTTCGAGTCGCCGCGAACAGCGTAGCCAAAAATGAGCAATAACAATAGCGCAAAATAAATCGAAATCAAAGTACACACAGAGGACACAATAATTTACCTGATTCAGAGATAACGACTCCTACGTCCATGGGGAGAGCACCGGAAAAAGATCCACTATAATGATACAAAGAATTTATAGTACAGAGATTACACTGAGGATTTCAGATCTGAGACGCGCCAAGAGATGTAGTCTCCTTCATTTGACGTTGTCGGTGCAGCCCGTCTCCAAGGGTCCTTCGTCTGAGGGTTCCGCCGTCGATCTGAAGGTTCGTCTGGACCCGATCACCGGAGTAGCCGAATGCCACTTCTTGCCTAGCTGTCGGAGCGTCGGAGCGAGCCTCTCGCACGACCCGTGGACGCTGCCGAGAACAGAACGCCGCTCGCCTCCCTTTGCCGCAGAAGCCCTGAGTCGGACTCCTCTTCCTCCTCAAGAACTATACAGCCGATCCTCCTCTTCCTCTATTCAGTTACGTGAATAAATCAATTCAAGAACCCTAAAATATATATCCATATATATAGGAGAGAGGGAAGGATTCCAAATAGAGGATGGCCCAAAAAGAACCGAATCGGGTTCGGTGGGGGAACGTGGTGTGAAATTATTTGAAGTCGGAAGAACACGTCAACCAACAAGGGAATAAAGGACACCAAAAGATGAACACAACTTTCACAATTAATAACTCTTGGCAGCTAGTTACAAAAGAACATGGCTGAAAACAAGTTGCATCCAACTTGATTCACAACAGCCAATAGTAGTAAAGGAACTGGTCACGGACAGTGTCTGCTTCTCCTCCGGAGCACACCACGTAGGTGATACTCGCTGCTCGCTACCGCCGACGTTAACTCCTAACGCACAGCGTTAGCTCTGCTACTCGCAAGCTCGCTGCTCGCTCTCAAAGCTCACTAGTCGCTACTACTCGAAGCTCGCTACTCGCCACACTTAACATATGACGTTAACTCCTAACGCGCCGCGTTAACTCGCGATCAAGAAACTCGCCTAGGTCGCCTGCCGAACTGACTTCGGGTTCGATGCTCGCTAGGTAATGATGCTCGCTAGGTAATGATGCTTGCCACTTTTTATGCATGCTGTTAGAGGGGGTGCCCGTCCTATTTATCGGAATAAAGGAAGCCTTCTAGAAGCCGAGCTAACGTCGGCGTTAGCTCTAACGCTGGGCGATAGCTCACTTCAAAAACTCTAACACTCCTCCTTGAAGTGAGCTCCAGGAACAACTCCAAGCAACGAGCGAAGCCTCCAGAATGGCCCCGCAGATAGGGGCATTGTGAATATATCTGCAAGGTTATCTTCGCTCCGCACATGCTCCATTGTGATCAAGCCACCCAACACCTTCTCTCTGATGAAGTGATGCTCGATCTCTATGTGCTTGGTCCTTGCATGACACACTGGGTTGGTTACCAGTTTCAAGGCACTCTCATTGTCCCCGCGAAGCATAGTAGGTCCGCTGACCTCCTCGTCCATATCCTCCACTAGTCTCCTTAGCCAGACACACTCCTGAGCTGCTAAGCACGACGCCTTGTACTCGGCCTCGGTGGTAGAAAGGGAAATAGAGTCCTGCTTCTTACTACACACGAGATAGCAGCAGCTCCACACAAAAATACGTAACCTGATGTTGACTTGCGATCATCATCGTCACCTTCGTAGTCTGCATACGTGTACCCATGCAGCTTGAATTCAGACTCCTCTTTATAGGACAACCCCATCTCAAGGGTTCCCTTTACATACTTCAGAATCTCTTTAGCTGCCTCCAGTTGAGGCTTCCGCGGCTCCTGCATATACCGACTAACTCGGTCGACAGCAAAGGCGATGTCCGGCCTCGTGATAGTCAAGTAGATAAGACTCCCCGTCAGTGCCCGAAAGATCTTCGGATCAGGAAGAATCCTCCCTTCTTCCTTCTGAAGCTTCAGCCCAGCCTCCAGAGGAACGGAACTGCTTTTCCCTCCTTCATGTTGAATCTCTCGACGATCCTCTCGGCATAAGCCCTCTGGAAAACTTACAACTTGCCTCTTCTCTTTTCAACTTGAAGGCCAAGGAAATGGTGCAGTTCACTAAGATCCTTCATCTCAAAATGTATGGAGAGCTGCTGTCTCAGCGCCGCGACCTCCTCAGGGTTGTTCCCTGTCGCGATCATGTCGTCGACGTACAACAACACCAACACGTGAAGACCACCATTTTTCTTCACGAACATGCTGGAGTCTGAGTCTGAGGCATCATATCCACAGAACTGCAAGTACTCCACAATCTTCCCATACCAGGCTCTCGGTGCCTGTTTCAACCCGTAGAGGGCCTTCTTCAGCTTGCAGACATGATGTGGTAGTGACTTGGACACGTATTCAGGTGGTTGCACCATGAATATGTCTTTGTCAATCTCTCTGTACAGGAACACATTCTTTACATCAAGCTGCCACAACTTCCAACCTCGGCACGCCGCCAGAGCGATGATTGTCCTAACCGACGTCATCTTCACGATAGAACTAAATGTCTCCTCGTAGTCCTCTCTGTAGGTTTGTGAGAAACCCCGAGCGACAAGCCTCGCCTTGTATCGCTCTACTTCTCCATCCGCTCTCCTCTTGACCTTGTACACACATTTGCAGGTGTCAGGTTTGATGCCCTCCACCGTGGGAACAAGGTCTCATGTTTCATTCTTCTCTAGGGACTCTATCTTCTCGATCATGGCCGCGTCCCACTCCTTGATGCCAGCTGCATCATGAAAGCAGGCAGGTTCTCTCTCGTCGAGTGGTCCTGCGAAGAAGCAGGAGACCAAACTCACGAAGTTCCCCTCCTTATAGCGAGCAGGCGGGACGATGGTCCGCTTCGACCTCCTCAAGGCTTGACCACTATCTACCACTCCAGTAGACTCCTCTTCTTGAGCAACTCTCTAAACTCCTCTTGAAGCAGTGCTCTCCCTGCTTCTAGAGTTCGAAGCTCCCCCTGAGCCAGAAGGAGATGGGGCACTGGGAGATACCTCCAACTCCACAGTAGAGTCCTCTGTGACTCTCTCTTCTCCCCTGCTAGAATCTCCACTCTCCGGCAGCACCACAAAAGAGACTCCCTGATACAAGATCAGTTCGTCAAACACAACGTTGCGCGAGACGATGAAATTGTGGGTATGCGGATCCATGCACTTCCACCCCTTCTTTCGCTCATAGTAGCCAATGAAGACACACTTCCTCGCTTTCGGCTCCAACTTGGTTCTCTGAGCGTCCGGGACGTGCACGAAGCAGGTAGAACCAAAAACTTTCATGTGACCCACATTTGGCTTCTCCCCGAACATGAGCTGGTGTGGAGACACCATCCTGTTAGGACTCAGAGGTAGCCGGTTGATCACATGTGTAGCACACGTCATTCCCTCCGCCCATAAGGCCTTGGGAATGCTCTTGGCATGTAGCCAACTCCTGGTAGTCTCCACCAGATGGCGGATCTTCCTCTTTGCCACCCCATTCTGCTGAGGGGTGTGAGCGCAGGAGAGCTCCCGCCGAATGCCAAACCTCCTGCAGAAAGAAGCAAACTCATTGGAGGTAAACTCCCCTCCATTGTCGTTTCTCAGCTTCTTCACTCTGCGGTTCAGCCTTCCTTCCACAAGTTCCTTCCCCAAGTTCCTTCCCCTCTTGGAACTTCTCGAATAATTCTGACTTCTCTCTCAGAAAGTATACCCACGTATAGCGGGTGTAGTCATCCACCAGAACCAGCGCATACTTATTGCCTCCATAAGTAAGGGTGTTACACGGCCCCATAACATCAACATGTACGCACTCAAGAGGTGCCTTACACCTGGTCTCCGACTTGTCAAATGGAAGTCGATGTGACTTTCCATATTGGCAGACATCGCACACATGGCCATCGCCGTAGGAAGAGAGATGAGGCAGGCCACTCACTAGGCCCTTTGCCGTCATCATCTTCAGCTTGTCCATCCCCACATGACCCAGCCTCTCATGCCAGATCACTGCGCTGTCATTTGTCTTTAGCTTGTCCACGTAGGCATTTGTAGATAGAACATACAAATCCTTCACCCTTCTCCCGGTGAGCGTGAAGTCAGCATCGACACACGATAGGTTCTTCAGGAACTTCACCTCCTTCGGTCCAAACAGCACGTGGTATCCAGCATCCACTGCGTTAGCAACCAAGAAGAGGTTCTTCTTCATGCCCAAAACATGATACACACTCTTCAGTGTCACAGACTTCTCTTTACTCCCAAGGGATACCTTCCCTTCTCGCTCCACGGGATATACCGTATCATCCGCAGTGATGATAGCATCTGTTCCTTCATATGCTTCCAAGGAGTTGAACTTCGACATATCTCCAGTGAGATGATGCCCACAACCAGAATCCACTATCCAATCGTTCTCGAGGTTGATGGAGGCTAATACATCGACTGACGTTATCGTCATCTCTGCCAGGAAACAATTGTCTCCCCTCTCACCGCCCTGGTGACCTCCACCTCTTTGATGGTCTCCACCTCTCTGGTGATCTCCCTCCTTGTTAGCAACATGACCGACCTTCGGATTGGACTGGAAGTCCTTTGCCATGTGCCCGTACTTCTTACAGGCATAGCAAAGGGATCTCCCCATCTCATCACGCGCGGGGAGGAACTTCCTCCCATCTCCCTGAGAGGACGTTGAAGGTCCATCTCCGGAGTTCTTCTTTCTCTTGTCCCAGGACCTCCTCTTTCCTGAGAACAAAGCCTCGCCATCTCCCCCTGAGATGGACACTCCCGTCATCTGCTTCGCCAAGCTCTCCTATGACGACAGCAGGTTCTTTAGCTCCTATAGAGGGCTGAGTAACCCATCCTTGCATAGAAGTAACGAACGGGACATACTCCTTCCTCAAGCCTCGGAGTATGCGCCGCTTCAACTTCGCCTCTGAGATTGGCTCTTTAGGGTCTAAGGCCGAGATCTCCCCACATAGATTCTTCACCTTCAGGAAGAAGGTGGATATCGTCATCTCTCCTTGAGTGGACCTTGCCAACTCATTCTCTAGGAATTGTAGTCGCGCTACATTCTTCTTGTTGATTAGCCCGTCGAGGGCTTTCCAGATCTCAGACGCTGACTTGCAACCTATGATGTGGTAGAACAAGTCAGTTGATATGGCTCTCTTCAGAGTGAACTCCGCTTTGGCGTTAGTCTTCCTCCAAACTCTCACAGCTGGACCATTATCTTCGGCAGCTACTACTTCCTCTTGCTCCCCACCACCAACGACCTCCTAGAGGTCCTCTCCAAGAAGGTAGCTCTCCATACAATACTTCCACTTCTTGTAGTTGGTCTGAGTAAGCAACTCAATGCCAAGTCCCCTAGCATACCCTCCTCAGCCGTCCATCTTGGTTTCTCAGTCCTTGTTCCCACTATCTCTCTGATACCATGTGAAATTATTTGAAGTCGGAAGAGCACGTCAACCAACAAGGGAATAAGGACACCAAAAGATGAACACAACTTTCGCAATTAATAACTCTTGGCAGCTAGTTACAAAAGAACAGGGCTGAAAACAAGTTGCATCCAACTTGATTCACAACAGCCAATAGTAGTAAAGGAACTGGTCACGGACAGTGCCTGCTTCTCCTCCGGAACACACCACGTAGGTGATACTCGCTGCTCGATACCGCCGACATTAACTCCTAACACCCAGCGTTAGCTCTGCTACTCGCAAGCTCGCTGCTCGCACTCAAAGCTCGCTAGTCGCTACTAGTCGAAGCTCGCTACTCGCCACACTTAACGTCTGACGTTAACTCCTAACGCGCCGCGTTAACTCGCGATCAAGAAACTCGCCTAGGTCGCCTGCCGAACTGACTCCGGGTTCGATGCTCGCTAGGTAATGATGCTCGCCACTTTTTATGCATGCTCTTAGAGGGGGGTGCCCCTCCTATTTATAGGAAAAAAGGAAGCCTTCTAGAAGCCGAGCTAACGTCGGCGTTAGCTCTAACGCTGGGCGGTAGCTCACTTCAAAAACTCTAACAGGTGGCACAACCCATGTTGTGACATTGTCGAATGCCTTTGAGACGTGTTTCTTGGGCAAGTATGACAAAATAAAGTAGATGATTGCATTGCGCGCATCTCAATGCCTTTTTTTAGAAAAAGAGAGCTAAACAATTGAGGTTATATCTTAAAAAAATTGTTAGCATAATGTGGAGAATTTGTATAGTAAGACAAACATTGTCAACGACAGACTACAAAATTCAAGCCAATTCGAGTATAGCGTTAACTTGCATCGACTTAGGCTATGTTTGGCGGGGTGTTTTGAGAGCTGCACGCCGCAGCTTCTTAAACCGCCCCGCCAAACAGAAAAGTTACGCCCTGCAGTGGAAACAGCCACCGCCGAAATAGATCTAAAAACCGTGATTCGGGAGTCGTGATTATTTTTCACAACTCCTGGATCGCGGAATCGGCCGCGATTCCCTGCCCTAGCGCGACGATCTCCCAGTTCCTCTCCGAGCGGTCCTTCCTCCTCCTCTCACCTTCCAGTTACTCTCAGCGGCCCGTCCTCGTCGACGACAACATCTCCCCCTTCTTCTCAGCGGCCTCGCCTCATCTTCCTCCTCCCAGTTCTTCCCGCTAGCGGCCCTTCCTCGTCCTCATCAGTTCTCGACGACAACATCTCAGCGGCCCCTCCTCCTCTTCCTCCTCCCAGTTCTTCTCTGCGGCCGAAGAAGCTCCAAGGTTTGTCTTCCCCTTCCCAGTTCTTCCCAGCGGCCATTTGGGGTCTTTCAAATTTCTTCAGGCATTATAATTTCTTCAAATTTCTAATTTTTTTTTCAGGCATTATAGGAATCGATGTAGTAGAATGTAATGGATCCATTCATATGTTGTGCTTTTTACTTGTTATTTATGTTGTGGTTATTACTTGTATGAATGTTTTGGATCCATTCAAATGTTGTGTTATTACCCGTTTTGAATGTTATAATGTTGTTTGGATCCATTCATAATGTTGCAAATGTACTTTATAAATGTTGCAAATGTTAGGATCCATTCATAATGTTGCAAATGTTAGGATCCATTCATAATGTTGTGTTAATTTTATTTGGATTGTTTTTTTATGTTTGGTAATTTAGATGGTAATATCAAAAGATGGTGGGATATCGGCCAACTGGGAGTCAACCATCACGTTCTGACCCAGAGTTCGATGTATGTAATGGGAACGAAAGTTTTGTTCATGCAGAGGCATACGAACTACGACCAAACAATCGTCCAAGAACAATTGATCCAAACCCGAATATTGCACCTAGTACATTTGAAGGAACGGGAGCTACTGAAATGTCGAACACCAGGGACTTCATAGCGGATCAACAGACGGAATATCATAGGTATGAAACATTAAGGGTTTTAATTTTGTAAACTATATTACCTATAAAATTATATAATTGATTAATTACATTACTATTTTACTATGCAGTTGAGGTTCGATGATCGAAAGCGTTGATGTCAAACAGCTTAACAACTTCTCCGTTTGAAACAGCACTGCAACAGTTGTTCTTCTAAACAGATTCATCCACCACTCTGCAGAACAGCTGATTATTCCACCACTGCTTCCCCCACTGCTTCACCAGTCGCTGCAGCCGCGCCAAACAGAGCCTTAACAGATGTTCCAAAAAGAGGCCGTGGCTCGTGTAGTCAATGGATGATGTTTGGATGCTCGATATAGTCAACGGAAATCTTGTGTCTAAGTGATGATTATCATGCATTGGTTAGAATTTTGTGAACCATTGTTATTGAAAAAATAATATGCAAATACGAAAAAAATTTGATTTTTGAATGTCGAGTGAATGATTGTATTTTTAGAGATTGAAAATGTACACGATAGTCAAAATTAAGTACTCTTGAATGTAGATGGCTAAAATTCTCAAGTGGCAAAGTAGCCCTAGCTAGTTATTCAAAAGCCCAAAGACTCAGTTATCAACAGTTTGTTGAAGGAATAAGTGTTGGAGATGCGGAGTCTGATCGTACTGTCAATTAATCCACTACTTTTCGCGGATCCAACCGAAACTCTAGTGCCGCGCGATTGTGCGCGCGCAGTACCGCGCGCTGCCGCGCGGTTGCGCGCTGCCGCGCGGTTGCGCGCTGCCGCGCGGTTGCGCGCTGCCGCGCGGTTGCGCGCTGCCGCGCGGTACCGCGTGGCGCGCGGTTGCGCGCGCGCGGTACCGCGTGGCGACGCGCGCGTGGTGGTTCTCGGGCGGTTCTGCGGCTGTTTTGGGCGGTTTTTCTCCTCCTTGCTCATGCCTCCACTATCTTAGTGGGGAGTGTGGTATTTGGCTAAATTCAGCCCAGATCTCTTTATAAAATAGATGAGGACTCATCACTAGTAACTAAGGGCGTCGTTGAGAGTTTTACCGCGAGTTTACGGCTTGCATTATTTTTAATTTATCTATATATTGAAAATTGCAATTATTCATCAAATTTGTAAATCACATTTCTCCGCGAAATTTATACATGGAGAAATAATTAGTGTATGCTTCCCTAAGGTTCAACAATTCTCACATAAGAAATATAGTAATACAATTAAACACATCAACTTTATTAATGGTATTTAATTTATAGAAGTTATAATTAAATACATTAATACTAATTTTTACATTAATTAATTGATATTTGATAGTATATTTATTTTAAGCTGCTTAATTTAATTGATAGTAAGTTAGGAAGAGGCCCGCTCATATTTTTAACTACAATATAGAAGAAGTTGCCTTTGGTACAACATTCAAAATTACCAAATATATCCTCATTTTTGTAGGCGTTTGTTATCTGCACTACAATTTTGGCTATCCGCACTCTTTTTGTATGAGTTATTACGCGTCTTTTTGAAATATGTCTTGTACATGCATTTCAAAAATGCATGTACAAGGTGTATTTGCAAAAATTCATTATACTTACCGAAATATTTCAATCAGGACGGCAATACGTCTTGTGCGTGCTTTTTTAGGAAAAGTGTTCAACACAAAAGTTGTAGATCTCGATGAGATCAACAAATTTCTTGTTGATCACTTTTCCTAAAAATGCATGTACAAAGTATTTCCAAAGGACACGTAATAACTCATGCATTTTATGAAAACAATAGCCTTCTTTTACTCCAATGGCTTAGCATATATCATAAAAAAAATGAAAATTAATAAAATGTAATGACTATTTGTGTAATTGCATCGTACCCTTATAATAAAAATAATGATAGAAATTCATAAAATTCAAAAGTTTTTAGTAGACCTCCTAGTCCTACTATGGTAGGTTATCATTAGGCCTAAAAAAACTAATTTTGAAATATAATGACTTACTTTAAAATAATTTTTTCTTGTTAAAATATAAATGTTTTTTAAAAAATAGTTATAAAATATTGATGTATATTTTTTTACGGTCATTTTGAGTACTCATATATATGTTACGGGCGCAGCCCGCCGTCGCCAACCGGGTACTGTCGAATGCGGGTGCAGCCCACCGTCGCCAGCCGGGTACTGTCGAATGTGGGCATACTCACTCAAATGCGGGCACAGCCTGCTAGGAGTCAGCGAGCACGGGCGAAACCCGTGCGGAGCTGCCCATAGCGTATATGTATATTTGAAAAAAAAAAAAAATACTAGAAAATAATAATAAAGGACATGACGCGTGTGAATTAAATAATATATTTACTCGGTAAAAGACGGGAAGAAAAATTCCTTGGTGGGTCCCGTGAAGCACTAGCTAGGGAAGTGTGTTTTGGCGGAATTTTATAACATGACAAAGAATGTCTAATTATTAATTTATTGTAATATTTACATCATCTCATATTCTCACAATAGGATAAGAAAGTAAAAGCACAGAGCAGTTGTGAGATCCCCATCACTTGAGTTCTCTACGTGCTTACAAACCGAATAATCCCACGTGTATGATTAAGCACATTAATTATCCTCCAACTTATTATTAACCTTAATTAGTGGGAGATGGCCTGAACATTCCCGTTTAAATTAGTGGCGACCGTTAGAGATGGAGCGGAGACGAAGATAAAATAATATTCTTGAATGGAGTTTCCTCTGCATGTAGAGATTATTCAAAATGACATAAAACCATTTATGAAAAATGCACCGGAGAAAAATATGCGCAAACAAACGGAGCAACGATCCATAGAACGTGTGTTTGACATGACGACGGTAATGAACGCCACCGAGAAAATAAAGCTAGTTTTCAATATAATAATGAGTGAAATTCCATAGGTGAAGCCTGGCATCCAATTGGAAACCGAGTGATATTTTCAAGCCGCCTTCTCAGCTTGGGGTTGGAAGCTAAGTGAGATCTTCGAAGGTCGAAGAAGATCTTCGAGCAATCTTCAGGGAATCTTCGAACTCCGAAGAATGTCTTCGAGCGTTGAAGGAGATCTTCGAGAGTCTAGGTGATATTCGAAGGGATTTTCAAGCTTCGAATGAGATCTTCGAAGGAATCTTGAAGCGCCCAAGCTAGGGGTACTTCGAAGGAATCTTCAAGCGCCTAAAAGGAACTCAGAGGGATCTTCGAAGGAATACTCTAGAGTTCTCTCAGGCGTGGAAGGTCCAATCCTTTCAAATTAATGAGAGCTCTGAGTCCCTCTTATAGCTTCTAAGAAAAGCGTTTTGGTACTTATGCCGCTATAGGGTGTGGCTATCCGCACACCGGTGAAAGAAAGTTTTACTATTTGCACCCCATGATGAGGGATTTAACTATGCACATCACTATGATGGAGGATTTTACTATGCACTTTCATGATGTGGGATTTTATTATGCGCACCTCTATGATGGTGTATTTTACTATTCGCACCCATGATGGGGATTTTATTATTTGCATCCCATGTTGGAAGATTTTACTATTCGCACTCCCATGATCGGAGATTTTACTATTCACACTTTCCACTATTCGCACCGCCATGATGGATGATTTTCTATGCGCACCCTCATAATGGGGATTTTACTACCCGCACCAAATGGTCGAAATTTAACTATTCTCACATCCGTGATGAGAGTTTTTACTATTCGCACCTCAATGACGGGGATTTTACTATTCACACTCAATGGTGGGAGGTCTAACTATTCGCACCGCATGGTGCATTCCGGCGTCTGTTTGGAAGACCAAACTGACTTAGAATTGCGTGAGAATTGACCCATTGGAATTGTATCAGCAAACCGATTAAAGTCGCGGCGAAAAATCTCTTTTTGACCAAACCCATGATTGAGGAACCCCATCATCTAGTATATTTGTTTTGATTAAATTTTTAGCTGTGCATTGTTTGCACAAAGAAGAAGAAAAATCGACCTCAAAGATGACAACAAACAAGGGGGCTCTTGTCCATTGGATTGGATTGAAATCCCACGAGCGAGATCGTGCGAATTCCACCCTGGAGTTCCCGCACAAACTCCAGAGGAACCGGATCCAAAATCTTGTTTTTCTTTTACTTAGTGCACGAGTTAATTTAAAATATTAGTTCTCAAGCTGTCAGCATCCTCAAATATATATCTAGAATCATTAAAATCATTAGGGAAGTTTTTCTATAAATTTATTTCAAACTTAACTTTTTATTTTGAGACTAATATAAGAAAAATAAAAATTTAAAAACATATTTGGAAATTAAACTAAATTAAAAGACAAATTTAAATATTTTGCCTTTGAATTAGAGCAAAGAAAATAAGAATAAAATTTTCAATGGGTTAAGGTTTAGAACATGAAAATGCAAACATAAATCTCCTTAACACCGGTGGGTCGATTTTGCAGGCCGTGGGCGGGTCGTGTGACCCGATGGGTCTTGCTCTCCCTGTCGGCCTGGCAGTGGTCAGTCAAAGTTGTCGCAGGGGGCAAGCGTGAGAGCAAAGGGGCCGGCCAAGTGGGCGCATCTGGTGCGTTGGACCAACGGATGGTCATGCATGCATGGGCTGGCCCATGCTGACCGATTTGTCCTCTCACGCACACTAATATATATAGAGCGATGTTAAATGCATGTCGATTTTGGCAATATGCAGGCCGCGGATATATGCAAGCCAAAAAATTATTCAAGCAGGCGAAATTTCATATTTGCACACCATATTCAAAAATCAAATTAATATTTTCCTAAATAAATCACCAAGCAAAATAACATTCATAAAATAAGTAAGTAAAATATTATGCGTGCGAGGTTACGTTGAATGTCATTATTTCGATGGAGTATCCCTAAAGGCGCTAACCGCACCCCATCTATGGGGGTGCGGTTGCACCCCATCTATGGGAGTGCGGTTATCCAAAGAACCCCCACTAGCAACGTAACTACCCGAAGTATAACCATCGCCGCCATGGCCGCCATCGCCGCCGCCGCCGCCATCGCCGACATCGCAGACGACGTCGCGATCGTCGTCATCGCCGACGACGTCGCGATCGTCGCCATCGCCGCCGTCACTATCGCCGTAGCAAATACCTATGAACAAATTTATGTCAGTTGTAATTTAAAAATACATCGGACTCGGACAAATTAAACGAGTAAACTCCTTGGGGATACAGTTGCATGGAAGGAAAAAACACATAATACGTAAAGTTTTAGAGGGATTGCACTGATGGCCATAATCCCTTTCTAATATGTTGGCATCAATTACAGTGAGATTATTTATGTTTTTGCTTTGATCAGCGCCCAATTCCTTCTGTTGTTCTTTACGCGTGTAAGTTTAGGGTTTCTTACTACTATTTTTATAGCCAAACTTGATTCAGTTTCAGCCTACAGATTCTGAGTTACCTACTTACCTCCACTATTGTGACAGAGTAACAGAGTTCCATGGAAGCATTGTGAATTGGTAGTTTAGCTCTAATTAGCTGAGAAGAATGGTTTTGGAATATAGACCTTATGTTTTGAACATTAATAGACAGCATGTTATGATTTATCTTGTTTAAATTGGAGTTTTTTTCCTTTAAATGTTGTGTTGCCATTGTCCTAAATCCAAATTGTGATGTTTAAATTTATGGTTAACTAGGTTTTAATAAGGTTTATGATGATGGGTGAAATAGACAGCATGTTAACTAGCTAATGTTTAACTAGGCTTATCATGCTAAAAGACATGTTAACTAGGTATTTGCTGACAAGTCCTGTACTTGGTGCCCGGGTCGAACAAAAATTCTGGGTCCGCCACTGTATATATATATATATATATATATATATATATATAGAGAGAGAGAGAGAGAGAGAGAGAGAGAGAGAGAGAGAGAGAGACGAGTGACAGGGCACGGGCCCCGTGCAGACGTCGACATTCTGCGGGGATGGCGGCATTCGGCGGGGGCGGCGTCATTCGGCGGGGGCGGCATCATTCGGCGGGGGCGGCGATATTCGGTAGGAGAGGCATTCGGCGGGGGAGGAGACATTTAGCGGGGGCGGCGACATTTTGCTGGAGAGGGCGGTCCATATTTATATACGTATATATAAAACATTGTTCAATGTTGTTCAACAAAAACCATGTGGTGTGATGCTTGTTATCTTTGTTTGACATAGTGAAAATCTGAGTTCAATTCTCAGCTTCTTATGTGCACTTTCCTAAAAGCTTTCTTCAAAAACATATGTTGATTTCATAGTTAAAGACGACTACTTCTTTTCACACTTTGCATGAAACACATGTTTGAAAAACATGGTCAAAAGATGGCTAGCAGCTTTCACACTTAGGAGAAAATTATCTCATCACTCAGATGCAACCCACGTACCCAGGGGAGGATCCAGAGGGGGGCCTGAGGGACACTGGCACCCCCATTATTTTTCAAAATTGTTAGTGGATTTGGATTCCTCTCATCGAGACAATGAATTCTGACTACTATATGTCAAAAACAGTGACCAGATGAGAGAGAAATAGCTCCGATAAGATGGAAACGTTCTCACGTCACGTAACTAGTTTTTTTGGGACAAATATTGGCTATTCGCGGACCAAAGTTGGTTATTCACAGACCAAATTTGGTTATTCGCATGCCAAGTTCAGCTATGTGAACTCCCAAAATTAATTTCCAACATGCGACTCACGATCACGATCCTCCTACTCACCCCGCTAGCATTGGGGTTTAGAAATTTTTTGTGCACCCCCAATTTATAATTTTCTGGATCCGTCACTGCGCGTACCATCCTCCATTTACATTCAACGTTCCTGCAAATTATACCAGCCAGAGGCCCTGCGTCGAGATGTGTTGATTGGGCCAACATTCATACTGAAAGTGACGTTTTTCTCGACACATACAACATCTGTTGATAATTTAAACCTGAGGAGAATAGTCTTGTTGCGGGTCGTTCAATGCTCTCCTGGGCCGGTCGAGCTGAACCGCCTGTGCTCGAGAGTGAGCTGAACGCGCAAACATTCAAAAGTGAGTACCAACAGTAGACAGCAGGATTTTTACGTGGAAAACCCAAAAAGGAAAAAACCACGGGGCCTAGCCCAGTTTTGAATGATCCACTAGTGTTGTGAGTTACAGAAAGTTATTTTTCGAGGGTGACATGACACCTATCGTTACAGAGATTTTTCTAAGTCTTCGGGAGCTGAGCGTGGTGAAACGTGCTCAGAGACAACCTAGAGCGAAGCGCTGCGTAGCGGCCTGGAGCGGGGCGCTGCCGAGCGGCTTGGAGCGGGGCGCTGCGGAGCGGCCTGGAGCGGGGCGCTGCGGAGAGGCCTGGAGCGGGGCGCTGTGGAGCGGCCTGGAGCGAGGAGCTGCGGAACGTCGATGGGGTCCGCACTAGAGAGTTTGGAGCCCAACCGGGATCCTCCCAAGGTCCTTGGAGGAAAGCTGGAATGCTGACGGAAATCCCCAAGGGGAAGATTGAAGGTTGATGAAGATCTTCCAAGAGTTTTCCCCGGAAAACTTAAGAGCTCATTCTTCTTCCGATGCCCAAAAAGCCCCTCAAATGAAGGCATGACTCCACTTTTATAGTTTTTGAGGAGGGCGTTCCGCTAACTGCACCTTGCCGATTCTTGGATGAGCGAATGAGAATGCTTGATTTGGGGCACACAGCTCGCCAATTTCGAAGTTATGACGAGTTTGCCCCCCGGTCACACTGGGCAGCCCGCGCAATCTCCCTGGTGGTGGTGGTAGCCGGTGATCGCCGTCGGCGATGGACGATAGCGGCGCGCTCCGCGGAACAAGCATAAGCGAGAGTGCTTCTTGCGGACCACAAGAGAGCAGGAGCGTTTCCCGTGGAGCTGGAGCGGAAGAGCTCTTTCTGCGGAGCAGGAGCGCGCGTAAGCACTCTAGCGGACCGGATGCTCGTGGAAGCGCTCCTTGCGGAGCTGGAGCGCTTTCTGCGGAGTAGGTGCGAGCAGAAGCGTAGGAGCGCCTCCCGCAGAGCAGGAGCGAGCAGAAGCACTCTTGCGGAGCAGGCGAGAGCGGAAGAGCTCTCCGGGGAGCGGAAGCGCCTTCCGCGAAGCAGGAGCGAGCGGGAGCGCCTCCCGCGGAACAGGAGCGAGCGGGAGCGCAGAAGCGCCTCCCCGCGAAGCAAGAGCGAGCGGGAGCGCAGGAGCGCCTCCCGCGGAACAGGAGAGAGCGGGAGCACAGGAGCACCTCCCCGCGGAGCAGGAGCGAGCGGAAGCACAGGAGCGCCTCCAGCGGAACAGGAGCTAGCGGGAGCGCAGGAGCGCCTCTCGCGGAGCAGGAGCGAGCAGAAGCACTCTTGCGGAGCAGGCGAGAGCGGAAGCACTCTCCGGGGAGCCGAAGCGCCTTCTGTGAAGCAGGAGCGAGCGGGAGCGCTGGAGCGCCTCCCGCGGAATAGGAGCGAGCGGGAGCGCAGAAGCGCCTCCCGCGGAGTAGGGGCGAGCGGGAGCACAGGAGCGCCTCTCGCGGAGCAGGAGCGAGCAGGAGCGCCTCCTGCGAAGCAGGCGGGAGCGGAAGCGATAACTCGAGGCTACTTAGCTGCAAGATCTAGACCGGGCACCAGAGCTAGAACCGCCCTACGGGTCCGGGCGAGGCTGCGATGAGAAATATTCAGTCCGACTCAAACCGAGCCCTTTTAGGGGAACCCCATTAATTGCCCCCCAGTTTTCGGAGGCCGAGACTTACGGTCGATAGTCCGAAAATTTCTATCATTCGTTACGAGCCCGCGGGAGTGTGTCTCGCCAGGGCGGACCTCACATTTTGCAGCGGGAAACTTCCGCCTCACAATCAGGCTAACCATGTACTTACTCAGACGCGATCCCCTCAATTGTTCAACGCTCTCTTGGGTCGGTCGAGCTGAACCGCCTTTTCTCGAGAGTGAGCTGAACGCGCAAACATTCAAAAGTGAGTACCAACAGTATACAGCAGGATTTTTACGTGGAAAACCCCCAAAGGAAAAAACCACGGGGCCTAGCCCAGTTCTGAATGATCCACTAGTGTTGTGAGTTACAGAAAGTTATTTTTCAAGGGTGACATGCCACCTATCGTTACAGAGATTTTTCTAAGTCTTCGGGAGCTGAGCGTGGTGAAACGTGCTCAGAGACAACCTAGAGCGAAGCGCTGCGTAGCGGCCTGGAGCGGGGCGCTGCCGAGCGGCCTTGAGTGGGGCGCTGCGGAGCGGCCTGGAGCGGGGCACTGCGGAGCGGCCTGGAGCGGGGCGCTGCGGAGCGGCCTGGAGCGGGGCGCTGCGGAGCGGCCTGGAGCGGGGAGCTGCGAAACGTCGATGGGGTCCGCACTAGAGAGTTTGGAGCCCAACCGGATCCTCCCAAGGTCCTTGGAGGAGAGCTGGAATGCTGACGGAAATCCCCAAGGGGAAGCTTGAAGGTTGATGAATCTTCCAATAGTCTTCCCCGGAAAACTTAAGAGCTCCTTCTTCTTCTGATGCCCAAAAGTCCCCTCAAATGGAGGCATGAATCCACTTTTATAGTTTTTGAGGAGGGCGTTCCGGTAACTGCGCCATGTCGATTCTTGGTTGAGCGAATGAGAATGCTTGATTCGGGGCACACGGATCGCCAATTTCAAAGTTATGACAAGTTTGCCCCCCGGTCACACTGGGCAGCCCGGGCAATCTCCCTGGTGGTGGTGGTGGCCGGCGATGGACGATAGCGGCGCGCTCCGCGGAACAAGCATAAGCGAGAGCGCTTCTTGCGGACTACAAGAGAATGCGAGTGTTTCTCGTGGAGCAGGAGCGGAAGAGTGCTTTCTACGGAGCAGGAGCGCGCGTAAGCGCTCTTGCGGACCGGATGCTCGTGGAAGCACTCCTTGCGGAGCGGGAGAGCTTTCTGCGGAGTAGGTGCGAGCAGGAGCGTAGGAGCGTCTCCCGTGGAGCAGAAGCGAGTCGGAGCGCAGGAGTGCCTCCCGCGGAGCAGGAGCGAGCAGAAGCACTCTTGCGGAACTGACGAGAGCGGAAGAGCTCTCCGGGGAGCGGAAGCGCCTTCCGCGAAGCAGGAGCGAGCGGGAGTGCAGGAGCGCCTCCCGCGGAACAGGAGCGAGCGGGAGAGCAGGAGCTCCTCCCCGCGGAGCAGGACGAGCGGGAGCGTAGGAGCGTCTCCCGTGTAACAGGAGCGAGCGGGAGTGCATGAGCGCCTCCCGCGGAGCAGGAGCGAGCAGAAGCACTCTTGCGGAGCAGGCGAGAGCGGAAGCGCTCTCCAGGGAGCGAAAACGCCTTCTGCGAAGCAGGAGCGAGCGGGAGCGCAGGAGCGCCTCCCGCGGAACAGGAGCGAGCGGGAGCGCAGGAGGGCCTCCCACGGAGCAGGGGCGAGCGGGAGCGCAAGAGCGCCTCCCGCGGAGTAGGCAGGAGCGGAAGCGATTACTCGAGGCTGCTTAGCTGCAGGATCTAGATCGGGCACCAGAGCTAGAACCGCCCTACGGGTCCGGGCGAGGCTGCAATGAGAAACATTCAGTCCGACTCAACCCGAGCCCTTTTAGGGGAACCTCATCAATTCTCTACCATTCATATAGTTATTTATAGGTTTTTTGGCACTTTGCACCATTCATTTGCTCATGTTTGTCATTTTGCACCATGAAATTTTAAATACGGCGCTTTGCACCCCAATTTGTATATATTTTGGCACTTTGCACCATAGAGCTAGCATTGTTTTGAAGGATATTTTCGTCTAACTTTCTTACCAATAGGCATATACGTCTGATTCCTTCTCAGAGCCGCCCAAATCCTTCAGATATAGCCATTCGAATTTAAGGGATTTTGGTCTCATCTGGAACGTAAATATCCCACAAATTTAAGCATGCGGTGCAAAGTGTCAAAATAAATGCAAATGAGAGAGTGCAAAGTATCATATTTAAAATTTCGGAATGCAAAGTATTAAACATGATAAAATGAGTGATGCAGTGTGCAAAAAATCCTTATTTATAGCCGTAGAAAATAGTCAAAACACTCTATGTATCCATTGAAATATAAAATTTCTTATACTGCAATAAAATATAACATTTAAATTTAGAGCAATGTTATACGCAGGCCTGTTTTGGCTGTATGCAGGCCGTAGATATATGCAGGCCGCCAATTATTTCATACATGCCAAGTTTAATATATGTAGGTCAATTATTTCATGCCCAAAATTAGTGTAGGGCGTTGTTTCTTGCAACGGCTGAAATGCTTTTATTTTACCACTAAATTTGATGTTTGATGTCTTAATACAGATGAAACCCATTAGATGTTAGCCGCGGGTGAAAACGCCGGCAGAGGCGGGAGATGGTCGCCGGCGGAGGCGGGAGATGGTCGCCGGCGGAGGCGGGAGATGGTCGTCGGCGTAGACGGGAGACGGTCGCCAACGGAGATGGTCGCGGGTGGCTGCGGAATCGCGACAACAAAGATGGACGCGGGCGGCGGCGGAGATGGTCGCCATCATGCCCTGCATGTTGAAAAAAGAAAATGAGTTTAAAAAAAATGCGGCTTGCATACAAACAAAACAGGCCTCCGTCTAACATTGCTATAAATTTAGAGCAATGTTATACGCAGGCCTGTTTTGATTGTATGCATTCCGTGGATATATGTAGACCGTCAATTATTTCATGCAGACCGAATTTAATATATGTAGGACAGTTATTTCATGCCCAAAATTGATGTAGGACGTTGTTTCCTTCTTGCATATCCTTGTCTGTTTTCTCCAATGGCGGGAAGATAGCCATGGACTTCACAGATCTGATGCCCAAGTTCCCATGGAAGACGGTCTGCACGATGAGCAGGGTGCCCGAATCGACGATCAACACGGACGTCTTCCAGGACTCGCCGTCGATGCACGCGATGCAAATATGGTGTTGTGAGGACGGATGTTCCGCCAAATGGGATGGAGTAGAGTCACGGGCGGACCCACATATGTGCTTCAGATATTTGAATTATAATAAGGGTGGGGTTAAAGGCAAACCAGAATTGGCTATTGGCAAACCAATTTCTATGAGTTAATACGCGCCTTTTGAAAATACGCTTTGTACATGCATTTATAGGAAAAGTGTTCAACACGAAAATTGTAGATCTCGTCGAGATCTACAACTTTCGTGTTGAACACTTTTCCTAAAAATGCACGCACAAGACGTATTGTCGCCATGATCGTAACTATAGTGAATTTTTGAAAATAACAAGAAAATACGCTTTGCACATGCATTTTTAGGAAAATTGTTCAGCACGAAAGTTGTAGATATAGACGAGATCTACAATTTTCGTATTGAACACTTTTCCTAAAAATGTATGTAAAAAGTGTATTTTCAAAAGGCGCGTAATAACTCATAGAAATTGGTTTGCCAATAGCCAATTCTGGTTTGCCTTTAACACCACCCTATAATAATTAAGCTGAGGGTAAAAAAGTAATAAGCTAGCGTCTTCTTCATAATACAGGGTGGACGTACCACGGATAAACTAACCGCACTCATGAATCATTTATTTATATAGATATATTGTTAATAGTACTAATAAGAAAAATTAAATGGCAATAAATTCGCCTTAATAATTAAAATAAATAAGAAGTGCGTCATTAAGAAAAAATTAATAGCTGATATGAGCTGTATTTTAGTGGCGCTGTGTTAAGCTTTTGCCGGTAGATTCCTGTTATCTTAAGGCTTGGCCACTCATTAGAAGTTCAAATGCTGTTTTTTTTAATTGCATTTTTTTAAATTTTTATTTAATTTATCTTTTGTCCGAGTGCTGACTAGGATACAATTTGTCCCTGACCCTATATATTTGTTGAGAGAATTTTTATGTCCTAGTTAAATGTTTTTTTTCAAACCCGGGCCCGAGCTGATTGGCCTCGAACCAACCGGGTCTCGCACCTGAAATTGACTCGAATTAAGGTTCGGGGCTCATCGATGCGCATTGCACGGGCACGCGCCAGCAAGAATTTACGTTATTTGATGATACATTTGATGTTGGACAATTATCTTCAACTGAGCCGCTTCTTCGTGCTTCGGTTGATATAACCGGATGAATGAAATTCGGGCATTCTCGCTCGATCACCACAAATTTTATCCAGATGTAACACAGCCGTCCAAATGATAATAAAGTTTTTTTGAAAATTAACAACTTTTTGAAAACTGGGCCTCGATCTTGGACCGGCCGGTTCAACCAGTCCGATCGTGAATTGGAGGGGGGCCAAAGGGACACTAACACCTCTTATTTTTGGCGATTTGTTATAAGCAGACAAAAATTTGGCTATTCGTAAATCAAAGTTGGAAATCCAATTTGGGTATTCGCAGACCGAACTCAGCTATGTGCACCCCCAAAATTAATTTTGAACATTTTATGTACTATTATATTTAAAAAAAAAAACAATGCACCCTCATTTATAATTTTTTCAATCCACGAAAGCAAAAATGTAAACAGATGGATGCTGAAAGATGGGGTTGATGATAATGCTTCGATGTGGAGAGTTGTTTTCAATGCAAGGGAGGAATTTTTTTTGGGTAGGCGTAGCGTATAATACTTATATACGCGTGGATTGAGAATCGTAAGATTGGTTATCGGACGGCTGGATTTCAAAGGAAAAAAAAGTTACGGCCGAATTTTCAAAAACAATAACGTCAGACCGGATAATTTTGAAAAAAAAATCATATTTTTATAAAAATGTCTTAATTAAGAATCTTTTTTTTAAGTAAAATACAACAAAAAATATATAAGAAAAGGTGATTGTTATCCGCACTACAGTTTTGGCTATCCGCACTCTTTTTGAATAAGTTATTACATGCCTTTTGAAAATACGTCTTGTACATGCATTTTTAGGAAAAAAATGTTCAACACGAAAGTTGTAGATCTCGTCGAGATTTACAACTTTCGTGTTAAACACTTTTCCTAAAAATGCACACACAACCCAAAATTCGCTATAATTACGCACATATTTCAATCAGGGCGGCAATATGTCTTGTGCGTGCATTTTTAGGAAAAGTGTTCAACACTAAAGTTGTAGATCTCGATGAGATCTACAACTTTCGTGTTGATCATTTTCCTAAAAATGCTTGTACAAGACTGTTGTACACCCGTAAAGACCTTAGGACACGCCTAAAGAAAGCCCCGCAAAAGAGAGGTGGGGTCAGCGGTCCGCACGCAGTCGCTCGAATCGAAGAAACCGAGCCTGCGATTTCCACCGCCAACCGCCAGAAACAAAGCGCGCAAGCGCGTGCACTACCACGCGCACGGTAGCACACGGGCAGCGCCCCCCCGTCGCGGGAGAACGGCCCCGCCACACCCCCTCGTGGTGCGGCTCGCGCAGAACCGCACCCTCCTTGGGGGTGCGGCCCAGCCGCACACCCCTTGTGGGGTGCGGCCCCGCCGCACCCCCCAAGGGGTGCGGCCCCGCCGCACCCCCCAAGGGGTGCGACTCCGTCGCGCCGCTTGTGGAGCGCGGCCCGGCCCCCTCCCCTCACCCTTTTCTACAGGAGAGCTCGCCAGGGGGCCC
This sequence comes from Dactylorhiza incarnata, assembly GCA_033032865.1. NCBI lineage: Eukaryota > Viridiplantae > Streptophyta > Magnoliopsida > Asparagales > Orchidaceae > Dactylorhiza > Dactylorhiza incarnata. The sequence continues at coordinate 1,078,490 of JAWHQI010000282.1, read as the reverse complement.
GCCGTATTCACGCCCCGCCCCCCCGTCGGGTGCGCCGGATCCCAATTCCACCTTGAGGGACAACTCCCCACTCCACCATTCGCTCAGAACGCCTCCGCGCTCACGCGCGCTCAGAACGCTTCCGAGCGCACTCAAAATGCCTTCGCGCTCACGCGCGCTCAGAATGCTTCTGTGCTCACGCGCGCTCAGAACGCCTCCAAGCGCGTTCAAAGCGCTTCCAGGTCCGTTGCGCGCTCAGAACGCTTCCGCGTTCACGCGCGCTCAGAACGCCTCCAAGCGCGTTCAAAGCGCTTCCAGGTCCGCTGCGCGCTCAGAACGCTTCCGCGTTCACGCGCGCTCAGAACGCCTCCAAGCGCGTTCAAAGCGCTTCCAGGTCCGCTGCGCGCTCAGAACGCTTCCGCGTTCACGCACGCTCAGAACGCCTCCAAGCGCGTTCAAAGCGCTTCCAGGTCCGTTGCGCGCTCAGAACGCTTCGAGCGCGTTCGAAGCGCTTCCAAGTTCGTTGCGCGCTCAGAACGCTTCTGAGCGCGCTCAGAGCATTCTCACTTTTTGTCTTTCAGGCTTCTCACTTTTTGTCTTTCAGGCTTCTCACTTTTTGTCTTTCAGGCTTCTCACTTTTTGTCTTTCAGGCGTCTCACTTTTTGTCTTTCAGGCGTCTCATTTTTCAGGAACGGCCAGTCGCCTTTTTCGCCTCCAACGGAACTGCCCGAACTGCCCGAGCTGCCCAAGCTGCCCGAGGGGCAAGGTGGTCATTTACGAAAAATGGCGATCCGAGGGCCCCGAACCGGAGAATATGATTCGTCCACCGGGCATTTATGGAAACTACCAACGACGAAATTACCGGGTCACCCCCGGCCAAAGCTATAAAATGAGCCCCAAGGCTTCATTTGAGAGGACCTGGACTTCTGGACCTGGGAGAGTTCCTTGCAGACTTTTACGGAATTCTCCTTCGGTGCTTGAAGATTTCCTTTCCGGACTTGAAGATTTCCTTCATCCCGAAAGGCGACGCAGCTGCTCACTTTTGTTCCCCGGAGCAGCTCACTTTTGTTCCCCGGAGCAGCTCACTTTTGTTCCCCGGAGCAGCTCACTTTTGTTCCCAGGAGCAGCTCACTTTTGTTCCCCGGAGCAGCTCACTTTTGTTCTCCACCTTTCTCAGAAGGAGAAAAGGACTTAGTTTTTTCCAAGAGGCGGCCTATCGCCTTCGGATCTCTCTATCTCTCTACTACTGTAACGAGTTGCGGCCTGTCGCACTTGAGTTCTAAGTCTCACTTTGTAACCCCCCTGAAGATAGTGGAATTTGGTCGGCACAGCTCCGACCACGTGGTTTTTTACCCTTTCCGGGTTTTCCACGCTAAAAAGTCCCAGTGCAATCAACGAATCTCTAATTGACTGTTTGCGCGCTTAGTTCGCTCACGAGCTAAGGTGGTTCAAGTGAACCGGTCTACCAAGAGCCCTAAGCGTTCCGCAACAGTTTAGCGCCGTCTGTGGGAACATTCCCAACAACTCTTCAAAAGCCGACTGCCATGGCAAGGAAGAGTGCTCGCACTACTGAAGGATCGATGCCGGAAGGACGCGTCGACCCGGCTCCCTCCCACTCGCTTATCGATGCACCTCGCGCAGAGGAGGCACTATCGGCACCCGCGGCGGGTTTGGAGGTGCGCATGCGGCAGATCGAAGAACATCAAGCTGAGATGTTGGCTCTCGTAAGGAATCTTGGGGCTCCTCCAGCTCCGATTCAGCCGCCAGCTCTGAACGCACCACCACCCCCAATTCTGAATCATGCCCCGAACGGGGAGGCCACCCAGGAAGACGAAGCCTCGGAAGGATTCTCCAATGCGGCAAGTTCCGCTCACCTTGCCCCACCAGCTGGAGGCCCAGAAGCTAACCACCGCCACCACCACGGAAGAGCTGCCCCTGAGCAAGCAGTGGAAAGAGCTACGCGAGAAGAAATACGCAACATGATAGAGGAGGAGTATGCCCAAGCAGGGCGACGCGCAGCTCTCGCCCGCCATCCCGCGCGCCACGGCTCCCCACTATCACCTCAAGTCCTGGACCATCCAATTCCAAACGGTTTCAAGCTTCCCAACATCGAAACGTTCGACGGGACGGACGACCCGCTGGAACACGTCAATCACTTCACCACCATCATGAGAATTTACAGCGCCCCCGACCAACTCCTCTGTCGAGTGTTCCCGACAACTTTGAAAGGACAAGCGCGCACTTGGTTCCACTCCCTGCGAGATGGGGCCATCAACAACTTTGCAGAAATGGCGCGGCAGTTCGTGGACCAGTTCATCGCCAATCGTAGGATTGTCCGAGATCCTTCCCATCTCTCGGGAATCTGCCAGAACGACGGAGAAACTCTGAAGGATTTTTTCCGACGCTTCACCTCTGAGGCGCGACAGATCCCGGGAGTCGACCCCGAGCTTTTGCGAGGATTTTTCCTTGGAGGACTCCGCCCAAGTGGCTTCTACTCAGCTCTAATGAGAGAAACCGTACAAAGCTATCCTGACCTCGTTCAGCGAGTCGAGGCCCAGATAGCAGCAGATGAGGCAATTGAAGCGCACCGCCGGCAGTTCGAGGGGAGCTCGAAGAGGAAGAAAGAGGAGTCACTGCCACAGGCAGTTCCCAATAAGAACAGCAAGCATCACGACAACCCCAGCCGAGACCGAGGATCTCGCCAACGTCAGGACTACACTCCCCTGAACACTACCAGGACTAACGTACTGTACGTAATCAAAGACAACCAGACGCTCCGCAAGCCCAGACCCCTCGCTAAAAACTCAGGGGATCAGACAAAATATTGTGAGTTCCATCGTGGACAAGGACATGACACGGAAAATTGCTCCAAGCTTAAGGATGAAATCGAGCAACTCGTCAAACAAGGCCTACTGGGGAAATTCCTACGAGACTAGGCGACTATTCGGCTAGCAGGAGATCAACTGGCGGCCCGCCAGGAAGGACCGGGAGCAACCCTTAAGGCAGTCATCCCAGGAGAAAGCTTCATACCCATCAACAGGGCTCTACCAGCGCCGCTGAAATATTCTGTCAACTTTGTTTCTATCAACTTTGAAAACTTTGTGCAAATTTCCACTACTAATCGTTTTTAAAGTCAATCATTTCACACATGTCATATTTTGCGTCATCGAAACTACGTAAAGACGTCCACTCGCTAATGAACAACACCCGCCTCCGGGCAGTGCGCTAATGAACAGCACCTGCCTCCGGGCAGTGCGCTAATGAACAGCACCTGCCTCCGGGCAGTGCGCTAATGAACAGCACCTGCCTCCGGGCAGTGCGCTAATGAACAGCACCTGCCTCCGGGCAGTGCGCTAATGAACAGCACCTGTCTCCGGGCAGTGCGCTAATGAACAGCACCTGCCTCCGGGCAGTGCGCTAATGAACAGCGCCTGCAGCAACTGCCTCCAGGCAGCGCGCTCACAATAATTTCTCATTGCCATCGATTGAAGGTTCGCCCCTCTCCACCACAGTAAGGTCCCGACGTCATGTTTGCCCCTCCTACATTCGCACACGGTTTGAATACACCCGCTATTCACCGGCCAAGCTGCGAGCCGGACTCGTGCAAAAGCCGCGAGCACAGACTCGCGCAAATTAATTTTCTATTATAAAAAGCTGCAAGCTCAGACTCGCGCAAACCGATTTTCCATTATATAAAAGCCGCAGGCTCAGAACCGCGCATGTTCATCTGTTATTTTGCAGAAAGCATTCAACCTATACGGATATCAATGCTAGGCAGCGAGCCAGCAACAGTCTCAGAGAACCAACGCCCTTCGTCGGCTATCTTAAAGCGTCTTCCCTCCATCAACGCTTTGTCAGCAACCAGGACAGCAGGACCATCAGAGGGCTATCACGACTCAGCGCAGGACGAGAAACGCCTGTCCAGAACAAAGAAACAAAGTCAACCACACTTTCCCCCGACGGCAACTCCTACCCAAGGCACCACAAAGAGAGCAATGATCAAAGCCGCCACAGAAAAATTAAAACCTCCGAACTCCTCGCACCGAAACTCGGACTCCGAAGGTTTGGGGGGCTTATGTTGTACACCCGTAAAGACCTTAGGACGCGCCTAAAGAAAGCCCCGCAAAAGAGAGGTGGGGTCAGCAGTCCGCACGCAGTCGCTCGAATCGAAGAAACCGAGCCTGCGATTTCCACCGCCAACCGCCAGAAACAAAGCGCGCAAGCGCGTGCGCTACCACGCGCATGGTAGCACACGGGCAGCGTCCCCCGTCGCGGGAGAACGGCCCCGCCGCACCCCCTCGGGGTGCGGCTCGCGCGGAACCGCACCCCTCAAGGGGTGCGGCCAAGCCGCACCCCCTTGGGGGTGCGGCCCAGCCGCACCCCCCTTAGGGGTGCGGCCCAGCCACACACCCCTTGTGGGGTGCGGCCCCGCCGCACCCCCCAAGTGGTGCGGCCCCGCCGCACCTGTAACATCCCCCAAACTGCTAGACCCCTAAGTTGGTTTTGTCATGACTAAGCCATGACAAAACCATAGGAAGAGCCTTTTAACCTTGAGAACTTAGGAAAGGAGGAAGGAGCCACCTTGGTCTGCAAATAGCAATTCCCATCTTCCAAGCTTGGGATTGGAATCTAGTGCTTCAACCTAACCCTTGGACCCCACCCTAGTGTCCCTAACCCTTTAGGGGTCCCCTTAGGGCACCAAGGGCCCATTGAAGTCAACCTAAGAGACCAATTTGACCAAAGTCAACATACACACTCAAATTGGTCAAAGTAGCCCATTTAGAGCCAATCAACCCCCACCATGTCAAATTGATCACACTCCTAGGTTTATAATACCATTATAGACCTAATGGACCCAAAAGCCCCATCCTAGGGTTCCCCAATTGACCAATTTGACCAAAAGTCAAAATTGCCCAATTTAGGTCAAAATGCTCAAACCTAACCCAATCTCTTTGGGCTAACTCAATTGGGTGGTCAACCAGCCCATGTGGGCCCTCATTAAGCTCAGGAGAGAGGGTAGAAACCGACCATGGTGGTTAGGAGAGAGAAAATGGGGGTTTCACCATTTTTGGAGGAGAGAGAAGAGGCCATTCATGGCCATTAAGAGGTTTTACCTCTTGGCTCCCCCAATTGATGCCTCCATTCAACTCCTCAGCCAGCTGGGAGGAGTTTCCATCAGTTACACAAGGGAATTAAGGCAGGGGAGATGGAGAGGGGCCGGCCATAGAAGAAACCGAAGGGGGGCTTTAATGGCAATGATGTTTAAAGCCATCACCACCCCCAATTGAACCCCCCTTCACCTTCAGAGACTTGAGAGAAGAGGAACCCCCAGCTTTCCAGGGAATTTCGTGCACTATAGGAGGGAATCGGCATGGCTTCTCAACCGACGGCGGCTCCCATGGTGTACTCAAGATTGACCCGACGGCAAGCCCTCCAACAGGTCCCGTTCTCCTCCCTGAACTCTAAGGGTTAGATCTAAATCGACGGCGGCTCGATCCGTGGCCAATTGGCCGGGAATCAAGCCGACCTTGCCCCCCGTTGATCGGGTTGGGCATCCTCCTACAGAACACGATTCCGGCCACCTCCGGCCGATCAAACACCGCTCATCGCCGGCCCCCACCTCAACGGAGGTGGTGGTGGCGTTGGTCGGCCGGGGCGGCGCTCAGGTGGCCGGGAAATCATCGCTCAAGGTGGCCCAGGCGCGGTAAATCTCAGCCGCTGACTCATTGGGGACGATGACCCGGCGCCCTCCGATCTGCTTTAGGATTCGTGCTAATTTAATTCAACCCTTATTAATTCTGTGATTAAAATGCAGATCCTATTTAAATCTGGGAAAAATACTTAGAGGCTGAATCATAAAAAGTGGTCAACATATAAATTGTAGCCCTTTGAGTCTAGTTTCATACAAAATTGAAATCACTCAATTTGGAGTTCTGGTTAGGGCTCAGCACTCATTCTAGTGGAGGCTGTCTTTAGGGCTAATCAGAACTCATTTTTGATGCCCACCCCATTATATAACTCCAAATGACTTGATTTTTGGGGTGTAGTCTGGTCTTGTGCATACCTAGCTCATGTCCAAAGATCACAAGGATTGGTGGAGTTTTCTTCTTAATTTTTGGGAAAGACCAATAATCCTAGTTTAACCTAATTAGGTGTCCTAAACACCTCAAAACCCTTCCAAACTTGGATGGGTGGTCCTAAGGGGTGTGTATAGGCCCTGGTTAAAATATCATGATTTATGGAGTTGTTTTGGTAGGGTATTCCACCAAAATAGCCTTAGGCTCCCTAGGTTTGGGCAAAACTTTGGGTGAGTGCCCCCACCTTTCCACAAGGTCTTTTGGCTCCATATTTGGGGTGCACCTCACCCTCCCCCATGCCAACCTATGGTCCAAGTTTGGTGGCCATTGGAGGAGTTTTGCCCTAGTAAATCAAAAAGGGGCTAAATTGCTATTTGCACCCCAAATAGGTACCCATTGGAATTCCACCCCTCACCAAGTATTGGTAGAATCTTAGGTGGTCTTCCACTGACCTATGGTCAGTATAGTGGGTAGTATGGACTTGGGCAAGGTAGGGAGTTTCCTTGAGAATAGTTGGCTTAGAGGTGATGTTTAGGGCAAAAGTAAACATAAGAGAACTTTGGGGTGTGGAGGGGTTTCCTCCCACTGATTGATGGGGTGACCTTGGTCACTGCCTTGGGAGGTATGAGACACCTCAAGGAGTGGCTTTGAGTGGATTTGGAGATGCCTAGACCCTAACCCTAGGATAAACCCTTAAGGGGTGCAAATAGGGGTCAATGAAGGGAGTAGGGTCAAACCCTAGTGGTTTGACCTAAAGTTTTGGTGGGTAGGTCTTAGTGACCAGAGAAGACTCCCTTGTGAGTTTGAAGAGATTTGGAGTTGTCTAACCTAGGTAATAAATCCTTGGGTAGATTTGTAAATAATTGGAATTTGGGGTTCTAGGAAGAAATAACACTTAGGGAATCACCATCTTCTGTCACCCACTTGTTTTTGAGGTTATGAATCTCTGGAGTTCCTACTAGAGCTGTTGGAGAAGGTTAGACCCTAACCCTAGGCTAAACCCTAATGGGGTGCAATTAGAGGTTAATAAAGGAAGAGGGGTCAAACCTCAGTGGCTTGACTTGAAATTTTGGGTAGATGGCCTTAGTGACCAGAGAATGCTACTGTAGGAGTTTGGAGGGATTTGGAGTTGCCAATCATAAGTAATAAACTCCAGGGTAGATTTGTAATTATTTAGGGTTTGAGGTTTTAGGGAGAAATAGTATTTATCAATTTACCATCTTCTGTCATAATCATGGTTTTAATGTCATATATCTCTGGAAGAATTGGTTAGATCATGAGTTAACCCTTGGAGGTCCAAATTGTAATATTCCTCATTGTTGGCAATTTTTGGGTTGGTTAAATTTGTGATGATAAATTACTGTAATTGCATGTAACTTTGCTGGATGTCTTTTCATAACAATATATAACCTCTGTAATTTTCTCATAATTTATAGATCAATATTTTTGGTACCTCTAGTTCATTTTGAAAGAAATTGCAAATATATCCTTGGATGGAATCACAAACATACCCTCTGAATAGCATGGTCAAACTTTGTAGGATTAAATATTTTATTAATAAGCACCACTGTGTTAATTTTCACAAGGATTGAAGTTCATATGAGGGTACCTCCTTTGGAAATTATTGGAAATAATTGTGTTTTGGAATTTCTAAAAATAATAAATCTTGCTGGTTTTCCCTAAAACTTTATATCTACTGTTTATTAGGTACCCTTGATTTATGAATAAATTGGAGTGGGCATTGGAGGTCAGAAAAATATACTTGTAGTTCAAACCTTAGTAATATGGCCATTTGGAAAATTATTTAAAATACAATTATTAATGGGAAATTATGAAACCCTAGATTTGATCTGAGGTAGGTAGTATGGGTCCCCAGTAAATCCCTTGGGTCAAGAAGTTGGATATTTAGTGTACCTCTCTTCATGAGCATCAAAACGTTAAGGGTGGTCTGCGTTTAGCAATTTGACAACTTTTGGGGTTAGAGGTCAATCTGGTTGTCTAGGGTCTGAAGTGATGAAGGATGGGTGGTAGCCTTGTATTATGTATGGGCCTCTAGAGAAGTTGGGGTTTGGTAAGTCTTAGGGTGGTGGGGTGCCACCCTCGGCTAGGTCGTCCGGGAATTGACGAAAGATCGTCTTTTCTTGTTAGCATCTTTTAGCACCTGAGTTTCTAAGGTAGGAAAGTCACTCTGAGAGTGTGCTTATGGAAGTCTAGCCGGTTTAGTCCGGTGATCTTTTGTTTCTGAGATATTTATTGGTGACGGGCGGGTTAGCCCGGGGAGCTTGTAGCTCGGTATTGTTGGAAGATAATTTGCATGTGCATAAGGTGGTGGGTCCTTCGTGTTGGCGGTCGTTGCACCGACGTTAACACTTGGGCTCGGCAAGTGTGGTATTTACACTTAGCCATAAAAGTCTGGCGGTCCAGTCAGTAAGAGTACGCAGACGCTCTGCGGGTTTTGTGGAGGCGTACGATAGGTCTAGGTCGGGTAGTGCATATACCAACCTAGAGGTGGGCGAGGCCCAACCCACCGCTTCCGTTTGCCACTACGGGAGTATCCTGAGGAGTCTAGCTCGCTCCAAAAAGAGGGAACTAAAGGTCTATGCGCATAGAGTCGTAGTGGGTGAGTTGCACTTGTTTGATCACCGCATAATAACATACTTGCATGACATAGCATAATCATTGCATTCAACCCCTGACACCTATCGTATAAATTGGTATGGGACTTTTTATACGATAGGCCTTGCTTAACGACCCCTTGGTCTATAGGTTTGTATGGGCATTCCTATAAATCAATGGTTTATATTATAATACTTACTTGTCTCTACTTTTGCACTTTACTGTTTTCTCTTTACTTTACCCTGCTGTTTCTATTTTGTTTCATTTATATATATATCTCCTGTGTAGAGTAGATATTACCTTGTCACCTGCATTTGTTTCTACCCCTTGTTTGTCCTCCGCTTCCTCCTTCCCATCCGGTGCCTAGGAGCCCTGGGGGGAGGGGTGGGGAATTGGCTGAGTCTTTATGACTGACGGTCGGTGGACCTTATCATTTTAGGAGACCGCGGCGACGGAGCAGCACCAGAGGCCGGTGCAACTGGAGGCGGGGCAGTCTAGCTCAGGAGCTCAGATGACAGGATCTGTGAGTGTGGATTTAGTTATTTTGCTTCCGCGAGTGACCCATGTAGTGAGGCTTTGATGTATTGGGCAAGGCCCTGGTTATCTTGTTTTCCTTTCTTTCAGTTGTGGTTGTGGACATCTTTTGATGTTTTTATTTATATGTGATGTGGACATGTTTTGCTTGCTTTATTCATGTTAGCTTACTTTTCTTGTGATCGATTTGGCCGGCAGGATCGGCGTTTTGCAGTGACGACCTTCCCGAGCGAAGGTGTCACCACAAAACGGCGGTTCTGGGCCTAAGACCCGGTGGTTTTTGCAAAAAAAAAAATAGGGTCTTACAAGTGGTATCAGAGCGAACATCGATCCAAGGAAATGAAGTCCACAAACCCTGGGCCACCCCGCGCGAGCTTAGTTTGCGGACAAACTAGCAGCGGAAGCAATGGTGTGCCCATAAGGGAAATCACATGTAAAATTCCACTTATAACTGAAATTTTCCTTCCCTTTAGCTAAGTCCCTTATAAGTGCAATCTTTCTTGTGTAGCCGGCAACGGAACCTTCACCGCAGCATGGAGTCCCGCCAACTCCGAACGTCGTCCCACCACCACCGGCTCCTACCCCGTTCCAGCAGACGGAGTTGGGGCAGACCCTGACTGCCATTTTGGAGACATTCAGAGCACAGCAGGCACCGGCTCCTCAGCAAAACCCTGGGGCCAACTGGCTGAGCATCTTTCGGGGTCTCTCCCCACCAGCATTCATCGGGACGGAGACTGTTGTGAGGACCGAGGAATGGGTAGACATCATGGAGGAGATGTTGTCAGGAATCCGGTGCCCGGCAGACATGGAGGTGCCACTGGTGGTTTCATGCCTGGAATCCCATGCTAAGAGGTGGTGGAAGAGGTTCCTGGCTACGTCGTACCCGGGATTAGAGGCAGCAGATGTTGCTTGGGATGATTTCAAAGCGGCGTTGTTGGAGCATTTTGTGCCACAGTCGGCAAGAGATGACTTGGAAGATAGATTTCTGCAGTTGCGGCAGGGGAGTAGATCAGTGCTGGAGTACCATCAGGAGTTCACCCACCTGTCCCGGTTTGCGGTATCCTACCAACTGGACGATGCGGGATATGCTAAGAGATTCTATAAGGGCCTCCGTGACGAGTTGAGGCAGGCCCTCCTTTTTGTCTCCGACGGTTGTATGTCCAGGATTCTGGAGATGGCGAAGAAGCTGGAAGGAGACCAGCAAGTTGTTCGTGGGAGGAAGAGACCCATGGAGGACCAGGGAAGAAATGGCAGGAGAGATCAGCCGAGAAACAGAGACGCTGGAGAAGGAAGGACGGAGGTCCGACCCCGTCAGGGGGAGAGGCAGGAACAAAGGGAGCCGGTAGTTTTGACTCCTCAGCCTCTGCAGATGAGGGAAATGCCAAGGATTGGAGGAGGTGGGCAACCTCCGGAATGCTACCACTGCCACCAGGTCGGCCACATCAAGAGGAACTGCCCCCAGAGGAATGCTCTTCCAGCACCTCAGGCAGCACCTCGGGGTCAGCATCCCGGAGGCCGAGGACGTGGTCGAGGCCGTGGATTTCAGGGTGACGATCGGAGGCACTACAGGGAGCAGGCTTATGCCTTAGATTTGGCCAGGCCCAGGGACCCGGCAAGGGTCATCGCAGGTATTTGTCGCTTTTAAATTTTTAAATAGTTAATGTTTTGAAAGTTTCAGCTTACCTTAGCGTTGAACCAATCGTCAAACCCTTCAGGTTTAGTTTCCATTTTCGGCAAACCTGCTTTGGCCTTGTTCGATACGGGTGCCTCGCACTCGTTCGTCTCGGCCAAGTTTATCGAAGACCTAGACCAAGTCAAGCACCTCAAAAGCGACTATAGGAGAGTGAGATTTCCGGACGGATCAGAGGTCTTAACAAATTTAGCATGCCTAATAAGTCTGGAGATTGGGGGAAGACTGTTCGAAGTCCCGGCAACTGTTCTGAAGATGAGGGATTACGACCTGATCCTGGGCATGAGTTGGTTGTATGAGAACCGGGCAAGGATTGACTGCCCGGCAAGGCGGATCGTGCTAGAGCATAAAGACGGGGTTGTGGCATTCGAAGGTACTCAACTTACCTCTCGTCTCTTTTTATCGTCCATTCAGGCCGTCAAGGCCCACCTGCAGGGAGACGAGGTTTACCAGGTGCTCTTCGAGGCGACTGAAGTCAGGGACTCAGTGCCTAGTATCCCGGTAGTTCGAGATTTTGCGGATGTCTTTCCGGAGAAGCTTCCTGGGCTACCACCGCACCGCGAGAAGGATTTTCAGATTCAGCTGGTGCCAGGGGCCAAGCCGGTGTCCAAAGCTCCTTATCGGATGGCCCCGAAGGAGTTGGTAGAGTTTCGGAGCCAGCTGCAGGAGCTGGTGGAAGCCGGGTTCGTTAGGCCGAGTTCCTCACCTTGGGGAGCTCCGGTGTTATTTGTGAAGAAGAAGGATGGGACGCTCCGACTGTGCATCGATTACAGAGCTCTGAATAGGCTGACGGTGCGGAACACGTACCCTCTGCCAAGGATAGACGAGCTCTTTGACCAGCTAGAGGGAGCCCACTGCTTCTCGAAGCTGGATTTGAGATCGGGATACTATCAGCTAAGGATCCAAGAGGAGGACATCCCGAAGACGGCTTTCAGCAGCCGGTATGGATTGTACGAGTTCACGGTGATGCCGTTCGGGCTCACAAATGCACCTTCAGCATTTATGAGCTTGATGAATCGGGTGTTTGAGCCTTACCTCGACATCTTTGTCATAGTGTTCATCGACGACATCCTCATCTACTCGAGGACGGAGGAGGAGCATGCGCAGCATTTGGCACTAACCTTGGGGAAGCTGCGGGAGCATCGGTTATATGCTAAGTTCAGTAAATGCCAGTTCTGGTTGAAGGAGGTGGCCTTCCTGGGCCACATCATCAGTGGAGCAGGCTTGGCAGTAGATCCAGCAAAGGTTCAGGCAGTACGGGACTGGCCGCCGCTGAAGACGGCCACCGACGTAAGAAGTTTCTTGGGACTTGCCGGCTACTACCGGAAGTTCGTTCAGGGATTCTCTCAGATAGCCCTCCCGCTTACCTCTCTGACAAGAAAGGATGCTGTTTTTACTTGGACGCCGCAGTGCGAGACAGCTTTCCAGGAGCTGAAGGGTCGGCTCACTTCAGCTCCCATCCTTGCCCTTCCGTCGGGGAAGGAAGGATTTCAAGTGTATACGGATGCATCTTATCAGGGGATGGGTGCCGTTCTGATGCAGAACGGGCACGTGATAGCTTATGCCTCCCGCCAGTTGAAGGACCACGAGCGGAACTACCCAGTGCATGATTTGGAGATGGGAGCAGTCGTATTCGCTCTCAAGATCTGGCGACACTACCTCTATGGGGTCCACTGCGACATATTCTCAGATCACAAAAATCTGAAGTATGTAGATACGCAGAAGGAGTTGAATATCCGACAAAGGCGATGGGTGGAGTTCCTATCAGATTACCAATATACGATGCATTACCACCCAGGGAAGGCAAACGTAGTAGCAGACGCTCTGAGCAGGAGAGCTACCACATCAGGAGCAGAGCCTAAGCTGATGGCCATGGAGTTGGTGCGAATGTTCGAAGATATGCAGATCTCCCTGGTATCGGAAGATGATCCGGAGCTGTACAAGGAGTACCTAGCGGCGATTGGTGCCACATATGACATTCGAGACCGCATCAGGGAAGGGCAGAGGCAGGATGCCAAGCTGGAGCCGATATTCAGAGCCTTGGAGGAAGGCTCAGCTGGAGATTATTCGATGAAGGACGGCCTGTTGAGTTTTAGAGGTCGGGTGTATGTGCCGGCAGGAGATCAGATCCGGGAAGATATTATGGCAGAGGCTCACTGCAGTAAGTATTCAGTGCACCCGGGCATTACCAAGATGACGGCAGATCTGAAGAAGACCATGTACTGGCCGGGTATGAAGAGGGATATCATTTATTTTGTGACCCACTGCGAGACCTGCCAGCTTGTGAAGGCGGAGTGTCGGAACCCCGCAGGATTATTGCGGCCACTCCCAGTGCCGGAGTGGAAGTTCGACGATATAGCGATGGATTTTATTCATGGTCTTCCCCGATCTCGTACGGGGAATGACTCGATTTGGGTGATTGTCGACAGGCTGACGAAGGTGGCTAGATTCATTCCGATCAGGAAGGATGATTCAGTCAGAGTTTTGGTTCGAAGGTTTGTGGAGCAGTTTATCCGTTATCATGGTGTGCCAAGGACGATAGTTTCCGACCGAGATGGACGTTTTACGTCAAGGGAGTGGAGAGCGGTGCAGGCCTATCTAGGCACCCGGTTGACCTTTAGTACAGCTTTTCACCCCCAGACAGACGGGCAAACGGAACGCACCAATCGGACCCTGGAAGATCTTTTGCGTCTTTGCATTCTGGACCGTGGGGAGCCTTGGGAGAGACTGTTGCCGTTGGTCGAGTTCTCTTATAACAACAGTCACCAGGCTAGCATAGGCAGAGCACCTTACGAGGCATTATATGGACGGAGGTGCAGGACACCGTTATCTTGGATTCAGGATGAGGACCCCAAGGCTCTTGGCTCAGAGTTCGTGGAGGACACGGAGGCCCAGGTGAGGTTGATTCGAGATAGGATGCTGGAGGCCCAGAGCAGGCAGGCCAAGTATTACGATGCGCGTCATCGTATGGTGGAGTTCCAGGTAGGAGACCGGGTTTTCTTGAAGATACGTCCGATGCATGGAGTCTCGAGGGTTCGTGGCCGGAAGAAGCTCAGTCCTAGGTTTATGGGACCCTATAGGATCCTGGAGCGGATCGGCCCCTTGGCTTACAGACTGGAGCTACCGCCGGATTTGGAGGGACTGCATGACGTATTCCACGTCTCTTCACTTAGGAAGGCCTTACTTCGGCCTGAGCAGCAGGTGTCTACTTCTGAGGGGCCAGTAGCTACAGATCGATCGATCCACTTGGAGCCGGTTCGGATAGACGACACAGAGCTACGAGTCTTGCGGCGCAAGAAGGTTCCACTGGTCAAGGTCCTGTGGAGGAATCATGGACAGGAAGAACATACTTGGGAGCCACTGGACTTGATGAAGCAAAAATATCCGCAGCTTTTTACAACAGGTACAACTTACTTTTCTGGGATGTTACAGTTTTTCCTCTAGTAGAAACCCCCATAGGCTTGTCTGAATTTCGGGGACGAAATTTTTATTTTTATGTATTGGGATTTGTAACATCCCCCAAACTGCTAGACCCCTAAGTTGGTTTTGTCATGACTAAGCCATGACAAAACCATAGGAAGAGCCTTTTAACCTTGAGAACTTAGGAAAGGAGGAAGGAGCCACCTTGGTCTGCAAATAGCAATTCCCATCTTCCAAGCTTGGGATTGGAATCTAGTGCTTCAACCTAACCCTTGGACCCCACCCTAGTGTCCCTAACCCTTTAGGGGTCCCCTTAGGGCACCAAGGGCCCATTGAAGTCAACCTAAGAGACCAATTTGACCAAAGTCAACATACACACTCAAATTGGTCAAAGTAGCCCATTTAGAGCCAATCAACCCCCACCATGTCAAATTGATCACACTCCTAGGTTTATAATACCATTATAGACCTAATGGACCCAAAAGCCCCATCCTAGGGTTCCCCAATTGACCAATTTGACCAAAAGTCAAAATTGCCCAATTTAGGTCAAAATGCTCAAACCTAACCCAATCTCTTTGGGCTAACTCAATTGGGTGGTCAACCAGCCCATGTGGGCCCTCATTAAGCTCAGGAGAGAGGGTAGAAACCGACCATGGTGGTTAGGAGAGAGAAAATGGGGGTTTCACCATTTTTGGAGGAGAGAGAAGAGGCCATTCATGGCCATTAAGAGGTTTTACCTCTTGGCTGCCCCAATTGATGCCTCCATTCAACTCCTCAGCCAGCTGGGAGGAGTTTCCATCAGTTACACAAGGGAATTAAGGCAGGGGAGATGGAGAGGGGCCGGCCATGGAAGAAACCGAAGGGGGGCTTTAATGGCAATGATGTTTAAAGCCATCACCACCCCCAATTGAACCCCCCTTCACCTTCAGAGACTTGAGAGAAGAGGAACCCCCAGCTTTCCAGGGAATTTCGTGCACTATAGGAGGGAATCGGCATGGCTTCTCAACCGACGGCGGCTCCCATGGTGTACTCAAGATTGACCCGACGGCAAGCCCTCCAACAGGTCCCGTTCTCCTCCCTGAACTCTAAGGGTTAGATCTAAATCGACGGCGGCTCGATCCGTGGCCAATTGGCCGGGAATCAAGCCGACCTTGCCCCCCGTTGATCGGGTTGGGCATCCTCCTACAGAACACGATTCCGGCCACCTCCGGCCGATCAAACACCGCTCATCGCCGGCCCCCACCTCAACGGAGGTGGTGGTGGCGTTGGTCGGCCGGGGCGGCGCTCAGGTGGCCGGGAAATCATCGCTCAAGGTGGCCCAGGCGCGGTAAATCTCAGCCGCTGACTCATTGGGGACGATGACCCGGCGCCCTCCGATCTGCTTTAGGATTCGTGCTAATTTAATTCAACCCTTATTAATTCTGTGATTAAAATGCAGATCCTATTTAAATCTGGGAAAAATACTTAGAGGCTGAATCATAAAAAGTGGTCAACATATAAATTGTAGCCCTTTGAGTCTAGTTTCATACAAAATTGAAATCACTCAATTTGGAGTTCTGGTTAGGGCTCAGCACTCATTCTAGTGGAGGCTGTCTTTAGGGCTAATCAGAACTCATTTTTGATGCCCACCCCATTATATAACTCCAAATGACTTGATTTTTGGGGTGTAGTCTGGTCTTGTGCATACCTAGCTCATGTCCAAAGATCACAAGGATTGGTGGAGTTTTCTTCTTAATTTTTGGGAAAGACCAATAATCCTAGTTTAACCTAATTAGGTGTCCTAAACACCTCAAAACCCTTCCAAACTTGGATGGGTGGTCCTAAGGGGTGTGTATAGGCCCTGGTTAAAATATCATGATTTATGGAGTTGTTTTGGTAGGGTATTCCACCAAAATAGCCTTAGGCTCCCTAGGTTTGGGCAAAACTTTGGGTGAGTGCCCCCACCTTTCCACAAGGTCTTTTGGCTCCATATTTGGGGTGCACCTCACCCTCCCCCATGCCAACCTATGGTCCAAGTTTGGTGGCCATTGGAGGAGTTTTGCCCTAGTAAATCAAAAAGGGGCTAAATTGCTATTTGCACCCCAAATAGGTACCCATTGGAATTCCACCCCTCACCAAGTATTGGTAGAATCTTAGGTGGTCTTCCACTGACCTATGGTCAGTATAGTGGGTAGTATGGACTTGGGCAAGGTAGGGAGTTTCCTTGAGAATAGTTGGCTTAGAGGTGATGTTTAGGGCAAAAGTAAACATAAGAGAACTTTGGGGTGTGGAGGGGTTTCCTCCCACTGATTGATGGGGTGACCTTGGTCACTGCCTTGGGAGGTATGAGACACCTCAAGGAGTGGCTTTGAGTGGATTTGGAGATGCCTAGACCCTAACCCTAGGATAAACCCTTAAGGGGTGCAAATAGGGGTCAATGAAGGGAGTAGGGTCAAACCCTAGTGGTTTGACCTAAAGTTTTGGTGGGTAGGTCTTAGTGACCAGAGAAGACTCCCTTGTGAGTTTGAAGAGATTTGGAGTTGTCTAACCTAGGTAATAAATCCTTGGGTAGATTTGTAAATAATTGGAATTTGGGGTTCTAGGAAGAAATAACACTTAGGGAATCACCATCTTCTGTCACCCACTTGTTTTTGAGGTTATGAATCTCTGGAGTTCCTACTAGAGCTGTTGGAGAAGGTTAGACCCTAACCCTAGGCTAAACCCTAATGGGGTGCAATTAGAGGTTAATAAAGGAAGAGGGGTCAAACCTCAGTGGCTTGACTTGAAATTTTGGGTAGATGGCCTTAGTGACCAGAGAATGCTACTGTAGGAGTTTGGAGGGATTTGGAGTTGCCAATCATAAGTAATAAACTCCAGGGTAGATTTGTAATTATTTAGGGTTTGAGGTTTTAGGGAGAAATAGTATTTATCAATTTACCATCTTCTGTCATAATCATGGTTTTAATGTCATATATCTCTGGAAGAATTGGTTAGATCATGAGTTAACCCTTGGAGGTCCAAATTGTAATATTCCTCATTGTTGGCAATTTTTGGGTTGGTTAAATTTGTGATGATAAATTACTGTAATTGCATGTAACTTTGCTGGATGTCTTTTCATAACAATATATAACCTCTGTAATTTTTTCATAATTTATAGATCAATATTTTTGGTACCTCTAGTTCATTTTGAAAGAAATTGCAAATATATCCTTGGATGGAATCACAAACATACCCTCTGAATAGCATGGTCAAACTTTGTAGGATTAAATATTTTATTAATAAGCACCACTGTGTTAATTTTCACAAGGATTGAAGTTCATATGAGGGTACCTCCTTTGGAAATTATTGGAAATAATTGTGTTTTAGAATTTCTAAAAATAATAAATCTTGCTGGTTTTCCCTAAAACTTTATATCTACTGTTTATTAGGTACCCTTGATTTATGAATAAATTGGAGTGGGCATTGGAGGTCAGAAAAATATACTTGTAGTTCAAACCTTAGTAATATGGCCATTTGGAAAATTATTTAAAATACAATTATTAATGGGAAATTATGAAACCCTAGATTTGATCTGAGGTAGGTAGTATGGGTCCCCAGTAAATCCCTTGGGTCAAGAAGTTGGATATTTAGTGTACCTCTCTTCATGAGCATCAAAACGTTAAGGGTGGTCTGCGTTTAGCAATTTGACAACTTTTGGGGTTAGAGGTCAATCTGGTTGTCTAGGGTCTGAAGTGATGAAGGATGGGTGGTAGCCTTGTATTATGTATGGGCCTCTAGAGAAGTTGGGGTTTGGTAAGTCTTAGGGTGGTGGGGTGCCACCCTCGGCTAGGTCGTCCGGGAATTGACGAAAGATCGTCTTTTCTTGTTAGCATCTTTTAGCACCTGAGTTTCTAAGGTAGGAAAGCCACTCTGAGAGTGTGCTTATGGAAGTCTAGCCGGTTTAGTCCGGTGATCTTTTGTTTCTGAGATATTTATTGGTGACGGGCGGGTTAGCCCGGGGAGCTTGTAGCTCGGTATTGTTGGAAGATAATTTGCATGTGCATAAGGTGGTGGGTCCTTCGTGTTGGCGGTCGTTGCACCGACGTTAACACTTGGGCTCGGCAAGTGTGGTATTTACACTTAGCCATAAAAGTCTGGCGGTCCAGTCAGTAAGAGTACGCAGACGCTCTGCGGGTTTTGTGGAGGCGTACGATAGGTCTAGGTCGGGTAGTGCATATACCAACCTAGAGGTGGGCGAGGCCCAACCCACCGCTTCCGTTTGCCACTACGGGAGTATCCTGAGGAGTCTAGCTCGCTCCAAAAAGAGGGAACTAAAGGTCTATGCGCATAGAGTCGTAGTGGGTGAGTTGCACTTGTTTGATCACCGCATAATAACATACTTGCATGACATAGCATAATCATTGCATTCAACCCCTGACACCTATCGTATAAATTGGTATGGGACTTTTTATACGATAGGCCTTGCTTAACGACCCCTTGGTCTATAGGTTTGTATGGGCATTCCTATAAATCAATGGTTTATATTATAATACTTACTTGTCTCTACTTTTGCACTTTACTGTTTTCTCTTTACTTTACCCTGCTGTTTCTATTTTGTTTCATTTATATATATATCTCCTGTGTAGAGTAGATATTACCTTGTCACCTGCATTTGTTTCTACCCCTTGTTTGTCCTCCGCTTCCTCCTTCCCATCCGGTGCCTAGGAGCCCTGGGGGGAGGGGTGGGGAATTGGCTGAGTCTTTATGACTGACGGTCGGTGGACCTTATCATTTTAGGAGACCGCGGCGACGGAGCAGCACCAGAGGCCGGTGCAACTGGAGGCGGGGCAGTCTAGCTCAGGAGCTCAGATGACAGGATCTGTGAGTGTGGATTTAGTTATTTTGCTTCCGCGAGTGACCCATGTAGTGAGGCTTTGATGTATTGGGCAAGGCCCTGGTTATCTTGTTTTCCTTTCTTTCAGTTGTGGTTGTGGACATCTTTTGATGTTTTTATTTATATGTGATGTGGACATGTTTTGCTTGCTTTATTCATGTTAGCTTACTTTTCTTGTGATCGATTTGGCCGGCAGGATCGGCGTTTTGCAGTGACGACCTTCCCGAGCGAAGGTGTCACCACAAAACGGCGGTTCTGGGCCTAAGACCCGGTGGTTTTTGCAAAAAAAAAAATAGGGTCTTACAGCACCCCCCAAGGGGTGCGACTCCGCCGCGCCGCTTGTGGAGCGCGGCCCGGCCCCCTCCCCTCGCCCTTTTCTACAGGAGAGATCGCCAGGGGGCCCGCCGTATTCACGCCCCCCCCCCCCCCCCCCCCCCCCCCCCCCCCCCCCCGTCGGGTGCGCCGGATCCCAATTCCACCTTGAGGGACAACTCCCCACTCCACCGTTCGCTCAGAACGCCTCCGCGCTCACGCGCGCTCAGAACGCTTCCGAGCGCACTCAAAACGCCTTCGCGCTCACGCGCGCTCAGAATGCCTCTGCGCTCACGCGCGCTCAGAACGCCTCCAAGCGCGTTCAAAGCGCTTCCAGGTCCGGTGCGCGCTCAGAACTCTTCCGCGTTCACGCGCGCTCAGAACGCCTCCAAGCGCGTTCAAAGCGCTTCCAGGTCCGCTGCGCGCTCAGAACGCTTCCGCGTTCACGTACGCTCAGAACGCCTCCAAGCGCGTTCAAAGCGCTTCCAAGTCCGTTGCGCGCTCAGAACGCTTCGAGCGCGTTCGAAGCGCTTCCAAGTTTGTTGCGCGCTCAGAACGCTTCTGAGCGCGCTCAGAGCATTCTCATTTTTTGTCTTTCAGGCTTCTCACTTTTTGTCTTTCAGGCTTCTCACTTTTTGTCTTTCAGGCTTCTCACTTTTTGTCTTTCAGGCGTCTTACTTTTTGTCTTTCAGGCGTCTCACTTTTCAGGAACGACCATTCGCCTTTTTCGCCTCCAACGGAACTGCCCGAACTGCCCGAGCTGCCCAAGCTGCCCGAGGGGCAAGGTGGTCATTTACGAAAAATGGCGATCCGAGGGCCCCGAACCGGAGAATATGATTCGTCCACCGGGCATTTATGAAAACTACCAACGACGAAATTACCGGGTCGCCTCCGGCCAAAGCTATAAAAGGAGCCCCAAGGCTTCATTTGAGAGGACCTGGACTTCTGGACCTGGGAGAGCTCCTTGCAGACTTTTGCGGAATTCTCCTTCGGTGCTTGAAGATTTCCTTTCCGGACTTGAAGATTTCCTTCATCCCGAAAGGCGACGCAGCAGCTCACTTTTGTTCCCCGGAGCAGCTCAATTTTGTTCCCCGGAGCAGCTCACTTTTGTTCCCCGGAGCAGCTCACTTTTGTTCCCAGGAGCAGCTCACTTTTGTTCCCCGGAGCAGCTCACTTTTGTTCTCCACCTTTCTCAGAAGGAGAAAAGGACTTAGTTTTTTCCAAGAGGCGGATTATCGCCTTCGGATCTCTCTACTACTGTAACGAGTTGCGGCCTGTCGCACTCGAGTTCTAAGTCTCACTTTGTAACCCCCCTGAAGATAGTGGAATTTGGTCGGCACAGCTCCGACCACGTGATTTTTTACCCTTTCCGGGTTTTCAACGCTAAAAAGTCCCAGTGCAATCAACGAATCTCTAATTGACTGTTTGCGCGCTTAGTTCGCTCACGAGCTAAGGTGGTTCAAGTGAACCGGTCTACCAAGAGCCCTAAGCGTTCCGCAACAAAGACGTATTTCTAAAAGGCGTGTAATAACTCATACAAAAAAGTGCGGATAGCCAAAACTGTACTGCGGATAGCAATTACCATAAAAAAAGGTGCTGTTAAAGGCAAACCAGAATTGGCTATTGGCAAACCAATTTCTATGAATTATTACGCACCTTTTGAAAATACGCTTTTTACATGCATTTTTAGGAAAAGTGTTCAACAAGATAATTGTAGATCTCGTCGAGATCTACAATTTTTGTGTTGAACACTTTTCCTAAAAATGCATGTACAAGACGTATTTTCAAAAAATTTGCTAAAGTTACGATCAGGGAGACAATACGCATTGTGCGTGCATTTTTAGGAAAAGTGTTCAACACGAAAGTTGTAGATCTCGACGAGATCTACAATTTTCGTGTTGAACACTTTTCCTAAAAATGCATGTACAAAGCTTATTTTCAAAAGGCGCGTAATAACTCATAGAAATTGGTTTGCCAATAGCCAATTCTGGTTTGCCTTTAACACCACCAAAAAAAACAGTTTTTTAAAATCCACCCGTATATATATGATGTACGGAAAAATTGGTCGCAGGGAGGGGATGAAGAAGAAAGAGCCATGGTACGCCTTCCAGATCAGCTGCTCAGTCCTTGTCTCCTTGACAGTCATCAGGCTCTATCAACTCCACCTGCTGCATGTGGAGCCAGAGTTGTTCAAAAGTTAAAGCTGCCGCCCACCTCCCCCGCCGGCCCACCCCCACCGCAACTGCTCCCCAACCCCTCATTTCTGCGTCTCCTTCATGTTTGGTTTCTTCTTCCTTTCTATGTTTTTCTTTTCCTTCGCCATGAAGATATGTAGCCGCCTCTTCACGTACATCAGGTTTGAGAGGGCCTGGACTTTTTCGAATCAAGCTTCTCTAGTTTCTTCGATAACTTCTCCCAGTTTTCTCGTCTACAACTTAAATTCAGGCTGTTCTCAAACCAAATTAGTTCACGAATAATAGTGATATATATTATATAGAGATGATTCTCGCATTCCGATCAAAGTCTATTTGAATCCAAAACATGAATCGAGGTATTCAGTATTGAAGAGTATTGACTGAAATTTTGAATAAGGAGTTATGTTAGAAATAAATTCTGTAAAGAGTCAGTTATAAGACTCATCCTATAAATATATGTAATGAGCTGAAATTGAAAAATAGAGAACAGATTTTGAATGAATATCTACTTCCCTTTTTCTCTCCTCTGCGTTCTTGTGTGAAATTTCCTTAACATTCAGAATGAAACCGAATTCAAATAACCGAATGAATTCGAATCCGAAACTAAATCTCTGTAGTCTATGACAAATTTAGATTCGATTGAAAAGCTATTCGATTTGATTCGGTTCGTGAACACTCCGGCCTACTTACATCATAGATTCCTTGCCAGCAAGCCATAGTTGGATCATGTCGTAAGCTTTTGGGCTTGGGATTGGGCTTGGGATTGGGCTGAAATGTTTGGGATGAAATATTTTGTAAAATCAGCATAGGAAGCAAGTATTATTATAATATCATCTCTCATTTAAGCATTACTTCATTCTTGTAATTTCATTTCTTATGCATTGCATTTATACTATACACTATAGTTTTTCTTATGCATTACTAAACACTAGAGTTATCTCTCAAGGGCGACAGACCACCGCTCGTTACAATGATTCTTCGGTACTACGGAGATCGCTTGGAGTGGAGGGGAGTGGTGATGAGCATGCCATTCCCTAAAAGAAAATCCCAAAGCTTTCATCCAAATCAATGTCCTCCTTGCCCTTCCCTAAAAGAAAATCCCAATTGAAAGCATAAAGAAGATTGGCAAGTGCAATTTCAATCACTGTCGTCGCCATATTTATGCCCGGGCATATCCTTCTGCCCGCACCAAATGGTATGAGCTGAAAATCATGACCATTCATGTCAATGTCACTATCCATAAATCTCTCTGGGAAAAAAATCTTCGGGCCTCTCCCAGTAAGATGCATCCCTGCTGATGGCCCACGCATTGACGATTATCCTCGTCTTCGGTTGAATGTCATACCCATCCACTTTAAATCCTCAGATGACTTCCCTGTCAAGAATAAGAGGACCGTGTGGTTGGAGTCTCAAAGTTTCTTTCACTATCATTTTCAAATAGTGCATGTGTTGAATATTTATCATCTCTATCTTGCCTTTGCGTCCAACAATCATTCTCATTTCAACTCGCGCCTTTTTCACCACTTCTTTGCTCCCACAGGCTGTGGGGCTCTCCATGATGATACTTTAACAAAAGCTTGTCTATGCACTTTACTTAAAAACACATTTATCACAACATATTTTTTGAATTTAGAGTGGTGGAAGACAATTTCAATTTGTGCTTGCTGTAAATGTTTCATTGCTGCCCAATTTATATAAATGCTTGAGTCTTTGATGCCATATAGTAGAACTAATAGTGCAACTCAAACTGTTGGAAATGTCACTATGACAAATTGTTCTTAAATCTATAGAGGAAGTTCTATTTTGAGACATTGATGTTGATGCTAGAATTTGATCGGAGTTTGGTTCAGTGATGATACAACTTTTATCTGAGAACTTTACAAAGTATCCCTTTTCAAATAACTGTCCAACACTCAACAAATTTTGAGCTGATGTTGGAACACAATGAACATCAGAAATTATCTTTGTTTCTCCTGATAAAGTTATATACCTTTTCCTTTAATTGATTGAGACTTACCATCTCCCAAGTAAACGACGGAGGTATAAGATTCATCAAATGAAAGAAATTATGATTTATTGCTACACATTTGGTTAGAACATGCACTATCAATATACCATGTGTTATGTAGTTCTCTTTCATTTGTGCTGCTGGTAAAGAATAAGGTTTCATTTGTATTTCTTCCCATATAACGAGCTTCTGGTTTTTTGCTTGAACCAACAATCTCTATCTAGATGGGTAGGTTTTGTTACATCTTTTGCATCTATGGAAGCAATCTGCAACAACATGATTAATTTTCTTACATAGAATACATTGATTTGATAGTTCTAGAGGTTCATTTTCTTTTACTTGAAACTTCTGCTGCTTATATACAAAGGGTTTTTTGTTGTTTCTACTTTTGTTGTCTTCTATTTCTTTCTCTGTTTTATGATCATTTTAGTTTGAAATGTTTGTTCAAGTACGGGAGGCTTCCCACATTCTATCTTCATGAGATTGTAAGGATCCCATTATTTCAATAATTGTAAGAGTCTCAAGATCCTCTGCCTCTTCTATGGGAACCATTACATGGTTAAAGGATTTTGGGAGACCTCTCAATGTATTTATTACAATATACTGCTCATTACTAACTTTTCCATGATTACGAATTTGGTTTGCAATATTTGTGATCAGTGCATTAAAAACTTTATCTAGAGACACATTTCTCAATCTTAGAAGGAAGACGAAGATTCTAATCGCCCCTGATTAAAGGAGGGTATTAGAGCATAATCAGGGATGATCCAGGAGAAAGACAGAAAGAGCAAAAACAAATCATGAAGATAGTCGTAAGACTCATCTCATGAAGAAGGAGAAGGATGGCGCCGCCCTTATCTTGCAGCTTCAAGTCAATGAGATAAAACAAGTGATGCAAGCATAAAAAAAATACAGAAAGTGTAATGATGTAAAATGAGTTTAAGGCTAAGTATAAATAGATGTAATGTATCTGTTGTATGCACCACTTCAAATTTAGTTCGAAGTTTTTTTCCCTCTGCCAAATTAAGTAGTTTGCTTGTGACTACGTGATAACGAGAGATGCCATTTTCAATACATTCATGTGGGCTTCGCAAGTTGTTGCTTTCAATGAATGTGTGTGAGAGAGAGAGAGAGTCTTGGCCTCTTGGGTGGGTTGCAAGTGAAATAATACGCCTTTAATAAGATCATGAAAGGGGAAATGATATGATCAAACGGGAGAAAGACCGAACGACAATTTTTGATCAAAATCTCCCTTTCGATGCTCTTCGCCGCTGGTTTTCCACATAAGAAGAAACCTGAACCCAACACACAATGATATCAATTCATGGAGAGCTTAAGTCATAACCCAATTTCCTTATAGAAATAAACTACATAAATCTTCAAAACATATGATACAATCTTATTACTCTATTAATATTTCGAAGCCGCTTTCTACTCTTGCATCGGGTCATACCTAGTAGCCCTCAAGACTAAAGGATTCTTCTTTCTCATGACAGTCCCAAAGCTTTCATCCAAATCAATGTCCTCCTTGCCCTTCCCTAGAAGAAAATCCCAATTGAAAGCATAAAGAAGATTGGCAAGTGCGATTTCAATCACTGTCGTCGCCATATTTATGCCCGGGCATATCCTTCTGCCCGCACCAAATGGTATGAGCTGAAAATCATGACCATTCATGTCAATGTCACTATCCATAAATCTCTCTGGGAAAAAATCTTCGGGCCTCTCCCAGTAAGATGCATCCCTGCTGATGGCCCACGCATTGACGATTATCCTCGTCTTCGGTTGAATGTCATACCCATCCACTTTAAATCCTCCTATGACTTCCCTGTCAAGAATAAGGGGACCGGGTGGATGGAGTCTCAGGGTTTCTTTCAATATCATTTTCAAATAGTGCAGGTGTTGAGTATCTGCCATCTCTATCTTGCCTTTGCGCCCAACAATCCTTCTCACCTCAACCTGCGCCTTTTTCATGATTTCTGGATTCCTAATGAGTTCTGTCATTGCCCACTCCACCACCGCAGATGTAGTTTCCGTTCCTCCCAGATAAATATTCTATACAAATACAGTAGACCATGATAAAAAATATTGCAGAAATACGAAGTGATCAGAGTTATTGGCTCCTTTTGGCAAGACTTTTTTGCTCCGGTGAAACGTATGTTTGACGTTAAATCGGTTATATATGACCACCTTCAAGAAAAGAAAACTAATTTTGAACGTATAAGTACTAGACACGAAGTTCCTTATGTGAGGTCCGGCGTTCGCAAACGACAGTTCATAACCACCGCATTCATGACCGCCGCCACCGCCCCAAACGGAGCGATTGTGAGTGTGTGCATACTATTTGTATACCCTTGATGTTAAATCGGTTATATATGACCACCTTCCAGAAAAGAAAACTAATTTTGAACGTATAAGTACTAGACACAAAGTTCCTTATGTGAGGTCCAGCGTTCGCAAACGACAGTTCATAACCCGTTCACGGCCATCGCCGCCGCGCCAAACGGAGCGATTGTGAGTGTGTGCGTACCATTACTATACCCTTGACGTTAAATCGGTTATATATGACCACCTTCAAGAAAAGAAAACTAATTTTGAACGTATAAGTACTAGACACAAAGTTCCTTATGTGAGGTCCGGCGTTCGCAAACGACGGTTCATAACCACCGTGTTCACGACCGCCACCGCCGCCCTAAACGGAGCGATTGTGAGTGTGTGTACCATTAGTATGCCCTTGCTGTTAAATCGGTTATATATGACCACCACCGGCAAGAAAAGAAAACTAATTTTGAACATGTAAGTACTAGACGAAGTTCCTTATGTGAGGTCCGGTGTTTGCAAAAGACGGTTCATAACCACCGTGTTCACAACCGCCGCCGCCACCCCAAGCATAGTACGTGATTGTGAGTGTGCGCGTACCTTGACGTTAAATCAGTTATATATGACCACCACCAAGAAAAGAAAACTAATTTTGACCGTATAAGTACTAGACACGAAGTTCCTTATGTGAGGTCCGGCGTTCGCAAACGACAGTTCATAACCACCGCGTTCACGGCCGTCGCCGCCGCGCCAAACGGGGGAGCGATTGTGAGTGTGTGCGTACCATTAGTAAACCCTTGACGTTATTCATTGTGATTTTGTTAGTAGGATCCTGAAGCATGTCAAGCAGAGTATCCAGGATGTCTTCGGCTCTGTGCTCGCTCTTTCTGCTCACAGCATCCAAATGCTCGCCAATAACTTGCTCGTAGAAATCATCCAGTTTGGTGAAAAAACTATCAACCTCAGCCCGCAATCCTCTAACCGCATCAATCCAACCAAACTGCGGCAAGAAATCAGCAACAAAGAAACTGCTCGTTATACGCTGAAAATCTAACAGCATATCATGCCGCCTCCCATCCTCGTGATTGTAACTCCTGCCGAAGGCCATTCTAGTCACCACACTGGTGGTGAAAGAAATGAGCACCTCGGTAAAGTTGACCGGAGCGGAAGCAGCGGCTAACTCTGCTATGGAAGAAACAAGCCGGCCGATCTCTTCGTCCAGCAGGGTTTGAAAAGATGAGATCTTTTTGACGCTCAATAGTTCCTGGGTGCTGATCTTTCGGAGCTGCCTCCACCGCTCACCGTGAGGTGAGAAAGTCATGTCGTTGCAGCCGTAAGATAGTTTCCGAAACAGAATGCTGCAGGGGCGGTTGGAGCAGTCGATGTCGTGAGTTTTGAGAAATTTCTCCGCCATTTCGGCGGTGGAGATTGCGACGGCTGGGTGAATTCCTAGCTGGAGATGCATGAGGGGGCCGTGGCGCTTTGAGAGGTGAGAAAGCGTGCGGTGAAGCGGTTTGCGCTGCTGATGGAGGTTTCCTATGGCGGGGAGTTTGGGCGGGCCGGGAGGAAGATTGGGTTTGGGTTGTTCTGTTTGGCGGTTCTTGAGCTTCTTTTTGAGGAGGCAGATCAGGGCGGTGAAGAGGAGGAGGAGAGGGAGGAGAGGAAACAGGGGAACCTCCATGGGAGTTTAATTAGAGCTTCTTCTGTTCAAGGTGGCTGATCTTCCCTGTATTTGTATGCATTATGTTTGGGTATAGCAGCAGTGTTGAGATTGATAGCTGAACGACTGATATTATTGTGATTACTATCCAAGAATCTTTCCATGAAGAATATATATAATACGCACGCCGAGAGATTTTTTGTAAGGAAAAAGCAATTAATTGGAGGCGTTGACTTTTGGATTCTTATTTGCTGGCGGCCTCATCATGTTCTGATTGAGATAGGTCTCCCCGACGAGCATTTGATCGAAGGATGGAATTTTTTGGTCTGGTTATCGGACCCTAAAAATGGTCCGGATATAAATACTTTTTTTTCAGCTGGGCCCCACTATCATTTGCTTCCCCTTTTCGAATTCAAATCTGCTCGCTCTGCTCAAACCCTTGCCGGGGAACAACGTCATTCGGAGAAAGCTCGGGCCCTAACTCTTCAGCCACGCGAGCGCAGAGGAGGTAGAAGAAAATTTTCCGTCACTCGACGGCGACGCAGATGAGCAGTGAGGGGCAGTTCGTCGACTAGGGTTTTCAGACATACTACAACTTGCGGAGGCCGACCGTTCCGACTAGGTATGAAGTTCCGATTAAAAATGTGGCAGCACACAGATATACTACAATATTTTCGATTTCATGAAAGAAAATATCTGTTTTGTTCTAACATTAATTTAGGTTAGAAAAAATGAGTACTGAATTTGAGCTTTCATAGAAATTTCTGTTTTCAACTAATAACATGAACTTAGGGTATTCAACTTTCATCGGAATTTCTGTTTTCATCTAACATGAACTTAGGTTAGGAGTTGAGTACTGAATTTCCAGGCCATATTTGTAGAACCGATTGTGTACCGAATTTGAGAATTTAGTTGTTTGTTGTAAGATCTGCCCTGGTTTTTTTTTCTGCTTTTGTTTTGGTTGGTGAGTGTTTATTTTTTTTGGCCTACATTTTTGCAGGTCCGGCCGGATCTATCTCGTATCACATCAGAACATTACACTTGTTTAGATTTAGAGATTTAGGGTATTTCCGGCCGGATCTATCCCGTATCACATCAGAATATTACATTGTTTATCTATTTGTATACGCAGATGAATGGCCAAGTAGCAATTACATGCCTGAACAGTAGATGCGCAATTTCCACTTTTAAGAAACATGCAGAACCCTTGCTTGATGTCCTTACAGAGGGCTCAAGGCAGATCTTAATTAACTCTTCTTTGATGCATTTCTTCACCCTACCCGACCTACCACAGAATATTCCACTGCTCTATAGACTCATTAGGTTGTATAGGCCGGATAAGGGTGCATTTCTATTAGGTCAATATTACATTAAAATGACTGTCAATGAGGTAGCCCTGATACTTGGCCTACCCAATAGGGGACATGAGTACGACTTTAAGAGATTACCGTTATCAAATGTGACACAATCAGACCTAGTAACCAATCTTAATGAATTAGCAAATATAGAGGCGTCTTCTAATGAAACGGAAGTGGAAAGATCTAGTTAATGCACTAGTGAAGTACTTACTTTGCCGGTTTTTATTTCCCTTAAAGTCTCTTAGACTTCCATTATGCCTTGAAAATTTTAGTGGATTAGATGCTTTTAGAAAATATAATTGGCCGAAAAGAACCTGCAAGTCTGGGCTACCTCGAAGGCTGCTCCATTATTCTTGTGGTGAGTTCTTAATATGTTTAATACTGAATATATTGATGCTGTACTATTGAGGTTTTATTGAATAACTTTTTTTGGCTTACTATCTTCTAGGTTTGTTTTTTCGAACACACCAACGTACAAGTGCCGGTGGATGCAATGGCTAAGCCATGTTTATGCCGATGGGCCGCCAAAGGTGGTTTTAGTTATAAGTTCTGTGAAGATCTGCCCAGACTTTTATTTCCAAAGAAAGAGGTAGCTTCATGTTCTATATTAGGTTTGGTTTTTCTTGTTAATTGTGTTCTCCCTACTAGTTGATGATATTCACAACTTATCTTATGTGTAGGTAAGACCAAGTTTTGTTGGCTTAAGTACGGAGGAGCAAGATGTACTCGGTCCTGAGGACTCGGACTCCTCTTTTGAGGAGGTTCTAAAGATGAGGCCGGCGAAGAAAATTGTTGGAAAAGTTAAGAAAGTAGCTGATGAGTCGATGGATAGGGAGAAGGTTAAAAGATTGTTGGAGAGGGGCAAGAAAGAGAAGGAGAAGAAGAAAAAAGAAAAGGAATTGAAGAAGTTAATTAAAAGACAGATTAATCAATCCGAAGAAAAAATTCTGACCGAGGTCCGTGAATTGCGAACATATTGCCAAGAGAGATTTGATTCTCTTATGGCCCTGATTAAGAAGGAGTCAGCTGTCCCCACACCATCTTCACCCATTGTTACGTTAGTTCCTCCCACAAAAAATAAATCATTAAAGGAAACAATTAGTGTTAGTGAGTCCACACCTGATTCAAAATGCCCCAAAAGAACACGTCTATCTTCTAAATCGACCGGGAAAGAAGAAATCCAATTCCCGGGATGATCGCATTTGACAGCGACTGCAAGAGAAGTAATAGACTCAACATTGAGTCGGTATGGTGAGAGGTAATTGTGATTGTCTTGGACTATGTGTATTTAATTTTTGTATAGCTTGTTCTATGTGTATTTAATATTCTGGCACTTTCATCAAAGCTTTTATCTTTAATGGATTCATATAGGTACAATGCATTATTGTTAGATTGTCTATTTATTATCTTTTGTTGCCTTATTTTGCATCATATTATAATAATAAAATCATACAACTTAAACTTCTGATTATTAATACAAATGTCATTGTTACTTTATATACAATATATGGATTTATGCTAGATGGTACAACATGAGCATTTCATTATTTTGTGACTCCTTTTTTCTCTATATATATTATAGGGACTGTTTATTCGATTGTGGCAACACAACATTAACTAGTGCGGGTATGGAGGATTTATTGCGACAAGGATGGCTAATGGATAGTGATACGCCTTTAGTGTATATACGCAAGTATACGTGCCGGCTCAAGTAATATAATAGTGAGTTAAGATCGTTCCCTCGGAGAAGTGAAAACTCTAACGCTTATGAATATTAGTTTACTCTTTTCCTTAAATCCAAGTTAAATAATTCGATTGGTTGGACGAAACTAATTTGCAGAATATTTAAAACTAATTTTTAAAATGCTAAAAGTACTTAAGTAAATTTTTATCAACTTTTAGAGAAAGGAATCTTGTATATCGCTTTCCTAGATTTGTTGTGATATTTGCTAAATATACCGATGCATTATATTTGTTTCACTATCTTGCTCGATTAAAAACTAGGAATCATAATCTCTCGATCTATGAATTCCTATAACCTAGATTTCGCTAGTTATCTCTAACTTAGAAAAATGCTAGGTAAATTAAATTGCTCAAATCGCTTTTGCTAATAATTAAGGTGATGAAATCTCTTCCTCTCTCTTTTATTATATCAAAATTATGATGTAAACACACCGCTCCTCTCTCGAATCTCGCGGCGTAGTATAAAAGTAAAGATTTAAATTAGATATTCATGCGACCCATCTCTCGAATCTCGCCGCATAACATTAAGTATTTATCTTAAATCAATCGTGATTCCTCTCTCGAATCTCACCACGAAATGTTGAAGATAAACATGATTCAAATCTCTCGCAATAAATCATAACATTGATAAAGATATCAAACCAAGAAATCATACGGAAAAATTATAAATTAAACATCACAACAAAAAATAGTACTCACGACATACAAGATACGAAAAATTAGTTCATGATCCTTGAAATGACAAACAAAATTGAAAAGATCTTACAAGACATTGTTCGGAGTTTAAATTTAAGCGCAGGAATTTGTCCTTTTCGTTGCCAAATCCGTTCAATATGTCGTCTCTTTCTTCTTCTCCAAACCTTCTTCTTTTCTTTCCTCTTTCTCTCTCTCTAAAAAGTATTTCGTATCTCTCTCTCCCTAAATAATCCCGTCTCTCTCCCCTTTGAAACTGCCAAATTCTTCTTTTATTTGCCACGCTACAGTCCAAAAGGCTGAAAAGAGGCGTCCTTTCAACAGGAACCGCAGGCCTCTTTTGTATTATTTCGAAATGTTGTACTTTTGGTTCAGAATATTCAATTTAAACCGCCTTGTTACAACCAGGTTATGACCAAACTGCTCCATTCTTTCCAGCAATATAATTCCAGCTTAAATTTGTCCGTTCTTTCATGGATTTTTCGTACTCCTGCACAAATATGCTGCTCGTTTGCCGATAAACTGTCCACAATTACAGATATGAAATATATTAGTGAATTCATCGTTGTATTTCGTATATTTTCTCAATATTTACTAAAATAAGGGAGTTAATAATTTCTTTTTGAGAAGTTATCACACCCCCACACTTGAGTCCTTGCTAGTCCCTAGCAAGAATTAACTCAATTCTAACAAACAAATATGCAAACTTCTATTGAAACAAGGCACGAATCATCTTCTTTACATATATCAACTTAGGCTTACCTAAGTATTTCAAATTTAACAAAAACAGATCTCTTAAAAAATAATTTCACACATTCTCAAATCTGTTAGTTAGATAGCAAGCAACACTCTCTCAATATTTCTAGTGTTGTGTGTGTTCTTCTCTAAAATCATTCACTCTCAAACAACTTAACTCATTAAACATACTCATAATTGAAAATGATAAGAATATGCCTAGTCTTTGTTTTAGCCTCCACAAGAGTTTAATAGTTCAATTTGATAAGAAATCATAGGAGCATACAAAATGGATGACTTTGGCTTGATGAAGACTTTGTGGATAAATTTTGATAGAGAGCGGAATTTCCCTAGTTAAAATTCTTAATGACTCTCCATACTTTGAGGTTTATTTCTTTAACCATCATCAATTTTAAGCTCATAGTTGGGATCATTCCAAGTAGGTGTACACACACTTAGGCCACATATCACTATGTCATTATACATTTTTTTATAAGTTTCTTTTTCTTTATGATCATAGTTGGGATCATTCTAAGTAGGTGTACACACACTTAGGCCACATATCACTATGTCTCACACACATTTTTTTTTTGTTTTAAATCCCCAAAGTCGGAAAGTTAACTAAGAAAGAACTAGTGAAATTATTGAAAGTTGTGTTTGGACAAATGGTATCAAAATGATAAGTTCAAGCTCAAAGACTGATGGATAATCAAGAATAGTTTTGTGGTGTGATCTGATCCAAAGGTGAACCTACTCATTATTATCAATTAACTACACACTCTATGTTTGAGCTTACAACATTGACTTAGTTCTTGCTTATCCTTCCACAATTATGTTAATAGATTAATAACATTATTTTGTAGAGAGCAAAAAATTTTTTTTAGAGAGTCTAGTGCATAATTGAAATGCTTAAGAGAGTTATAACCGCATCTTACTAACGTTAAATTCATTATATGAAATTTCAATTTTAATTAATCTGCCAATTAAAGTTACATGAAATTACTTAGTTAAGCCGTCTGGTGATAACACAATGAATAACTTATTGAAATGTGCCCAGAATAGAAATTTTATAAGTGAAAATAAACGGAGGATAACTCATGACGTCACCCCCACACTTAATTAGCTGCTAGACCCTAGCAGAGACCTTATGGAGAATGTAGTGAATTAAATAAATTTAAATAAGAATCCAAAGTAAATTTTAATTGAAAATACAATACTCCCCTGTAAATTTGGCAGGAAGGATGCCCATTGCATGTGTGGCAGCGTTTGGTAAGGTACTCATTCATAGCATTATGAGAGCTGCATTTAGTGGAGCACAAAAATAGTAAAGCAAGAAGTGTGATAATGCTAACATGAGAGAGCAGAAAATTCTTATATCACACTTCATAAATCACGTACTCGGCATCAAAATTAAGATAAGACTTATGCAGATATAAGCAGAACAGTCCAAACCAATAAATAGTTATCAGTCAATCAAACAAATCAATTGTCGACATAGGCTATTCTTTTTTTTTATTCGGAATGTATTCCTAGGACTGGAACACAATCCAAAATATTAATTGACATTGTATGTAAGTCACGAAATCATGATCAGAGAAAATCAATAACACTGCTATTGTTGTAAAGGAACTAAAATATCAAATATTATTTTTAAGCAAATTAATTGCAGCATAACATCACATATGAATAGCAGGATAGCATGACATTTGAATAGCAGGATAAGGGTAGCAGGACAGTAATAGCAGCATATCATCAAATAAGAGGAGCATGAAAGTAATTGCAGGATCATAATAGTTACATAAGAATAGCAACATAAGAGTAGCATAAACTCCCCCTAAAATCAATAACATCATAGCAATATATATATAACAGTCATAGCACAAATAAAATTTGCGTAAAAGCAGCAGCAAGTAGAAGTAGCATAGCAACATATTAGGAGTAGCATATAAGTCTTGATAATAACAAAATAACAAAATATTAATCCACCGTTGTCTGATTAAAGCAATAACTAAGGAGAGCTAAGCATCGGGCATCTCGTCATCCATGCCGTGGGCTTCACTAATATCGATCCGCTCGCCATCTGGATAAAGCAAATAACCTTGCTGATCAAATCTCGATTTGTATTGGTAGACGGTCTTCACGGTATCCAAACCAGCATCCTCCATGAGTCGTGCTTGATTTCGCAGAAGATCATCACATTTTTCATTAATGAGTAGATGACTGAATCGCTGATAACATTTCATATATTCCCTTTCTTCTGTTGCGCTTACCATATTATCAATGATCTCTGATAAATCAACCTGTGCTGGTGCGGTGGAAGAAGAAGGAGTACTCGCAGCGGGCTTGGGGAGGGGATCTGTATTTCCTGCAGGAGGCGGTGTGCTCTCTAGAAAGTCCGAACTGTCCCTAATATTGCTGTTTATTACTACCTTAGTAATATGGTGTCCGACTCTTGTAATTAAGGTTTCCTTGTCTCCCCACATTCCACTAACATGGCAAAGTTCAGTTATTAGAGTAGGGAACCATAATTGCAACCTATCCATAGCAAGGATTCTCTTCTGAAGTTGATCTGATATTATTTTCCCAACATCAAAACGAATGCCCTTTAAAATGCAGTAAATTAAAATGGCACGGTCCATAACAACGCGTGTAGTGTTTTTGGTAGGAATTACGCTTGTGTTAATGAATAAAAGCCACACCTTGGCCTCCCGCTTTAAACTATTAGCTTTCAAATTAGCACCTTCCGTCGAAATCCAGGCCGAGTCGACATTATTACAAATCTCCTCCGCAATGACGGACGGTGGGGTTGTTGCTTGTACTCGCAGATACTCTTCTTCATTCGGCACCGTCATTCCAAAATAACTATTAATCGCCTTAGCGGAAAAATCTACGGAATGACCTCGCACATAAATTTTTCTCTCCTCAACGGTCAGTGCATTAGCATAAAATTCATAGATCCAAGGCAACACTGCTTCCTTACGGGAGTGACAAAAGGATTCCCACCCAAAATCTTTCATTTTTGTGACATATTCCATACTCCATGCCATCTTTTCGATCTAAAATCCTCTTTCGAAAATGAAAGGCTTATCATGTAAACCTTCATATCGCTGTTTGACTTCATCATTAATAAATCGAAAATCCTTACGAGGACTTGGTGCGGATTTGCTCTTAGCTTTACGCTTAGAGGACATTTTCTGATATATATAAAAAAATTGATACTAGTAAAAACCCTAGAATATTTTAGGATTTCATCATCTTTTCGTAAGGAAGAAGGCTTGTTGCGAAATGTTACCGACTCAAAGGTGAAATCGACGCCGAATCGAAGCTTTAATGCTACTGCCGTGCCAAGAGCATCCGAATGTGGACGCCGCCTCCTTGCAAAGTAGATGCGAACTCGGATATTCCAGGACCGCTACCTCCTTGCAAAGAAATCGCCGCTGCTAGCACCCTCGCGAATCGCTCCGTTGAAAGGGGTATAGGGTTTGTGAGCGTCGAAGCCGTCGAACCAGGGAGGAAATGCGAGAACAAATCCTAAACCGGTTTTCTCCCTTTAAACATTCTTTGTTGGACCGGCGGGTTTCTTTTAGGATGATGAAATTAAACCAAACGGGTTTAATTATTTGAATCTAAACCAGTTTTTGAAATGTTGTTTGAGCCGGTCGGTTAATTATTTTGTTTTGGCTTTGTTTTCTTAGTCAAAAAGACAGAGAATAAAAAGTTAGAACCTTGGTTGTAACCATGTCATGACATTTTAATGCAGAAAATTTATATGGACATTCCAACGTTTTTCAACCTTTAACCTTATAGTTACTACTTACTTACTTAATTTTAGTTGGGTTGCCTCCCAATTAGCGCTTGATTTAACGTCTCGGCTAGACCCAGCCATTATTTAAACAGATAAATTTATTACCATCACCTCCCGCGGCTCATTATTATGGTAATACGCTTTAAGTCTTTGCCCATTTACTTTAAAAATGGACCCGTCTTTGTCATTGCAAATGGAAACTACCCCAAAAGGATGGACTTCTGTAACTCGAAACGGACCGGACCACTTAGATTTCAATTTACCCGGAAATAGTTTAAGGCGAGAATTATAAAGTAACACTAATTGATTCAGAATAAATTCCCTCTTCTCTATTCGAGCGTCATGCCATTTTTTTGTCCTTTCCTTATATAATTTTCCATTGTCATATGCATGAAAGCGCATCTCATCAAGTTCGTTGAGACAAAACAACCTATTCTTACCAGCTTCCTTATAATCGAAATTTAATTTTCTAGTAGCCCAATAAGCTTTGTGTTCTAACTCAACAGGAAGGTGGCAGGCTTTTCCATAGATCATCTTGTATGGGTTTAGTCCTATGGGAGTCTTAAATGCAGTTCTGTAAGCCCACAACGCATCATTCAATTTCTGTGACCAATCTTTCCTAGCGGGACTTACCGTTTTCTCTAAAATAGATTTAATTTTCCTGTTGGAAACCTCGGCCAAACCATTAGTTTGGGGATGATATGCTAAAGCGATCTTATGCGTCACTCCGTATTTTCTTAGTAATGTTGTAAATTGTGAATTACAAAAGTGGCTTCCGCCATCACTAATAATCGCTTTAGGTATACCAAATCGTGAAAAGATATTAGTTTTTAAAAATTTTAATACGACCTTGGCGTCATTCTTATGCGTAGCGATGGCTTCGACCCACTTTGACACGTAATCGACTGCTAATAGAATATATAAGTTGCCATCCGAGTTAACAAATGGGCCCATAAAATCAATCCCCCAAACATCGAAAATTTCAACCTCTAAAATGGTATTCATTGGCATGCTCGCTTTACGACTCAGGTTTCCTGTTCTTTGACATTTATCACAACTCTTCACAAATAAGTGCACATCCTTAAATAAGGTGGGCCAATAAAAACCCGACTCCAGAAATTTTGCCGCAGTCCGATCTCCCTTAAAATGTCCTCCATAAGGTGATGAATGACACTTTTCTATGATACTAAGAACCTCTACTTCAGCAACACATCTCCGGATAATTTGATCCGAACAGATTTTATATAAGTATGGCTCATCCCACAGGTAATATTTCACCTGCTGGAGGAACCTTTTCCTTTGTTGATAGTCCATATCCGGGTGTACTATATTACTAACTATGTAATTCACATAATCAGCATACCATGGTATACTACCCGCAGAGACAGCTAATATCTGTTCGTCCGGGAAATTTTCTCTTATCCCTACTTGTTGATTCCTCTCATCGCTTTGTTCTAATCTCGATAAATGATCTGCTATTTGATTTTCCGCTCCTTTTCGGTCTTTGATTTCAATATCAAATTCCTGAAGTAGGAGCACCCATCTAATTAGTCTAGGTTTGACGTCTTTCTTCTCCAAAAGATATCGGATCGCCGAGTGATCCGTATAAACTATCACTTTAGAATTTATTAAATACGAACGGAACTTATCAAATGCAAACATTACGGCTAAGAGTTCCTTCTCGGTTGTGGTGTAGTTTATTTGTGCATCAATAAGTGTTTTGCTAGCATAATATATAGTATGAAAAATTCGATCCCGGATTTGTCCTAAGACAACTCCTACGGCATAATCGCTAGCGTCACACATAAGAACAAAAGGTGACGACCAATCCGGTGTTGTGACAATAGGTGAAGAAACTAACTTGTGCTTTAATGTGTCAAAAGCATGCAAACAATGATCATCAAATAAGAATGGAGTGTCTTTTTCTAACAAGTTACATAAAGGTTTTGATATTTTAGAGAAATCTTTAATAAACCTTCTATAGAACCCAGCATGGCTCAAAAAGCTACGAATGCCCTTGACATTCTTAGGGGGAGGAAGCTTTTCTATAACTTCTATTTTAGCCCGATCTACCTCCAGACCCTTGCGTGATACTTTATGGCCTAAGACAATTCCCTCTCTCACCATGAAATGACACTTTTCCCAATTTAGCACTAAATTTGTCTCAATACATCTTGTTAATACTTTCCTAAGGACTTCTAAACAGCAGTCGAAGGACTTCCCAAACACTGAGAAATCATCCATAAACACCTCTATACCGTCATCCATTAAATCAGTAAAAATAGATATCATGCACCTTTGAAAAGTGGCGGGTGCATTACATAATCCAAATGGCATTTTGCGAAACGCAAACGTACCATAAGGACATATAAATGTGGTCTTTTCTTGGTCTTCCGGAGCAACCATAATCTGATTATAGCCGGAATACCCGTCCAAGAAACAAAAATAATCATTTCCCGCCAACTTGTCAAGTACTTGATCAATAAAAGGTAATGAGAAGTGATCCTTCCGAGTTGATTTATTTAGTTTCCTATAATCCATACATATTCTCCAACCGGTAACCGTCCTAGTTGGTATCAATTCGTTGTTATCATTTTTTACCACCGTAATTCCTCCCTTCTTCGGTACACATTGTACCGGACTTACCCACTTGCTATCCGAAATAGGGTAAATAATGCCTGCATCTAACCATTTTATTATCTCTTTCATAACTACTTCTTTCATAGGTGGACTAAGCCTACGTTGATGTTCAATTGACCCTTTAGCTTCATCTTCTAATATGATTTTATGCATACAAATCGAGGGGCTAATGCCACTAATGTCTGCTATAGTCCATCCCATGACCTTTTTAAATTCTTTCAAAACAAGAAGTAGTTTTTCTTCATCTTCAAATTTTAATGATGCATCAATTATTACCGGAAGAGTATTTTCTTCTCCAAGGAAAGCATATTTAAGATGTTCCGGAAGAGGTTTCAAATCTAAAGTTGGAGGTTCAATAATTGAGGGTTTCATAATTTTTGGTTCACTTGACCTAGTTATAGATTCAAAATTCCTAAAGATAGGCAATTTATAATGGGATTCTAAAACTTTAACGCATTCATCCAATTCTAAATCATCATCCCACTCTTCATTTGTCAAAATTGTGAGAAGTCTTTGTTCTAGGTCATCATCATTACCCTTAATTAATTGATTTTTAATCTCCACTTCTTCAATAGAGTAACAATCTTCTTTTTCATTTGGAAATGCCATTGCTTTTAGGATATTGAATGTTACTTCCTCTTCATTAACTCGCATAGTTAACTCTCCTTTTTGTACGTCAATTAAAGTCCTTCCGGTTGCTAAAAATGGCCTCCCTAAGATTATGGGCACATCCTTATCCTCTTCCATGTCCAACACTACAAAATCGGCCGGAAAGATGAATTTCTCCACCTTAACCAATACATCCTCAACTATTCCCTTAGGGAATGCTAAAGTCCTATCGGCTAATTGGAGAGTGAGAGTTGTTGGAGTTATCTCTCCTAGACCTAACTTTGTATATATAGATAAGGGCATTAAATTAATGCTTGCACCTAAATCACATAATGCTCTCCCGACAAATTTTACTCCTATGGAACAAGGTATGGTAAAACTACCGGGGTCCTTAAGTTTTTGAGGCAATTTCTTTTGCAAAATTGCACTACATTCTTCCGTTAATGCAACTATTTCTTTATCTAAAAATTTTCTTTTCTTCGATAAAATATCTTTCATAAACTTGACATAACTAGGCATTTGCTCTAATGCCTCGGCAAATAGAATATTAATTGTAAGCTTCTTAAAAATTTACATAAATTTTTGAAATTGTTTGTCAAGTTTTGTTTTATTTAATCTAGATGGAAAAGGTGGAGGAGGGTAAATAATTTCTTTCTTTTTATTATTTTGTGGATCCACTTCCACTTCCTCCGGCTCCTTAATTTCTATAGACTTTTCTTTCATAATTGTATTTTCTCTTATCTCTTCTTCCCTTAACTTCTCTAGTAATCCATCCCCACTAGAGATCTCTACCCCACTCCTTAATGCAATAGCTTTACAATGATTATTTGGTTCTTCTCTTGTTGGATTAAGTGTGGTGTCAGATGGTAGCGATCCCATTGTTCTTTGATTTAAAGCATTGGCCAATTGGCCAATTGTGGATTCTAAAGATCGGAGTGAAGACTCAATACCACCCATCCTAGAGTCATTCTTTTGGAACAAACCTATAATATACTCATCAGTCAATTTCCTATTATTGGTTTGTTGATTAAGCATATGGGTTGGTATAAGATTAATATTTTGATTGAAACCTGGTGGTTGAATTGCATTTTGTGGATTTTTCCAAGAAAAATTAGGATGATTTCGCCAATCTGGATTATAATGATTTTCGAAATTTGAAGGTCCTTGCCTTTGTTGGCCTCCTAGATAGTGTACTTCTTCAGTTACTTGGTTTAATTGTTCCACTGTCATTGGTGCACTTGTTGAAGGGGTAGATAGAGAATCTAACCTCTTGTTTATTAAATTAAATTGAGTCGCCATTTGGGCTGCTAATGAAGTGAATTGATCTATTTGATGAATACCGGCTGGTTGGTTATTACATTGTCTCTCGAATGCTTGGTAATTATTAGAAGTAAGATCTTCTAAAATTTCCATAGCATCTTCTGGATATTTCTTTAATAATGACCCTCCCGCGGCTCCGTCAACTAGGATCATCATAGTGGTTTGTAAGCCGTTATAAAAAGTAGTTACTTGTTGGTGTTGCGCCAACCCGTGATGCGGACACTTCCTAAGCATCTCCTTAAACCTTTCCCACGCTTCATAAAGTGTTTCGCCATGATTTTGGACGAAAGTGGTGATGTCCCTAACTAACTTAGCTGTTTTAGAAGGGGGAAAATATTTATTCAGAAATTTCTCTTCCAATTGATCCCACGTAGTGATGGAACCAGGTGGTAGAGAATCAAGCCAGTCTTTAGCTCTTCCCTCCAAAGAAAATGGGAATAATCTCAATTGAATAGCTTCATCCGAAGCCCCATTGACCTTGTACATATCACAGATTTCTAAAAATGTTCTTAAATGAGCGTTTGCATTTTCATGATTTAGACCCCTAAACTTGTTATGTTGTACTAGTTGCATTGTGGTAGAGTCCATTTTAAAATTATTAGTGGCGATTGTAGGTCGCGCTATACTAAATTGCAAACCTCCACTTAACGGTGCGTTATAGTCTCGACAAGTCATTCGTGGTGCAGCATTTTGAATATTATGACCATTGTGTTCGACTTGA
Source organism: Dactylorhiza incarnata (assembly GCA_033032865.1). Taxonomy (NCBI): domain Eukaryota; kingdom Viridiplantae; phylum Streptophyta; class Magnoliopsida; order Asparagales; family Orchidaceae; genus Dactylorhiza; species Dactylorhiza incarnata. Next base: position 1,037,207 of record JAWHQI010000282.1, on the reverse strand, counting down.
CCATTAGGGTCCACCTGCCCCCCATGATCATTTTCATTTCCTTGCTGATTATCATCCATCTCTTGATGAATAATAGTGCTTGCTCTAACAGTTTGTCTATTCTGTCTACAAGTACGTTCGATTTCTAGATTCAAAGGTAATATTTCAATGTTACGCAATCGGGACATACACTAGACAAAAGTTTAAAATGAAATAAAATAACGACTTGGTCTCTAATTACTAAGAGTTCGCTAATATCGTAAGAAATAAACCGTTAGATAGCCGCTTCCCCGGCAACGGCGCCAAAAACTTGATACGCCTTTAGTGTATATACAAGTATACGTGCCGGCTCAAGTAATATAATAGTGAGTTAAGATCATTCCCTCGGAGAAGTGAAAACTCTAACGCTTATAAATATTAGTTTACTCTTTTCCTTAAATCCAAGTTAAATAATTCGATTGGTTGGACGAAACTAATTTGCAGAATATTTAAAACTAATTTTTAAAATGCTAAAAGTACTTAAGTAAATTTTTATCAACTTTTAGAGAAAGGAATCTTGTATATCGCTTTCCTAGATTTGTTGTGATATTTGCTAAATATACCGATGCATTATATTTGTTTCACTATCTTGCTCGATTAAAAACTAGGAATCATAATCTCTCGATCTATGAATTCCCATAACCTAGATTTCGCTAGTTATCTCTAACTTAGAAAAATGCTAGGTAAATTAAATTGCTCAAATCGCTTTTGCTAATAATTAAGGTGATGGAATCTCTTCCTCTCTTTTATTATATCAAAATTATGATATAAACACACCGCTCCTCTCTCGAATCTCACGGCGTAGTATAAAAGTAAAGATTTAAATTAGATATTCATGCGACTCATCTCTCGAATCTTGTAACAACCTTAAAAAAAAATGAAAATAATAATAATAATAACAATAATAATAATATTAAAACAAAAAAAAAATTACTTCCCTTTAAACTCACGATTAACCCCCCCCTCTTATTCTAACCGCAGCCTGCACTCAAGATTAACCCCCCCGGTCCGAGCTTTCTCGCAAAAACCGCATACGCTAGGGTTTTCCGCTCCCGTGCCCCTCCCGTCTCCCGCTCTCGTTTCCGCAGGCCGACGCCACTTCCGCCTCCTGAGCACAACCCCGACGTCGCCGTCGCCTGCTCCTCCCGTCGACGCCCCCTGCGCCTCCTCCTGCCCTAGCCGGCAGCCTCAGCGGCTCCTTCCTCCTCTGCGCTCAAGGTCGACGACAGCCTGCCTCCAGCCACCTCCAGGGTAGTCGGCAGTCCTCTTCCTCCCTCCAGGAGGCCAGCAGCAGTACCCTCTCCCTTCTTCTAGGGTTTTGCAGCCACAGCCCCTCTTCTCCTTCGTCGATTTGGTCGGTGCTTGCTAGAGGAACTTCTAGGGGTTCACCCTCTCTCCTCCTTGAGGCCCGATTTGACTTCCTTGGGTAAGGATCTTCCTTTTCCTCCAATATTTAGATTTCTCCTAAATTTTTGTTGTGCAATTTTGTGATTTGTAGCTGCGTTAATTTGCATTTCAGATTTTTGTGCACCTCCTAAGCACCAAATCCTTAGGTATTCGTGCTCCCCGACGTCGTTCGTCGCTCTAATTGACGGGAACACGCGAAGCCCCTTCCGACTTAGGGTTTCCCTATCCTAAAGCGCAGCCAAATCTCCGGTTCCTCCGTGTAATCCTCTCTCCCCTCATTTTCGAGGGAGGTATGGTTTTCCTCGCTATCTCGCATCTGTCTAATTTGCAATTTAAAACGCGCATGCTCATGTGGTGTCACCTGTTTAATCCAATTTTCATTCATGTTTGTGCTTAATCAGGTCGAATTGAAATTGTTAATTTGGTTGCGCCCTTAGCCGCCACTGTCATTTTTCCGCCTTACCTAAGGCAAGTAGAGAAACCTCTCACTTGCAAACTCATGATTTAACTTATGACTTCACTGTCAGATACCTGAATCCTCGATTTGATTACTTGCCTCAGTGTGCTTGCACTCATGTAATTCTGCATCTAAGTCATTAATAACGCAAGTTAACATTGAAAGGTAGAGTTTAATTGATGCAACTCCTTGACTTGGGTTCCCTCTTGAATCCCTAATGGGAACAAAGGACCGGTCATAGCGAGTTTAAATTTCTGAATCTTCTGAATCCGTACTTGAATCTGTCTGAATCATGAATCATGTGCATCAAACAAAACACCTGCACTTTCAATTGTCTCAACTTATGTTATTATTACTTAGACTTTTATACTCCAGAGTAGATTAATGTTTCAGTTCTGTTTCTGCATTTCTTGTATTTACCTGTCTTGCTAGCTTTGTTATTTACCTTGCTTTAACTACATGTATCATAGTTCTGAGGCTTTTTCCTTGTTTTCTTGGAATTTGCCTTAGCGTCCGTGACTGCGCCCCGTGGTACCTGAGCCTGCTCTGCACCCTGTTCCTGCTTCCCTGGAGGTTTCTTTTTGTTAGTTGCTGTGTCAGGTTCCATGTTGTATTTCCTTTACTGCCAGTTATTTCATATTATGTAATGATTATGGTTAGCCATTTTCTCCTGTATCAAGGACAACTGTTAGGCTATTATATGTACTATCATTTTGTATCAATGCATGTTCACCCTCCCGGAGGTCTATATTACTTGCATCTGTATTGCAAATTTCAAAATGGTGTTTTTCACATTATGCTTGCATATTTCTTTACTTTTTGTGTGTTTTAAAGCTTCTGCAATAAATCCATCCGTTTTACGTAAAAGTAACTATTTTTAAAACTATTTGTAGTACTTCTGCTTCCGCCTTTACAAGCATGGATTTCTTTTCGCCCATGCCTGTGGCATCACGATTCGCCCCGAAGCGCACTCTGACTCTTGTCGAGACGGGTCGTGACAGTTGGTATCAGAGCTAGGTTAAAGATAAAGTATTTTGAAGTCACATATATTTTGAAATCTATTATGTAAGTATATGTACATGCATCATTTCCTCACTCACCTTATCATTACTGTTGTTCTTGGCTGAAGCACGCACACACTACACACATAATCATGCGTAGTATGCACACGAATGTTAAGGGGTTATGGGCAAACTTAGCATTTATGTGCATATGAATTTCCACTAGGTTATACACCGCTTGCAAATATTAAATGGTTATGGGCGATTTTAATATTTGCAAGTGCGATGACATTAGCTGCATAGTATGCATGACATGTTAAGTGATATGGGCACTTAACATGGTATGCGTATCCATTCATAAACATTATTAGAGATGCATTTAGGCAGAATTGCATTACATGCATAACATAAATCATTTGCACAAGTGTCAAGCTAGGAACAACAGATAATGATTGTACACACATGAATTTGATAATTGTTACAAATTGCACCTGATTTTTATCGCATTTGCATGATCATTACTAGCAGTTGTCCAAAGAAAATGCCGTAATTATTACATGATTTACATACCTGACAGTATAAGAAGTGTTTGAACCTCTAGTTTTCCAATTATCCTATTCTTGCTTGACTCTCGATCTAACCTGATGCTCTCGTATCTCCTTCTAGATGGCTCCCAAGCGTTCTCAGCGCAAGAAGTCAACCCCTCCCGCAGTGGAAACTTCTGGTGGTGCTACTGCTCAAATTCTGAAGAAGATCCTGGATCGCCTCGATCGTCTTGAGGGGGATCGCCAGACTCCTGACCCAGCCTCTGGTTTCGGCCCCTCAGGGACAGCTGGAGTGACTACCACTCCTGAAGCCGCCCCTCTTGCATCTGAACCTGTAATCAGCCCGCTCGCCGTCAATCTGGTGACTCCGCTTGCATCGATTCCGACTGCTCCTCCCGTGGCGATGGCAGACACTTTAGCGTTCAAAAGACTAAAGCCGCCATCTTACGATGACAACCGTGACTACTTCGTCATTTCCGAGTGGCTCTCTCAAATGGAGAAGCACTTCGAGTACGCTGGAGTTCCAGATGTCCAGAAGGTTCTTCTTGCGGCCTATCAGCTGACCGAGGATGCGTACACTTGGTGGCTTCAACGCCGCACTCTTCCCGACTCTGCCACCATGACTTGGGTTCAGTTTAAAGGAGCTCTTATGGAGAAGTTCCTTTCTTCCGTGGAGCGTGACCGGCTAGCCGAGAAGTTCTTGTCTCTTCAGCAGCCCGGCAGATCAGTGACCGAGTACGAAAGAGAGTTCTCCCGCCTGTCACTCCTTGCGGTGGAGTTGGTGCCAAGCGAGTCCAAGAAGATCAGCCGCTTCGTGAAAGGGCTTCGACATGATTTCCGTCAGCATGTGGTAGCTCATGGCGCCACTACCTATGCCGAGACCGTGGAAGCCGCGTTGCAGGTGGAAGCTATCGAGTTGGAGTTCCTCTAAGAAGGTCCAACATGGATCTAGCAATGCTGCATCGTCTGACCTCAAGCGCAAAGGTGCACCATTCCAGGAACAAGGCCCCAAGTCCAAGGAGGTGTGTGCGTTCTGCCACAAGGTGGGCCATGTCGCCCAAGTCTGCCGCACTCTCTTGAAGAAGCAGAAGATGGTTGTTCCTGCACAGCAACCCAAGTTGACGCTTGCCACTGTTACCTCTGACTGCTCTTACTGTAAGAGGTCAGGTCACCTGCTGAAGGACTGCCGCCGCAAGCAGAATACGTGCTACCGATGCGGTCAGGTTGGGCACCATATCCGGGACTGCCCGGTTCCCGCTCAGCCTCCGCAGTCTGTTCCGGGAACTCAGGAACAGGGTAGAGCCGTGCTGAATGTCATTACCCAGGGCGAGGCACTTGCATCCACTGACGTCATCTCTGGTATGTAATGCGCATTTGTCATTTCCTACAATTTTGTTTTAGCTTATTTTCCTTCGATCCGGACAATCATGTTTTGCGTACATGTTCTTCTTTCTTAGGGAGATTTAGGGTCAACAATAAATGGATGCAGATTCTTTTTGATTCTGGCGCATCCCATTCGTTCATTGCTCGTCATGTTGTGGATCGTTATCGTTGGCCTACTTCGCCTCTTGAGGTCCCTTATGAGATCTCCATGCCGGGTCATCTGCATCTTTCGCGTAGTGGCATTCCCAATTGTCCGATCATGCTTGGTAAATTGCAAGTCTCAGCCGATCTCATAGTCCTGGAGATGTCAGAGTTCGAGGTAATCTTGGGAATGAATTGGCTGGTTGCGTATAAGGTTAAATTGGACTGCGTGGCAAAGAGGGTCAACCTCAGCATTGATGGCAAGGATTTCAGCGTTCATGTTCAGACCCGCAATCACATGAAGGCAATTTCCGCTGTACGCGCCACTCGCCTTCTTAGTCAAGGATGTTCTGCGTGTTTCGTGTATGCTGCACATTCGGATTCTGTCTCTCCTTCTCTTGAATCCATACCTGTTGCTGCTGAATTTCCTGATGTCTTTCCTGCCGAATTGCCTGGGATGCCTCCTGATCGAGATGTGGAGTTTTCTATCGACTTAGAGCCGGGAACTCGCCCCATATCTAAAGCTCCGTACCGAATGGCCCCGCGCGAGCTAGAGGAGCTTAGATCGCAGTTGGATGAATTGCTTGAGCGTGGATACATTCGTCCCAGCTCGTCACCCTGGGGAGCCCCCGTTCTCTTCGTGAAAAAGAAGGACGGTTCTGTGAGGCTCTGCATCGATTATCGGGAACTAAACAAGGTGACCGTCAAGAATAAGTATCCCCTTCCGCGTGTGGACGATCTTTTCGATCAGCTCAAAAGTAGTTCAGTTTTCTCCAAGATAGATCTTAGATCTGGTTACCACCAGCTGAAGATCAAAGAATCCGATATTCCCAGGACCGCCTTCTGAACTCGGTATGGTCATTTTGAATTCTTAGTGATGTCTTTTGGTCTGACTAACACTCCTTCTGCTTTTATGGATATGATGAACCGTGTTTTTCGTGAATATTTGGATAAGTTCATCATCGTGTTCATCGACGACATTCTGGTTTATTCCAAGACTCATGAGGATCATGCAGCACATCTTAGGCTCACACTCTCCACTCTTCGTCAGCATCAGCTCTATGCCAAGCTGTCAAAATGTGAGTTCTGGCTGGATCGTGTTGCTTTTCTGGGTCATGTTGTTTCTGGTGATGGACTCTCTGTTGATCCTGCCAAGATTTCAGCCGTTATGGACTGGAAGCGACCTTCTACCCCTTCTGAGATTCGCAGTTTCCTTGGGCTTGCTGGTTATTACCGCCGTTTTGTCAAGGATTTCTCCTCTCTTGCTGCTCCATTGACTAAGCTAACGCAAAAGCATGTTAGATTCGATTGGTCAGATCAGTGTGAGCAGGCCTTCTTGGAGCTGAAGCAACGTCTGTGTTCGGCGCCAGTTCTGGCCCTTCCTTCAGAGGGGGCAGATTTTTCAGTTTATACTGATGCATCCGGAGTCGGCTTGGGATGTGTCTTGATGCAGGGCGATCGTGTCATTGCTTATGGGTCGAGGCAGTTGAAGACTCACGAGCGTAATTACCCCACTCATGATCTGGAGTTCGCCGCGGTGGTGTTTGCGTTGAAGCTTTGGCGTCATTATCTCTATGGCGTGAAGTGCCACTTCTTCACTGACCATCAGAGCTTGAGGTATATCTTTGATCAGAAGGATCTCAATCTTCGTCAGAGGCGGTGGGTCGAATTTGTAGCAAATTATGATTTGGAGCTTAAAAATGTCCCTGGCAAGGCCAATGCGGTAGCTGATGCGTTGAGTCGTCAAGTTTCTGTTTCCTATGGTGCCCCCATGTCAGCTACTCTTGCAGCTTTGATTGGTGACCTCGAGCGGATGGACATATCCATCTTACCAAAAGGTCAAGGCCAGGTCTTTGGTCCGTCGTGGGTGGAGCAAGTGAAAGATTTGCAGCCTTCCGACCCCATTCTCCAGCGCATTCGCCGAAGGGTTGAACTCGAGTCTCTTCCGGATTTCTCAATCTCCGATGATGTTCTGCGGTTTCGAGGCCGTCTTTGCATCCCCGCTGTTCCTGAATTACTTGATGTTATATGCCGTGAAGCTCATGAGTCGCGCACATCTAGTCATCCAGGCAATAATAAGATGTATCATGACTTAAAGCAGATCGTTTGGTGGCCTGGTATGAAGAATCATATAGCTAGCTTCATCTCTCGATGTCTGATGTGCCAAAAGGTGAAAGCTCAGCGTCAGCGTCCTGGTGGTCTTTTGCAGCCTCTGCCCATCCCTGAATGGAAGTGGGAGGACATTTCTATGGATTTTATCACAGGTTTGCCTCGCACTCCGAGAGGACACGATGCGATTTGGGTGATAATGGATCGGTTGACCAAGGTAGCCCACTTCATCCCTTATAAGGAAGGTCACTCAACAGAGAAGATGGCTCGATTCTATGTGTCGGAGATCGTTAGACTTCACGGGATTCCTTTGCGTATTGTGTCGGATCGTGACTCGAGGTTTGTCTCTCATTTTTGGAAAGGCTTTCAGCAAGCTTTGGGCACATATCTCAACCTGAGCACCGCTTATCATCCGACAACCAATGGTCAGACCGAAAGAGTTAATCAGATTCTTGAAGACATGCTTCGTTGTTACATTTTGGACTACAAGGGAGCTTGGGATGAGCACTTACCTTTGGTTGAGTTTGCCTACAATAATAGCTATCAGGAGAGCCTCCAGATGGCCCCCTTCGAAGCACTGTATGGGCGCCGTTGTAGGACCCCTCTCTTTTGGTCAGAAGTTGGTGAAAAGGTTGTGTTGGGACCTGAGTTGCTCCAGGAAATGGAAGAAGCCACAAAGAAGACTCGACTCCAGCTCAGTCGTGCTATTGAGAGACAGAGAAAATATGCTAATCTGCGTCGCCGTCCGCTAGTTTTTGCTGTGGGTGATCAAGTTTTTCTGAAGGTTTCCCCTTCTCCTGGGGTGAAACGGTTTGGTCGCCATCACAAGCTTAGCCCGAGGTTCATGGGACCTTTTTCTATCTCAGAGCGTGTTGGAGAATCTGCTTACCGTCTTGAGTTACCTGCTTCTTTTGCCGGAGTTCATAACGTCTTCCATGTCAGCCAGCTTCGGAAGTACATTCATGATCCCAACCGCATTGTTGAAGAGACTTCTGTAATTCCTGAAGCAAATCTCTCGTACCCGGTCGAACCTGCTAAGATCGTGGAGTATCAAGAACGCAAACTTTGAAAAAGGACCATTCCTATGGTGAAAGTACTTTGGATGCATGACAAGTCTGAGGAGTTCACTTGGGAGCTCGAAGCTGACATGCGTAGCAAGTATCCGCACCTTTTCTCTTGATCATGGTATGCCTCCGCTCTTGTTCCTCTCTCTATTTAAGTACCTTTTCATTTAGTTCTCTTGACTTGAATTGCAAACCCCGTTGGATTGAAAGACATCTGAATCTTCGCCATAAGAGGCCCCAATCAGGGAATCCTCAGAAAGTTTCGGGACGAAACTTCTTAAGTAGGGGAGAATGTAACAAACTTAAAAAAAATGAAAATAATAATAATAATAACAATAATAATAATATTAAAACAAAAAAAAATTACTTCCCTTTAAACTCACGATTAACCCCCCCTCTTATTCTAACCGCAGCCTGCACTCACGATTAACCCCCCCGGTCCGAGCTTTCTCGCAAAAACCGCATACGCTAGGGTTTTCCGCTCTCGTGCCCCTCCCGTCTCCCGCTCTCGTTTCCGCAGGCCGATGCCACTTCCGCCTCCTGAGCACAACCCCGACGTCGCCGTCGCCTGCTCCTCCCGTCGACGCCCCCTGCGCCTCCTCCTGCCCTAGCCGGCAACCTCAGCGGCTCCTTCCTCCTCTGTGCTCAAGGTCGACGACAGCCTGCCTCCAGCCACCTCCAGGGCAGTCGGCAGTCCTCTTCCTCCCTCCAGGAGGCCAGCAGCAGTACCCTCTCCCTTCTTCTAGGGTTTTGCAGCCACAACCCCTCTTCTCCTTCGTCGATTTGGTCGGTGCTTGCTAGAGGAACTTCTAGGGGTTCACCCTCTCTCCTCCTTGAGGCCCGATTTGACTTCCTTGGGTAAGGATCTTCCTTTTCCTCCAATATTCAGATTTCTCCTAAATTTTTGTTGTGCAATTTTGTGATTTGTAGCTGCGTTAATTTGCATTTCAGATTTTTGTGCACCTCCTAAGCACCAAATCCTTAGGTATTCGTGCTCCCCGACGTCGTTCGTCGCTCTAATTGACGGGAACACGCGAAGCCCCTTCCGACTTAGGGTTTCCCTATCCTAAAGCGCAGCCAAATCTCCGGTTCCTCCGTGTAATCCTCTCTCCCCTCATTTTCGAGGGAGGTATGGTTTTCCTCGCTATCTCACATCTGTCTAATTTGCAATTTAAAACGCGCATGCTCATGTGGTGTCACCTGTTTAATGCAATTTTCATTCATGTTTGTGCTTAATCAGGTCGAATTGAAATTGTTAATTTGGTTGCGCCCTTAGCCGCCACCGTCATTTTTCCGCCTTACCTAAGGCATGTAGAGAAACCTCTCACTTGCAAACTCATGATTTAACTTATGACTTCACTGTCAGATACCTGAATCCTCGATTTGATTACTTGCCTCAGTGTGCTTGCACTCATGTAATTCTGCATCTAAGTCATTAATAACGTAAGTTAACATTGAAAGGCAGAGTTTAATTGATGCAACTCCTTGACTTGGGTTCCCTCTTGAATCCCTAATGGGAACAAAGGACCGGTCATAGCGAGTTTAAATTTCTGAATCTTCTGAATCCGTACTTGAATCTGTCTGAATCTGTCTGAATCATGAATCATGTGCATCAAACAAAACACCTGCACTTTCAATTGTCTCAACTTATGTTATTATTACTTAGACTTTTATACTCCGGAGTAGATTAATGTTTCAGTTCTGTTTCTGCATTTCTTGTATTTACCTGTCTTGCTAGCTTTGTTATTTACCTTGCTTTAACTACATGTATCATAGTTCTGAGGCTTTTTCCTTGTTTTCTTGGAATTTGCCTTAGCGTCCGTGACTGTGCCCCGTGGTACCTGAGCCTGCTCTGCACCCTGTTCCTGCTTCCCTGGAGGTTTCTTTTTGTTAGTTGCTGTGTCAGGTTCCATGTTGTATTTCCTTTACTGTCAGTTATTTCATATTATGTAATGATTATGGTTAGCCATTTTCTCCTGTATCAAGGACAACTGTTAGACTATTATATGTACTATCATTTTGTATCAATGCATGTTCACCCTCCCGGAGGTCTATATTACTTGCATCTGTATTGCAAATTTCAAAATGGTGTTTTTCACATTATGCTTGCATATTTCTTTACTTTTTGTGTGTTTTAAAGCTTCCGCAATAAATCCATCCGTTTTACGTAAAAGTAACTATTTTTAAAACTATTTGTAGTACTTCTGCTTCCGCCTTTACAAGCATGGATTTCTTTTCGCCCATGCCTGTGGCATCACGATTCGCCCCGAAGCGCACTCTGACTCTTGTCGAGACGGGTCGTGACAAATCTCGCCGCATAACATTAAGTATTTATCTTAAATCAATCGTGATTCCTCTCTCGAATCTCACCACGAAATGTTGAAGATAAACATGATTCAAATCTCTCGCAATAAATCGTAACATTGATAAAGATAGCAAACCAAGAAATCATATGGAAAAATTATAAATTAAACATCACAACAAAAAATAGTACTCACGACATACAAGATACGAAAAATTAGTTCATGATCCTTGAAATGACAAACAAAATTGAAAAGATCTTACAAGACATTGTTCGGAGTTTAAATTTAAGCGCAGGAATTTGTCCTTTTCGTTGCCAAATCCGCTCAATATGTCGTCTCTTTCTTCTTCTCCAAACCTTCTTCTTTTCTTTCCTCTTTCTCTCTCTCTAAAAAGTATTTCGTATCTCTCTCTCCCTAAATAATCCCGTCTCTCTCCCCTTTGAAATTGCCAAATTCTTCTTTTATTTGCCACGCTACAGTCCAAAAGGCTGAAAAGAGGCGTCCTTTCAACAGGAACCACAGGTCTCTTTTTTATTATTTCGAAATGTTGTACTTTTGGTTCAGAATAGTCAATTTAAACCGCCTTGTTACAACCAGGTTATGACCAAACTGCTCCATTCTTTCCAGCAATATAATTCCAGCTTAAATTTGTCCGTTCTTTCATGGATTTTTCGCACTCCTGCACAAATATGCTGCTCGTTTGCCGATAAACTGTCCACAATTACAGATATGAAATATATTAGTGAATTCATCGTTGTATTTCGTATATTTTCTCAATATTTACTAAAATAAGGGAGTTAATAACTTCTTTTTGAGAAGTTATCAGATAGCCATATAGATGCCTTTGCAGTTGTGTTGGATATTCGGAGGAGCAAATCCCTGAAGGCATGGAGAAACTTTATATATGTCTCTCCAAATTATGCGGTAAGAGTTATAATTTAAATTTTTATATTGTCTGTTATCTAGTGATGTTATGTTAAAATATTATATATATGCAGTATTATAAGAGTTGCGGTGCCGAGTACGGTCGATTACTAGCCCACATAACCCCAAGAAATGTCGAAGCGGCCGATATTATTTTGATGTCAGTGCACTTGTCGGGCCACTGGGCATTGTTAACTTGTAGTTTAAAAGAACAGTTGTGGTACTTCTATGATTCAAGGCCCAACCCGATGCAGCATTCTACATTGCCCTCATTGGTATATTCTGTTTATTTATTTTTGGGCTGTGTTATCGAATGTTTTTTTCCTAATGTGTTATTTTCCCCAGATATCCAACTTGGAGCAGGATACAGACAAGTCACTCCCAGCTGGGATAAAGATTTGGTACATCAAAACATTGGGGGAGGCACCCGCGCAGGAAGGTGGGAACGACTGTGGGATCTTTGTGTTGAAGTACATGGAGGCGATAGCTAGCTCAAAATCAGTATCTTGGGCTTCATTCAAAGGTTGGCAGAAGAAGATGGCTAAATTCAGGGCCGAAATTGCGGTTGAAATGATTGAACTTTTTTGCTCAAAGCAATAGTTAAATTTTGAACATTATGGTTTTTACTTGTTAGTTAGATTTTGAACAGTTTACTAACGAACATTATGGTTTGGGGACAGCTGAGTAAATATCGAACAATTTGCTTCTATTTACTTTTTGTAAATTATATTGGCTTTTTAAGATATTGAAGCCAGTTCTAAATACGTGCGCAATTTTGTTCAGCAAATATATGAATTATTCTTGAGAGTTATATAAATATTGAGCTGAAGATATGTAGATTATGTGAGATTATGGAGATTATGGAGATTATGGAGATTATGGAGATTATGTGTATATGCTGAAGATATGAAGATATGGAGATTATGGAGATTATGAAGATATGACGATATGTCGAACGGCGGCTAACCGCTGGGACGAATCCCTGAGACCCAACTGCTGGGACAAATCCAAGTACGGTACAAATCCGGCTGGATCTACATAGTAGCAAACATTACATTTTTTTTGGCACAGCACGGTTCAATTCCTACAACCTTAAACTGAATCCGCCCAGAATTTAACAAAATAAAAACATTAAAAATCATGTGGAGGTAATGTTGAATACAAATGCGTTACCAACATAACAAAATCTATGAATGTTCACCAAAGAAGCACATCAAGGACACTACAAAAATTGATGGGCGCAGCTTCGTCAATCGCGTCATTGAAAACATTGGGGGACACATTGTCGGAACTTTTCTCGAAGTTGCCACTTCCTATAAAGTCAAACTCCTTTGGTTCTTCATCTAATCTTCCTGTGGTAGATTTAGACTCCTTTTTCCTCCCTATATAGTTTGTACACTATTAAAATTAAACGTAGTTGCAATAATATGGAAAGTAATTTTATAAATCAAATATGAAAATGCAAACTTACTTTGCTTCTTTGCCGGTTTTTCAGAAAAACTCTTCAATCGAGCATTTGACACTCCTTTAGGACGTACTCCTTTTGGATCCTTCAATCCGCTAGTACTTTGAATTTTTTTTTAGTAAATCATTTCTTCACCCCCACTTCTCTGTCTACAATATCTTCCGTGCTTCTCCTTAATTCAGTCAAGGTAGCCAAGACATGTTGTTGGGCCGGATGACACGTATCAACCATTTGGGCTAAGTCGCAAGTGAACCGCAGAAGATGGTTTCTAAATACTAAGCTAGGTTGGACTTCTTTCATGAAACTGCTCTTTGAAAGGCCCAATTCTTTCTTGGCCGCAAGAGTGAATCTCTTTAGTATGTAACAAGAATTTATTTGTTTTATATTCTTCGATTTGTATACACATAAGATGTGTTTGCACAACATTCCTCTAGTTTCAAAACCCTTGCATGAACACATAACATCAAATGTGTTCGAATTAACTTTAACAACCCATTGCTTATCGTCCACAGAAGCGTCACAATATCTAGTGACATATAAAATATGATCATCCTCATATCTAACTTCCTCACAAATGCACATACTAATAGCTCCATCCATAAAAATCTGTTCGAAAATGGAGAACATTTTTCTTGTGTATACTTTGGAAGCTTGTTTTAATAAAGGGCAATTTTTAAATTTCAAAGTGATGGTACCATGCTTACACTTGAAATCTTCATCATGTCCAGATCTACGCCAAGATGAAATCATCTTCTCCATCCCGGTATAACACTCAACAAGAGAAATTGTTGGTTTTGCGCAGCCGTGTAATACATTGTTTGTTGATTCGCTTCTCTGAGTAGATAGAATGTCAAAGTCTAGAATGTCCTTATTAAACGCAGTAGACCATCTATTTCTAATTTTGTAGATCAGAAAGCCATCTGTTGTCCTTCAAGTTGCCTCTTGAAATCACCCCACTCCAATGTGAATCAAACTCAACCGGGTCGTCGCATTTGCTCATGTAATGGTAGAATAAAGCTCTGACACTCTTATCACTGTTAAAGGCTGGAACCTTTGACGGAGCTTTCTTCGAAATATGCCACTGACAAAGGCGGTGTCGAGTGCTTGTAAAAACCCTTGCAATTGCAACGCCATCGCCTGATCCTGATCTGTAAAAATAGTGCTTGGTTGCTTTCCACCGGCAAATCTTAAAAATGTATCAAAAACCCAACAGAAAGATTCAATGGTTTCCTCTGCAACGAAGGCGCCACCTACAAAGACATTTTGTCAGTGATGATTTATCCCAATAAACGGAGCGGAAGCCAAGTTATATTTATTCAATCGATAGGTGGTATCAAAAATGATAACATCCCCAAACGTATCATAATCAATCTTGCTATGACCATCCATCCAGCAAAAACTAGTCAGACGTCCTAACTCGTCCGTTTGGACATCGTAGGAGAACATGCTATCTTCCATTTGTCTTTCCTTAAATATTTTGAGCAAACTCATGACATCGCCGCTTTCTATTAGTGCTCTTCGTTCACATTGTACGTAATTGTACGCATCTGTTTTACAAAAACCAATGTTTTCGTATCCACCAACCTCATCAGCCATGAAGTTGTATGCTTGAATTGTTTTGATCCCAGCACCAGTCATACTCTTCAGAAGACTTCCCTGGACATTAGATATTTCCCGATGAGATCTCAACAAGTGACTGCCATTTTCTGGAGCGAGTGGGTGATTGTGTTCCTCTACGAATCTCACCACCTCCCAATTCTTTCCCTCTTTATCAACAGCAAAATGCAAGCAAGCCAAGCAGCCTGTACGAGTATCAAGTTTGCGGTATTTTCTTTGTGCATCCTTCTCTGGATTCAATTTTTTATAGTCTGCTTTTGCACATGTAAACTCCCTTGCCTTCACATTTCGAGTATGTGTCCAATATAAGATATGTTCTTTGCGGACACTAAATCCAACTTTGCGAGCGTACTCCTTGTACATATTGTAGGCTTCTTCATCAGAGTGCACGGTCGCAAAGACAACAACGTCATTCTCCTACGGATTAAAACGAGTCATTAGTTTAAAAAATAAACAACCTTTAATTGCAAAATAGGTATACTCCGACCGGAGAATAATCCAGTAAGAGTACAAATAAACAAATTACGACCGGATTTTACCCAATCAACATAAATTAACACATTGTAAAACACTACAATCACACCTCCAACAGCATCAAACTTACAACCAGAACTACAGAAAATACAGAGATACGAGGACGGTCTCTTACATTGACTGCCGGAATGTTCTTCTCTAAAGTTTCTCCAGATTTCTCCATGGTGGCGGAGCTGATCGGCACTTCTCGTCGGAAGATATGTCGACGGTGGCTTGGACGAAGTTTGCGAGGACGACAGAGCCGGTTGTCGCGGGTAGAAAGAAAGTAAGGAGAAAGCTTTGCTGCTCGCCGGAAAAAAGGAAAACGCAGAGCGAGGCGCAGCTCGCGGAAGAAAGCAAAAGAACCAATGCAGCTCCGGGAAGAAAGAAGAAGCGATGCAGCTCGCCGGAAAAAATGAGAAGGGGAAACTTGAGCAGCTGGCTGGAAGAGAAGAGGGAGAAGACCCGGTAATTTGGGGAGGAAAAAAATCATTTTCGCGAATTGAAGTATTTATACCCGGACCGTTTTTAGGGTCCGATAACCGGACCCAAAAATTTGTCCTGTTCTTGAGATTGAACGGAGGGTCCAGATTCAATCATATATATCTAACTAAGAGTACAAAATATTTTGCCTTCATAGAAAATTAAAAAAATATGATGAAATGGAGAGGATATTTTTCAATGAAAATTAAAAATGTAGAGGATATTCTTCATAGAAAAAGCTGATTTATGAAACCTGGCCATTTTGTTGTTCTTGAGATTCCATTGATTTGACTGACCATTTTGTTGTTCTTGAGATTCTATTGCCATAAAAACCGAGGGTTGTAACTTGTAAGTATTGATTTATGAAACCTGGAACTATTGGTTGTTGCTGGGGTGGTTGTGCATAGCTCGGTGACAGGCGCCCCTGAAAAAAGATTTGTTCTGGGGCGCTGATATCCGCACTGCAGTTTTGGCTATCCGCACTCTATATGAATGAGTTATTAACCCCACTTGGTTAATAACCCCACTTGGCTATCCGCACTCCATTTTGTTGTTCTAAACCCCACTTGGTCATTTTCTTGCCTTAGCTCCTGCAACCGACATTAGCTACGTGCCTGAACACTTGTAAATTTGTACAGAGACTACCACGAATCAATAAAGAGCTCATGCTTTGATCTAATCTCTTAGTCCAAGTAGCTTGATTGTTCTTGTATGGCTTAATAAAGCGTTCTTGCCATTTTCATAAAAATTAGGAACTAATTAATAGGATATACTTTATTTGAGATTAAAGAATTTTGCAGGCATCATTACAACATCAAAATTATATCACGCGAGTTCAAATAACACGTTATTTCAAATAACAGACACTCATATTAATCTGCTTTCTCATATTACAAGCCACGAGTTATTGTGCATCCTTGACATTATTGAACATAACAAAAGTGCTCACATAATAACATATCATAATAAGCTCTACTCTTGCATCATAGTGTGTACTTACTAGCCATCACTATTAAAGGATTCTTCTTTCTCATGACTATCCCCAGGGCTTCATCCAAATCGATGTCCTCCTTGGTCATCCCGTGAAGTGGATCCCAATTAAAAGCGTAAAGAAGATTTGCAACTGCAATTTCAACAATTGCCATCCCCATATTCATCCCCGGGCATATCCTTCTGCCCGCACCAAATGGTATGAGATGAAAATTACGGCCATTTGTGTCGATGTTGCTGTTCATAAATCTATCGGGAAAAAACTCTTCTGGCCTCTCCCAGTAAGCCCCCTCCCTACCAATAGCCCATGCATTGATGATCAACCATGTTTTAGGGTGAATGTCGTATTCATCCACCTTAAATCCGCTTATGACTTCCCTTTCAAGAAGTAGAGGGCCAGGCGGATGAAGCCTCAGGGTTTCTTTCAGTATCATTTTGAAATAGTCCAAATGTTGAATATCCGTCTTCTGCACCTTACCTTTGCGTCCAACAACACCCCGCACTTCATCCTGCACCTTCTTCATGATTTCTGGATTTCTAATGAGTTCTGCCATCGCCCACTCTATTACCGTAGATGTGGTATCCGTCCCCCCGAGAAAAATATTCTACGAACATAAAATCAAAACATAATTCTCTTAGCATAATTATATATATAGATTTGGACGAGGAATAAGAAGTAAAAATGGTTAAGGGTTAATTACGTGGACCTCCCTTAGGAGTTTGCAGAATTACAAGTTGCACCCCTCTATCTTTCAAAATTACATTTACCTCCCCTCTAAGTTTTCCCGGTTTACAAAAATACCCCTTTCGTTAGAAATATGAATGCAAAATTATTTTATGATATTTCAATTTTATCCTTTTATAATTATTCTAAATTCTTTACAAAAGATAAAATGTAACACAATTTTTTCAATGCAGAGTTATTATTACAAAAGGTAAATTTGAAATATCATAAAAGAATTTGGCAATAACTTTCCATCTACATTTCTAAAATAAAAGGCGATTGTTAACCTTTCAATGTAGAGTAAATACAAAGCGTAAAAAAAAATCATTTTTCATCCATATTTCCAACGGAATGAGCATTTTTCGAAAGATAGAGGGGGTGCAACCTGTAATTATGTAAACTCCGAGGGGTAATTAACCCATGGTTAATGAAACAACATACCATGACTACACCCTTGATGTTGTTCATAGTGATGTTTTTAGTAGGATCGTCGTGGTCGAGCATGTCGAGCATCATGTCCAAGATGCATTCAGCTTTTGCCTGCTGATCTCCTTTTGATCTCCTCCTCTTCACATCCAAATGCTCACCAATTACTTGTTCAAATAAAGCATCCAATAGAGTAAAATAGGCATCAACCCCTGCCTTCAAGCCTCTAACCACATCAATCCATCCAAATTGTGGCAAATAATCAGCCATGTAGAAGCTGCTTGTGAAGCTGTCGAAGCCACTCAATATTTCATGCAGAATCCCATCCTCGTGATAACTATAACTCTCACCAAAAGCCATTTTTGTCACCAATTTATTGGCAAGAGAGCTTGTCATCTCTGTTAGATTGACGGGAATGGAGGCTGCGGCGGAGTCGGATATGGAGGAGATGAGCTTCTCAATCTCTTCTTCGTGCAGGGATTGAAAGGATGAGACTTTCTTGATGCTGAGCAGCTCCTGGGACGCAATCTTTCGGAGCTCCCGCCATTGCTCGCCGTGGGGCGAAAAGACGATGTCGCTGCCGCCGTAGGATAGTTTTTGGAAGAAAGTTTTATGGGGGCGGTTGGAGCAGTGGAGGTCATGGGTTTTGAGGAACCGCTCCGCCATTGCTGCGGAGGAGATGACTAGGGCTGGGTGGCGGCCTAACTGGAGGAACATGAGGGGGCCGTGTTGGTTTGAGAGGCGCGAGAGCGCGCGGTGCAGTGGTTTGCGCAGCTGGTGGAGGTTTCCGATGACGGGGAGTTTGCGGGGGCCGGGCGGGCGATTGGAATTGCTCTGTTTCCTTTGCCGGTTCTTCAGATTTTTGAGGAGGAGCAGTGTACTGATTAAGAGGATGAGGATGATGAGCAGAGGAGCAGCCATGGTAAACTTTAGTAATTAGCTTGCCTTCTAATTATGTGGCTCCATATTTATACAATTATCAGGACTAAGATTCTAGAATATAAAGTCGAATTGGAATCGATTACAATTGATTCGACTCAATTTTAGTAATTCAATTTGGCTCGAATTATATTTCGAGTTAGCCCTGAATCGCTCGAAATGTGATTTGAATCGACTCGAATATATTAAAAATATTATGTATTTATTAATATATTATTATTTTAAAATTAAAAATTTAATAAAATTTAAACTTAAATAAAAAGAGAAGTCGTTGAGCATTTAATTTGCTAAATTAGAGGATCGAGCCAACTAGGAATACAGAAAGAAATTGCTCAATTTCGAGCCGGCTCGATTCGATTTCGAGTCGATTCGGAATCGAGCCATTTCGCCGATTTTGAGTCGAGCTTGACTCAAAATTTTTGATTTAGAGCCGAGCCCGAATCGCTCAAACTCGACTCGATATCAGCCCTATGCGACAGACATGGGGCTCCGCCTCTATAAGTTAATTAATTTCAGTTTAAAATAAACCCACTGTCAATTAATTAATGCGAAAAATAATTATACATCAATTTTTATTAAAAAATCCTTATCCTGATCACGTGATGCATATATCATTTTGTATGCCAAATCACTTTTAATAAAGTTGATGAGTTTAATGATAGCTCTTCAAAAATACTGCTGACACAACCTTACTAGAAAATATCACTAACATGTCTAATGACAGATTATCATAGTAGGTATGTGCTCTGCTATTATTTTCTCGAGTGTATAGATTTTTATCATTACTTATAATTTGAGGGATATAGTGTAATTATTTGAATGCATATTGCATTATATTTTTAAGTAAATTTTACTATATATATTAGGGTGCTGCTATAAGCACTGCAATTTTGACTATCCACATTCAATTTGTCCGAGTTATTACGCGCCTTTTGGAAATACGTCTTGTACATGCATTTTTAGGAAAAGTGTTCAACACGAAAGTTATAGATCTCGTCGATATCTACAACTTTCGTGTTGTACACTTTTCCTAAAAATGCACGCACAAGTCGTATTTCCAAAAATTCGTTATAGTTATGCTCATATTTCAATCAGAGCGACAATAAGTCTTGTGCATGCATTTTTAGGAAAAGTGTTCAACACGAAAGTTGTAGATCTAGACGAGATCTACAACTTTCTTGTTGAACACTTTTCCTAAAAATAAATGTACAAGGCGTATTTTCGAAAGATGCGTAATAACTCGTACAAATTGAGTGCGGATAGTCAAAACTGCAGTACTAATAGCAGCGCCCATATATTAAGTCATTAGATTAAAATAATAAGCAGAGAAATTCGGATCCTTGGCTCCAACTAAGTTGGAGTGATGCTGGAAAAAAGCGATAGAAAATTAATATTAAAATTGATACACACATGTTAAAACTCAAAATTCTTCAAGAAAAGTGATTAGTTACGGGACTCCGATTATACTCATGGCCCCGGTCCATTTAAGCCATCCGATTTATGATCGGACGGCTTGCCAATTTTTTATATTAAAAAAACCACCCTAATGCACTGGATCAGACGGTTGTCCGGTTGTCTGAGCGCAGAACGGTAGGATAGAAATGCTCCCGGACCATGAATACGATCCGGGTTGCTCTTGGATGCGCCGCCGGGCACTATTCTGCAATTCTTGGAGGCAGATGCCAGGGGAGTGTCCTTCCCTAGGGTTTTTAATGTTTCATAATTAGTGTTTAAATTCCCTCCATAACCAAAAAAATGAATAATAATAATAAATTGTTGCAAATTATAAGATTCTAATAAATCAGATTAGATGGTGAACATATCTTCTGTAAGAAACCTAATTTTTTTTCCACATGAATATAATATAAATATTAATCTCACATTTTTTTAATAATAAATTACTCCTCAATGATGACTTTTAAGAGAAAAATCTATATAAAATAATGATTTGTCTTCATTAACCTAAATCTCTACATTCCACAGTAAGTATAATTTATTGTTTTAATAGCTGTCTTATGGAGACATAATTCAATTATTTTAAATATTACAGATGAATATAAAATTATAATATTTGAAAAAATATATATAATATTTTTTAATGATTATTATGTGGAAAACTATTTTGAATGTGCAGATTATTGTATCAATTAAAAACTCAAAAAATATTATCTACAAATAAACTCTAAAGATGGACATGGGCAAATCAATCAAAAAAAAAAACTTCTCAAAATGTTATTAAATTTTTTAGAATTATTCTCCTCGTTGTCATGAATCTCTCTGAAAACGATTCTGCAATTGGAGTATATTTGTAAAACTCATAATCTTTCATCCCCAAAATCTATCAATAATTCACCAAAACATTTGATTAAGATACATATCTTGTGCATTTTTTAGTCATGAGCCCATTGCCGCTTTCCGATTTGATTTTCGTTGAGCGGAATGAAAGTTATGACCCTTTAAAGTTCGATCATTTTAATGAATTAATTTTTATCTACACGTAACAAACTTGTTTGCACTTATAATTTTGTAATCTGCACCTAAAATAGATATGCATATCCAAAATAAATTTGAACATAACAATCACCTATTTTTTAACACAGTGAGTTTGAATGAGTGCAATTCGATGAATCAAAGTGGACAATATGTCTCATTTTATTAATATTAAATTACTCAATTCGATGAATTAAATTATCTCGGCCTTCAATATTGTTGAAACCAGTTTCCCGGTTTCAGCGTTCGAAAGGGGGTTGCGACTAACCCTTACTTGACCTGAGCCTCGACCCGTGACCGGTTGCTAGGAACTAAGAGACTCGGACTTGATGAACACTTGAATCCACAAATGGACCCCTTAAGCTGCAGCGCGGAGGTCCCACCACGTACCCGGAAGATCTTAGAGCGCTTCCCCTCCCAAGCCAATGCTGAGCCTGGGCACCTTGGAGGGCACTAAGGAACACCTCACCGACCACCTTCAACGTCAAGGGGAGGGGAGGGATAGTGCTTGCTCACACGCGAGAGAGAGGGGGTCGGAACCAACCAACCTTTCCCAAGGTGCCCATGGGGGTCTATTTATAGACTTTCCCAAAAATAGACTGCGAATAGCCAAAATTGGACTGCGAATAGCCAAAATTCTGTTATCCGCAGTCCGATCATGACCATGAGCAGTCAAAGCAGAAGGAGGGGCGAGTGGGGTTCGAGGTGCCCGCTCCCCCCCTCACGGGAGGTCCTGCTTGCCTCCCCTAAGGGTGCCGAGCGAGTGGGAGGGTCTCCCCCACTCGCCCAAAGGGGGCGGCGAGTGGGAGAGCCTCTCCCACTCGCCCCCAAAGGGGGCCGACGAGTGGGAGGGCCTCTCCCACTCGCCCGGCGAGTGGGAGGACCTCTCCCACTCGCACGACGAGTGGGAGGGCTCCTCCCACTCGCCCAAAGGGGCCGACGAGTGGGAGGGCCTCTCCCACTCGCCCGGCGAGTGGGAGGGCCTCTCCCACTCGCCCGGCGAGTGGGAGGGCTCCTCCCACTCGCCCAAGGGGGCCGGCGAGTGGGAGAGCCCCTCCCACTCGCCCGAAAGGAGTGGGGGGAGCGGGTGCTCCCTCCGCTTCCTCCTGCCTCTTTTTGCCTTACCCGGTCTCGACCGTCTCGGCTACCTTGAGTTGTCTTGGTCTCGTCCGGGTCGGGTCACACCGACTCGGGAAATATGAGGGTTGTACACAATCCCCGCTCTTTGCGAGCTTGTCCCAAGCTCGGAAAGAAAGTCCAACCCACCTATTTGACGAGTAGGTGGGACCTGAGGAGAATCCACGAAGGGATCTACCAACGGGACATCTCTGCCGAACTTTTCGGCTGAAGTTACCTTGAGACGAAGGGCAAACCCTTCTCCACTAGACACCCCTCCTGTGAGCCGAGCTCAACTGGAGGTGGAGAAAGCTCAACACCTTGGGTCGAGCTAGACTCGACCGAAGGTGGAGGAAGACTCAACACCTCTAGTCGAGCTGAACTCGACTCGAGATGGGGAACAAACCTTTCTCCACTAGACACCCCTCCTGTGAGCCGAGCTCAACTGGAGGTGGAGAAAGCTCAACACCTTGGGTCGAGCTAGGCTCGACTGAAGGTGGAGGAAGACTCAACACCTCTAGTCGGGCTGAACTCGACCCGAGGTGGGGAACAAACCTTTCTCCACTAGACACCCCTCCTGTGAGCCGAGCTCAACTGGAGGTGGAGAAAGCTCAACACCTTGGGTCGAGCTAGACTCGACCGAAGGCGGAGGAAACTCAACATCTCTGGTCGAGCCGAACTCAACCTGAGATGGGGGAAACTCAACATCTCTGGTCGAGTCGAACTCAACCTGAGATGGAGGGAACTCAACATCTCTGGTCGAGTCGAACTCAACCTGAGACGGAGGGAACTCCACATCTCTGGTCGAGCCGAACTCAACCTGAGATGGAGGGAACTCAACATCTCTGGGCGAGTCGAACTCAACCTGAGATGGAGGGAACTCAACATCTCTGGGCGAGTCGAACTCCACCTGAGATGGAGTGAACTCAACATCTTTAGTCGAGTCGAACTTAACCTGAGACGGAGGAAACTCCACATCTCTGGTCGAGCCGAACTCAACCTGAGATGGAGGGAACTCAACATCTCTGGGCGAGTCGAACTCAACCTGAGATGGAGGGAACTCAACATCTCTGGGCGAGTCGAACTCCACCTGAGATGGAGGAAACTCCACATCTCTGGTCGAGCCGAACTCATCCTGAGATGGAGGGCACTCAACATCTCTGGGCGAGTCGAACTCAACCTGAGATGGAGGGAACTCAACATCTCTGGGCAAGTCGAACTCCACCTGAGATGGAGGAAACTCCACATCTCTGGTCGAGCCGAACTCAACCTGAGATGGGGGAAACTCAACATCTCTGGTCGAGTCGAACTCAACCTGAGATGAAGGGAACTCAACATCTCTAGTCGAGTCAAACTCAACCTGAGACGGAGGGAACTCCACATCTCTGGTCGAGCCGAACTCAACCTGAGAGGGAGGGAACTCAACATCTCTGGGCGAGTCGAACTCAACCTGAGATGGAGGGAACTCAACATCTCTGGGCGAGTCGAACTCCACCTGAGATGGAGGGAACTCAACATCTCTGGGCGAGTCGAACTCCACCTGAGAGTCGAACTCCACCTGAGATGGAGGGAACTCAACATCTCTGGGCGAGTCGAACTCCACCTGAGATGGAGTGAACTCAACATCTCTAGTCGAGTCGAACTCAACCTGAGACGGAGGAAACTCCACATCTCTGGTCGAGCCGAACTCAACCTGAGATGGGGGAAACTCCACATCTCTGGTCGAGCCGAACTCAACCTGAGATGGAGGGAACTCAACATCTCTGGGCGAGTCGAACTCAACCTGAGATGGAGGGAACTCAACATCTCTGGTCGAGTCGAACTCAACCTGAGACGGAGGGACCTCAACACATTCCAGGGAGCAGAGCTCAACTGAAAGTGGAGGCAGCTCAACACCTTCCAGGGAGCAGAGCTCAACTGGAAGTGGATGCAGAAGAGGAGAGGGGAGGAGGAAGAAGTGTACCTTCGAGGGCAGCGACGCCGGCCCCCTCCCGGCCTGCTGAAGTTGAGCGCGCTCGGGGGAAGATCATGACGTCAACAGCCTGAGCCATGGTGAGTTGCCATCATGATGTGGATGCCCTCCGAGTTAACTGGAGGGGGGTCTCTGCCAGCGACATCTTGCCCGAGTTCTTTCCTTCACCCGGGCGATCCGACTCACCTCCCAGCAGTGGCGACTGCTGCCCCTGGTCGTGAGGGTGGCCAGTTCTTCCTTCTTTTCTCCCGCTCCTTATAGGAGTTATGTACTTTTTGCATTTGCTTTTCCTTTTAACCTCTTCCCCTGTACCGCTGGAGGATTTGATACCTTACTTGAACCGATCATTGGGTAGTTAATCGATCTGATGAGCCTCCCATCTGCCGACATGACTGAGTCTGGGGAGTGGTATCTTTAGTCAAGGATCTTACAGATTGGAGGCGAAAGTACCCACCTGCGTCCTAGGTGCTTACCTTCACCTGGAGGCAGAGGAACTCCACGCCCTCCCAATCCGACTGGAGGTGGAAGTACCCATCCATGTCCTGGGAGTCTTAGCTCAACCGCGGTGGAGGAACTCAACACCTTCCCAGTACCCTTACCGATTGGGGGCGTAAGTGCCCATCCGCGTCCTAGGTGCTTACCTTCACCTGGAGGCAGAGGAACTCAACGTCCTCCCAATCTGACCGGAGGCGGAAGAACCCATCCACGTCCTAGGTGCTTACCTTCACCTGGAGGCAGAGGAACTCAACGCCTTCCCAGTCCCTTTACTGATTGGAGGTGGAAGTACCCATCCATGTCCTGGGAGTCTTAGCTCAACCGGGGGTGGAGGAACTCAACGCCTTCCCAATCTGACTGGAGGTGGAAGTACCCATCCATGTCCTGGGAGTCTTAGCTCAACCGGGGTTGGAGGAACTCAACACCTTCCCAGTACCCTTACCGATTGGGGGCGTAAGTGCTCATCCGCGTCCTAGGTGCTTACCTTCACCTGGAGGCAGAGGAACTCAACGTCCTCCCAATCTGACCGGAGGCGGAAGTACCCATCCACGTCCTAGGTGCTTACCTTCACCTGGAGGCAGAGGAACTCAACGCCTTCTCAGTCCCTTTACTGATTGGAGGTGGAAGTACCCATCCATGTCCTGGGAGTCTTAGCTCAACCGGGGGTGGAGGAACTCAACGCCTTCCCAATCTGACTGGAGGTGGAAGTACCCATCCATGTCCTGGGAGTCTTAGCTCAACCGGGGGTGGAGGAACTCAACGCCTTCCCAATCTGACTGGAGGTGGAAGTACCCATCCATGTCCTGGGAGTCTTAGCTCGACCGGGGGTGGAGGAACTCAACGCCTTCCCAATCTGACTGGAGGTGGAAGTACCCATCCACGTCCTGGGAGTCTTAGCTCAACCGGGGGTGGAGGGACTCAACGCCTTCCCAGTCCCCTTACCGATTGGAGGTGGAAGTACCCATCCAAGTCCTGGGAGTCTTAGCTCAACCAGGGGTGGAGGAACTCAACGCCTTCCCACTCGGTTGTTGAACCGCGAGTCGACCTGACGAGTCCCCCATCTACCGGCATGACTGAGCCCGGCGGGGGATCTCCAGTCAGGGATCTTAGATCGGGGTATTACCCCAGAACCCTTTTTCATTCCTAGTTCGTCTATTACAACTTCACTACCCTATGCCCTTCCAGGGCACTTTATTACACCTCGCCCTTCCTGGGCACTTCACTTACATCTCGCCCTTCCTGGGCACTTCACTTACATCTCGCCCTTCCTGGGCACTTCACTTACATCTCGCCCTTCCTGGGCACTTCACTTGGCCGCACGCTCCTTGGTCATCTTCTTCGCCACTTCTTCTGTCTCCGCAACTCCTTCTTGGCCCTTCCAGGTGAAGTTACTCCCCCCTGGTTGGACGGGGGCGTTCTTATCGCCTCCCTGCAGGTGGTGTCGAGCATTCGCCGCGAGTGAAGGATGCGACCTGCAGGAGCTCCAGGATCCCTTTGCTGAACTCATCGACGTCGCCCTTCTTTACATACTCGCATGCCGGAGGCGAGTCTCCCAACTCGTCGCTTCCAGCCATGAGACATGGCTCAGAGCTTTCCGAACTAGTCGCTTCCACGCTCACCGCACCAGAATGTTGAAACCAGTTTCCCGGTTTCAGCGTTCGAAAGGGGGTTGCGACTAACCCTTACTTGACCTGAGCCTCGACCCGTGACCGGTTGCTAGGAACTAAGAGACTCGGACTTGATGAACACTTGAATCCACAAATGGACCCCTTAAGCTGCAGCGCGGAGGTCCCACCACGTACCCGGA
This sequence comes from Dactylorhiza incarnata, assembly GCA_033032865.1. Taxonomy (NCBI): domain Eukaryota; kingdom Viridiplantae; phylum Streptophyta; class Magnoliopsida; order Asparagales; family Orchidaceae; genus Dactylorhiza; species Dactylorhiza incarnata. Next base: position 1,010,818 of record JAWHQI010000282.1, on the reverse strand, counting down.
AGATCTTAGAGCGCTTTCCCTCCCAAGCCAATGCTGAGCCTGGGCACCTTGGAGGGCACTAAGGAACACCTCACCGACCACCTTCAACGTCAAGGGGAGGGGAGGGATAGTGCTTGCTCACACGCGAGAGAGAGGGGGTCGGAACCAACCAACCTTTCCCAAGGTGCCCATGGGGGTCTATTTATAGACTTTCCCAAAAATGGACTGCGAATAGCCAAAATTGGACTGCGAATAGCCAAAATTCTGTTATCCGCAGTCCGATCATGACCATGAGCAGTCAAAGCAGAAGGAGGGGCGAGTGGGGTTCGAGGTGCCCGCTCCCCCCCTCACGGGAGGTCCTGCTTGCCTCCCCTAAGGGTGCCGGGCGAGTGGGAGGGTCTCCCCCACTCGCCCAAAGGGGGCGGCGAGTGGGAGAGCCTCTCCCACTCGCCCCCAAAGGGGGCCGACGAGTGGGAGGGCCTCTCCCACTCGCCCGGCGAGTGGGAGGACCTCTCCCACTCGCCCGGCGAGTGGGAGGGCTCCTCCCACTCGCCCAAAGGGGCCGGCGAGTGGGAGGGCCTCTCCCACTCGCCCGGCGAGTGGGAGGGCTCCTCCCACTCGCCCAAAGGGGCCGGCGAGTGGGAGGGCCTCTCCCACTCGCCCGGCGAGTGGGAGGGCTCCTCCCACTCGCCCAAGGGGGCCGGCGAGTGGGAGAGCCCCTCCCACTCGCCCGAAAGGAGTGGGGGGAGCGGGTGCTCCCTCCGCTTCCTCCTGCCTCTTTTTGCCTTACCCGGTCTCGACCGTCTCGGCTACCTTGAGTTGTCTTGGTCTCGTCCGGGTCGGGTCACACCGACTCGGGAAATATGAGGGTTGTACAAATATTAAGGTTATTTATAAAGATGTCGGGCGGTTCGTACATTGCACATCAATAAGAGATGCTCTTGTTAATGAGAATATTAATGTACCATAATTTCAAGCTGATCACAAATGCGTTTCTTGATAACGAGGGGTAGAAGAATCGTGTTCTTTATAAGTACTTTGTTTGGTTGCAGGGGCTAGTGATCATCTCGAAGATGTGGAGCATGCTCGGTGGATGAATATCGGCGAATAGGATTCAATTTATAGAATATCAAATTGCAATTGGCTTATTGGGAAAATTTTAATATTTACTATTGTTTGTAACCCTAGCTTCAACACTTGAATTTTGGTTTAGGCACAAAGTGATAAAAAGAAAGGCTTCTACGCTCAATCTTTCAATGCCTTCTAATTGAACTCTGTATCCATATTGATAGACTACAGAATAATCATTGACAATTATGATTCTCAAATCACGACGGCCCTCAAAATACAGAAAAAAACTAAGAAACTCGACTCACCGAGTCACATACAATGGATGGGTTCGATCGTCGTGTAGATTGATGTTTGTCGCGATCCACGTCAAGAAGCAACGGTGAAATAGATAACAAGGCGGAGGAACACCTCAGCCCGCAATAACTTGCTCGTAAAAATCATCCAATTTGGTGAAAAAACTATCAACCTCAGCCCGAAATCCTCTAACTGTGAAATATTTTGAAGTCGGAAGAACACGTCAACAGGAGAATAAGGACACCAAGAAATGAACACAAGCTTTCACAAATAATAACTCTTGGCAGCTAGTTACAAATGAACAGGGCTGAATACAAGTTGCATCCAACTTGATTCACGACAGCCAAAAGTAGAAAAGAACTTGGTCACGGATAAGGTCCGCTTCTCCTCCGGAGCACACCGTGCAGGTGATACTCGTTCCTCGCTACCGCCAGCGTTAACTCCAACGCCCGGCGTTAGCTCTACTACTCGCAAGCTCGCTGCTCGCACTTCCTCCTCTTCTCACTACCGCGAGCGTTAGCTCCTAACGCGCCGCGTTAACTCTGCTTCTCGCAAGCTCACTGCTCGCACTCCAAGCTACTCACATGCTCGCCACGCTTCGCTTCCTCCACTACTCGCTACCGCGAGCGTTAGCTCCTAACGCGCGCGTTAACTCGCGAGTAGGTAACTCTTCCTAGGTCGCTTGCTGAACTTACTCCAAGTTCGATGCTCGCCAGGTAGCACTCTGGTATCTCTAACTCGGTCAAAGTTGAGGATACTCGCCACTTTCAAAATGCATACACTTTTTTTTTTGGGGGGGGGGGGGTACCCCTCTATTTATAGACACAAATAGGGGGGGGGGGTGGCGAGAAGGAGCTAACGTCGGCGGTAGCGCTAGCACCGGGCGTTAGCTCACTTCAAAAAACCTAACACTCCCTCTTGAAGTGAGCTCCGGGAACAACACCAAGCAACGAGCGAAGCCTCCGGAACGGCCCCGCAGATAGGGGCTTCGTGAATATATCCGCAAGGTTGTCTTCACTCCGCACATGCTCCAGAGTGATCAAGCCACCCAGCACCTTCTCTCTGATGAAGTGATGCTCGATCTCAATGTGCTTGGTCCTTGCATGACACACTGGATTGGTTACCAGTTTCAATGCACTCTCATTGTCCCCACGAAGCACAGTAGGTCCGCTGACCTTCTCGTCCACATCCTCCACTAGTCTCCTTAGCCAGACACACTCCTGAGCTGCTAAGGACGACGCCTTCATGTACTCGGCCTCTGTGGTAGAAAGGGAAATAGAGTCCTGCTTATTGCTACACCACGAGATAGCAGCAGCTCCGCACAAGAACACGTAACCTGATGTCGACTTGCGATCATCAGCGTCACCTCCGTAGTCTGCATCCGTGTACCCATGCAGCTTGAAGTCAGACTTCTCTCCATAGGACAACCCCATCTCAAGGGTTCCCTTCACGTACTTTAGTATCCCCTTGGCTGCCTCCAGATGAGGCTTCCGCGGCTCCTACATATACCGACTAACTCGGCCGACAGCAAAGGCGATGTCTGGCCTCGTGATAGTCAGGTAGATAAGACTCCTCATCAGTGCCCGAAAGATCTTCGGATCAGGAAGAATCCTCCCTTCTTCCTTCCGAAGCTTCAGCCCAGCCTCCAGAGGAACGGAACTGCTCTTCCCCTCCTTCATGCCGAATCTTTCGACGATCCTCTCGGCATACTCCCTCTAGGAAACATACAGCCCGCCTCTTCTCTTCTCAACTTGGAGGTCAAGGAAATGGTGCAGCTCACCAAGATCCTTCATCTAGAATCGTATGGAAAGCTGCTATCTCAGCGCCGCAACCTCCTCAGGGTTATTCCCTGTCACGATCATGTCGTCGACGTACATCAGCACCAGCACGTGAAGACCTCCACTCTTCTTCACGAACATGCTAGAGTCTGAGTCTGAGGCACCATAACCACAGAACTGCAAGTACTCCGCAATCTTTCCATACCAGGCTCTCGGCGCCCGTTTCAACCCATAGAGGGCCTTCTTCAGCTTGCAGACATGATGTGGAAGTGACTTGGACATGTATCCAGGTGGTTGCACCATGAATATGTCTTTGTCAATCTCTCCATACAGGAACGCGTTCTTCACATCAAGCTTCCACAACTACCAACCTCGGCACGCCGCCAGAGCGATGATCGTCCTCACCGACGTCATCTTTGCGACAGGACTAAATGTCTCCTCGTAGTCCTCTTCGTAGGTTTGGGAGAAGCCCCGAGCGATAAGCCTCGCCTTGTACCGCTCCACTTATCCATCTGCTCTCTTCTTAACCTTGTACACCCATTTGCAGGTGACAGGTTTGATGCCCTCCACCATGGGAACCAGGTCCCATGTCTCATTCTTCTCTAGGGCCTCCATCTCCTCGATCATGGTCGCATCCCACTCCTTGATGCCAGTTGCATCCTCAAAGCAGGCAGGTTCCCTCTCGTCGAGTGGTCCTGCGAAGAAGCAGGAAACCAAACTCACGAAGTTCCCCTCCTTATAGCGAGCAGGCAGGACGATGGTCCTCTTCGACCTCCTCAAGGCTTGGCCACTATCTACCACTCTGGTAGACTCCTCTGCTTGAGCTCCTCTCTGAACTCCTCTTGAAGCAGTGCTCTCCCTGCTTCTTGAGTTCGAAGCTCCCCCTGAGCCAGAAGCTCCTCCCGAGCCAGAAGCTCCTCCTGAGCCAGATGCTCTTCCTGAGCCAGATGGCGATGGAGCACTGGGAGATAACTCCAACTTCACAGTAGGGTCCTCAGTGACCCTCTCTTCCCTGCTAGATTATCCACTCTCCGGCAGCACCACAGAAGAGACTCCCTAGTATGAGACCAGTTCATCAAACACTACGTCGCGTGAGACGACGAACTTGTGGGTCTGCGGATCCATGCACTTCCACCCCTTCTTCCACTCATCGTAGCCGATGAAGATACACTTCCTCGCTTTCGGCTCCAACTTGGTTCTCTGAGCGTCTGGGACGTGTACAAAGCAGGTAGAACCGAACACTTTCATGTTACCCACATTGGGCTTCTCCCCGAACATGAGCTGGTGTGGAGACACCATCCTGTTAGGACTCAGAGGTAGCATGTTGATCACATGAGTAGCACATGCCATTCTCTCCGCCCATAAGGCCTTGGGAATGCTCTTGGCATGTAGCCAACTCCTGGTAGTCTCCACCAGATGGCGGATCTTCCTCTCTGCCACCCCATTCTGCTGAGGGGTGTGAGCGCAGGAGAGCTCCCGCCGAATGCCGAATCTCCTGCAGAAAGAAGCAAACTCATTGGAGATAAACTCCCCTCCATTATCGCTTCTCAGCTTCTTCACTCTGCGGTTCAGCCTCCCTTCCACAAGCTCCTTCCACTCTAGGAACTTCTCGAATACTTCTGACTTCTCTCTCAGAAAGTATACCCACGTATAGCGGGTGTAGTCATCCACCAGAATCAGCGCATACTTATTGCCTCCATAAGTAAGGGTGGCGCACGGCCCCATAACATCAGCATGTACGCACTCAAGAGGTGCCTTACACCTGGTCTCCGACTTGTCAAATGGAAGTCGATGTGACTTTCCATATTGGCATCCGTCGCACACATGGCCATCGCCGTAGGAAGAGAGATGAGGCATGCCACTCACTAGGCCCTTTGCCGCCACCATCTTCAGCTTGTCCATCCCCACATGACCCAGCCTCTCATGCCAGATCACAATGCTGTCGTTTGTCTTCAGCTTGTCCACATAGGCATTTGCAGACAGAACATACAAATCCTTCACCCTTCTCCCGGTGAGCGTGACGTCAGCATCGGCAGACGATAGGTTCTTCAGGAACTTCACCTCCTTCGGTCCAAATAGCACGTGGTATCCAGCATCCACTGCATTGGCAACCGAGAAGAGGTTCTTCTTCATGCCAGGCACGTGATACACACTCTTCAGTGTCACTGGCTTCTCTTTACTCTCAAGGGACACCTTCCCTTCTCGCTCCACGGGATGTATCGTATCATCCGCAGTGATGATAACATCCGTTCCTTCATATGCTTCCAAGGAGTCGAACTTGGACATATCTCCAGTGAGATGATGCCCGCAACCGGAATCCACTATCCAGTCGTTCTCGAGGTTGATGGAAGCTAAGACATCGACTGACGTTGCCGTCAACTCTGCCAGGAAACAATTGTCTCCCCTCTCACCGCCCTGGTGACCTCCACCTATTCCTCCACCTCTCTGGTGATCTCCCTCCTTGTTAGCAACATGACCGGCCTTCAGATTGGACCGGTAGTCCTTCGCCATGTGCCCATACTTCCTACAGGCAAAGCAAAGGGATCTCCCCATCTCATTGCGCGCAGGGAGGAACTTCCTTCCATCTCCCTGAGATGACGTTGAAGGTCCATCTCCGGAGTTCTTCTTTTTCTTGTCCCAGGATCTCCTCTTTCCTGAGAACAAGACCTCGCCATCTCCTCCTGAGATGGATACTCCCGCCATCTGCTTCGCCAAGCTCTCCTGAGACGACAGCAGGTTCTCTAGCTCCAGTAAGAAGGGCTGAGTAGCCCATCCTTGCACGGAAGTAACGAAGGGGACATACTCCTTCCTCAAGCCTCGGAGTATGTGCCGCTTCAACTTCGCCTCTGAGATTGGCTCTTCAGGGTCCAAGGCCAAGATCTCCCCACACAGGTTCTTCACCTTCAGGAAGAAGGTGGATATCGCCATCTCGCCTTGAGTCGACCTAGCCAAATCATTCTCCAGGAATTATAGCCGCGCTACATTCTTCTTGTTGAATAACCCATCGAGGGCTATCCAGATCTCAGACGCTGACTTGCAACCTATGATGTGGTCGAATAAGTCAGGTGAAATGACTCTCTTCAAGGTGAACTCCGCCTTGGCGTTGGTCTTCCTCCAAGCTCTCACAGCTTGACCATTGTCTTCGATTGGAAAAACTTCTGCCTGCTCTTCTCCTCCAACGACCTCCCATAGGTCCTCTCCAAGCAGGTAACTCTCCAAGCAAGACTTGCACTTCTTGTAATTGGTCTGGGTGAGCAGCTCAATGCCAAGTCCTCTAGCATACCCTCCTCCGCCGTCCATCTTGGTTGCTCAGTCCTTGTTCCCACTATCCCTCTGATACCATGTGAAATATTTTGAAGTCGGAAGAACACGTCAACTAACATGAGAATAAAGACACCAAGAAATGAACACAAGCTTTCACAAATATTAACTCTTGGCAGCTAGTTATAAATGGACAGGGTTGAATACAAGTTGCATCCAACTTGATTCACGACAGCCAAAAGTAGAAAAGAACTTGGTCACGGACAAGGTCCGCTTCTCCTCCGGAGCACACCGTGCAGGTGATACTCGCTCCTCGCTACCGCCAGCGTTAACTCTAACACCCAGCGTTAGCTCTACTACTCGCAAGCTCGCTGCTCGCGCTTTCTCCTCTTCTCACTACCGCGAGCGTTAGCTCCTAACGCGCCGCGTTAACTCTGCTTCTCGCAAGCTCACTGCTCGCACTCCAAGCTACTCGCATGCTCGCCACGCTTTGCTTCCTCCACTACTAGCTACCGCGAGCGTTAGCTCCTAACGCGCACGTTAACTCGCGAGTAGGTAACTCTTCCTAGGTCGCTTGCTGAACTTACTCCAAGTTCGATGCTCGCCAGGTAGCACTCTGGTATCTCTAACTCGCTCAAAGTTGAGGATACTCGCCACTTTCAGAATGCATACACTGGGGGGGGGGGGGGGGTACCCCTCTATTTATAGACAAAAACAGGGGGTGGCGAGAAGGAGCTAACGCCGGTGGTAGCGCTAGCGCCGGGCATTAGCTCACTTCAAAAAACCTAACACTAACCGCATCAACCCAACCAAACTGCAGTAGGAAATCAGCAACAAAGAAACTGCTCGTTATACTCTGAAAATCTAATAACATATCATGCCGCCTCTCATCCTCGTGATTGTAACTCCTGCCGAAGGCCATTCTAGTCACCACACCGGTGGTGAAAGAAATGAGCACCTCGGTAAAGTTGACCGGAGCGAAAGCAACGGCTAACTCTGTTATGGAAGAAACGAGCCCACACCGCCTGTGGTGTTTTCCTGTTCTTTTAAAGTCCTATATATAGACCCCAAGTGTTGACGTCTGGAAAATCATGGCCTCAAGATTCGGATCAATGCAGCCTGAGGCTACTTGCCCAGCAGTTGCACGAGATGGTTTGGTTAGCTACGACGAACGAAACAGAGAGAGAAAAAGGACACAACCCCAGGTGCTGCGGCAGGGACGTCCCACCACGTACCCAGAAGCTCTAAAGAGTCTTCTCCTCCAAAACCACAAATGGCCGAGCTCGGTACTAGGTAGGCACTAGCTAAGGAAGATTCTTGATTGCCAAAGGGGGAGGGGTGCAACTCTATTTTTTACAAGTGCCATTTCTAGTACCCCTGGGGGTCTATTTATAGACAAATCCTAGGGGGGGGGAAGCAGATGACTATCCATGACCCCATAGAGTTGGTTTTTTAGACAAGACAATAGGTGGGCGAGCAGGCAAGGACCTCAGACCTAACTGGCGAGTTGGTTGGCTAAGTCGCCTATAGGCGAGTAGGTCCGGGCTCATGGCTTCCTCGCTTGGCCGGGTAGGGAACGCCGGGCAAGGTTTTCCTCTTTGTCATGGGGCGAGCAAGTACCTTCTCGCACAACTAAAGCTCTTGATCTTCCTTTGTCTTCCGGATTGTTGACTTCTGCCTTGACCTTTTGACCTTGACCTCCGCCTACGTGGCCTTTAGTGGGGCCCACCCTCGGAGAATGAGGGTTGTACACCAAGGGTTATACCTTTACACTTGAATGTAGATATCATTTCTCAGTTCTATCATGGTATCAGAGCTAGGTTCGCTTAATTAAATTTTTTTTAAAATTTTTTTAACCACTAGCAATCTGTCGCTCGCGATTGCGACCTCCCACTCCCGCGAGTCCGCCTAAGCCACTTGCTCCAGCGAGTCCGCTCCCGCCACTCGCTTCCACGAGTTGCTCCCGTGACTGGCTCCCGCGAGGTCACTCGCGCCCCCCCTCGGCCATTCACGCCCCTGCCTGCTCGCACCCCTTGCGCCTGCCCGCGACCTGCTCGCGCCCCTTGCTCTCTTGCGCTCTTCTGTCATCCCCGGACTGAGACAATCCTACCGTGGGTATAGAATTCTACGCAAATGCCATATTTCAGAAGAAAGATGTGGCTATGGTCAGGGGAAAGGAGATAAATTATTCGTCTAAAGCTATCAACTCATGTTTCAATTTACAGACAGTGACCAACGATGATTATACCTCCCTAAAAAGTACTCTATCTCCCCAAGACGTCGCAACTGTTCTCTGCATTAATCCGGCGGATGCTTGGGCTAATCCAACGAAGCATGTGTTCAAAGCATCTTGTTTTAGTTGGGAAGCAAAGGTATGACTTCTATTTATTAATGCAGGAGTTTCACCTGCAAAGAACCCAGATCATGTCTCGTTTGATAGAGCAATGTTTATATACTGTATAATCCAAGGATCAACCATTAATATCGGACGCATTTTTTCCGATAACATACAGAAAAGAGTCAGTTCTACAAAGGGCCAACAACTATGGTTTCCTACCCTCATCACAATGCTATGACGTAATGTCGGTGTTCATGCAGTCGTTAGTGATATAGTCACCTCAGTCGGACATCACATTACTCACACAGTTATCACTTCGAATATAAAAGTTACGGAAGAAGGTGTCGAATCAAAACATGAGCATAAGCCAGTTCATGATGCATCCTCAAGCAAGGCCTCTAAATCTCCTAAAGAATCTAAGATTATAGCTGTCAAATAAAACCGAAAACCGTAAACTAAATCGGAACCGAACCGGAACCGCAAAGAACCGTACCGAACCGTTCGCGAATTCTTTGGGTTCCGGTTTGAATTTTGGAACCGTTAACAACATTGGTCCGGGTGTGGTTCTTTCATTTTAATATCCGGACCGAAACCGGAACCGCAATATACAAGTCTCAAGCGGTTTCAAGATTTTTAGAACCGATCCGAACCAGACCGAAGCATAACTGAACCGCAACCCGTTTATTATTATTATTATAATTATTATTATATTGTTATTTTTTATAATATATCTATAATATCTATACTTATTATTATGGGTGAAAATGATGAGGTTTGAACCTAAATCGCAATCACAACAAAGAGAGTCGGTTTTGAACTGAACAAAATCGCACCGCACCAAAACCGTGCTATGTGGTTTGACATTGGTTCGATTTGGAGTCGGTTTTTGCTGTGTACTTTCGGTTTTTATACAGTCATATAATGTATTTTAAATTTTTCTCACATATTTTTCTGAAATATTTTGTTTTAAAAATATAGAGGATATACAACTACTGTTAAATAGTAATTATGAAAGACAAATCTAATTATAGCTGATAAATTAGTCAAATTGAATTAACTAATATATTCTCCAAACAAAATTTTAATTGTAAAATAAGATTTCAAGAGCAGCAATTCAAAGTTCTATACCTATGTTGAGTCGTGGTCTTCAGCAACATGAACATTATTGCATCAACATTACACGATTGGAACCGATTGGAACCAGACCGAACCGCATAGAACCGGACCGAACCGTTAGTGACTGGTTTGGTTTTGGTTCTTGTTGAGCCGTAATCGGAACCGTTAAAACGACGGTTCCGGAATCAGAACCGGAACCGGTCAAACCAAATACGGTTTTGGTTCTAATTTGAAGAACCGTCACCTTAGCGGTTTGGTTCACGGTTTTAGCGGTTCGGATCACTCTGATATGGATATGGTAATGGCCAATTTACAATACATGAAAGAACATCAACGAAAGCATCTTATGGTTGTGACCGCTCACTTACGAATTCTGAATCGAAATCCATCTCTACCCACAGTCTCATGAAGAGGAATCGAGCGATGAGTTCAGCGACGAAGATCATTGGGATGATGAAGAGAGTAAGGAGGTGGAGAACCAGGAGTAGAACCCGGAGGAGAACAACGGAGACGATGGGACCAATTAAACTACTCTAACTATTCTATTTAACTATTTATATTCTGTTTAATTTAGCACATACTTCTTGATGCACTCTTACCGAACTTAAGTTGAGCTTGCCACTTTCATTTAATTTTTGTGTGAACTATTTCTGTGCGAATGACAGTTATTCCGGTTGCATTTCATACGTTATGTTGTGATTGTTCGAACTATCTCTGTGCTCTGTTTATTTTAGAAATGGATGCTAACACATATTGACATCTATAACTATTTTAATTTGAGTACTACACCCACTACACAGCAAATTGGCTGCATTCCTTCAGGTGGCTGCTACTACATATTGACTTGCTGCATTTCTTATCATTTTATACTTATATTATCAAGTGATTACTTGTGCTAAACATTGAGATAATGTGTTTGCTTGTATTGGTGAATCCCTTATCTATTTTAATCAATTCCCAGGGATGTGTTTGTCTAATGTCTTTAAATTCTGCATACTAGTGCAACATAATATTTTGCAGATATTGTGTGGACAATCAATAAGATTCCCTATCAATTTTACTACAACTAGGGGAGTACTTGCTTTCCTTTATCTGTTTACCACTTTATATTCCTCTAAAACATCAAATTCAAAACTTTGCTAGAGGCTCGCAAAGGACTAAGTGTGGGGGTGAGGCTAACTCAATCCTCCACTAGATGAGTGCAAAGTAATCAATTTACTATTTCTTTTGAGGAGCCTTATTCTTGTTATCTATATTTTACAAATTTATTCGAGATATTTAATTTGATTACATTGCTTAGCTATTCAATTCTAGAACTTCATTTGATCATATGAAGTTAGTAAGATAGAATTAAGTTCTTTCATGATCCTCATTTTATGCACAATATTACTTAAATGGTTTACTCTCTACAAAATAAATCATTAACTTCTAAACATAATGGTGAAAGGATAAGCAAGAACTGAGTCAATGTTGTAAGCCAAAATATGGAGTGTAGTTAGCCTCCTTGGAATAATTTAACACCTCAAAGCTTACATTTTTTTTTTATTTTTCCGAATCCTTTGAGCTTGAACCTTGACAATTTGATACAATTAACCATGCATAATTTCCTATAATTTCCTAGTTATTTTTTAGTAAACTTTCTAACTTTGGGTGTTTAATAAAAGACAGTTCTTTTCTATTATGTATTATTATATTAGAATTCTTTCTAATGTTCCCGTCGTGTAATTTAGGACCGATACCACCGGATCTAAGTGTTGGCTAGGTAAGCGTCCGTGTGTCATAGTGATATGTTGCCTAAGTATGTGTACGCATAATAGGAATGATCCCAACTATGATCATAAAAAATAGAGTGAAAAATGTATAAGTGTGTCATAGTTATATGTGACATAAGTATGCGTACACCTACTTGGAATGATTCCAACTATGAACTTAAAAAATATTAATGATTGAAAAATAAATCTCATAGTATGGAGAGTTATTAAGAATATTAACTAGGGAAATTCCGTCTACTATCAAAATTTATCCATAAGTTCCTTACTAAGCCAAAATCATTCCTTCAGTAAGTCCTTATGATTTCTTCTCAATTGGAACAACTAAACTTTTGTGGAGGCTAAATCAAAGACCCAAATTATTCTTAGTCTTCCCAATTATGAAGAAGTTTAATAAAATAGATTGCAAAGAGGGTAAATAAATTTAAGAAATATCACACACTTCACTGAGGATATTGATATAACTTATTCTTTTATCAAACTAATGTATTTTGTGAAAATTAGAAATTTTAATGATTGATAAGTTTAGCAATTGTTCATGCAAATTCTTTGAATGAAGTTTGTCTAAGTATACTCAAGAGTAAGTTGAATCGAATTATATTTTGTGCTCATCCAATTATTTGCAATGAATTCTCTTTGCTAGGGACTAGTAAAGAACTAAGTGTGGGTGTGTGATAACTTCCCAAAAAGAAGTTATCTTGATCAGTTATTTTAACCCATTTTGCCAAATTAATTGAAAATGTTGGATAAATAGTGGATAAATATTAATAAATTTATGTTTGGGATCAATTCTAGTTATTTGGTGTATTTTGATGTTAGGAAATGCAAGAAATTTAATGTAGCATTGAAGTACAAGCTTATTTCAAAATCAGGAAGTTTGTTGCAACAAAGTCAGAACATTGTAGGTGCAGTTTATGAAGGAAAATTCAGAGAAAAATTTGTTGCAACAAATTTTTAATTTGTTGTAACAAATCAGTGAAAAAGCAGAATTTTTGAGTTCCGTGAATTTTCGAAATAGGGCGGTTATTTGCTGAAGTGACACATCCATTCGACCATCATCTCTTTCCAAAAGTGGTGTATGGCTATAAAATGTAGAAAGGAGAGAGAAAACCAATTTTTAGATCATTTTTGAAAATAGAAGGAGAAGAGCAAGGAGAATTCGGTCTAGGAGGGAGATTCGACTGCAGATTTGCGTTCCAGCCATTAAAGCAAGGAGAATCAAATTCCTGCCATCATGTCTTGTAAGATCTTTCCAATTTTGTGGTGCTTGATCTCATTTATGAACTAATTTCTCATAGTCTTGTATGGTGAGAGTACTATGCATATTATGGTGATGATTTCTTTTAAGTTGTAAGTTTGTTTGACAATTTATCTTTAGAGATCTTATGAATTTGAATGAAACTTTTGGATCTTGCTTTCATTTTTCTTATTGCGTCGCGAGATTCGAGAGAAGAGGGGCGTAGTAATATTTTAAAGGCTACATTATTGCATCGCGAGAATCGAGAAATGAGTGATGTAAATTTTTAATCAAAGTTTCTATATTTTCACTACACTCCGAGATTCGAGAGAGGAGTGCGAGTACTTCATAAGCTCTCTATAGTATAGAAGGGTTTAAGAGATTTTTTCTTCTTACTAGCGATCTTGATTTTTATCCTTCATAATATCTTCATTCCGCTTTAGTTAGAGATGACTAGGGAGAGTAAGATATCAAGACTTCCGAGATTCGAGAGATGATGATTTCTTCTATAAAATCATCGCAAGATAAATTAAAGAATATTCTTATAAAATAATATCTTCAAACATTATCATGATAGACATAGAAAATCAGAAATACAAGACTATTTTTCTCAATTGGTAAAAAGTATCTTTAAAATAGTTAATTTAGTTTAAAGTTTCGTTCAGAACTTGTGTTACTATTTAAAATCACATCATTTGTTTCACTTGAATTTAAGGAAACAGTGTAACTAGTATTTGTAAGCACTAGAATAGCCATCTCTCCGTGGGAACGATCTCTATTCACATCTTATTACTTGATCGACACGTGCACTTGCGTATAAACCAATTTCCGCGTATCAGGAATCCAAGAGAAAACCCATAAAAGGGAATTTCGGCTGAAATTGGGGAGGAGTGAATGCTGACAGAATTTTGGGATCCGAGGGAGGAGGCGACACGCGGATTATACAACAGGGGTATAGCAGCGGTGTTGAGATTAATAGCTGAACGACTGATATTATTGCGATTCCTATCCAAGAATCTTTCCTATATAATACGCACATCGAGAGATTTTTTTAAGGAAAAAACAATTAATTAGAGGCGTTGACCTTTGGATTCTTATTTGGTGCTGCTGGCGGCCTCATCATGTACTGATTGAGATAGGTCTTCCCGACGAGCATTTGATCGAAGGATGGAGATCCTCTGTACTTGAGATTGAACGGAGGGTCCAGATTCAATCATATATATCTAACGAAGAGTACAAAATATTGTCTTCATAGAAAATTAAAAAAATATGATGAAATGGAGAGGATATATTTCCTTTATAAATACATTATAAAATGTAAGTTATTAAATTTGTTTGCTTTGAAATATCATTAATCAAAACATAGGCTTTGTTTGGCACGGTGTACCGGTGGTGGCGGTTTAGAATGCGGTGGTTATTATGAACTATTGTTCGTGAACGCCCGATCTCACCCAAAGAACTTCATAAACTTTTTGATAAGTTGATTTATAATTTTCAATACCCACATTACGCCTGAACTGTATTGTGCATAAATTATGCCACATGATGTGGTTTGTAGGACTTTTCAAAATTCTTATTGAGTTTACTTTCAAATATTCCATCTTGTTGTTATATATATTGATTGTGTTTGATTATGAGGTTAACAAGACACTTAATTCTAGAGGTAGTGGACCAACTTGGTGACCCTACTAATTGTGATGAACAGTGTTTAATTAGGGCTTTTAATTTGGTCTTAAAACCCCACTTGGTTATTTTCTTGTCTTTGCTCCTACGACCGACATTAGCTACTCCAACGCTTCTTAATTTGTATGAGACTGCTACGAATCATGCAATAAAAAGCTCATGCTTTGATCTAATTTCTTAGTCCATATAGATTGATTGTTCTTGTATGGCTTAATAAAGCGTTCTTACTATTTTCATAAAAATTAGGAACTAATTAATATGATATACTTTATTTGAGATTAAATTAAGAATTTTACAGGCATCATTACAACATCAAAATTATATCACACGAGTTCAAATAACACGTTATTTCAAATAACGGACACTCATATTACTCTCCTTTCTCATATTACAAACCACGAGTTATTGTGCATGCTTGAACATAAAAAAGTGCTCACACAATAACATGTCACATTTTTATTCTCCAAATTATCATAATAAGCTCTACTCTTGCATCATGGTGTGTACTTACTAGCCAACACTATTAAAGGATTCTTCTTTCTCATGGCTATCCCCAGGGCTTCATCAAAATCGATGTCCTCCTTTGTCATCCCGTGAGGCGGATCCCAATTAAAAGCATAAAGAAGATTTGCAACTACAATTTCAACAATTGCCATCCCCATATTCATCCCCTGGCATATCCTTCTGCCCGCACCAAATGGTATGAGATGAAAATTTTGGCCATTTGTGTCGATGTTGTTGTTCATAAATCTATCGGGAAAAAACTCGTCCGGCCTCGCCCAGTAAGACTCATCCCTACAAATAGCCCATACATTGATGATCAACCATGTTTTAGGGTGAATGTCGTATTCATCCACCTTAAATCCGCTTATGACTTCCCTTTCAAGGAGTAGAGGGCCAGGCGGATGAAGCCTCAGGGTTTCTTTCAGTATCATTTTGAAATAATCCAAATGTTGAATATCGGTCTTCTGCACCTTACCTTTGCCTCCAACAACACCCCGCACTTCATTCTGCACCTTCTTCATGATTTCCGGATTTCTAATGAGTTCTGCCATCACCCACTCTATTACTGTAGATATGGTATCTGTCCCCGCGAGAAAAATATTCTACAAACATAAAATCGAAACATAATTATCTTAGCATAATTATATATACAGATTTGGACGAGGAATAAGAAGTAAAAATGGTTAAGAGTTAGTTACCTGAACCTCCCTTGGGAGTTTGCATAATTACAGGTTGCACCCCTCTATCTTTCAAAATTGCATTTACCTCCCTCTCTAAGTTTTCCCGGTTTACAAAAATACCTCTTTCGTTAGAAATATGAATGGAAAATGATAAAATCAGCAAAATTATTTTATGTTATTTCAATTTTATTCTTTTATAGTTATTCTATATTCACTGCAAAAGGTAAAATGTAACCCACCCTTTACAATGCATAGCTATTATTACAAAAGGTAAACTTAAAATATCATAAAAAAAAATCATTTTTCACATATTTTTTAGAGAATGAGTTCCTTTTCATCCATCTATATTTCTAAAGAAAAAGGCCACACATTTCAATGCAGAGTCAATACAGAGTGTAAAAAAAATCATTTTTCATCCATATTTCTAACAGAACGAGCATTTTTGTGAACCGCGGAAACTTAAAGGAGGGTGATAAATGTAATTTTGAAAGATAGAGGGGGTGCAACCTGTAATTATGTAAACTTCGAGGGGGTAATTAACCCATGGTTAATGAAACAGCTTACCATGACTACACCCTTGATGTTGTTCATAGTGATGTTTTTAGCAGGATCGTCGGCGTCGAGCAAGTCGAGCATCATGTCCAGGATGCATTCAGCTTTTGCCTGCTCTCCTTTTATTCTCTTCATCTCCAAATGCTCACCAATTACTTGTTCAAATAAAGCATCCAATTCAGTAAAATAGGCATCAACCCCTGCCTTCAAGCCTCTAACCGCATCAACCCATCCAAATTGTGGAAAATAATCAGCCATGAAGACGCGGCTTGAAAAGCTGTCCAAGCCGCTCAATATTTCATGCAGCCTCCCATCCCCGTGATAATCATAGCTCTCACCAAAAGCCATTTTTGTCACCAATTTATTGGCAACAGAACCTGCCATCTCTGCTAGATTGACGGGAATGGAGGCCGCGGCGGAGTCGGATATGGAGGAGATGAGCTTCTCAATCTCTTCTTCGTGTAGGGATTGAAAGGATGAGACTTTCTTGATGCTGAGCAGCTCCTGGGACGCAATCTTTCGGAGCTCCCGCCATTGCTCGCCGTGCGGCGAGAAGACGATGTCGCTGCCGCCGTAGGATAGTTTTTGGAAGAAAGTTTTGCGGGGGCGGTTGGGGCAGTGGAGGTCATGGGTTTTGAGGAACCGCTCCGCCATTGCTGCGGAGGAGATGACTAGAGTTGGGCGGCGGCCTAACTGGAGGAACATGAGGGGGCCGTGTTGGTTTGAGAGGCGTGAGAGCGTGCGGGGGAGTGGTTTGCGCAGCTGGTGGAGGTTTCCGATGACGGGGAGTTTGCGGGGGCCGGGCGGGCGATTGGATTTGCTCTGCTGGTTCTTGAGATTTATGAGGAGGAACAGAGTACTGGTTAAGAGGATGATGAGGATGATAAGCAGAGGAGCAGCCATGGTATAAACTTTAATAATTTGCTTGCCTTCTAATTATGTGGCTCCGTATTTATACAAGTATCCTGACCGTGAGAGTAGGCGTGCAAATTTGGCCCGGACCTGATTGCCCGGCCCGGGTCTGCCCGGGTCTGAGCCCGGTTAAACCCGAGTCTGGTTAGGCCCGGGCCAGGCCTGGGCCCGGCCTGGTGACCGGCCCGGACCAGGCCCAGGCCTACCTGGGCCCAAAAGCCCTTTTGCTAGGCGCTGCCACTGCCCGGCATTAAATTGTTGGGCGTGGCAACGCCCAACAATTAATGCTGATATCAACATTAAAATGTTGATTATCAACACTTAATGCTGAAATTCAAAACAAAGTGGTGATTATTGAGTTGGTTTGAAAATCTCAACACCCAATATGCCACCACGTGAAGCATGAAATCTTTGACTCCCCTCCATAAGCAGCAGCCCATGTGCCAAGAAAGAAATAAAAAAAAGGAGGATAAGTTGAAACTTACCTCCTCATCCTTGCATGCCTCACGTGAGAATTAAAGAAAGAAATTATATGTATAAAATATAATTTTTTGACTTATAAAAGGTGGCAGGGAGGTTGATGTAACAACAGCCACCAGAAGAACCGTGGAACTCAAGGAAGAAGGCTCCATCTCATCCTGATCACGAGGCCGAGGGCCGTGGCCGGCACCTTTCGGCGCCGACGATCGCCGGAGCATGTCGGCGGGAGTAGGCCGGCGGATGTTGGTGCGGCGAGGCGGCGGCGGGCTGCAACAAGTGCGGCAAGGCGGCGGCGGGCTGCAATGAGTGCGGCAAGGCTGTGGCGGGCTGCGACATGTGCGGCAAGGCTGCGACGGGCTGGAGCGGGTGTGACGAGTTTATGGTTGGCGGAGACACGATGGCGGGTTGCGTAGGCACGGCAAGGCCAAGTACGTCTCTGTGGAGTGCTTCTCCGGTGGTGGTGGGTCGTCTAACGACGATGAAGGTTCGTTCTGTCACGAACTTTGTGCGACCACTGTGCTAGCGGATTGCAGTTAAGATTGTTCTCTCTCCCGCGGATCGAGCGAGTCCGGCTTCTCCGCGGCGTTTTCTGTAACGGGCGTTGGTATACTTCTTCATATATGAATATTGCAGTTATATATTTTATATATGCGGTGCACTTGGTTCAGGATTTTTGTGTCATTCTTGTGTCGCCCTGTATTAATTTGGTTGCGCCCGGAGGATGGATTCCGCGTTATCCCCAACAAGTGGTATGAGAGGGAGGTTCTGTAGGCGACTGATTGGAAATGCGGGGAAGTTTTTGACTGCGGTGGGTGACGACTAGGTCCGCTCCCCATCCTTTCAAATTCGACCTTTGAATTAATCAGGTCTCCTAGTCATGCCAATGGACAATCATGACAGGGAAGAAAACAAATCTGAACAGTTTTTTAGTGAAGAAGTTCAACGGTAGTGGCGAGTTTGACCTATGGTAGATGCAAGTCCATGAGAGAGTCATGATGCCTGTTGATATGTTACAAGGAGGAGACAATTTGTGGGAACACCAAAATGTGTTCAGTGGTTTTTTTTTTTGTGTCAATTAAAGGCAGTTGGCGCAGAAACGGAGGAAGTCGTGATTAAGACCCTATCACTTCTTACCTCGCTCACAAAGACTTATCAGCCTTGGTGACAACGCTCTTGTATGAGAAGGATGCAATGGAGCTAGAGGAAGTCACGATCGCGGTGCTATCCAGATAGATGTCTAAGGGCCCTACTCCTGGGGGCGGTCACATCTTGGCAGCAGCGAAGGGTAAGGTGAGGCAGTTTGGCAAGGGATTGAGCGAGCACGATCTCGATCTAGGCCAAAGGAGGGTATGATTTGTAACCATTGCAGACAGTGCGGTCACACAGGAGAGCGAGTTCGTAGCGTGCGAAAAGGCCTCGAGGCCAGGGTGCGAACTGAGTGGCGCTAGGTCAGGGTGCAGAGTGATGATGTCCTCACCATCACTGAGAGCCTGAGTGACTCTGACAACTAGATATTGGATCCCGGTGCGTCGTAACACACTTGCTCCGATGCATCAATGTTTTGTTCTCTAGAGGTGACGACTCGAGGTGCGAGTTCACAGAGACAGGGATGAATGACATGAGGATGCATGATGGGGTGGTGCGCAGGCTTGAGAGAGTGCATATAGTGCCCAAGCTGTGTAGGGATTTGACATCATTGAGCGGATTGGACTCAGGTGGCTACAGTTGCGTGGCCTGAGATGGAGTCTTGAAGGTGAAGTGAGTGCGTATCGTGCTCAGGAGAGTTGTGTAGCACGGTAGTCTATACCGGCTGATGGGGACCACGATGCGAGGTGGTGTACTCATGATTTCCGCGGGTGATATGGTGGATGGTCGAGGTGGTGCAGTGGATCGACCTTCTGTGACTCTGATTCAGCGAGTCAGTTTTTGCGATTCGGGTGTGTCGACATCCCACATGTAAACCAGAGCAGAGATGAAGTTCGACTTGCGACAAGTCGGCTGATGCCTCAGGCATGAGGTGGTGCTTCATGCAGATTGGTGCTTCGTGCAGACTGATGTTTGGTGCAGACAGTGCTTCGTGCAGACAGTGCTCCGTGCAGATGATGCTTTGTGCAGAATATGGTGTTTGAAATTCAAACCAAGGTGGTGATTGTTGAGTTGGTTTGAAAATTTCAACACTCCATATGCCACCACGTGAAGCATGAAATCTTTGACTCCCCTCCATAAGCAGCAGCCCATGTGCCAAGAAAGAAATAAAAAAAAAAGGAGGAAAAGTTGAAACTTACCTCTCCATCCCTGCATGCCTCACGTGAGAATTAAAGAAAGAAATTATATGTATAAAATATAATTTTTTGACTTATAAAAGGTGGCAGGGAGGTTGATGTAACAACAGCCACCAGAAGAACCGTGGAACTCAAGGAAGAAGGCTCCATCTCATCCTGATCACGAGGCCGAGGGCCGTGGCCGGCTCCTTTCGGCGCCGGCGATCGCTGGAGCATGTCGGCGGGAGTAGGCCGACGGATGTTGGTGCGGCGAGGCGGCGGCGGGCTGCAACAAGTGCGGCAAGGCGGCGGCGGGCTGCAATGAGTGCGGCAAGGCTGTGGCGGGCTGCGACATGTGCGGCAAGGCTGCGACGGGCTGGAGCGGGTGTGATGAGTTTATGGTTGGCGGAGACACGATGGCGGGCTGCGTAGGCGCGGCAAGGCCCAGTACGTCTCGGTGGAGTGCTTCTCCGGTGGTGGTGGGTTGTCTAACGACGACGAAGGTTCGTTCTGTCACGAACTTTGTGCGTCCACTGTGCTAGCGGATTGCAGTTAAAATTGTTCTCTCTCCCGCGGATCGAGCGAGTCCGGCTTCTCCGCGGCGTTTTCTGTAACGGGCGTTGGTATACTTCTTCATATATGAATATTGCAGTTATATATTTTATATATGCGGTGCACTTGGTTCAGGATTTTTGTGTCATTCTTGTGTCGCCCTGTAATAATTTGGTTGCACCCGGAGGATGGATTGCGCGTTATCCCCAACACTCGATTTGATTTCAAACCAACTCGGAATCGAGTCATTTCGAGTCGAGCCGACTCGGAATCGAGCCATTTCGAGCCGGCTCGACTCGAAATCGATTTCGAACCGATTTTGAGTCAATTCCGAGCCGAGCCCAAATCGCTCGAACTCGACTCGATATCAGCCCTACACGAGAGGCACGAGGATCCACCCCTTTAAGTTAATTAATGATGTTTAAAATAAATACATGTCAATTAATTAATGCGAAAAGTAGTTATACATTATTATTTAATTTTTATTTAAAAAAAGTCTTATCGTGATGCATATATCTTGTATGCCAAATCAACTTTAATAAAGTTGATGAGTTTAGTGATAGTTCTTCAAAAATACTGCTGACATGCTTAATGGGAACCTTATTCAAAAATATCGCTAACATGTCTAATGACAGCTTATCATTATAGGTACATGTGCTCTACTAATTTTTTTAGATTGTATGAATTTTCATCATTACTTATAATTTGGGTGATATAGGCTTTATTTGGCGCGGCTTATTTGCATGACAATGATTATGACCGCTACCAAGAAAATACATTAATTTTGAGCATAAAATGCATTAATTTTTTAGGTGAGGTCGGACACGAACCATGCTTCATGACCATCCTTTCACGACAGCCACAACCGTGCCAAACGAAGCCACAGTGTAATTACTTGAATGCCTATTATATTGTAGTATTGTATTGAAGAAAATTTTAATATATATTAAGTTATTGAAGAAAATTTTAATATATATTAAGTCATTAGATTAAAATAATAAGATTATATTTTGCTAAATTTTTCCTTCTAATATTGTAAAGATATAGCTAGATGACTAATAAAACCTTGTAATATGTATCATGGAATATCATTTTATGAAGAATAATTAATACTGTGAGAAAATCTTAAGCAGTGATTCGGATCCTTGGCTCCAAATAAGTTGGAGTGATGCTGGAAAAATTTTAGCCCTCCGATCTGTGTTTGAGCGGCTTGCCAAATTTCTTATATATATAAAAAAAAAACAGACGAAATGTGCTGAATAGGACGGCTGACCGGTTGTCCGAGCGCGGATCGGACGGATAGAAATGCCCCCGGACCATGAGTACTGTCCGGTTTGCGGACGAAAAAAAATTCGTCAAAGATGTGCCACTGAGCGCTGTTATGCAATTCTTGGAGGCAGATGCCAGGGGAGTCTCCTTCCCTAGGATTTTTAATTTTTCTTAACTAGTGTTTAAATTTTCTTTGTAACCACAAAAATGTATTATAGTAATAATGATTTTTTGCAAAATATAAGATTCTAATAAATTAGATTAGATGGTGAACATATCTTCTGTTAAGAAACCTAATTATTTTCCATATATATATAATCTAAATATAAATCTCACATTTTATTTAATAATAAATTACCCCTCAATGATGACTTTAAGAGAAAAGTCTATAAAATAATGATTTGTCTTCATTAACCTAAATCTCTATATATCCACAGTAAGTATAATTTATTGTTTTAAAAACTGTGTTATGGAGACATAATTCAATTATTTTAAATATTTAAGATGAATATAAAATTATAATACAACAACAACACTCAAGCCTCTATCCCACTATGGGTCAGCTATATGGATCCTTTGTCGTCATTGCGCATTATCTTTAATCATAACATCACTAATACCTAAGTACATTATATCTTTTCTTATAGTTTCATTCCAAATCTTTTTTGGTCTATCACCTCTCCCCTGTTTAACATGTCTAGTGACTAAACTCTCACAACGTCTAACAGGTGCCCTAATTGTTGAAACCAGTTTCCCGGTCTCAGCGTTCGAAAGGGGGTTGCGACTAACCCTTACTTGACCTAAGCCTAGACCCTTGACCGGTCACTAGGAACTGGGAGACTTGGACTTGATGAACACTTGAATCCACAAATGGACCCCTTAAGCTGCAGCGCGGA
This sequence comes from Dactylorhiza incarnata, assembly GCA_033032865.1. Taxonomy (NCBI): domain Eukaryota; kingdom Viridiplantae; phylum Streptophyta; class Magnoliopsida; order Asparagales; family Orchidaceae; genus Dactylorhiza; species Dactylorhiza incarnata. The sequence goes on along the minus strand of JAWHQI010000282.1, from coordinate 988,186 downwards.
GGTCCCACCACACACCCGGAAGCCCACTCGGAACTTCCACTCCCAAGCCAATGCTGAGCCTGGGCACCTTGGAGGGCACTAAGAATCACCTCACTTTCAGCTGAAGGATGACAAGGGAGGGGGGGGGGGGGGGGGGGGGGGGGGTGCCTGCTCGCAAGACACACGCAAGGGGGGGGGGGGGGGGGGGGGGGGGGGGGGGGGGGTAGTGACCAACCCTTCCCAAGGTGCCCATTGGGGTCTATTTATAGACTTCCCAAAAAATGGACCGCGGATAGCAAAAATCCCACTATTCGCAGTCCAACCATGACCACCATCGATCACGCGTGAGGGGGGGGGGGGGGGGGGGGGAGTGGGACTCGAGGTGTCCGTCCCCCCCCCCCCCCCCCTCCCGGGAGGTCACACCGACCTCCCTACCTACACCGGGCGAGTGGGAGGATCCCTCCCACTCGCCCAAAGGGGGCGGCGAGTGGGAGGCCTCTCCCACTCGCTCAGCGAGTGGGAGGCCTCTCCCACTCGCCCGGCGAGTGGGAGGGCTGCTCCCACTCGCCGAGGGCCCCTCAGCGTCGCCCGGATGAGTGGGAGAAATTCTCCCACTCCCTCCGCGGCCTCTTTCGCGGTTTAGGGTTTTGCGCGGTCGTTTTGCTCGCCTTGGCCATTTTCGCTACCTAGGATTCGTCCGGGTTGGGTCACACCGATTCGAGAAATATGAGGGTTGTACACTAATGGTCTCTTATGTACATGTCTGAACCATCTTAAACAAGCTTCTAGCATCTTTTCTACAATTGGCGTCACTCCTGTCTTATCCATGATACATTCATTCCTAATTTTATCCAGTCTCGTGTGACCACACATCCACCTAAGCATTCTCATCTTCACCACTCCCATTTTTTGCTCATGTACATCATTCACTGCCAAACACTTAGAACTGTAAACCATTGTTGGCCTAATTGCAGTACGGTAAAACTTGCCTTTAAGTTTTAATGGTACTTTACGATCACATAAGATCCCAGACGCGCCTCTCCACTTCAACCAACCTGCTTGGATTCTATCTATCACCTCTTTTATCAACACCTCCATCTTTTTGAATTATCGATCCCAGATATTTAAAGCACTCACTACGGGAAATATCTTGGTCACCCAATTTAATGATGGAGTCATCCGACCTTCTTGCACTACATCTTTATAATATTTGAAAAAATTTAATTATAATATTTTTTAATGATTATTATGTGCAAACCTATTTTGAATATGTGGAGACTGATTTATTAATTAGAAATTCAAAAAATATTATCTACAAATAAACTCTAAATATGGACGGGCAAATCAATCCAAAAAAAATTCTCAAAATGTGAGTAAAATTTTTAGAATTATTCTTGCCGTTGTCATGAGCCCGTCTCTTGAAACGATTCTGCAATTGGAGTAATATAACTAATGCAATTTTTATTTAAATTTATAAAACTCTTAAACTTTCATCCCCAAAATCTATCAATAATTCACCAAAACAAATAATTAAGGTACTTATTTGTGCATTTTTTAGCCATGAGCCCATTGTCGCTTTCAGATTTGATTTTCGTTGAGCGGATTGAAAATTATGATCCTTTAAAGTTAGGTGATTTTAATAAATTAAATTTTATCTGTATGTAACAAATTTGTTTGCACTTATAATTTTTTGATCTGCACTTAAAATATAACTGCACATATCCAAAATAAGTTTGCACATAACAATCAGCTATCTCAGTTTATTTAATATTAAATTACTCAATTCAATGAATTAAATTATCCCGGCCTTCAACAATATTAAGGTTATTTATAAAGATACATTGCACATATGTTCTTGTTAATGAGAATATTAATGTACCATAATTTCAAGCTGATCACAAATTAAATGTGTTTGATTACGAGGGGTAGAAGAATCGTGTTCTTTATAAGTACTTTGTTTGGTTGCAGGGGCAGGCCATCTCGAAGATGTGGAGCCTGCGTCGTGAACGAATATCCGCGAATAGGATTCAATTTATAGAATATCAAAATTGGAATTGGCTTATTTGGAAAATTTTAATATTACTATTGTTTGTAACCCTAGCTTCAACACTTGAATTTCGGTTTAGGCACAAAGTGATTAGATTTGCTCTGTTTCCTTTGCTGGTTCTTGAGATTTTTGAGGAACAGAGTACTTGTTAAGAGGATGATGAGGAGGAGCAGCCATGGTAAACTTTAATAATTAGCTTGCCTTCTAATTATGTGGCTCCATATTTATACAAGTATCCTGATAAGATTGAGCATATTATCGCTTGAAAATTGCTCGAATATTAAGCCGAATTGGAATCGATTACAATTGATTCGACTCAATTTTAGTCGAGTCAATTTGGCTTGAATCACGTTTCAAGTCGATTGCTCGAAATGCGTATTGTATTGTATGTGTATTGTATTGCAATCTTGATGAGGAACTGTTGCTCTTGGATGCGCCACCGGGCGCTATTCAGCAATTCTTGGAGGCAGATGGTAGGGGAGTCTCCTTCCCTAGGGTTTTTAATGTTTCTTAACTAGTGTTTAAATTCCCTTTGTAACCAAAAAATGAATAATAATAATAATAATAATAATAAATTGTTGCAAATTATAAGATTCTAATAAATTAGATTAGATGGTGAACATATCCTGTTAAGAAACATAATTATTTTCCATATATATAATATAAATATCATTTTATTTAATAATAAATTACTCCTCAATGATGACTTTAAGAGGAAAGTCTATAAAATAATGATTTGTCAGCATTAACCTAAATCTCTATAAATCTACGGTAAGCATAATTTATTGTTTTAAAAGCTGCGTTGTGGAGACATAATTCAATTATTTTAAATATTACAGATGAAGATAAAATTATAATATTTGAAAAAAAAAATTTATATTATTTTTTTAATGATTGTTATGTGCAAACCTATTTTAAATGTGTTATTAATCAGAAATTCAAAAAATATTATCTACAAATAAACTCTGAAGATGGATAGGGTGCAAACCGATCCAAAAAACAAAATTTCTCAAAATGTAATTTATGTTTAAAATTGTAAAACTCGTAATCTTTCATCCCCAAAATCTCTACCAATAATTCACCAAAACTTTTATTAAGGTACCTATCCTGTGCATTTTTTAGCCGCGATCTCATTGCCGCTTTCAGATTTGAATTTCGTTAAACAAATCGAAAGTTATGGCCTTTTGAAATTCGGCAATTTTAATGAATTGATTCTTGTCGGCATGTAACAAATTTTTTTGCACTTATAATTTGTCAGCATACACTTAAATTAGGTTTGCACATATCCAAAATAGATTTGCACATAACAATCATCTATTTTTTAACAACGTGAAATTGAATGAGTGCACTTCGATGAATCAAAGTGGACAATATATCTCATTTTATTTAATATTAAATTACTCAATTCGATGAATTAAATTATCTCGGCCTTCAATGTTACAGTTATTTATAAAGATGTCGGGCGGTTCGTACATTGCACATCAATAAGAGATGTTCTTATTAATGAGAATATTAATGTGCCATAATTTCGAGCTGATCACAAATGCGTTTCTTGATTACGAGGGTAGAAGAACCATGTTCTTTATAAGTACTTTGTTTGGTTGCATGGGCTAGTCATCTCGAAGATGTGGAGCATGCGCCGTGGATGAATATCCGCGAATAGGACTCAATTTATAGAATATCAAAATTGCAATTGGCTTATTAGGAAAATTTTAATATTACGATTGTTTGTAACCCTAGCTTCAACACTTGAATTTCGGATTAGGTACAAAGTGATAAAAAGAAAGGCTTCTAGGCTCAATCTTTCAATGCCTTCTAATTGAACTTTATATCCGTATTGATAGACTACGGGATTATCATGGACGATTATGATTCTCAAATCACGACGGGCCTCAAAATACAGAAAAAAATTAAGAAACTCGACTCACCGAGTCACATAAAATGTATGGTTTCGATCGTCGTATAGGTTGATGTTTGTCGCGATCCCCGTCAAGAAGCAATGGTGAAATAGATAACAAGGTGGAGGAACACCTTGCAATCAGATTTTGCTTGTTAAAATCAATTGAAGGGACTGATGCTATACTCGAACAAATTCACACAAAAATTGATTCTTTTCCCCAACGCCGTATGATGGAAGAGTATGAGGTTTGTAAAAAAAAGATAAATAATGTTTATTGGGAGAGCGATAATCAAAATACTCAGTTTAAGCATAACTTTATTCTGGGAGCATACAAATTTATTACTCGCAAATTCGAACATTGCAGCAAGAACTCAGGCATCACGGCCAAGGATCTCGATGTCTTCCTCTGTTATGTACATTTTGCCTCTATTATTGCTGTTTTCACGCTTCCTCTTTCTCGTGCTAGATTCACCACCCTGAGATCAGATTATATCGTGATTCCTCATTTTGAACTAAAAAAAGGAAAAGGGGGATTAAGGTTCTGCTTGGCGCAGCAGAGATACTGTGAATCCATGGTTCGGCGACAGTCACAATCCCCGCTCCAAACAGAGCCTAAATGCCTAAATGTTCAAAGTATACCTTTTGTAGTACAAAAGTTAAATAGAGGTAGGCCACATCCCATTCATCCTGTGATAATGTGCCTGCAAATTAGCAAAAAATAGAGTGAAATGTGAAGTCTCATCAGAAGTAGAGATTATGACAGCTAGGAAAGGATGGCTCACTTCGATCCTGGTTACCATCGCCCAAAGCACCCAGTCTTCTCATCAACTCGGTAAACTCCGGCATTTTCAAATACTCGTCCACGAAAGCATGAGAATTCTTCACAAACACGAGTTTCAGATCATACTGCAAAATAGCAAAGGGAAGACAGAAATTATTCATTAGCATTTGTATTTCTAGTGAAAAACTAAATAAATTGTCAGACTCATCATCATCATAATCATTAGCTTATGAATTCTAATTCTCCGTTCATCCTGATGCAATCATCGTGGCGCACCTTGAAGGGACGCCAGCCTCCAAAGTCAAATCGTTGGAGCCCTCCCAGTCGGGTGATTTCTACACAACAGCACTCAAGCATTTATCCCACTATAGTGGGGTCGGCTATATGGATCCTTTGTCGCCATTGCGCCCTATCTTTAGTAATAATCTCATTAATGCCTAAGTACATCATGTCTTTCCTTATAGTCTCATTCCAAGTCTTTATTGGTCTACCCCTCCCCCGTTTAAGATGCCTAGTGACTAAACTCTCACAACGCCTAACAGGTGCCTCTAATGGTCTCCTTTGTACGTGTCCAAACCATCTTAGTCGAGCTTCTCGCATCTTCTCTGCAATTGGTGTCACTCCTGTCTTATCCCTGATACATTCATTCCTAATTTTATCCAGTCTCGTGTGTCCACACATCCACCTAAGCTTTCTTATCTCCACAAGTCACAACTCCCATTTTTGCTCATGTACACTGCCAAAAACTTAGAACCATATTGCATCGCTGGTCTAATTGCAGTACGGTAAACCTTGTGGAAAAATAAAAATACAATTCAAAAAGAAGATACACGTCGTCCATGATCACACATCGTCACCTCCTAAGCGGGCCCATAACATATCACTAGATCCCACCTATGAGGAATGGGAAGGAGAACTTAAATGTGATAAATTGGCTTATCAATTCCATGAAACCCAATATCATTGATCAATTCCTATTTTACCGGTCTGCAAAAGAGATCTAGGATTTTCAACAACTAATTTTGATTCTAGTTAATGCATTGGCATATTTTATTTTATTTCATCGGTTTGTTCAATTATCCAACACTAACACAATCATCCACGTGAAAATTGTAAGATATTGACCAACAATTGCAATAAATAAATGGCGCGAGAGAATCTCATATGTTATTTCATTTTAGTTACAAAAAGCAAAACATAATAGCAGAGAACACCGAATTCAAAGAAGGCTAAAACTAAAACAACAGAATTCTTCTAAAACCTAACAGAAAGTCAATTGAACATACAATATAAATTGATGCATCATAAAGATATAATTGCGGATCCACGTTGGGGCGTCACGCAGCAACATTGTGCACGACCCCGCAAGGAATGAATTCCGCAAATTATATCTTTTCTTATCATGTCGCGTTTATTATTTGCTAATGAAACTATGAGTGTTGCCTCAGTCCATAAGGGCGACCAACGTCTGGCAGCCACCATAATCCGCATCTGAATCGTCTCCCCCACATGGGGTCCCGCAAGAGCATATAGAGAGAGAGCTGGTTCCCCGGATCATCATCCTCCTCGTCGGAGGGATCGTACAACTCAAGCCAGAAGAGGCGTTTGCACCATAAGCTACTTTACCTGGGATTCGACACTCCAAAAGATACTCCCCACACTTATTACTGCCCTCATAAAATTCAAGGGGTTACATCCCACTAACTTCCCTATGCTTCATCCCCGAACCACACATCGTACTATAAGAGATTTAGCCATGATACCATTTGTAATGACCTGACATATATAATGTCAGATGTATTGTTTGATTTGGTTCAACACAACCCATTCTAAGCTGAAATGCAATATTTTATTATTTTCTATAGGCGATGGACGGACACTTCCTAGGAGTCACACATTCTAGGACTGCTCCCACAAGAATGCACCTAATTATGGAGTTTTCCAACACAATTCCACCTACTGCTCTACCTGGTCTGCTAACAGCCAAACTCCGTTGTTCTGAAAGGCTATTGGCAGCCCACAAAGGGTATCTAGGTAATTTCACCACCAAATCCTTTTAGGCGAGTGGTCCATGAAGGCACCACTCACCAGACTTCTCGCGCACTGGATTCTCTAGGTTCCACTGGGCGGGTGGTCCGTATGGGCACCACTCGCCTGACCCTTGGATCTCTGGGCGAGTGGAGTTCCGCCCCTCATTCGCCTAACCTCCCGCATATCCGCACTCCTGAGAGAGCGAATGCTTTGCGGATGAGGCTTGTACTCACCCCGAAGCTTGCCTGCCTTTCCTGACCTGGGTGAATGCTCCTCTTGACCTACCTTGCATGCCCTTTGACCTTCTGGGATCTGGGGGCCCACTCGGCGAATACGGAGTTGTACACAAGTTGTCCATCCCGAGTTGGTGTCATCTTCTACAATCAAGCTATGATGAAATATTTAGTGTGGTCTCTATCAAGACATGACAGAGATGAGTATTGTAGTTGGATCGACAATCAGACACATCATACTCTAACTTGGGTGGTTGAAATTAGACTCTAATGTACTATGAGCTACTTGACACTGTGATCTCTTAGGCCGTCATTTCTAACCTTGACATTTTATAACCTCACAGCGTAATTTTAGTACGCACTCTATGGAATGTTCAACACAGACAACATGACTTGTGGCAGAGGCTTGAAACTAGGTAGGACTTTGTTCAAATGTATAGGTAGTAGTTCTATAGTAAGTTAGTTGGCCACGTTGGGTGAGGCATGCGTGCTTGCTACACACGAAGAAGTGGCTAGTGAAATGTTGACAGTTGACACAGAATGTGTTGATGACTTGTGATTGATGATGATGATAATTGTGAGTATAGTAATAATGATGACATGATGATCCATGTACTTTATGCTATTAGATAGCTTGGTTGACATTACTTAATGTACTTTTGTTGCTTTATGGTAAAGATGATACAATGGATGTTTAGGTGTAAATTGTAGTGCGGTCATCACATTTAGACCCCCTGCCCCTCTTACTGCACTTTTACTACATTTAGTATACTTTGTTTATGTACTCGTGTTGTTCATGCATACTGTCTTATTGCTGTTCTGACACTTCTTATAGACTAATTAGCATATTGCCAACTCATCCTAACTAAAAGCATAAGGTTCATGTGGGAGTGGGTTGTAAATAATGGTGGAATTGAGATTTCGGTTTAACCCAGGCACAATAAATTAAAACCAACAATTTGCTGTGTTCTTCTCACTCATGGAGGGGCATATTTTCTAATTTAATTAGCAATTTAGCATATATCGGTGGAATACATCTAGAGTCTAGACCCCTGTTCTATCATGATTCATCCACTGACATTTGATATCATTTGAATATATCACAAAATGAACAACAACAACAACAACAGAACCCATATAGTCCCCAATCATTGGGGGTATGGGCGGGGGAAGATTGGAAACAGAACTAACCTTTGGCACTATGCACAAAGTGGCTTCTCTCAGAGGAGAAAGACCTAACCTTTGACAATAAATGCACAAAGTGGCTGCTCACAGAGTACCACTGAAATAGTGGCCCCCTATACCATCGCGTTTGCTGCGGAATCATGCCCTCAAATCAAAGCCAAAGACATCAGAGAGGGCAGACCCAAGAATGCATTTTGATTTATGTGCACATAACCATGCTTCCTTCATTCAGCATCCAGAGCATTGGTGAAGCACAATGACAAAATGAACAACAAATACAAAAAAAATGAGTGAAAAAAACTGGAAATGAAAAAGAACTGAGATAGTTACAACCTTGCAGAAGTTGTGAGAGGTGAACAGTCTCGAGAGAACAGAAGAAGAAAAAAGGTAAAAACTGAAAGTCTGAAAATGAAATTATTTGAAAATGGTGGAAAATAAAAATGGTTGAAAACAAAAATGGTTGAAAATAAAAATGGTGGAAAATAAAAATGGCGGATCTTTCATTCTACTCACTCGAGGAAGAATGAAGTTGTAAAAAAACTCAAAATGACGAAAAAACAAATCGATGGATCCATTATTTACTCTAGCCGGGGAGGGAATAGATTGGAAAAATTGGAAACGGCGAAAACGGAAAAACTTACCAAAGTCTGGGCTTTGGAGATGACTAGATCCCCAAAGAACAGTTGGGTTGGAAGTTATTTTTTTTTTAATTTTGAAAGGTATTTTTTTAAATTTTGAAAGCATGAAGACGGAAAAACTCACGTTTGCTCCCCCTCCCCCCATTCACTTAATTCTTACAAATTATTTTGGTTCTAATTAAAACTGCAGCTTGGAAAGTGGAGGCCAAGCGTCTTAATTCTCATAAAATATTTTGGTTCTAATTAAAACTAGATCTTGGAAATTGGAGGTTGGGCGGGTGGATGATGTTTTGATAGATAGAAGGTAGAACTCCAAACAATGCAATAGACAAAACTTTGGTAGTTGGGTCAGAACAGTACAACCAATGACATTTATTTACTTTTTTCAAAAATCTGATCCAGGCACATGACCAGGTGTATCTCCATGTAGTTCCGCCTACGGTTGTGATCACGTAATCTTTATTACTAATGTAGTGGTTGTTCTTACTTTTAGGACATAATCACAATGCCCTTGGAGATGGGAACACTAAAGAGTCTATAAATGATGTTTAAAGCCTCCCTCATTTAAGGGAGTGACTTTTAGTTCTCTATTTTGCACTATATATATAATAAATGTTGTGGATCGATCAACGCTCACCGGGTTCGGTAGAGTAGGTTCATCTTAGCTCTAGAGTCAATCAAATGCGCACACAGTCAAAATAGAGCCGACATCAGAGTTTTTACGTGGAAAAACCGGAAAGTAAAAAAAACACGGGGCCAGACATAGTTCGGACAAATCCACAAGCAATATTGTCAGAGTACACATTTAGTGAGGGTGCCAAATCACCTCTCGTTCTAGAATGTTCAAAGAGTCTTCTGATGGTCGTGTGTATCAGGGGCACGCTTTAGAGAGCTGTGTGGGGGCGTATCTCGGAGGTCGGCCCGGGGCGTTGTGTTCTGAAGAGTGTCGTGAGGCCCTCCTGGAGATCTGAGCACCTTCTGAAGAGTGCAGCACGACACGTACATGAGAGTAAAGCATCTTTTGTTGAGTGGAGCACGAGGGCGCGCACTAGAGCAGACTTGAGAGCGATGCGCTGGAGCGCGCACTGGAGTGGAGCGCGAGGGAGGGGGGTGCACTGGAGCAGACTGGAGAGCGGTGCGCTGGAGCGTAGCGCGGGGGCACGCATTGGAGCAGACTTGAGAGCGGTGTGCTGGAGCGCGCACTGGAGCGGAGCATGGGGGCGCGCACTACAGGATGCTTGAGAGAGATGCGCTAGAGGGTGCACTGGAGCGGAGTGCGGGGGCGCGCACTGGATCATATTTGAGAGCGATGCGTTGGAGCGCGCACCAGAGAAAAGCGCGGGGGCGCGCACTATAGTAGACTTGAGAGCGGTGCGCTGGAGCACGCACTTGAGCGTAGCGCGGGGGCGCGCACTAGAGCATAATTGAGAGTGATGAGTTAGAGCGCGCACGGGAGTGGGCTTGAGAGCGGAACGTGGTGGAGCGTACTGGAGAGGAGCACGAGGGCTCACACTAGAGGGCCATGTTCATGGTAGCGATGTGTTCACTTGAGCATAACACATCCAATTGAGCGATTGTGTTCACTTGAGCCTAGCACGTTCAGTTAAGCATAACATGTTTAGTTGAGCAAACATGTTCAGTTGAGGCCACACTGCGCGCACGGGCGCGATCTGGGGAACTACGCGCACGGGCGCGATCTGGGGAACTACGCGCACGGGCGCGATCTGGAGAACTATGTGTGAGGGGTGAGCTCTGGTGAACTACGCGCACTCTGAGGTGTTGTGCGCGTGTGAACTTGCTGAAAAGCATGTGCTCACGCGGCGCACTGGAAGCCTGTGTTCGCGCAAGCAAACAGAATGGTCTATGTTCATGCGAGCACACATGAAAGCCTGTGTTCACGTGAGCACACAAAAGAGGTTGTGTTCCCGCGAGCACACAGAAGAGCTACGCGCATGGGACACACAGAAGAGTTGCGCGCACGGGAACACATAGAAGAGTTGCGCGCACGGGAACACATAGAAAAGTTGCGCGCACGGGGACACACAGAAGAGCTGCGCGCATGGGAACACACAGAAGAGCTGCGCGCACAGGATCACACAGAAGAGTTGCGCGCACAGGATCACACAGAAGAGTTGCGCGCATGGGAACGCACTGAAAAGTAGCGCGCACGTGAACGCTAAAGGATCTTACAGCCTTCCGCCCCTCTTGAAATTTCAGCCAATTCAAATGAAGGATCAAACCCCTTTTTATAGATTTTAAGAGTGGCGCACAAGTAATTTCGCAAATTTAATTATTTAACGGACGAATGACGCCTGGTTTACATACCTCGGATGACCGATTTCAGTGGTTAGACAATTTTGCGACCTGGGCTGATCAAGGCAGTCTGGCTAGATTCGTCGGAGCGGCGTGGTTGGCGTTGTCCGCCGCCTTGCCGAAAAATGAAAGTGCTAGGAACTTGATGAAATTTCCAGAGAAATTTTGCCTCCTCTCCACGAGCCCACTGGTGGTACGGTTTCTCGATCGGAGGTCCGCAGCTCCGACAATCGCCGGCGAAAGAGACATTTTGGTGAAATGGCCGCCTGCCAAAACTTCATCAAAATCTTTAATTGAATAGTCTATCTTGTAGCATTTTTCGAGAGTAACACAACCCGCTTTTTGATTGAAGTTTTGTTGAGTGTTTAGGGAGACATGGACATCCAAAGTTCTGAAAATCTCCTCCCAATTAATGGCCGTTTTGGCATTTTTGGGGGAGGAAGATGAGGGAGAAAGGAAGGGAATCGCCCATGGCCAAGGGAGGGCTTGGGCGACCCTCTCGGCGGTTTCTGACCACCGGTTGATGGTCGGAATGAGAAGGGCGGCAGTGGCCGCCGCCCCCAATAGGACCTCATGCTAGGTTGACCGACCTGGGCTGGTTCAGTGTGAGTCGGTCCGGTTCGGCCCGGTATTTAACGTGCCTTCGATAGGCCGTACGAGGAGTCAAACGGACTCAAAATCGCACGAAATTTGGTTCGTTGAAATCGTCTCGTCGAGCCGGTCGAGGTCTTGGTTATTCGCTTTAACTAATTAAATTTTTGGGGAACCCCATCAATTGCCTTCATTTTCGAGGTTGCTCTCGAAAAAATCTCGAAAATTTTGTTGTTGATGTGTTTAACCGCGACGATCGCTCCACTGACGTTGGCGTGAACATCCTCTCGGGATCGTGAAACATTTCACCAGTTGTTTAAACGAAAAATGCTTGAGAATTTTATTGAAAAACTTCGACACACGTTTCGCAAATAATATGAGATTTCCTGCTACTCATGGGCCGAAAATGTTCCGCAAAATTCATTGTCACAGAAGGGTTGGGGAAAGACTTGAGGCGTCAAAGAGAAGCTTGCAGAAATATGGGCGCTGGCTGTGCCCAAAAAATGGGGCGTTGTCAGCGCCTAGAAATATGGGCGCTTGATGCACCCAAGAAATTGGGTGCTGCTTCTAGTGCCCAAGATTTTGGTGAGCCGTCCGTGCCCGGAATTTTCCCGGCTCCCGGCCGTGCCCAGAGTTTTGTCTTGGTGAAATTCGCGCGGAGCATGCGCAGTTATTTCTAAAATTTGCACACACTGCGTTCGAGCATTTTTAAACTTTGTGCGTGCCTTGAGCGTGCAGTTTTTGAACTTTATGCCCGCTACGAGAGCGTTAACTTTGTGCGTGCCACGAGCGCTCAGTTGTTGAACTTGTGCGCGCTGCGGGCGTGCATTTTGAACTTTATGCACTTGAGCGTGCAATTCTTGAACTTTGCGCGTAGTGCGTGCACACATTTTTGAGCTTTGTGCGCATTGCGATCATGCGGTCGTTGAACTTTATGCACATTGCATTGCGATCATGCGATCGACGACATGTCAGATGGAATTTTTAAATGTCAGATGTCGGAAGTCGGAGACATGTCGGGAATATTTTAAAATATCGGGTTTTCTGATCTTATTTTTTTTATATTAAGTATAATTATATGTTCTAAAAAGAAAAAAATTAACATAACAAATAAACGAGCAATGAGTCTGTATATCCCATAATAAATTCAAACACAACTAAAATATTATATCAAGTACAAATCAGTACAATGTAAAATATATTTAATATTATATAAGAATTTTATTTTATTAGTACTAAGTTTTATAACAAATAAACAAGATTTAAAAGTTAAATATCATTGCTTGATTATAAATTTTCCCATGCTTAATAAATTATTGTTAAAATCATATAAATAACAACTAATAAATGTGTTGAACTTTTTCACAATTTTTTGAAATATGAAATAAGACAAATATAGTGTGAAATAATTATATAAAATTGACTATAAGAATAACACATTAAAAGAACAAAATAATAAGTCTTATTGATTCAAACATACATTATATATATATGAATTAAACATATTTTAGACTGCTAAAAACAACAACACTCAAGCCTTTATCCCACTATAGTGGGGTCGGCTATATGGATCCTTTGTCGCCAGTGTGCCCTATCTTTAGTCATAATCTCACTAATGCCGAAGCGCATCATGTCTTTCCTTATAGTTTCATTCCAAGTCTTAATTGGCCTACCCATCCCCCATTTAACATGCTTATTGACTAAACTCTCGCAACGTCTAACAGGTACCTCTAATGGTCTCTTTTGTATCTGTCCAAACCATGTTAGTCGAGCTTCTCACATCTTCTCTGCAATTGGTGCCACTCCTGTCTTATCCCTGATACATTCATTCTTATATTTATCCAGTCTCATGTGTCCACACATCCACCTAAGCATTCTCATCTCTGCAACTCCCATTTTTTGCTCATGTACACAATTCATTGCCAAACACTCAAAACCATAGAGCATAATTGGTCTAATTGCAGTACGGTAAAACGTGCCTTTAAGTTTTAATGGTGTTTTACGATCACATAAGATCCCTGGCGCGCCTCTCCACTTCGACCAACCTGCTAGGATTATATGTATCACATCTTTATCAACACCTCCATTTTTTTGACCTATCGATCCAAGATATTTAAAGCACTCACTGCCGAAAATATTTTGATCACCCAACTTAATAACGAAGTTATCTGTCCTTGTTGCACTGCTAAATTTAAGCTCCATATACTCCGTCTTTTCTCTGATCAACCTAAAGCCCTTCTTTTATAAAGTGTCTCATCAATATTCAAGTTTCGCGTTTACACCCTCGCACGTCTCATAGACCAAAACGATATCATCTGCAAACAATAAACATCAAGGTATTGCTTGTTGGATATATTTGGTAAGCTCGTCTAAGATAAGGGTAAAGAGATAAGGACTTAAAGCTGAACTTTGATATAAGCCAACAATGATAGAGAATTCATATGTTAATCCACCAGATGTCCTCACCCTCGTCATTGAATTTGTATACATATCTTTGATTATGTCAATGTATGATACATTTACACCTTTCTTTTCTAAGACTTTCCATAAGATCAATCTTGGAACCATATCATAAGCCTTCTCAAGATCGATAAACAACATATGTAAATCTTAATTTCTTTTTCGATAGTTGTCAATGAGTCTCCTTAAGAGATGTATAACTTCCTTGGTTGACCGCCCTGACATGAATCCAAATTGATTCTCTGAGATGCTAGTCTCTCGTCTTACTCTTCTTTCCAGTACTCATTCTCATAGTTTCATTGTATAACTCATTAATTTAATTTCTTTGTAATTAACACAATTTTGTATATCTCATTTGTTCTTATACAAAGGTACCAAGATATTTTCCTTCACTTGATCTGACATACTTTTTGACTTCAGTATCTTATTGAAGAAACATGTAAGCCACAAAGTTCCATCTTTCCCTAAACATTTCCATACTTCGATGGGTATATCGTCTGACCCAACCGCTTTTTCATTTTTCATCTTCTTTAGAGTATCATTTACCTCTGATACTTAAATTTTACGATAAAATGTTATGTTTTATACTCCTCCGAATTACTTAACTCTTCCAAGTTCAGTTCATTGTCTTTTGTTTCATTATAGAGTTGATAAAAGTATATTTTCCATCGCTTTTTAATAACTACATCATCTGTTAAATTTAAGCTCCATGTACGGTCCGCGGACTTGATTAAAGTCATACGGGTGCGACGCCCGGGTGGACCCCTGGAGCGGGTGTGACTCCCCGCCTGGTGCGCCAAGCGCCAAGGGAGCGGGCTGGGTGTGACGCCTGGTCTGCATCACACTTCCTCTTGCCACCACCAAGATTCTTTATTTGGGGGCGCACGACCTTTTGATTCTCCAAGTACGTTCTTTCCACTTATCATTAAATGTGAAGACATAACTTCACATGAGACACTAGGATCAACATAAGGGTTAACAACTAGTTGTTCCATAACTGCTGTCTTGAAAGCAACCTGTTTTTCCATCTTCAAGTTCCACCACCGAATTTTTGGCAACACTTTTGTCTGTCTTAAATATCTTATATTTAATTTACACGTCCAACACCACTAACCTATATTGTATTGTCAAACTTTCTCCTGGTATGATTTTGTAATCCTTACAAATCATTTTATTCATTTTGCGAGTCATAAAATAATAAATTTGTGACTTATTTTGTCCGCTTTTAAACATAATTAAATGTTCTTCTCTCTTCATGAAAAGCGTATTTGTCACAATTAGCTCATGTGTTAGGGCAAAGTCTAAAATGATTCTTCCTTCTTCATTTCTTTCTTCATACTCAAATCCTTCATGAACGGCTGTATAATTTGTATGTTCCTTCCCTATGTCGATTTAAGTCTTCTCCTATGAAAATCTTCTCTTTGTGGGATTTTTCCTCCGATATTAGACTGATAACATAAAATAAAATAGCGGACGATATGTTCAAAAGTCGTGTCTGCCGGTATATCGGAAAAAAGTAGGATATATCGGACTATATTTTGCAAAAGGACCTAATCGATTTTTTTTGAAAAAAATGTTGTTTTACCCTGAAAAACGACATGTCGGCAGACATTTACATGTCGACGGACATTTAAAACAGTGTATAGTATTATGTTGTCACATGAGGTAGTTTGTAGGAATTTTGAAAATGCTTACTGAGTTTACATTCTAATGTTCCGTCTTGTTGTTATGTTGAATGTATTTGATTTTCATGTTAATAACACGCTTAATTCTTGAGGCGGTGACATCTTGAGGTAGTGGTCCAACTTGGCTAAGACACTTATGATGAACAAAGTCCACGGTGTTTTGATCTTAAAACTCAACTCTGATGGTCTTCTCCATATAGGAAGGGGCCACATCCGATCCCATTTGGGCATTTTCTTTTCTTAGCTCCTAACTACCGACATTACCTACCTCAACCCTTCTTAATTTGTATGAGACTGCTACGAATCAATAAAGAGTTCATGCTTTGATCTAATCTCTTAGTCCAAATGGCTTTATTATTCTTGTATGGAGTAATAAAGTGTTCTTGCCATTTCCATAAAAATTTGAAACTAATTAATATGATATACTTTAATTAAGATTAAAGAATATTTTAGGCATCATTAAAACAACAAAGTATATCATGAGAGTTCAAATAACACGTAATTTCAAATAACAACCACTCACATTATTCCGCTTTCTCATATTACAAATCATGACTTGTGCATTATTATAGCCATGATATTATTGAATATAAAAAGTGCTCACACAATAACATATTACAATTTTATTCTCCAAATTATCATAATAAGATGCGCAAACAAACACCTTTCTACTCTTGCATCATAGTGTATTTACTAGCCATCACTATTAAAGGATTCTTCTTTCTCATGACTATCCCCAGGCTTTCATCCAAATCGATGTCCTCCTTGGTCATCCCGTGAAGTGGATCCCAATTAAAAGCATAAAGAAGATTTGCAAGTGTAATTTCAACCATTGCCATCCCCATATTCATCCCTGGGCATATCCTTCGGCCTGCACCAAATGGTATGAGATGAAAATTACGGCCATTTGTGTCGACGAGGCTATTCATAAATCTATCAGGAAAAAACTCTTCCGGCCTCTCCCAGTAAGTTTCCTCCCTACCAATGGCCCATGCATTGATGATTAACCTTGTTTCAGGGTGAATGTCGTATTCATCCACTTTAAATCCGCTTATTACTTCCTTTTCAACAAGCAGGGGGGCAGGTGGATGAAGTCTCAGGGTTTCTTTCAATATCATTTTGAAATAGTGCAAATGTTGAATATCTGTCTTCTGCACCTTACCTTTGCCTCCAACAACACTTCGCACTTCATCCTGCACCTGTTTCATGATTTTTGGATTTCTAATGAGTTCTGTCATCGCCCACTCTATTACTGTAGATGTGGTATCTGTCCCCCCAAGAAAAATGTCCTATGAAGATAAAATAGAAACTTCTCTTAGCATAATTTATTATAAAAGGACCATTTACATGGACCTCTCCTCTAAGTTTGCTAAAGTATAGGTTGAACCTCTCTTGTTTTTTAAATTACAAAAAATCTCCCATGTAAGAGTACACATTTAATAACATTCACGCACAAAAGACCCCCCCTGAAAATTTACTCCAAGGGTGTATTTTTTGCATGGATGTTATGAAATGTAAACTTACAGGGAGGTTTTTATAATTTCAAAAATAAGAGAGGCGCAATCTATAATTATGCTAACTTCCAGGGGAAGTTTTGGTAATTATTCCTAAAAAAGAATTTATATCACTGATCTTGACCGTCTCATATATTATTTACATAGATTTGGAGGAATAATAAGTAAAAATGGTTAATGAAACATACCATTATTATACCCTTGACGTTATTCATTGTGATCTTTTTAGTAGGATCATTCAACATGTCAAGCATCATGTCCAAGATGCATTCAGCTTTTGGCTCTCCATTTTTCCTCTTCACATCCAAATGCTCATCAATAACTTCTTCAAAAAAGCCATCCAATTCATTACAATACCTATCAACCTTTGCCTGCAAGCCTCTAACCACATCAACCCATCCAAATTGTGGTAAATAATCAGCAAAGTAGAAACTGCTCGTAAATCTCTCGAAACCACACAATATATCATGCAACCTCCCATCCTTGTGATTATAACTCTCACCAAAAGCCATTTTAGTCACCACTTTGTTAGCAAGAGAAATGGTCAACTCGGTTAAGTTGACCGCGGCCAAGTCGGATATGGAAGAGATAAGCATTTTAATCTCTTCTTCTTGTAGGGTGTGGAAGGACGAGACTTTCTTGATGCTTAACAGCTCCTGGGTCCCAATCTTTCGGAGCTCGCGCCATTGCTCGCCGTACGGTGAGAAGACGATGTCGTTGCCGCCGTAAGATAGTTTTTGGAAGAAAGTTTTATGCGGGCGGTTGGAGCAGTCGAGGTCATGGGTTTTGAGGAACCGTTCCGCCATTTCTGCGGAGGAGATGACTAGAGCTGGGTGACGGCCTAACTGGAGGAACATGAGGGGGCCATGTTGGTTTGAGAGGCGTGAAAGAGTGCGGTGGAGTGGTTTACGGAGCTGGTGGAGGTTTCCGATTACGGGAAGTTTGCGGGGGCCAGGCGGGTAATTGGATTTGAGTTGTTTCCTTTGGTGGTTTTTGAGAATTTTGAGGAGGAAAAGAGTGGTTAAGAGGAGGATGAAGAGGAGTGGGAGGAGAGGAGCAGCCATGCCAAACTTTAATAATTAGCTTGCCTTCTAATTATGTTGCTCCATATTTATATCAACATATATATATAGCATTGGTGTCAAAACAGATAGCTAGATGACAAATAACCTTGTAATATATATTCTATGGAAACATTTTATGAAGAATACTTAATACTGTGAAAAGATCGTAAGCAGAGAAATTCGGATCCTTGGCTCCAAATAAATTGGAGTGATGCTGGAAAAAAGCGATACAAAAATAATATTAAAATTGAAACAAATAGTAATAATAATAAATTGTTACAAATTGTAAGATTCTTATAAATTAGATTCGATGGTGAATATATCTTCTGTTAAGAAAACTAACTATTTTCCATATATTTACATTATATATATAATATAAATATAAATCTCATTTTGTTTAATAATAAATTACTCCTCGATCGTGACTTTAAAAGAAAAGTCTATATAAAATAATGACTTGACTTCGTTAAACTAAATCTAAATATTTCTACAATAAGCATAATTTATAATTTTAAAAGCTGTCTATTATGGAGACATATTTTGTTTTTTAAACTTATATAATGTTTTTCAATTAAACGTTATAGACGAATATAGAATAAATAAAACTATAATATTTCTTTAACACCGTGAATTTGAATGAGTGCAACTGGATGAATTGATGTGCATAATATGTCTAGTTTTATTTATAACTAAATTACAAAATTCGACGGCCACATCTCCCTCCGTCATACAAGCTCCATCGATGATTACATGGAGCAGTTCCAGGTGTTCCTTGCCCGGACACCTTCCATTCCACCGCCACACCAGGTGTCCATCTTCACGGCAGGCTTCCATGAGCGGCTCCGTTTGGATGGGGAGTTCAAGAATCTGACCGACCTCACTACCGCCATGAGCCTTGCGCGTCTCTGTAAGACGCATATTGATGGACCTGCCACACCTGGGACATCGTAGAGGTGAAGGTCCTCGAGGTTTTACTACCTACCTAGCCCAGTTCAGCAGTACACCCAGCAGGGCTAAGGAAGGCGACCGCCCGACCCAATCCTCCGCCTGTCGACCCAAGAGATGGTCAACCGCTACGCCAAGGGCCTCTGTTACAACGGCGATGACACTTTCACCCGCGGCCGCTGGTGCAAGCGCCTTTTTTGGCTTGAGCTGACCATCCCTCCAACGTGGAGGAGAATGATGATCTGAGAGAACCAGCTCTCTCTCTCTACTACAGGCTCTAACGGGACCCCGTGCGGGGGGATGATTCAGATGCGGATTCTGGTGGCCGACCAGACGTTGGTCGTCCTTATGGACTCAGGCAGCACTCATAGTTTCATCAACGAGCACACCGCCAACCGTCTCCAGCTCTCGGTGACTCCACAGAGTCGCCTTAGCGTCGTCGTGGCCAACGACAGTGCAATGGCCTGCTCGGGCATTTGCCGAGCTGTTCCGATTGTTGCGAGGAACACCATTCACACATGGAGTTCTTGGTGATCGCCCTTCAGGGCTTTGAGACCGTCTTGGGGGTTCGGTGGTTGTGCACCTTGGGACCGCTACTTTGGGATTTTGACTGCCTCACGATGACTTGGGGTTGTGGCTCCTACCAGACGGAGTGGCAGGGTTACTCCGTGCCACCTCACAACGATCATTCTTCGTAAAGACATACGACACGGGGCACACCGACCTTGACTCCCTCTTGCAAGAGTTCAAGGACACCATGGATGCACCCACGAGCCTCCCTCCCTCTCGACGACATGATCACTGCATCAGTCTCTTGCTGAACACGACCCCTGTAGTGGTCCGACCGTACTGCTACCCATTCTTGCTGAAGGATGAAATTGAAAGACAGAGAACCACCCTGCTACAACACGGCATCATCCATCAGAGTGTCTCGTTCCTGGTGCTCTTGGTCCATAAGAAGGACGGCACGTGGAGATACTGTGTGGACTACCACGCGTTCACACGGGTTGAACGCGCAGACAGTGGGAGAAATTCCTCATACTAGTTGTGGAGAAATTACTCGATGAGTCGCACCTGCTACTTGTCCAAGCTCGATTTGTGCTCGAAGTACCGCCAGGTCTGCATGGCCCCGACCGACGTGGAAAAGACGGTTTTCCACACCCACCAGGACCACTTTGAGTTCCTCGTGATGCCCTTCGGGCTCACCAACGCGTCATCCACCTTCCAAGCCCTCATGAATGAGGTATTCTAGAACCTCCTGCGTCGTTCTGTCCTTGTGTTTTTGATGGGCTCCTTGTCTACAACAAAACTCGGGCATCCCACCTGGCCCACATACGCACCATTTTCCAGCTCATTCGCGGCCATAAGTTGTTCTTGAAGCGGGCCAAATGCACTTTTGCGACCGATGGGGTTGCCTACTTGGGCCATATCGTCGACAACACTGAAGTCTACGCCGAACCCACCAAAGTCCAAGGTGTGACCGACTGGCCGGTTCCCCAATCCCTCTGTGAGCTCCGCGACTTCCTGGGTCTCACGGGTTATTAAAGATGCTTCATTCAAGGGTACGACGTGGTTGCAGCGCCCTTGCTCTCCTTATTGAAGCGACGCGCATTCTCTTGGGATGACACTGCCACGGCCGCCTTCCGAGCCCTTCAGCAGGTATTGGTGACCGCAACGGTGCTTCATTTACCGGATTTCACTCCGACATTTCAGGTGGAGCGTGATGCCTCGGGCCAAGGGTGTGGAGCCATCCTTCAGCAGAGGGGACACCTTATTGCTTACTTTAGCAGGAAGACAATCATTCATCACCAAAAACTTCCCGCTTACGAGCAAGAGTTGATTGGCTTGGCTAAGGCCGTCCAACACTAGCGCTCGTACTTATGGTGACGGGCATTCTTGATTCGTACCGATCACTTCAGTCTGAAGTACCTCTTGGAGAAGCGCCTCAGCACGACACCACAACATCGATGAGTCAGCAAGCTATTGGGATGTGATTTTCAGGTCGAGTACAAGGACTTGAGCCGCGTCGTCGATGCTCTCGTGTCAGAGACTCTTTTTGCACACCTCCCTGGCTCTCTCCCGGTCCAGGCCGGCTATCCTCACTAGACTTAGACAAGAGGCGCTGGATTCCCCAACCCTCCTCGAGCTCGTCCACCGCATACAGGAGGGGAGGCTCCCGTCTTCTTGGGCTATCAGAGATGATCTCATCGTACACAAGGACAGGCTCTAACCTACCAGCGACTTTTGCCCTGATTCCTGCCATTCTTGTCTATACTCATGGCACGACTCATGAAGGATACCACAAGACCCTTCGGCGCAATCGGGGGGAATTCTTTTGGCACGGCCTCAAACGTAGCGTGCAGGATTTCATTGCCGCATGTGCAGTATGTCAGCGGAGCAAGGCGGATCACCTCCTTCCAGCAGGGCTTCTTCAACCTCTTCCGGTGCCAACACAGATATGGACGAATATTTCCATGAATTTCATAGAAGGTTTACCCACATTACGGAGACGGCCTATCCTATTTGTGGTGGTAGATAGGTTCTCTAAAGGGGCCCACTTCGTCGACATGAGCCACCCCCATACCGCAGACGGGATCGCCTGTATCATTTCGATCGGGTGTTCCGCCTACATGGAGTTCCCAAGAGTATTGTGTCCGATCGGGACAAGATCTTTACCTCGTAGTTCTGACAATAGTTGTTCGCATTGTGCGGCGCCAAGCTTGCCCTTTCCTCGGTATATCACCGACAATGATATAGACATATCGAGGTGGTCAATCAAACCGTCGAGATGTACCTCTGTTGCATCACCGGAGATCGCCCTAAGGATTGGGCATGTTGGCTACCTTGGGGGAGTACTGTTACAATACGTCGTATCACACCGCCCTCCAGACCACTCATTTACGCCTCATCTACGGTCGAGACCCCCCTCGATTACTCACCTACGATGCTGGATCGGCGATCTCGACAGTCGTGGACAAGGAGTTACAGACCCGTGACCAGATTCTCTGCCTCGCTTGCGAGAGTCTTCTTCAAGCTTAGACCAACATGGAAATCACCGACAACCGGGCCCACTGTGAGCTCTTCTTCACACCCGAGGATTGGGTTTGGCTGAAATGCCGACCTTAACGGCAGACTTCCATCTCTAGGAGTCCTTACCACAAGTTGGGACCCAAATTCGTTGAAACGTATGAGATTTTGCAGCGCATAGATGACGTGGCATACCGCCTCCAGCTCCCACCAGAAGCATGGATTCACAAAGTCTTCCACGTTTCACAGTTGAAGTCGTTCATTAGAACGCCACCCTCGGAACCCTTGGTCCTACTTCCACACCAGATGCAGGACAAACTTGATGTCGACGAGGGCAGAGATGTTACGGATCCACGTTAGGGCGTCACGTACCAACGTCGCGCACGACCCCGCAAGGAATGAATTACGCAAATTATATCCTTTCTTTTCATGTAGCGTATGTTATTTTCTGAGCGGACTTTATATTGGACCTCATTTTTATGTTAAGCCTAGAGAGGGGGTATTTTGGACAAATCGGGTTATTTGTATCCATCGGGTGTAGGGTGGAGGATGTGGGATGTTTAGATTTTGAAAAAAATTATTTTAATTTATCCCATCTCTCTTTTTTTTCTCTCTCCTCTATTTGGTCGCCCCTAACTTGAAGTCGCCCGCACGCCTGAGCGACACTTCCTGCGTCTCTTCCTCTCACTGTCGACTCCTTCTCTGACGGCCTTCTTCCATCGCCGAGATAGGTTCACATGGGTCTAACAAGGGGAACTCCAACCTCCTCCAGGACTTCTACGTATCTCGACCACGTACGAGATCTCAAACGGGGATCCCTATCAGATATCTTTGAAATTAAACTCACTGCTAAATGAGAAGAAGCGGCACCATATTTCTATAAAAAGATGGTTTGCTTCTAGTCTTAATAGGAAGCAAAACAAGAAATTTACAATATGAATTCAAAAGGTAACTTGAAGGATATTCTATCAAACTATACTAACCTCCTCAGCAAGTGACTTGAAATCATTGAATGGTACGACCCACTCTGGGCAATCAACAGCATCCTGTAAATTGCCCCAACTAAATTAGAATATTATGCAATTTAGATGGTTGAAAAGAAAGTTAGAAGAACAAAAAATAATGACAAAATAAGATTAAAACATGGGGAGAAATCATTACAATCTGATTATAACAAAATTTAAATACTGTGTGGGGCGTCCTCTTGATGAAAATATAGGACCTTTTCAGTATTTGTAACAAAGCAACAGTTTCCCTTCTTGCAAATAAGGGCAATGGTTTGTTTTGTTATGTACAGCAGTACAGAACACGTAGTATACTATAAATCAACGAAATCATGCGTAGAAGTGCAAAAGAAAAGAGTCAAAACTTTTAGGTTTTCAAGAAACAGGGGATTGAAGTTCGCGTTTTTGCATACTCGGGCATATATGCACATTTTTTTAGCTGTCTTTCCATTTCAAGCGCATAATCTGTGGAGATTGTTAGTACAAAATCATTGTAGCACGACCACCACAGGCCCATTTCTATAGCCAGGGAGCTCCTGCAGTGCTTCCTGAGTAAATAAGCGGTAGGAATCCTGTTATGGGCTTCGTGCCCCAGTATTAGTTATTCGTCTTAGAATTTGTATTATGTCATCTATTTTATCATGCGTCTTATTTAACTCCAAGTGTTGTGGGTTTAATTACTTTTATGTCATTGGGTCTTGTAATGTATTAAAGAAATATTCTAGTCTCTTATCTTCTCTTGTGTGAGATTTTGTTAGCTCTCCCGCTGAAGCCCCGCCTAGGCAGCCGTAGTTCCGGCTCCACAGTAACCCCTCCGCCTCCGGTCACCTCCTCCGGCAAGCACACAACTTGGTATCAGGGTTATTCCTTCCTCCTTCATCTTCACCACGCCCCACCGGTAAAACCTAGGCTCGATTTCCTGCCCTCGATTGGCAGTCCGCTCCTGATTCCAACAAGCACAACCCGACTCTTCTGCTAGCGCCTTGCCATCTTCCACCTCAGTTTCTTCAACGTCACTCGACCCCGTCTTCGTTGAGCCCAGACGAGTCGCCGTCTCCTCCATCCAAATCGACGTCGTATTTGTCGACGTCCAGTTGGTCTCACCTATATCTTCAACACCCCAGGACATTGTAGCATCCAACGCTCTACATCCAGCTCGCCTGCTGATCAAGTATAAGAGTTCGACTCACCCCCCTCGCACAGCAAAACAAAAAGGTCTGCATCGACGATTCCGCATGAATGCCTTCGATCGAACGCGCACACAATCTTCATCGACCGCGCGAGATTCTGCCAGACGTTTTTTTGAGCCCTGCGCCGGTTCCCATCACCCGACTGCTCCAGTTGTGTCGAGCCCTGCGCGATCTCCTGCCAGCCGCCTGTCTTTTTGCCGCAGAGGAGCCAACCGTCTGCTCCTATTTTCTTTCGGAGTGGCTCCACTTAAAAATTCCCTTATTTGACTAATTACAAAGGTTATTGGGGGTCTTCTTTGGGTTCAATATAGGGAAGCGCCGCGGTTCACGGGGTACATCCAGTTCGGGCGAGTCCATTCCACTCGCTCCGCCTGAATCCAGTCGACCCATAACTTACATGAGATCAGTTCAACCAGCTTATGACCATGACGCAAGCTCTCATGACACATCAAACTGCCACAGAAGCACGTAATCAGGAGATCATTGCTGACCTCTCCAAGCGCCTCGATAATCTCACAGTCGCTCTGCCATCCCCCACCATTCCCACACATGAACAAGTTGGCAGCAGTCAGGCGCCTCCGTCATTGCTTCTTCGACTGGATTCCCTGGTCGTGCTACCACCCGAAGTCAACCTCGCGCCTCACTACACCAAGTTGACATTCCTAACTTGATGGGAGGGACGATCCCTTAGGGTTGCTCACTCGATGCGAACAATTATTCACCATCAGCAGACACCGGTGAAGGAGTGGACCAGTCTGGCATCTTTCCACATGCTTGATATCATTCAGTTATGGTTCGGCCGCCTACAAGCCGACAATCCTGGGATGATCTGGCGCGACTTTAAGCGAGCCTGCAACCTGCGTTTTTGTCACCTGATTCACAGCAACCCCCTTAGGATCCACACGACCTTATACCATACTGGGTCCATTTATGGATATCTGGAACAATTTCAGATTCCTCTGGCTCACGTCACGATTCCCACTGAGATGCAAGTCGTCATCTTTACCGTCGGGCTTCACGATTAGGGTTGTTCACAAACCAAATAGTTCGTGAACAATTCGAGAATCGATTCGTGAAGATTCTACTAAAATTCGTATTTTTCGAATTCGAATCCAAATTTAGATTCGAGTGGTATCCGAATTTGAATCCGAATAATATTATCTATGTTAAAAGGATTCACGAATATTTCGCTAAGTGCAGAAAAATATAATTTAATAAACTTTATATAACAAATTAAACTTCTCATAAGCCATAATATAAGTTCTATATACTAAATAAACTTCTCCAAGACTGAATCCGAATCCAAATTCGAATAATCGAATTCAAGATTTAGGGACGAATCCGAATTCAAATATTCGAATGAATCCGAATCTGAATCTCTGCATTTTATCCCAAATTTGGATTTGATTGATGTGTTATTCGATTCGATTCGAGAACACCCCTATTCCGATTGACTGTGCTTGGATGTGGAATTGCAGGCTCCCAGTGACTTGGTGACTGATATGAGTTTAGCTAGATTGTGCGCCCGTCGACTTCAGCTGGCTCAGGAGACCAACTTCACCACTGACACAGGGACTCAAGAGGGACGGACTGAAGGCACCCAACCCCCGCCGATCCATCAACTGTCTCGCACAGATATGGTTGATCGTCGCGCACAAGGATTATGCTTTAACTGTGATGAGCAGTTTACTCGCGGACACCGGTGCAAAAAATTCTTTTATCTGCACGTGGAGAACTCTGATGAGGAAAGCATCGAATGACAATTGACACCGTAATTATTCTCCCTTGAGCTTGAGGTCAAGCTCTTTCTGAACAGCGGAAGAGATGTTATGGGCTTCGTGCCCGGGTATTTAATTGTTCGTCTTAGAATTTGTATAATGTCATCTTTTTATGGTGTCTTATTCAACGTTATGTCGTAGTCCAAGTGTTGCGGGCTTAAATACTTTTATGTCATTGTATCCTCTAATTAAAAGACCCCTTGGTTCTTGTAATGTATCAAAGAAATATTTTAGTCTCTTCTTTTGACTTGTGTGAGATTTTGGAAGCTCTCTTCTCCCGAGTAAGCCCCACCTAGGTAGCCACGGCGCCAACTCCACAGTAACCCATCCGCCTCCTGCCACCTACTCCTGCGAGCACACAACAAATTCATGACCCCGAATAATAGTTTTCTCAGTACCTCACATTAACTTAATATGGGTAGTGATGAGGAAGGAAAAAAACATTGTTGCAATCAGAAGATTTTATGACAAGAAGAGCTTGCTAGCGCAAGGTAGCTTCTATTTTTGTCCTTTTTAAGCAACCGGGCTTTACTAGGACAGATCATGTCATAGATATCGTTATGATCAGATATCCAAACCAACTCATCAAATCATATGCCAGGATCAACATGAAAATGTCAATATCAAACGCCAATAAAAGGATCTGTTTGTTTAACCACTTTAACTTCATTTTGATGGGATAAAAACGCCATCGGAGAATTTTTTTGTTCCGTAAACCTCCATTTTAGAGCCATGGTGTGGTAGGAGTGGCCCAAAACATCAGTTTGAGCTCTATTTTCCATTAAAGAGTGGGAGCCTCATTTCTCACTAGAGCTCTATTTTTTACTGGAAGCACCGGCACCGCTCTCCCAAACGAAGTCTCACAAATCTCCTACAGTAAGAACGTGGTTTTTTAGCTTTACCAAGATGGAGGCAGCACCATCACAGCCAAATACCATTAGCAGTAGAGCCAAAACGCTTCATGAAGGTGAGAGTATAGATGCTGGCAAAGAAAGCATAGAGAAAATTTACAAAGAATTAGATTAACATAATTAATGTCTGAATGAGGCAAGTTTTATTTTTTTGTATTTTTTTCTTTCTCCTATAAACACTCGAGCTAGCTAATAAATCATTTCATTGCTAACATTATGACCATATACCAAATCAACCACATCAAAACCCAACCAGGATCATCATGAAAGCTATTCCCAAGCACCAATAGACTCAAAGAGGTCAGAGACATCTCTAACGCAAAGAAAATAACTTACACCAATAGATTCAAAGAGGTCAGAGACATCTCTATCCCAAAGAAAATAACTTGATCTTGACGGAGAGGGAGGAAGGTGTTATGGGCACACACAACAAGTTGTCCAATTTTATTTACGTTTCATTTTTATGTCAATGTCGACGCATCTCACATTTAATTATCATGTCCAAGTCAGCTCATTATATTAGCTTATATTAGGCATTTTAGTATTTTATACAAGTCCAATTATTCAGACTTATTACGTTTATGTCATTTTTGTAATTCTATTTAAGGGACTTCTTGGGTCATGAATAACTACAAATAAATTAATGAAAGTTCTCTTCCTCTCTACTTCTCTTCCCCTTCTCTCTCTCTCTAGTTCATCCCTCTTAATCCCCATTCTAGGGTTAGGGTTGCGCATTCTCCGTGGACTGAGCTCGGCTCCCTTGTATCTCCACCGCCACGTCAGACGAGATCCCATAACAACTTGGGAATTAGAGCCCTTCGGTCATCCTCTCTTCTGAAATCAGCAGACTCAAGCCGTCGAACAACCGCTGAAACGATCCCGCATTTCAATCCTCCTCTTCCGACTACAGCTGACCCGCACAAGATCCTTCCAGCTACCACCGGAAGCGAGCCCAAGTTCTGCAAGGGAAGCCATCATCGACCCTACCAGCTTGTCGTTCCCAGTCGATCACCACACCCAGGGTTCCTCGTCCCTCTGCTTCTCCACGCTCGCCGAACCAGGATTTACGCTCCTCGTCGTTATGCGACCACTCTACAACGTTGATCTCAGAGTTGACGCCCTTTCAAGGCTCACTTTTTGTCGATGAGAGACTGGACGATGTTGTGTGTAGCCCTAGACCTCTAGTCAAGCTCCCTCTGTCGATCCTATGCAACCCTCGCCATCTCGTCAATCTCTCGCGAGCCTTGTCAACTTCCTATGCAATCCCGTCAGCGACCCAACTTGTTTGCTTCTTCTTCCATCGGTTGACTCGCGCCAGCAACTCCCTACCCTCTTCATCGTGGTCCTCTCCCATCGAGCCCGAAAAGCTTCTATATAGCCCCACCCTTCCCTTCCTCGAGCCCACCAAACAGCAACAGTACACTGTTTCACGAGGACAACGGCGGCAACAAAACGTTCTCCATGAATTCTTACTCCACTTAATTGATTAAATTAATTAACTCTTCAATGGAATAATTAATTACTTAATTACATCATCATAGCAATGAGCAGATTGCCCTCCGTTCAATGTTCCAACGGTTCTTGGAGATGCCAACAACGCACCAAGTCGGGACTCACCGACAACATCCACAGATTCCTTCCAGGGGGTGAGGGGGATTCCACCGGAACAGTCATCGGTCCCACCAAATCCCATAGAAGCCCCACCAATCTCCACGGTTCTCGTCGCCACATCCTCGCTTCAGGCCAGTCACATGTTCTGTCGGCCCCTCTAGATCCATTCCATCAGGTGACCATCCCCAGCGGGCACCACCACCTCTGATTACCGCAGCTCACATCCATCAAGTCTTATGTCGCCCTCGACCGCCAACCATGCAGTCTTGCCATGATTCCAGATATTATGTCTGACGGTCTCCCCTCAGCAAGCACCTCCATCATGTCAGATCTCTATAGTCCTTGGTCCTTAGGCACCCTGTCGTCACCATCTGGGCTCGTTAATTTTTCCACTACGCACGCAACGATTCTCCAGCAACTTCCCCAACGTCCTTGCAGTGCACAATAAAGGCTTGTCACTCGATGCAACCTCCTCCACAACAACGTGCTACAAGGAGTTGTTTTGAAGGGAAATTACGGAGTCAGATGATCAAACTATCTACGCCCATTCGAGCTTGAGGACAAGCTCACTTTGAGGGCCGAGTGGGATGTTATGGTCCCGCACGACTAGTTACCCAGTTTTATTTATGTTTCATTTCTATGTCAGTGTCAACGCATGTCATGTTTAATTATCAGGTCCGAGTCAGTTTATTATATTAGTTTATATTAGACAATTTAGTATTTTATATAAGTCCAGATGTTCTGACTTACTAAGCTTATGCCATTTTTGTAATTCTATTTAAGGGACCCCTTGGGTCATGAATGAAATTATGAAAGTTATATTTCTCTCTCTATTTATCTTCCTCTCTCTCTCTATTTCTTCCCTTTTCATCCCCATTCTAGGGTTAGGGTTGAGCAAGGCTCCCCCTTCTTCCTCGTCCTCGCATTTCACGTGGGTTGAGCTCGTCTCCCTTGTATCTCCACCGCCACCTCCGATGAGATCCCAACGACGTTACGCGAGAAGCCCATAACAGAAGCCCACTCATAGGCTACTACCATTTGCACTAGAGCTGAAGCTCTCACTGAAGTGAAATCAAGGTATCAGTTAAGGATAGAGAATACTATAGGAATTAGATTAACATAATGGTTGACATATTGTAACTTGTAAGAACACCGGTAAACCAGCCAAGGCAAACATCTCCTACTCATGGGCAATAGAGCTTGCTAACAGATAACTTCATAGCTATCATTCTAATCAGACATCCAATCAACCTCATGAAAGTCCGTCAAAAGACCACCAAAGAAACTTAGATCTTGAGCACTAGGAGACTAAATGAGCTAACAAACTACTCCAAGAAAATGATTTTTGAGTTGACTATGATGGAGGCAGTCCCATAGAAGGCCACAACGATTTTGGCACTATTGCTGAAACTATTACTGAAGGTGAGAGTATCGACATAGGAAAAGGAAGGATAGAAAGAAATGATTGTGAGTTAGATCAACGTATATATGTATTGATTGAGTTATTGTAAGGGCACAAGTAAACTAGTAAAGGAAAGTTATCATCATTTCTTTTTCTTTTATATGTTTAACATAAACAACCGAGTTTGCCAACAGATCATGTCATAACCATTGTTGTGATCGTATATTTACCTGAAGTCAATGTGACAAGATATTCAACCAATCTCATCAGAGCCCATGCCATGATCATACTGAAAACTCAGACCCTGAGCATTAAAAGATTTAAAAGGCTTGTGGCATACTCTATACGAAGAAAGTGACTTCTAAGCTTACTTTGATGGAGGCAGCGCGTTACGAAGTAGAAAGTTGTGCGATCGAGAAGAAGAGAGAACAAACACAAGATTGCAGTAACTGAGAACAAACATACAAATATGATCCGGAGATCAGCTCCGACCACCTCTCGGAGGTGGTGTCCCCCAAAGAGCCTCTCGGAGGCCGGGTCCACCAAACGAGGTCGGGTCCTCCAAAGAGCCTCTCGGAGGTTGGGTCCTCCAAAGAGCCTCTCGGAGGTTGGGTCCTCCAAAGAGCCTAAAAGTAAGTGATCTCCAAGATCGTCCAACATACATACCCTCCCCCTTATATAGATGAGGGAGGACACACATAATAAGAAAGTACAACTAATATTAATTAATATAATTAATTCAATCAATTTTAATTAATAATAATTAATCAATATTAACAAATTATTTAATAATAATTAATTACTAATTATTTAAGTAATGTTATTATTAAATTCATTATTTAATAATCAATATTAACCAATTATTTAATAAACATTAATTAAATAATGAATACTAATTAATTAATAATAATATACCTCGTCATAAATGTATCTAAGCGGCTTCCGTATGCGAGCGTCGGTGGTCCCAATGAGAGGTGTTTGCTTGGACGAATGTGTGTGCGTAGCATACCATCGCCCTTGAAAGTCGACCATAACCTCAAGGTCGAGCCTCCAATGTTTAGTCGCTGCTTTAATAATGGCGGCGGTATGTACGAGTTGGATGAGAGCCAACGACTGGTCGCGGCATGATTCTGAGGGTGACAAATGAGTGTCCAAGGGGTTGAACTTATAAAGTAGTGGCCGTGAAAAAGCGTAGAAAACAAGGTGTTGTATTTTAGGGAATTGGAGGTGGCTGAATATGTGGTGGCGTGGGGTTGTAGATAGGAAATCCAGGAGGAGAGAAAAATAAGTAATAAAAAGGTTGGCAGGTGGGAGGTTCAAGGAGGGAAAAAACAGGAAATAGGTATTAAAATTATATGTTGGAGGGGGGCTCAAGGAGGGAAACACATGGAAGACACAATTACTTGTGCTAGTAAGTAATAAAAAATTTGGCAGGTGGGGGTCTAAAGGAGGAAAAAGACAGTGAAAAAAGTGGGGATTGGCTTTTAGTGGGGGAAAACCAAATTATATTGGCATCTGGCAGTGTGGGCAAAGTGGGGCTCTTTTTGGTTGGGGTGTAGGATGCGTGGGAAAGAAAACTGCAAGAGTGGCTTTTCCTGTCGTGAACCACAAGGCTGGTTGGGAGCAGCTTTTCCTTGTCATGAACAACAGGGATAGCAGGGGAAAAAGCTGGAGAGGGGCTCGGGGAACTGTTCTGGGCGGTCCCAGAGTAGAGCAGTGGAGAGGAAAGAGGACAACTTGGCAGCCGGGTAGAGCCGGCTTGGAGATGGGAGGGAGGCACACCTTGCTGGACTGTGCATGTGGCGGAGAGGTCTGAAGCAGGAGGAACGCCGACTGGAAAGGTGGAGTTGTCGTGCGGGTCCAGTGCGAGGGATACGGGGGATGCAGAACTGCAGTTCAGCACGAGTTTTTGGTCGCCGATGGTGGAGGAAGTGTGAATGTCCCCGGCTGCTGGTGGTAGAAGCTCCAGCGGGCCATCGTTCCTTTCCGTCGGTGACAACTTTAGAACGGTGAGGCGCTGAACTACAGTGAAATTTGATGAGACAGCGGTCTGCAAACTGGGGGGGCAGTGGCGGAGTAGAGTGGGTGGATGTACGAGGCTATGGGATGTCGAATCCCCTGAGAAGCTTCTGCACGGAGGCCTCCAGGGAGGCTAAGGAGGTGGACTGTTCATCGAGGCGGCGTTCGACGACGTCGAGGCGGCAGTCAATGGAGTCAAGGCGGGCGAGCGGCTTGGCTTTGGGGGGCCTCGACGGCGGCCCAGACGCAAGCGTGATGGAAGCAAAGCGAACGAAATCCCGACGGCTTAGAACAAGTGGACGGGGGCGTCAGGTCAGACCATTGTTACGAAGTAGAAAGTTGTGATCGAGAAGAAGAGAGAACAAATGCAAGATTGCATTAATTAAGAACAAGCATACAAACTATGATCTGGAGACAAGCTCCAACCAACTCTCGGAGGTTGGGTCCTCCAAAGAGCCTAAAAGCAAATGATCTCCCAGATCATCCAACAAACATACCCTTACCTTTTATATAGATGAGGGAGGACGCACATAATAAGAAAGTCCAACTAATATTAATTAATATAATTAATTCAATCAATATTAATTAATAATTAATAAATATTAACTAATTAATTAATAATCATTAATTAATAATTAATAAATATTAACCAATTAATTAAAAATCATTAATTACTGACAATTTAATTAATATTATTAATAATTAATTAATAATAATATATCTTGCCATGAATGTATCAAGGCGGCTTCCATATGCGAGCGTTGATGGTTCCAATGAGGGGGGGGGGGGAGGGGGGGGAGGGGGGGGGGGGGGGGGGGGGGGGGGGGGAGGGGGGGGGGGGGGTTGCTTGGGCGAATGCGTGTGCGTAACATACCATCGCCCTTGAATTAATTCTAATTAATTAATAATAATATATCTCGCCATGCATACTATCGCCCTTGAAAATCGACCTTGCCCTCAATGTCGAGCCTCCAATATTTAGCACATGCATACGCCCAAGCAAACTCCCTCTTTGGGACCACGCATTCGCCCAAGTCTCCAATTATTCAATATTAACCAATTAATTAATAATCATTAATTAATAACTATTTAATTAATATTATTAATTAATTAATACTAATTAAATAATAATAATATATCTCGCCATGAATGTATCAAGGCGCTTCCATATGTGAGCGCCAGTGGTCCCAATGAGGGGGGTTTGCTTGGGTGAATGTGTGCGCGTAACACAGCCCCATCATAAGCTATTACCACCGGCACTAGAGTAGAGTTACTAAGTGAATGGGAGAGTATAAACATCAGTGTAACGAAGGATAGAGAAAACTAGGAATTAGATTAATGTAATAATTAAGTTATCGCAGGAACACTGTAAATTAACCATGGCAATCTTTTCTTTTACTTTCTAACAAGAAATCGAGCTTGCATTGCTATCCATATGATCTTATTTCATGAAAACGCGGATTTTGAGCAGTATAAGTTTCCAAGAGCCCAAAGGTGTCTCCTGCACAAAGAAAATAATTCCAAGCTTAACCCAGATGAACCTAGCTTCATCACAGATTACCACCATTGCACTAAAGATAAAGATCTCAATGAAGGTGATAGCACAGACACCAGTATAGAAAAGATAGGAAAATGATAGGAATTAGATAATAGTAATGATCAAGCTATTCAAATGCCAAAAAGCAGCAAGATTTAAAGAGCTATTCATGAAAACTATGACGTGCTAGAATGGGCTTGCACTACCACCAAGATCAGGATAATGATGCATAAAATAAAATTGATAGTCAAAGCAGATTGATTATCTAAGGTCAGGAATGTGATATATACAATTCAGAGGTAGTGATGGAGATCGATCGTTCTTCATATGAGAAATTTACTGGATCAACACTTTAGGATCATAAGATGGACGATCGAAGCCCGTGATTACAACCGATTCGATTTTACTATTTTTATTTATTTTCTTTTAGTTTTTCTAGTGCTATTTTGAAAATTAGGTGAAGTCATTCGCTTGAACAATTTAAGTTGTTAAAATTTAAGTTAGCAGATGCATTTATGTTCGCATTCGTTTAGAATAAGGGCATCTAGTACTTCACCTATATATTCTCCCTCCGTCAGGTAGACAATGAGGTTCACGTCAAGAAAATCATTATGTGAATTGTCTGCAATCAGAGAACATGTGAAAGCTAGCAAATTAAGTGATTTGGATGTAGCTTAATGAGAAAGTGAATTTAACAGAGAAGAACTACTATAGTAGTTCGCAATTAATAGAACTCCAAAAAAGTAGAAAGAATGTCCATTGTTAAACTGAATTACCTCCAAATGAAACTTGTATTGGATGCCGAAAGGGCTAGATCTTCTGAATTTCTGCAGCAAACAAGGTGAAAACAAATAAAAATTAAAATCAACCTATGTCAATCAGTTAGGACCATGATAGTTACAGAAGAAGTCATTATTCAAAGCATAAGAAAGTACCTTTTGAGCATATTCCTCATCAAAAGAAATCCAGTATACACTATTTCCAAATGTTAATCCTTCGGCTGCTCATAAAACAAAAACTGAGATCAATTGCATGCTTATTTCTAATAGGTTTATCATTAAAGGGGTACTCTGTTGTCAAGTAGGCAAGTTTATCTCATTTAAAAAATAATTAAAAGATGAATTAATATGAGTTAACTGTTTGCTAGGAGAAATGTAATCTAAAGAATCCATTAATATATTTGGGAAGAATAAAGGATAATCTCATGTAATATGCTGCCCGAAGTTCCAACGGATATAGTTATATTCACTAGATTAGCACCTAAGAATAATGTCATTAATGATGACAAATCAATACTACAACTGATTACTCAGAAAATTAAGCCAGTAACTATAACATAATTCAGTGAAATATTGAAGACAAAGCAAAAAAAAAGTATCCTTGTGATTTTAAGGCTCCACTTTTGTTAGTGTTTTTCTTTTGTTTCTTCAAATGTTTGTAATTACAAATAATAGACTACTAGAAAATCAGGTATAGCTTCTCCAATTGTATTTCAATCTCCTATTACTTATTAGTTATTATAATCCTCTCATAGTTCATCCGAGTAGAACTTATATGCCCATTTAAACACCACCAATAAATACTCTTTCTTCCTTAAATATACCCTTGAGTCGAACACCTTAGCGCGTGTATGTTTTGTTTCGTGCATGCCACTAGTGCACGTCTTTCGGCTTATTAGTGTGAACGACCAATAAGACCCTGAATAAAATGGTCCATCAATTTATGTTACGTGATAATTAGGACAACCTTTGGACCCCCCCCCCATTATGTCTTTATTAAAAACCCTTAATTCCTTTATATAAACAGTCGGCCCCCTATCAAAATCAGTTGACAGAGAAACGACAGAGAAGACCCATCTTCTCTGTTTTGTTTCTCCAGCACATCAACCTTATTTTCCCCTTCTAGTCGCTCGACGCCTCCCCTCCCAACTCCGGCGCCGCCCGTGGAGACCTTTCCACGGACCGGCAATCACTTCTTCGGTCGTTTCCAAGGTGTTTGACTCCTCATCCACAGAGTTTCTACGCTCCAACCGCCGCAGCTCTTCCCAACCAGACTCACAGTCGTCTTCCACGGCGACCCTGGCCTCCAGTGACCACACAACTTCCCTCCTTCGGCTGAATCGACTCCTCCTTAGTCGAATCCAGCCCCTCAGTTTCCACTCCAACCTCTCGTGCAGCCACTTTCAGTTTCCACAGGGGGCCGAAGACCTTCTCCTGCTTACGTGATTCATCCAACCCTTCCCAAGGGTGTCTTTACCAGATTGGGCCCACTGCTTCCTCACCATTCTACTGTCGGAGTTAAGCGGTCCAAGCTCGAGGATCGGTCGTTGTTATGATGGATCAAGGTATACCTCGCTCACTCTCATTTGCTCGAAATTCATTAAAATACTTTTATGCTTAATTAAAATAAATTTTCAAAGTCAGAGCTTGCCCTTTAATTATCATCTTGCATGATTGTCGTTAATTGGAAACTTTGTTTGCTCTCGCACTTTTGTTCCCTTGCCTGCCTATGGAAAGTTTTATCATATTAATTCTCTGTTCAACTGCTAGATGTAAATGAGCATTTTACGAGCCCTAGGCCGGTTATCGCTCGACATTGTTCGAGAAAGTTCCGTTAGTGCTGCATATTCTAAAATCGTTCTCAAATTTATTATTTACAATCAATTTCAAGATTTTAGTACACATCAAATAGCTTACTGGAAAACATCATATCACAAATCATATTCAATATACCATCTTTCTTTCGACTTTATCAACCGATATCCCAAATCTCATTTCAATTGTCAACCTTTACAGCATACAACCACTTATAACTGTACAACCCCGTATTCGTCGAGTGGACCCCCAGGCCCCAGAACTCAAAGGATGAACAAAGCATCAAGGGGGCATTCGCGCAAGTCAGAGGGGCATTCGCCCAGGATAGTAGAGGGGGGCGAGTGCAATCCTCGTTCATCAAGCACTTGCCCGCCTAGGAGTTCGGATGCACGGCCCCCAGGCGAATGAGGGGCTGAACCCCACTCGCCCGGGAGGCCAGGAATCTGGCGAGTGGTGCCTTCAAGGACCACTCGCCCAGTAAGATCTACAGAACCCGGTGCGCGGGAAGTCTGGCGAGTGGTGCCTTCACGGATCACTCGCCCAATGGGGTCCAGAGGTGAATTTACCTAGATACCCTTTGTGGGCTGTCAATAGCCCTTCAGGATAGCGGAGTTTGGTTGTTAGCAGGACAGTTTGGGGTGCGTTTAATAAAACCAAAAGGCGGAATGAAGCTATTTGCAGACTATACTAGAAAAACTATAAATAGACCCTTAAGGGCACCTTGGAGGAGATCGGATCTTTGGGCTTTCTTCTCCTCTGGTTAATTTTGGTTGGCTCTTAGTGCCCTCCAAGGTGCCCAGTTCAGTATTGCTTTGGGAGGGGAAACTCTCTAAGATCTTCCGGGTGTGTGACGGGACCTCCTCGTTGTAGCTTTGGGTCTATTCATTTTTCTTCGTCAATAGTCAAGTGTACCAGTAAGGGAGAAGTAAGTGTAGGCTACAACCATTGTGGGTCCGAACTCTTCTAGAGACCGGTTGACGGTTTCAACATTTTCGGTGCGGTGAGCGTGGACTGTAAGCTTATACAAGAAAATCTCAAACTGAGCTTCATGGCTGGAGGTGAAGAGGAAAGATCCAACCCAGGCCACTCGCCACCACTTGCGAGTGGGGTGACGATGGAGATGTTTGAGGACTTCAAGCGGGAGGTCCTACAGACCTTGCATCTCGCATTCACCGCCAGAAGCGAGTTCAAGACATCCGCGGTCCCGGTGGTGGCGTCCCAGCCGTTAGGCGAGAATGCATTAGGCCAGCGACCCGAAAAGGAAGCAGTGGCGGAAGGAAGTGGGCGAGATCTGCCAGGGCGGCAACTATTACCCATCCCGGCGAGGCTGAGGTGTGCGAGCTGACTCCGTGAGACCATACCGCTCGCCGAGAGGAGGAGGGGAGCCCCTTTTGTGAGTTGATCATCTCTGCCCCGGTTCCGGAGGGGTTCAGAGAACCGAAGATGTCTTACTACACGGGCATGGATGACCCGGTACAACATATTTAGTGGTTCGAGGACGTCGACTCCATCAGGCAAATGCCGGACGCTTTCAAGTGCCGATTCTTCGTCATCACCTTGAAGGAGAAGGCTCGAGACCAGCTGCCCTCGAGCTCGATCTACTGCTTTGAGGATCCGCGACGGTGCTTCCTTTTGAGGTTCTCAACGTCCAAGAAGAGGAAGAAGGGAGCAGAGTTCTTGTTCGCAGTCAAGCGGGGTGCGGAGGAGACGTTGGGGAGTTACGTGGACAGGTTCCACGAGGAAATACTCTTGGTCAATGAAGTGTCGGGGCACACCCTGATGCTTGCCTTCATCCTGGGGCTCCGCGAAGGGTTCTTCAGAATAGAACTGAAGAGAGTGCCCCCACTTTCCTTTGAAGAGCTTTTGGAGAGGGCGGAGAAGGAGATTGGAGGGGAGGCGACGAACCCGACGTTTGGCAGAAAGTTGGCCAGGTTGGGCGGCGGAGAAGCGAAGGAGCAGGGAGGAGACAGACAGCGGGAGGTTAGAAGGAGGGACGAACCCAGAGGTCAGGGGTTCCAGGGGCAGCAGCAAGGCAGGGGGTACCAGGAGCCTAACAACCGGCTAACCTGGAGACCCGATGAAGGACTGGGACAAGGTCAAGGAAATCATGGAGGGGGGAATTTCCATGGGGGGCAAGGGCGGTTCAACCCTCCGGGGTGGAGACAGGGTCCGAGGCCGCCTCCCCCCCCCCCCCCCCCCCCCATCGGCAGCAAGCCATGGCGGTTGGCCGAGGAAGAGGAAGGGGAGAGGAAACGGAAGAGGAGGAGGCAGGGTGGCGTTGCCCTACTGTGACTTCCACCAGGAGGAAGGTCACGCGACGGACACCTGCTCGGAGTTTTTGGAAATGAGGAGGATAATGGGTCCGGCACAACAGCAACAACAGTCAGTGAGGATCGAAGAAGTACTACCCGAAGAAGGGGAGGACAGGTGCGAGGATCGAGCTGACGTAGGAGCTCGAGGGGGGATCGAGGTGATCCATGGCGGGGTCGGGATTGAGGCCTCCAAATGATGTTCAGGAGGAGCGTAGCGTCGACCTCCCAGAACCCGCCCCCTCTGGAAAAAATTACCTTCTCATCGGAAGACATGTCAGACTATGAGGATCCGTTCTGCGATGTTTTGGTAATCCAGACGGCCATCGAGAATTTCACTGTCTCCCGAATCTTGGTCGACAATGGGAGCTCCGTGAATGTGATCTTCAAAAAGGCTTTCGATGTGATGCAGGTGGAAGCGAAGAGAGTGATGGCCTCGGACGGGTCGTTGTTTGGTTTTTCGGGGAAAGGAAGGAGGTCGAAGGTGGAGTCAGGCTCCAGGTGACGTTGGGAGGGGTCCCGAGGAACTGTCGGTTCGTCATAGTCGACGCTCCGAGTAGTTATAACGTGATTTTTGGACGCCCTCTCATCAGCACCTTCCGATATGTTCCATCTTCCTTCCATCAGTGCCTTAAGCTCCATAACAGAGGAGTTCAGGTCCGAATCCGAGGGGATACTAAGGTGGGGAGGCAATGCTATGTGACTGTCGTCAACACCATCTCCTGGATGGCGGAGGCTGAGGAGGTGGACAGGGAGATGAGGGAGCCAATGGAGCCGGGAGAAGCGACAGAGGGAGAAAAGGAAGTGGAAGAGGAGGTTCGTGCCCTGGAGGAGGTGACGGAGGAGCATGCCGAGCTGATGGAGGTAGAGGTTGTGATGGAGGAGGAGACCCTAGCCAAAAAGAGAAAGGTAGGGGTGAGTGGGAAGAGTCGTCCCGGCTGGAGGCGTCGGAGGAAGCAGTAGAGATGGAGGTTATCACTCGAGGAGGAAAGACGGAGAAGGTGCGGGTTAGCGGAGGTCTTAGCCCGGACGATATGGGAAAGATGTTGGAGTGCATCCAGAGGAGCGTGGACATCTTCGCTTGGAGCGCGGCAGACATGCAGGGCGTCGACGCGGACGTGGCCTGCCACCGACTCAACCTCGACCAAGGAACCCGTCCCATCCGCCAGAAGAGGACTACCGCCGACAAGCTGGAGGAGCCAATCCGAGAGGAAGTGGAGAAACTCCTCAAAGCAGGTTTTGTATCAGAGATCCAGTATCCAGGATAAGTCTCCAACGTAGTTATGGTAAAAAAGGGTGATGGTCGCTAGAAGATGTGTATTGACTTTTCTCTTTTGAACAAAGCATGTCCTAAGGATTGTTATCCTCTGCCTCGAATCGACGCGCTGGTTGATTCAGCCGTCGGTTTTTCTGTAATGAGTTTTTTAGATGCTTTTTCAGGTTATCACCAAATCAGGATGCACCCACCAGACTTCAAAGATGTCTCCTTCATCACGAAGGAGGAGTGTTACTGCTATAAGATGACGCTTTTGAGGCTAAAAAATGCAGGGGCAACATACCAAAGGATGATGGACCGAGTCTTTCGGGAGCAGAGGGGAAGGAACTTGGAGGTGTACGTGGACGACCTCATGGTGAAGAGCAAGGCCGTGAGCTTTCACCTCCTGGACCTCAAGGAAACCTTCGCCACTCTGAGCAAGTTCAAGATGAGGCTGAACACCTTGAAGTGTGTCTTCGGGGCCAGCAAAGGAAAGTTTCTGAGTCACCTTCTTACCTCGGCAGGGGTGGAGCCCAACCCAGATAAGGTAAAGGCTATAAAGGAGTTGGAGTCGTCGTGCCAAAGAAGTCCAACGCTTAACGGGAAAGCTCGCAGGGTTGAGTAGGTTTCTCTCCCGGGCAGGGGGGAAATGCTCGCCCTTCTTCAAAGTGTTGCGAGGCAACCAAAAGTTCGAGTGGTCAAAAGAGTGCGCCGAGGCTTTTCAAGCCTTAAAAAATCAGCTCACAAAGGCTCCGCTTCTCCAAGGACCCAAGGAGGGGGAAGGCCTAGTTTTGTACCTCAGAGTTGGGGCAGAGGCCGTGAGCTCCGTCTTGGTCCGGGAGGAGGGCAAGAAGCAACTGCCCATCTACTACGTGAGTAGGGTCCTGAAGAAGGCAGAGCTTCGGTATCCGATTCTGGAAAAGTTAGCGTTCGCCTTGGTTGTCTCGGCCAAGAAGCTCAGGCCGTACTTCCAAGCTCATTCGATTTAAGTAGTGACCGACCATCCCCTCCGCAAAATCTTCGAGGGGGTAGAGCATTCGGAGAGGCTCGCGAAGTGGTCAGTAGAGCTGAGCGAGTTCGACATCGCTTTTGTCCCTCGGTTATCGATGAAGGCCCAGGTTGTGGCGGACTTTCTGGCGGATTATGTGGTTGAAATGGAAGAGGAGCAAGCCCCTCGACACGTCCCCTGGAAGCTACTAGTGGACGGGGCCTCAGGAAGAAACTCCTGGGAGGAGAGGTGGTATTGGAAAGCCCCATGGGGTAAAGATAGAGCAATCTGTGGTGATACATTTTCCCGTCACTAATAACCAGGCGGAGTACGAAGCAGTGATCGTTGGCTTACGTCTGGCCCAGGAGCTAGAGGTCCTCACAGATTCGATGGTAATAGCATCGCAGGTCAAGGGCGAGTTCGAGGCAAGAGAGCCCGCACTCATGAGGTACTTAACCAAGGTGAGGGGCTTCATCGGGACATTCAGAACCTTCTCCATCAGGCACGTACCGAGGGAAGAAAGTGCCCCCAGCAAATCGGTTGGCCAAGTTTGGTCCTCGGGCCGGAGGGACCTTGACGGATCTATTCCGCCCGTCGATCGAGGAAGGAGAGCTGATGGATATAGAGCGGCGACCCTCTTGGAAGGATCCTTTTATGACCTTCCTAATAACAGGTAAGTTTCTGGAGGAGGTCCCGGATCAAAGGCGCTTTAGGCACAAGTCGGCCTACTACATGTTGCACGAGGGGGACTTGTACCGAAAGACCCTTTCGGGACTCTTGGCACGATGTGTATCCGAGGAGGAAGTCCCGAGGGTCCTGGAGGAGGTTCACTCTGGCGAGTGTGGCAGTCACTCAGGAAGAAGGACGTTAGAGTCCAGGATAATGAGGCAAGGGTACTTCTGGCCGACCTTGAGCAAAGATGCGAAGGAGTTCGCCAAAAAATGTCAAAAGTGCCAGTTGTTTAACCCGCTTCAACTTTTGTCAGCTTAGAGGCTAAGAAGCATCACGGCACCATGGCCCTTTGCGATTTGGGGGATGGACCTTGTACAACCCGTATTCGCCGAGTGGGCCCCTCAAGCCAAGTGGCGAGACCTGGGTCAGCCCGATCATTCGCCCCGGCTAGGAGGTGGAAGTACCCCCGGTTTGGTGGGGGTAAGGTGCAGAAGAGAAGGAGCTAGGCGAGTGGTGCTCTCACGGACCATTTGCCCGGGAGCGTGGGCACTCGCCCAGCTAGGCGGGTGCCCAGCGAGTGATGCCCTCACGGACCACTCGCCCAGGATGATTTGAGGGGGAAGTGACCCTAATACCCCTGGTGGGCTGCCAATAGCCCCTCGGAACAGCGGAGTTAGGCTGTTAGCAGACCAATTTGGGGTGCTGTTAGTAAAATTAAAAGGCGGATTCATGTTATTTGCAGACCAGCCTAGGAAAATCTATAAATAGACCCTTAAGGGCACCTTGGAGGGGATCCGATTTTAGAGAATCCTCTCCTCCAGGCTAGTTTTTGGTCGGCTGCTAGTGCCCTCTAAGGTGTCCGGTTGAGCTCTGGTTTGGGAGGGGAAGCTCTCTAAGATCTTCCGGGTGTGTGGCGGGACCTCCTCGCTTCAGCCTTGGGTCTATTCACATTCTCACATCCACCGTCAAGAGAGTCTAGTGAGGGAGAAGTAAGCATCGGCTACACCCCCAGTGGGTCCGAACTCAAGAGACCTGTTGCAGGTTTCAACAAGAAGATCATTCGCCGAGCAGGGGAAGGGAGCCCCTTTTGTGAGATGATCCTCTCGGCCCCAGTGCCAGAGGGGTTTCGTGGGCCGGAGATGTCCTACTACACCGGCAAGGAGGATCCAGTCGTGCACCTGCAGTGGTTTGAGGACATGACCTCAATCCTTCCCATGTCGGATGCTTTTCAATGCCGACTCTTCGCAACCACCCTGAAGGAGAAAGCAAGGGACTGGTTCCACCAGCTTTCCGCGGGTTCCATCTACACGTTTGATGATCTGCGTCGAGGCTTTCGGCTGCGCTTCTCGACGTCAAAAAAGAGGAAGAAGGATGCGGAGGCTCTCTTCAAGATCAGGCAGAGGGAGGGAGAGTCACTGGCACATTACGTGGATAGGTTCCAGGAGGAGATACACCTCGTGCAGGAGGTGCCGGGATTCGCCCTCCAGATGGCGTTCATCGTAGGGTTGCGAGACGGGTTCTTCAAGATGGACCT
Organism: Dactylorhiza incarnata; assembly: GCA_033032865.1. Classification (NCBI taxonomy): domain Eukaryota; kingdom Viridiplantae; phylum Streptophyta; class Magnoliopsida; order Asparagales; family Orchidaceae; genus Dactylorhiza; species Dactylorhiza incarnata. The sequence goes on along the minus strand of JAWHQI010000282.1, from coordinate 944,989 downwards.
GAAAAGAAGACCTCCTTCATCCTTTGAAGAATTGATGGAGCGAGCAGCAGAAGAGATTGAAGGGGAGGCGGCCAACCCAGAGTTCTACAGGAGATTGGCAAAAATGAGCGAGCCCGAGGTGAGGCAGCAAGAAGGAAGAAGGCGGGATGAACCCAGGGGTCACGGGTTCGAAAGACCGCCTCGGAATTGGAGGAATCAGGAGCCCAACAACAGGTTGGGCTGGAGGCACCAGAAAGGACCGGCGAGAGGTCAGGAAGAGGGGTACCAAGGAAGAGAAGCGGGAGGAATGAATCCGGGGTGGAGGCAGGGTCCCAGACCCCCTCACCCCCCAAGGGAGCAAGCTATGGCAGTAGGCCGGGGAAGAGGAGGCAGAGGAGCAAGAGGAGGAAGAGGAAGAACAGGGAGAGGGGGCAGGGTGGCGTTGCCTTATTGCGACTTTCATCAGGAAGAAGGTCACGCGACCGCCACTTGCCCAGAGTTCTTGGAGATGAGAGAGAGAGGTCAGCCACGGCGGCAGCAGGCAAGGATCGAGGAAATGCTCCCGGAGGCGGAAGAAGACCGATGCGAGGACAGGGCAGATACAGGAACCAGGGGAGGAATCGGGGTGATTCATGGAGGGGTTGGGATAGAGGCCTCTCGCAAGAGGAGCCTCCAGGCGATGTTCCGAAGGGACGTCGCGTCGACTTCCCAGACCCCACCCCTCTCGGAGAAGCTCACCTTCTCCTCGGAAGACATGCCAGATTATGAAGATCCATTCTGCGACGCCCTGGTGATTCAGACAGCAATTGAAAATTTCACGGTCTCTCGGATCCTGGTAGATAACGGGAGCTCAGTGAACGTGATCTTCAAGAAGGCCTTCGACGCAATGGAGGTGGAAAAGAAGAGGGTGCAGGCCTCCGACGGACCGCTGTTTGGTTTCTCAGGAGAGCGGAAGGAGGTCGAGGGAGGTGTTGGTCTCCAGGTGACGCTAGGAGGAGTCCCAAGAAACTGCCGGTTCGTCATTGTGGACGCTCCGAGCAGCTATAACGCCATTTTCGGACGACCCCTCATCAGCGCCTTCCGGTGCGTGCCCTCATCGTACCATCAGTGCTTAAAGCTCCATAGTGGAGGAGTCCAGGTCCGCGTTCGAGGAGATGCTAAGGTGGCGAGGCAGTGCTATGTGACTGCCGTCAACACCATTTCTTGGATGGCGGATGCCGAGAAGATGGATGAAGAGATGGCGAGGCCGGAGGGGCCAGGAGAAGAAATGGAGAAGAGAGAAGTAGGGGAGAGGGCGATGCCCGAGAGGAGAATATGGAGGTCGCTCGTGAGGAGCAGGAGGTCGAGTTGTTGGAGGTCGCTCGTGAGGAGCAGGAGGTCGAGTTGTTGGAGGTCGCTCAGGAGGAGCAGGAAGTCGAGGCGGTGGAGGCGGAAGGAGTCGCAGAGGAAGAGGCCCGGATAGAAGGGCGAAAAGCAAAGGGCCAATGGGAAGAGTCAGCCCGACTCGAGGCGGCAGAAGAGGTGGTGGAGATGGAGGTCCTCACCCAGGAGGGAAGGGTGAAAGAGGTGCGAATCAGCGGGGGTCTCGGCCCGGAGGACAGGGTGAAGATGCTGGAGTGCATCCAGAGGAACGTGGATGTCTTCGCATGGAGCGCAGCTGATATGCCAGGCATCGAGGCGGACGTGGCTTGCCATCGTCTCAACCTCGATCCGGAAGCCCGTCCCATCCGTCAGAAGAGGAGGACCTTCGCCAGCAAGCTCGAAGGATCCATCCGCGAGGAGGTGGCAAAACTCCTCGAAGCAGGTTTTGTATCGGAGATCCAGTATCCAGGCTGGGTCTCCAATGTGGTAATGGTAAAAAAGGCCGATGGCCGCTGGCGCATGTGTGTGGATTTTTCATTATTAAATAAGGCATGCCCTAAGGATTGATATCCCTTGCCTCGGATCGACGCGCTGGTTGACTCAGCCGTCGGTTTTTCTGTGATGAGTTTTTTGGATGCTTTTTCAGGTTATCACCAGATCAGGATGCACCCCCCAGACGTCAAAGACGTCTCGTTCATCACCAGGGAGGGATGCTACTGCTATAAGATGATGCCCTTCGGGTTGAAAAACGCAGGAGCAACCTACCAGAAGATGATGGACCGGGTGTTTAGGGAGCAAAGGGGAAGGAACCTGGAGGTCTATGTGGATGACCTTATGGTGAAGAGCAAGTGCGTGAACTCTCACATCCAGGACCTCGAGGAGACCTTCGCCACCCTACGCAAGTACAAGATGCGCTTGAACCCCCTGAAGTGTGTGTTCGGGGCCAGTAAGGGGAAATTCCTGGGGCACCTTCTCACCCCTTGGGGGGTAGAACCTAACCCGGACAAGGTTAAGGCCATAATGGAGCTGGGGTCGCCGCGGAACGCCAAGGAAGTTCAGCGCTTGACCGGGAGACTCGCAGGGCTGAGCAGGTTTCTCTCCCGAGCCGGGGAGAAATGCTCCCCCTTCTTCAAAACATTACGAGGTAACCAGAAGTTTGAATGGACAAAAGAATGCGAGGAGGCCTTCCAGGCCTTGAAGAGCCAACTCACCAAGGCTCCACTGCTTCAAGGTCCCAAGGAGGGGGAGGATCTATATCTATATCTCGGGGTCGGGACAGAGGTCGTAAGCTCCGTCCTGGTTCGGGAGGAAGGCAAGAAGCAGCTGCCCGTCTACTACGTGAGCAGGGTCCTGAGGGAAGCAGAGCTCAGATACCCGATCTTGGAGAAGTTGGCCTTTGCTCTAGTCGTCGCAGCAAGGAAGCTCAGGTCATACTTCCAGGCCCATTCAATTCAAGTGGTGACGGACCACCCTCTCCGCCAGATCTTCGAAGGAGTGGAACACTCGGGAAGGCTCGCAAAATGGTCAATAGAGCTAAGTGAATTCAACATTGTCTTCGTCCCTCGACTATCCATGAAGGCACAGGTGGTGGCTGATTTCATGGCAGATTATGTGGCCGAGATGAAGGAAGATGGAGCCCCGCGTCACGTTCCGTGGAAGCTGCTGGTGGACGGGGCTTCGGGCAAGAATTCACTCGGAGGAGGGGTGGTGCTGGAGAGTCCCCAAGGGGTAAAGATCGAGCAGACACTAGTGATACACTTCCCAATCACCAACAACTAGGCGGAGTATGAGGCGGTGATCGCCGGTCTACGGTTGGCCCAGGAGCTCGGTGTCCATGAGTGGAGGTCCTCACCGACTCAATGGTAATAGCCTCTCAGATCAAGGGAGAGTTCGAGACGAGGGAGCCTGCGCTCATAAGGTACTTGGCCAAAGTGAGAAGTCTCGTGGGAACGTTCAAAACTTTCTCCATCCAGCACGTCCAGCGGGAGGAGAGCACCCCGGCGGATCGGTTGGCCAAATCCGGTCCTCGGGCCGGGGAACCCTGACGGATCTATTCCGCCCTTCGATTGAAGAAGGAGAACTCATGGAAGTAGAGCAACGGCCCTCCTGGAAGGATCCCTTCGTCACCTTCCTTGCAACAGGAAAGTTTCCAGAGGAGGTCCCGGACCAGAGGCGCTTCCGATATAAGTCCGCCTACTACGTGCTCCACGAGGGGGACTTGTATCGGAAGACCCTCTCGGGCCTCCTGGCCCGATGCGTTTCAGAGGAGGAGGTCCCAAAGATCTTGGAAGAAGTCCACTCCGGCGAGTGCGGCAGCCACTCGGGGAGCAGGATGTTGGAGGCAAGAATAGTGAGGCAGGGGTACTTCTGGCCAACCCTAAGTAAAGACGCGGGAGCCTTCGCCAAGAGGTGCCAGAAGTGTCAAATGTTCTCCCCGCTTCAGCTCGTGCCAGCTCAGAGGCTAAGGAGTATCACGGCGCCCTGGCCATTCGCCATATGGGGAATGGATCTGGTAGGACCCTTCCCCCAGGCTAGTGGGCAGAGGAGGTTTCTCCTAGTAATGATTGACTACTTCTCAAAATGGTTAGAGGTCAAGGCGTTGGCTAAGGTCACCTCCCAGGTAATCCGAAACTTCGTATGGGGGGAGATCATTTGTCGACATGGGCTTCCACAGGCCATAGTCACGGATAATGGTCCGCAGTTCGCAAGCGAGGAATTCATCAACTTCTGTGGCCAGCTGGGGATAGACCTCAGGTTTGCATCCGTTCATCATCCCAGGAGCAACGGACAGGTGGAGGCGGCAAACAAGGTCATCGTGAACCTGCTCAAGAAAAAGGTGGAAAATCTGAAGGGCAATTGGGTAGAACAGCTTCCATCGGTCTTGTGGGCCCTAAGAACTACCCTCAACACCGTCACAGGAGAGACCCTTTCAAGCTCTCTCATGGCTGCGAGGCCGTCATCCCCATAGAGTTGAAGTTATGACACCACGGGTAAAGGCCGCCGCAAGCAGAGAGGAAAGTTGGAAAGCCGAAAATGAGATGGAGTTGCAGCTCTCCCTCGACCTCGTCGAAGAAGCTCGGGACCTGGCAGCCATTCGCCAAGAAGAGGTCAAGCGACGGATGGCCAAATATTTCGATAAGCACGTTAGGGTCAAGCAGTTCGAGAAGGGAGATCTGGTGCTCAAGAAGGTCGACGCGGCCGGAAGATCCGCCGCGGTGGGAAAACTTAACCCCAACTGGGAAGGCCCCTATGTCGTGGAAGAGGCACTAAGGTCTGGGGGGTATCGCATTCAGAATGTGGAGGGCCAACCTCTCAGCCACACATGGAGTGGTGACGATCTTAAACGTTTCTATCCCTGAAACTATGTAATGAAAATGTTTTTGAAATAAGAATATTTTGTTTAACATGTGTTTGAGATTGATACTGCAGCTTGTAGGAAAAACTCTGAAAGCTCCCAAAAGGCCCCGAGCAGACCCGCTGTCCAGGCTCTCATCTAGCTGGCAGGTCCGAAGGCTCACTCGGAGGCAGGTTCTATGTGAAAGAAAAGAAGGCCCCGAGCAGACCCGCTGTCCAGGCTCTCATCTAGCTGGCAGGTCCGAAGGCTCACTCGGAGGCAGGTTCTATGTGAAAGAAAAGAAGGTCCCGAGCAGACCCGCTGTCCAGACTCTCATCTAGCTGGCAGGTCTGAAGGCTCACTCGGAGGCAGGTTCTATGTGAAAGAAAAGAAGGCCCCGAGCAGACCCGCTGTCCAGGCTCTCATCTAGCTGGCAGATCCGAAGGCTCACTCGGAGGCAGGTTCTATGTGAAAGAAAAGAAGGCCCCGAGCAGACCCGCTGTCCAGGCTCTCATCTAGCTGGCAGGTCCGAAGGCTCACTCGGAGGCAGGTTCTATGTGAAAGAAAAGAAGGCCCCGAGCAGACCCGCTGTCCAGGCTCTCATCTAGCTGGCAGGTCCGAAGGCTCACTCGGAGGCAGGTTCTATGTGAAAGAAAAGAAGGTCCCGAGCAGACCCGCTGTCCAGACTCTCATCTAGCTGGCAGGTCTGAAGGCTCACTCGGAGGCAGGTTCTATGTGAAAGAAAAGAAGGCCCCGAGCAGACCCGCTGTCCAGGCTCTCATCTAGCTGGCAGATCCGAAGGCTCACTCGGAGGCAGGTTCTATGTGAAAGAAAAGAAGGCCCCGAGCAGACCCGCTGTCCAGGCTCTCATCTAGCTGGCAGGTCCGAAGGCTCACTCGGAGGTAGGTTCTATGTGAAAGAAAAGAAGGCCCCGAGCAGACCCGCTGTCCAGACTCTCATCTAGCCGGCAGGTCCGAAGGCTCACTCGGAGGCGGGTTCTATGTGAAAGAAAAGAAGGCCCCGAGCAGACCCGCTGTCCAGGCTCTCATCTAGCTGGCAGGTCCGAAGGCTCACTCGAAAGCAGGTTCTATGTGAAAGAAAAGAAGGCCTCGAGCAGACCCGCTGTCCAGGCTCTCATCTAGCTGGCAGGTCCGAAGGCTCACTCGGAGGCAGGTTCTATGTGAAAGAAAAGAAGGCCCCGAGCAGACCCGCTGTCCAGGCTCTCATCTAGCTGGCAGGTCCGAAGGCTCACTCGGAGGCAGGTTCTATGTGAAAGAAAAGAAGGCCCCGAGCAGACCCGCTGTCCAGGCTCTCATCTAGCTGGCAGGTCCGAAGGCTCACTCGGAGGCAGGTTCTATGTGAAAGAAAAGAAGGCCCCGAGCAGACCCGCTGTCCAGGCTCTCATCTAGCTGGCAGGTCCGAAGGCTCACTCGGAGGCAGGTTCTATGTGAAAGAAAAGAAGGCCCCGAGCAGACCCGCTGTCCAGGCTCTCATCTAGCTGGCAGGTCCGAAGGCTCACTCGGTGGCAGGTTCAAAATTCTCAAAGGGTGACCTCAAGAGCACTCGCATTGACCACGCGCGGGAGAAACGACCTCACTTCACTTTCATGATTACCTAAGCGAAACCCCAGTTTGGGCGAATGGTAAGGAAGTGCGAGTGGGGGAGGCAGCGGGAAGCGAAGAGGAGAGGCACGCCCAGGTCACCCTCGAGCATTCGCTAGGTGGCCGGGACAGTTGCACTATAGTTTAAACGTCCTAATGAGCCTAGCGAGATATAGCGGCGAATGAGAAAGAATTAACGTCTTAGCGAGCCTAGCGAGACATAACAACAAATGAGAAAAAAGTGGAGATAGCACAAAAATGGAGAGCACAAAAATCGTGACCAATATACATATATTTCAAGGGCACTCGCCCCGTTCATGATTACATTCAAAAGATTTTAAGTAAAAGACGGCAAAAAGCACGGTCCATCTCAGGGGTCGGCAGGCTTCTCGCCAGAAGATCTATCGCTCTCGCCTGAATCCGGTAGGAGGGCGCCTTCTCGCGGCTCGCCATCCTCATCTTCCGGGAAGGGGATCGGGATGAAGAGCTCGGGGACGACCTGTCGAGCAGAGAGGCATTCGGCCTCTTCCTTCAGGTACCCAGCCTGCCGCAACACCTGCAGCGCATTCTTCACGGCGCTCTGGGCGTTCTCCTGCATCAATTGCTCCAGCTCATGGTGGGGGTAGAAGTGCCCCCCGCTCCCCAAGGCGAGTGCCGAGACCTCGGCTTCTCGCGACCGCTGGGCCTCGGCCTTGGCCAGCCGGACTTCGTCTTCAAGGCCAGCCACCCGAGCACGAAGCATCTCGGCAACCGTGGTGTTCTAAGAATAATGATAAAGGTGGTAAGAAGAAAGTACATCAATCGGCAACAGGCCACTCGCGGGGAGGGAGAAAATATATACCTCCGCAACGGGGCGGCTGGCGAGAAGGGTTTCCGCAGCTGCCAGCTTCGTCCTGAGTTCCAGCGCCTCGGCAGAAACGACGGTCCTGGACTCCTCAACCTCCGCCAAGCTCCGCGCCAGTTTGATGCTCCGGCGCGAAGACATATGCGCGAGCTCGAGCGCCCGCAGCATGGCCCTGGCGGTCTCATGGGCGAGGACCTGAGTCGTCTCGGCATCATAGACTTCAGCGCCCTCCCGACCGTAGAGGGCATACGCGATGGCGTAGGCCTCACCACTCGCGAGGTCACTCTCTATCCACGATGGATGAAGGGTGGAGAGCGAGACCCTGTTGGCGTTCCTGTCCCACTTTACCAGGGGAGCCCCTGAGGGGTCCACGTACTTCTCGCCGCTGGGGAAGTTCCGGTGGTCCCTGGGCAATGGAGGCGGCGGCAACGACGATCCCGCGCGAAGGGTGGTCTCGCCTGGCGCACCCACCCCCGGGGTTTGAGTCTGAGCACTCGCCCCTAGGGTCTCGTCCAAGACCCCCTTCCCCTTGGCGGAGGGGGGATTCTTTGATTTCTTGGAAGAAGAGGAGGTCAGCGCCCCAGGTTTCCGCTTCTTTCCGCTAGGCTTGGAGGAGGAGGGTTCCTCCCGACAGGCATCCGCTGCAACCTGTGCGAAGGACACGGAAGCCCCAGCGGGACGCGGCGGATGCAGGGGGAAGCTACGCACGCCTGCATAATATTGCGAATGATTTAGCGAATGGTATAAGAGTCACAAGATCGAAACGAACGAAGTCCCAAAAACTTACCCTCGCCCTGCGGAATGAGCAGGAGCGAGTTGACATTTCGCCGGAGATAGACGAGGTCCATCCCGTGCTCCAAGATGTATTGGTGGAGTTTGGGCTCGTGCCCCCCTAGGGTCGGGGGGCGGAAGGTTGACTCCTCCTCCTGCACTGGGGCGAGAAGTGTATTTCCCAGGTTCCCGCTGACGAAGAGGAAGCGCCGAACCCAGTCGTGGTTCTTATTCGGGAGCCCATAATGCTTGAGCGGGTTCAGACCCGAGAAGAATGAGATGTCGTTGGTGCAGCGAAAGGTGTAGAGCTTGCGGAAGACGGGGAGCGAGAACTCGATCCCCTCTTCTCGCAGATAGCTCGCGTACCCGACCAGCATGGCGATGGAGTTGGGGTTGAGCTGGTCGGGCACGACTCCATAATATCTGAAGGTCTGGCGGAGTTCTGGCCAGATGGGAAGGCGAAACCCCACCTCGAAGTGCTCTAGCGGGATCGCGAGAGCACAGGGCGAGATGGAGTTTAGGCGCTCGTCCGGCCTGGGCTTTCGCACCTCGAACCCAGGCGGGATGTAATCCGCGACCGCAGTCAGGTAAGCCTCGTCGGAAAGGTCGCATGAATCGAAGGTGTGGTTGACGAACGCGCTGGCGCACCTGGCTCTGCCTTCCGCATCACCACCCATGACGCGAATGACGAAGGATAAGAAAGCAGCAGAGAAGAGAGAAGCGCGAGTGCTAGCGCGAGGAAAGAGAAGGAGTGGATGGTAAGGTATTTAATACGGTGGTTGAAAGGCCTATTTATAGAAGGGTTAAACGGCGTTTGGGCTTTCAAGGTAACAGGTGTGCAGATAGCAGTCGCGCCTTCCCGACGCCTCGGAACCCGGGCCGACCCCTCTCGCTCAGTAATGACAAGTGCCCTGTGGCCATTCGCTCATCGACTACGCGAAAGAGGTTAAGAAAGCATTCGGCAATAATAAAACGTTCGGCAATACCCAAGCAAGATATAGGAAATAAAAGACAAAGAATAGAGCATTCGCAAAACACAGGACATAAGATTATTACAAACAGAAATAAAAGTTCAGCATCCACGCTACAGAAAGCAGAAAAATTACAAGAGGGGCGAATGAAGACTGGCTCAATACTCCTCCCAGACCCACCGACCTCGCTTTCGCGACCCAGCTTCCAGGGGCATTCGCGGGCGGTAATATGCGAGTATGTTGGTGATCTCATGGGAAGCCAGTTGGAGTTGGTCCCGGGCTCGCGCGGCGTGTGTTTCGGGAGACAACTCCCCTCCTTCACCCCCCAGGCGCTCCACCGTTGTGAGAATGCGCGAGTAGTCCCGATGGAGGTCCTTTAACTCACGCGCGACTCTCAGCCGCACATCGTCCACCTGGCCGGCGACGTTTCGCTGGATGTCGATGAGCTTCCCCAAGACCTCCGAGATCCGATCCTTCAGGGTCGCGTGATCCGAGGAGTCGCCCAGAAAGTCAGCGAGATCCTCAGGGGAAGGGAGAGGCGAGAGCATCCCCTCTCCCCCCTCGTAGTAGGAGTCAAAGGGGGAGGCTTCCCGATAGCCTGCGGAATCACAACTAGGTCAGTAGTGATAAAATATGCGAGTACGATAGGGGCGGGTGAGTGAACTGACCTGGGGTGGGGTCCTGGTGACCTGAAGGACGAGACGAATGGGGGTGCGTTCCAAACAGCCAGGCGGGAGGTAAGACCTTTCCCTTTCCTGGACGGTAAGGCTGTGAGGTAGGAGCTGGAGCATCCGCAGGATCATTCGCGCAGCCCTGCTGACCGGATCCCTTCTGGGGGGACACCCTCGGCTCATCCGCAAGCGCGGAGGGGTTCGGTCGAACAGGGGAACTCGGAGGAATAGAGTTCCGCAGCGAAAGGTTGGGGTCGAGGGCTACAAAAAACAGTGGTCAGCAGCGAGCAGCATGAAGGATGAATCTAAAAGGGGTTACAACTTACCGGACTGCAATGAGGTCACGCCCGGAGGAGGTGGAGGAGCAAGGTCCCGATCTGGAGGCCTCTCGCCCGGGGGAGGTGGCACCACGACACTGCTCGAGACGGCCCCGTGGCCGGTCTCGGGCATCGAGATCCCCTGCGAATGGTCAGAGCGAAGGCAGGGTAAGGAGAGGAACTGAACAGAGGGACGAGAGGAATCCTCATACCTGCGTCCCGAGGTCCGGAGGATTCCTTGCCGGAAGAGTATCCGCCGGCGGAGTCCTCACCGGAGGAGTGCCCGCAGGGGATTCCAAGGCAGTCTCGCCTCTCTGACGATTCAGTCGAATCGCCTTGGCTCGACGCGAGACGTAGGGGGCACTCGGGTCCCGCTTAGACATAAGCCAGGGAGCAAATCTGGCTGCCTTGAGGGCAGTTACAGCTTGGGCCGCGGCCAGACGCTCGATCATCTCCAGCGAGAGGGGTCTCGCGGAAGGCTTGTGAGAAGACATTGATCTCGGTGAAGGGCTAAGGGAGGGAAGAAGCTCCGAATCGAGGGTTGTCAACGCTCCAGGAAGTTCTGACATGAAGAGAGATATATATAGGACAACGATGGGACCCACAGAATCTTGTGAGTCCAGTCAGCAAGCACTCACCGAATACAGGGTTGGACTGTTCTTTCCGAGCGTAGTAACCACTCGCAAAGAGCGGGGATCGTGTACAACCCGTATTCGCCGAGTGGGCCCCTCAAGCCAAGTGGCGAGACCTGGGTCAGCCCGATCATTCGCCCCGGCTAGGAGGTGGAAGTACCCCCGGTTTGGTGGGGGTAAGGTGCAGAAGAGAAGGAGCTAGGCGAGTGGTGCTCTCACGGACCATTCGCCCGGGAGCGTGGGCACTCGCCCAGCTAGGCGGGTGCCCAGCGAGTGGTACCCTCACGGACCACTCGCCCAGGATGATTTGAGGGGGAAGTGACCCTAATACCCCTGGTGGGCTGCCAATAGCCTCTCGGAACAGCGGAGTTAGGCTGTTAGCAGACCAATTTGGGGTGTTGTTAGTAAAATTAAAAGGCGGATTCATGTTATTTGCAGACCAGCCTAGGAAAATCTATAAATAGACCCTTAAGGGCACCTTGGAGGAGATCCGATTTTAGAGAATCCTCTCCTCCAGGCTAGTTTTTGGTCGGCTGCTAGTGCCCTCCAAGGTGCCGGGTTGAGCTCTGGTTTGGGAGGGGAAGCTCTCTAAGATCTTCCGGGTGTGTGGCGGGACCTCCTCGCTTCAGCCTTGGGTCTATTCACATTCTCACATCCACCGTCAAGAGAGTCTAGTGAGGGAGAAGTAAGCATCGGCTACACCCCCAGTGGGTCCGAACTCAAGAGACCTGTTGCAGGTTTCAACAGACCTGGTAGGACCTTTCACTCAAGCAAGCGGGCAGAGGAGGTTCATCCTGGTCATGATTGACTACTTATCAAAGTGGTTGGAGGTCAGGGCGTTGGCCAAGGTGACCTCCCAGGTAATCCGCAACTTTGTATGGGGAGAGATCATCTGCCGACACGGACTCCCGCAAGCCATAGTCACAGATAATGGGTCACAGTTTGCTAGTGAAGAGTTCATTAGCTTCTGTAGTCAAGTAGGAATAGACCTCAGGTTCGCGTATGTTCATCATCCCAGGAGCAATGGACAGGTGGAGGCGGCGAACAAGATCATAGTGAACCTGCTGAAAAAAAAGGTAGAAAAATTGAAGGGGAATTGGGTGGAGCGGCTCCCCTCGGTCCTATGGGCCCTAAGGACTACACCCAACACCGCCACCGGCGAGACCCCATTCAAGCTCTCTCACGGTTGTGAGGTCGTCCTTCCCGTGGAATTCGAGGTCAAGACACCACGGGTAAGGGCCACAGAAGGAGGCAACGAAGAATGGAGAGTGGAGAATGAAGAGGAACTGCGGCTCTCTTTAGATCTAATTGAAGGGCTCCGAGATCTTGTCGTCGTTCGGCAAGAGGAAGTCAAGTGCCGGATGACAAAGTACTTTGACAAACATATTTGGATCAAGCAATTCGAGAAGGGGGGCCTTGTCTTAAAAAAGGTCGAAGCGGCCGGAAGGTCAGCCACGGTGGGGAAGCTCAATCCCAATTGGGAGGGCCCATATGTCGTTGAAGAAGCCCTAAAATCGGGGGGATATCGTCTTCAAAATGTGGAAGGTGAGTCCATCGATCGCACATGGAGTGGTGATGACCTGAAACGTTTCTACCCTTGAATTCATGTAATAAAGATGTTTACTTTCGAATTTTGTTTTTCTTTATGAATGGTATGTCAACTTGTAAGATGACAATGCTGGAAATGTGATTGGCCCAGAGCTGACCCGCTGACCAGGCTCTCACATAGCTGGCAGGGTCGTAAGCTCACTCGGTGGCAGGATGAAAGAAAGTTTCAAAATGTGGTTGGCCCCCAGCAGACCCGCTGACCAGGCCCTCACCGAGCAGGCAGGGTCGTAGGCTCACTCGATGGAAGGATGAAAGAAAGTTTCAAAATGTGGTTGGCCCCGAGAAGACCCGTTGACCAGGTCCTCACCCAGCTGGCAGGGTCATAGGCTCACTCGATGGAAGGATGAAAGAAAGTTTCAAAATGTGGTTGGCCCCGAGCAGACCCGCTGACCAGGCTCTTACCTAGCTGGCAGGGTCATAGGCTCACTCGGTGGCAGGATGAAAGAAAGTTTCAAAATGTGGTTGGCCCCGAGCAGACCGTTGACCAGGCTCTCACCTAGCTGGCAGGGTCGTAGGCTCACTCGGTGGCAGGATGAAAGAAATTTTCAAAATGTGGTTGGCCTCGAGCAGACCCGCTGACCAGGCTCTCACATAGCTGGCAGGGTCGTAGGCTCGCTCGATGACAGGATGAAAGAAAATCTCAAAATGTGGTTGACCCCGAGCAGACCCGCTGACCATGCTCTCACCTAGCTGGCAGGGTCGTAGGCTCACTCGGTGGCAAGATGAAAGAAAATTTCAAAATGTGGTTGGCCCCGAGCAGACCCGCTGACCAGGCTCTCACCTAGCTGGCAGGGTCGTAGGTCACTCGGTGGCAGGGAAGAAAGAAAGTATCAAAATGTGGTTGGCCCTGAGTAGACCCGCTGACCAGGCTCTCACCTAGCTGGCAGGATCGTAGGCTCACTCGGTAGCAGGATTAAAGAAAGTTTTAAATGTGGTTGGCCCCGAGCAGACCCGCTGACCAGGCTCTCACCTAGCTGGCAGGTCGTAGGCTCACTCGGTGACAGGATGAAAGAAAGTTTCAAAATGTGGTTGGCCCCGAGCAGACCCACTGACCAGGTTCTCACCTAGCTGGCAGGGTCGTAGGCTCACTCGGTGGCAGGATGAAAGAATGTTTCAAAATGTGGTTGGTCGCGAGCAGACCCACTGAGCAGGCTCTCACCTAGCTGGCAGGGTCGTAGGCTCACTCGGTGGCAGGGAAGAAAGAATTTTCAAAATGTGGTTGACCCCGAGCAGACCCGCTGACTAGACTCTCACCTAGCTGGCAGGGTCGTAGGCTCACTCAGTGGCAGGATGAAAGAAAGTTTCAAAATGTGGTTAGCCCTGAGCAGACCCGCTGACCAGACTCTCATCTAGCTAGCAGGGTCGTAGGCTCACTCGGTGGCAGGATGAAAGAAAGTTTCAAAATGTGGTTGGCCCCGAGCAGACCCGCTGACCAAGCTCTCACCTAGCTGGCAGGGTCGTAGGCTCACTCGGTGACCGGGAGGAAAGAAAGTTTCAAAATGTGATCGGCCCCGAGCAGACCCGCTGATCAGGCTCTCACCTAGCTAGCAGGGTCATAGTCTCACTCGGTGGCAAGATGAAAAGGAAGTTTCAAATGATAAGTTGGCCCCGAGCGGACCCGTTGACCAGACTCTCACCTAGCTGGCAGGGTCGTAGGCTCACTCGGTGGCAAGAAAGAAAGAAAAGGTATGAAAATGAACAGCCCCGAGCCGATCCCGCTGTCGGGCTCCGACCGGCCGACGGGGGAAGGCGTTCGGAAAGAAATACGGAAAGCGATTCGGGGTGAGGGAAGAAAGGGGAGATCTGCACAAGAGAGGGAAGTATCTCAGTTCGAGGTATGCGAGTGGGGTCCACCGGGAGGGGCACTCGCCCAGCGAATGCACACGAGGTGCCGACCTACCTAAAGGGGCGTGGGAATCATTCGGGACAAGGCGCACTCTCGGCAAGATCGCGCTTCCGGCGGAATTATCAAGGTCGCCACCTAGCTACTAAAAGGGTATGGGCATGTGCGGATGGGTTATGACTTTTTAATTACGCGTCGTTGAGGCGAGAACGACTCGACCACGGCCCAGGGTCAAGTATCGACAATGTGCGAGTGCGTTAACGACATGTGAGTGCGTGAACGACATGCGAAGGCGTGAACAATGCGCGAGTACGCGAGTGGCAAAGAAAAAAATAAGTAGAGAAGGAAGAATGAAGAACAAAATAAATGAATTTTTCATTTTATTACAAAAGTTTCCGTTTACAAAAGGGGGGGGGGTCTCGCCCCAAGCATACATTACAATCAAAAAGGAAAAGGAAAAGAAGTCTTCAGAGGGAGTCACTGGACTTCTCGCTGGAGGACCCGCCGCTCTACTGTTGAAGGTTGGCTTCGCCATCCGGCACATCCAGCGGGATGAAGAGCTCAGGCAGAACATTGCAAGTTGTGAGCTTCTCGCCCCCTTCTTTCAAGAGCCCAACATCCCGCAGCACCTGCAGCGCGTGCTTCACTGCTCCTTGGGCGTTCTCCTGCATCATCACCTCGATCTCATAGTTGGTGTAATGATGTTGATTGCTCTTCTCCCCGGGACTCGGGAGATGGCGGGACAGCAGCGTCTCACAGGCGTTGATTCTCGGCCTGCAGCTCCTTAGCCTTGTCCTCGAGGCTGGCCACTCGCACGTGTAGAATGTCAGCTTTCGAGGTGTCCTGGAAGAAAGGAAAACGATAAGGTTAGGGCAAGAAAACAAAAGGGAGGCGCGAAAGCACAAGCGTCAATGAAAGACCGCACTTACCTCTCGGACCGGGCGATTGGCAAGAAGGGTCTCGGCGGCGTCCAGCTTTTGTGTCAAGGACACAACCTCAGAGGAGGCAAGGGCCCGCGTTCTCTCAACCTCGGCAAGGTTTCGCGCGAGGTTGATGCTGCGCCGCGAGGACATGTGGGTGAGCTCGAGGGCACGCAGCTGAGCCCGCGCGGCCTCGTGCGCAAGCGCCCGGGTAGTCTCGGCGTCCTCTCGGCTGTAGAGCGCGAAGGAGAGGGCGTAAGCCTCGCCGCTGGTGGTGTCCTGCTCTATCCAGGAAGGGAGGAGGGTGGAAATCAAGGCCCGGTTGGCCTTCCGGTCCCACTGAAGCAGGGGTTCACCCGCTTCATCAACATACTTCTCGCCGAGGCCGAAATTCCGGTGCCCTCTCGGCATCGGTCTCGCGGAGGACTCCGTCGGTGCGTTGGAGGTCCCGACAGACCCTTCCGCTGCGGTACCCGTCGGCTTTGTCACGACCAGGGCACTCGCCTCAAGAGCATCGGCGGCGACCTCCTTGCCTTTGGCGAGTGCCAAAGATTTGGATCGCTTGGCGGGAGGAGAGGGAGGAGCCGTTCCGAGCTTCCGCTTCTAGCCGCTAGGCTTGGAGGAGCCCGGATCCTTTCTGCAAGCCTCGGCGGCAGATCGCGCGAGAGCTACGTCGGGGGCTTCCTCACCCGCATGCGGCGGGTGCAGGGGGAGATCCTGCGCTCCTGCATCAAGTATTTTACCAAGTAAGAAAGGATAGAGAGAAATATGAGCGAGAGCAAAGGCAGAAGCAGTACGATTTACCATCTCCCGGTAGAACTGGGGAGAGCGAGTTGACGTTCTTCCGCAGGTGGATGACGTCCATGTCGTGCCCCAGGATGAACTGGTGGAGCTTGGCCTCATGACCTCCCAGCGACGGAGGCTTGAAGGTCGACTCATCTTCCTGCACGGGAGCGAGAAGAGTGTTGTCGAAGTTATTGGTGACGAAGATGAAGCGCCGAACCCAGTCATGGTTCTTATTGGCGAGACCAACAACCTTGAGCGGGTGCTGGCCAGAGAAGAAGGCGACCCCGCTCTTCGCCCGGAAGTTGAACAGTTTGCGGAAGACGGGGAGGCTGAACTCGACTCTCTCCTCGCGCAGGTAGCAGGCAAATGCTACCAGCATGGCTATAGAGTTGGGGTTGAGCTGCGCGGGAACAACCCCGAAGTAGCGGAAGGTCTAGCGCAGCTCCGGCCAGATTGGAAGGCGGAATCCCACTTCAAAGTGATCCAGCGGGATGGCAAGCGTGTCAGGAGAGAACTGGTTGATGCGATTTCGATTCCCGGGGAGCGCGCAACGAACCCGGGCGGGACGTAGTCCGCGGTTACCATCGTGAACTCGTCCTCCGACAAATTGCAGGTTGCGAAGTCGTGGCTAGCGAATGCTTGAGCACACATAGCCCTGCGGTCAGCTTCGGCTGCCATCGTGTAGTAGGGGGTGGTGGAAAGTGAGTTACTCGAAAACCTAGAGAGAGGCGCGAGTGCAAGAGCGAGTGCGAGAAGGAGAAGAAGGCGGGAATGAAATAGTAATAAATGTGGTGGGGAGGGCCTGAATATTTATAGAAAAATAAGGAAATCGGGAAGTTTCCTAGGCGTGGGGGTGCGGATAGTGACCACGCCGCCCCGACACCTCGGGAATTGAGCCAGCTCTACCTTCACCCCACTCGCCCGTGAGTGGCGAATGTCGCGCGAAAAGCCCTCCCCAGGAAGGCGGGAGGGGCAGAGTAAAGCATAAGGCGAAACCTAAGAGTTATGCGAGACATCAGATTCGGCAAAACATAAAAGAAATCGTGCGGAACAGAAATAGGGTTAAAATCTAATACAAGATTGTTCATAAGACAAGGCCGATCTCGACATTCATTACAGAATAAAATAGGGGTGAGGGGAATACAGGGGGCGAGTGTCGGTAGGCTCAGTATTGAATCCATTGCCATCGACCCCGACCTCGCCTCCCCGTCCTCGGTGGCACTCGCGGGTAGTAATACGTGCTTACTGCGGTAAGCACTTGATTGACCAAGCGCATTTGGTCCCTTGCCCGTGCGATGTGCCTCCCGGGGGAAGTCCCCTCACACCTGGCTCCCTGTCGCTCCATCTCTCCGACAAGGTGCGAGTAGTCCCTTCCGAGAGCGCTCAAAGGCTGCCCGGTGTCCGTCCATCTGGCCGGCGAGGTCCCGCTGCATCCAGATGAGCTTCCCGAGAATCTCCAACACCCGCTCCTTCATCGTCTTGGAATCTACGGGATCGTCGAGGAAGTCTGAAAGGTCGCTGGGAGAGGGGGGTGGCGAGATCACCTCCTCCCCTTCCTCAAAGTGAGGTTCCATCGGTGAGGCCTCTCGGTAGCCTGCGGGAGCAAAAGTGGGCTGGTCTTATTTAGAGGCCCAAGCAGCAGAGCTCCATTAGCGAATGAAGTAACTAACCTAGTACGCGCTCTTTGCCATGGCGTTGGCGAGACGGGCTAGGTTGCCCTTCGAATGGCCTGACGGGGGGATGTAGCGATTTCCCCCCTTCCAGGGCGATAGGGAACCTGGTTGGCGGTGGAAGTGGTGGCTAGATCGGCGGTGGGAGCACGTCGGTATCCGCCAGGTTGGTCTCGAGGTCGTCCCCCGTCGCCAACATGTCCTGCGAGTGGTCGTAATCGTTGGGGTATCGTGCCACCAGAATTAACCGCAAAACAAGAAAGATCATATTACCTCGGCGAGGTTGTCGGGAAGATTGCGACAAAGGGGTGGAGTCCTTGAAGCAGACTCGGTCACCAGGGGGTCCCGCCGAACCACCTTGGCCTTTCTCGGCCGGTAGGGTGAGCTGGGATACCTCTTCGACGAAAACCAAGGAGCATACCTGGAGGACTTGGAGGTGTTCTTCCCTTGCGCCGCGGCAAGACGGTCCAGCAACTCTTGCGAAAGCGGTCTCGGCGACGGTCTCATGAACGCCATCAAGATTGTGAGAGCTCAGACAGAAAAGAAGGAAAAAGCAGTAAGAGGAAAATGGGCACTCTGATAAGAACGGCTACTCCTACGAGAGAAAAGAGACAAACCTGCGTAATGATCTTCGATGCCCTAGGGAGTCCGCCTGACTCCCTACATATACCCGGCCTTCATGTGGACCGGCCGGGCCCGCCATTTCTGATTAGGAAAGCGGTGGGACTGAACCGGATGGTTCAGTCCCGCGGTTCTTTGCCCCGTGCCGATGATAAACCAAGCCGAAATGGCCAGGGGTCATATCATTCCCGCCATCTTCGAAAAACTGCTTGTCCTCAAGCTGGAATTCTGGATAAGTCTCTTTGAGCTCTTCGTACTCCACCCAAGTGCGATCCGATTCGGCCATGCCCTTCCAATGGATCAACAGCCGCACGGTGGGCTTCCCGTGTACCGTCTTAACCCTTGCTTCCACTACACGCTCTGGTTGTGGCCGAACTTCGCCGAGCTCGGTAACTTCCGGTAAGGGGCTAACCGGGGGAACATTCCCCAAGGACGCCTTCCTGAGCACTGATACATGAAACGTAGGATGAATTCGCGAGTCCGGCGGAAGCTCCAAGGTGCAAGCCACTGCCCCGACCCTATGCAGTATCCGAAAGGGCCCGTGGTAGCGGGGGGCTAACTTCTGATTCTTCACGCCAGCAACTGACAGTTGTCGGTAGGGTTGTAGCTTGAGATATACCCAATCGCCTTCTTCGAACTGTTGGTCCCGTCGGTGCCTGTCTGCCTGGGTCTTCATTTGTTGTTGTCCTTCTGGAGATTCTCCTTAAGCTGGTTTAGGACGCCGTCCCGTTGCCGCAGCACTGAATCTAAATCCGGGACCACGGATGACCCCTTCTCGTAATGTCGTAGCGTGGGCGGTGTCCTGCCGTACAAGCTCTCGAAGGGCGTCATCTTGGCGGCCGTTTGGTAGGCCGTATTATACCAGTACTCCGCCCAATGGAGCCAGTTACTCCATTGGCGAGGTTTGTCTGCAATGAAACACCGCAAATAAGTCTCCACACTCCGATTTAAGGACTCTGTCTGCCCGTCTGTTTGGGGGTGGAAAGTCGTACTCATGCGCAGAGTTGTCCCCGTAAGGCGAAAGAGCTCCCTCCAAAACCTGTTGGTGAACGCAGTGCCGCGGTCGGAGATGATAGAAGTCGGTATCCCGTGCAGTCGGACCACCACCCTGACGAACGCCTCCGCCACAGCCTCGGCGGAGCAAGGGGGGAGAGCGCAATGAAATGCCCATACTTGGTGAGCCGGTCCACCACCACCAGAATGACCGACTTGCCTCGTGACTTGGGCAGCCCCTCAATGAAGTCCATGGCCACACTCTCCCAAGTCAGCTCCGGAATGTCTAGTGGCACCAACAACCCGGCTGGGGCGGTGGTGGCGTATTTCTGTCGTTGACATTCCGAGCAATTCTTCACATGCCGTTCCACATCAGCCTTCAAGCCTTTCCAGTAGACATTCTGTTTGATGCGCTGATATGTCCTCAGGATGCCCGAGTGCCCGCCGCTGGGCGTGTCGTGAAACTCGTGGAGAAGTTGTTGCCGCAATAAAGACCCTGGTGCCACCACCAAGCGTCCCTTGTAATTCAGATGGTCGTTGATGACGTGGTATCCCTCTTCCCTTTCCCTGCCTGCAGTAATATCCGTCAGCAGCTGTCGCAGCTCTGGGTTGGCCAATACCTCCTGATGTATGTCCTCAACTATGCTCAAGACCGGCGCCGACATGGCAAAGATGGAGCTCGTGGCGGGTAAGCGCGAAAGTGCATCAGCGACTGTGTTCTCTTTTCCCTTCTTGTACTCAATCTCGTAGTCGTACCCCAACATCTTGGTCACCCATTTGTGTTGCTCTAGCGACGATACACGTTGCTCCAGGAAGTATTTTAGGCTTTGATGGTCGGTCCGAATTATGAAGTGTCGTCCGATAAGATACGGCCGCCACTTTCCCACTGCGTGAAGAATTGCCAACATTTCTTTCTCATACACGGACAACCCCAAAGCCTTCCCTCGTATCGCCTTACTATAGTATGCCAACGGTCTCCCCTCCTGCATCAATACTGCCCCCAAGCCGGCTCCCGAAGCGTCTGTTTCCACTATGAATGGTTTGGAAAAATCTGGTAGTGCCAACACCGGTGTCGTGACGATGCTGATGGGAGCCCCCGGGTTCACGGAAGAGTCCGCCGAAGCCTCCGCTTACCTGCTGTTGCGCCGTTGGACCCCGCTGGAAGGAGCCGTGCGCTCCCTACATTCCGCCGAGTCCGCCGAATCGATCGTCGGGGCCTGGCGAGGACCGCGTCGGCTCCGTCGATCGGGCCCCGTCGGCTGCGGCCCCTTCCGCATCGTTGCCGCCATCTACCGCGACGGAATTCCCGCGATCCGCGCGTTCGATGCGGCTCATCTGCTCCGCCAGAGCCGCGGTCGCCTCCAAGAAAGCCGCGCGGGATCGTTCCTCGCCGGCACTTATTTGCTGCGCTAACTCTCCCTTCAACGCCTCCGGCATATCGCGAAGGCCCTGCTGCCCTTCCTCTAGCGTTGTTATGCGGTTTCCATGGCCGGCCATCCCGATCGGAAGGAGCGAACTCCTCTGATACCAATTGATAAGAACGGCTACTCCTACGAGAGAAAAGAGACAAACCTGCGTAATGATCTTCGATGCCCTAGGGAGTCCGCCTGACTCCCCACATATACCCGGCCTTCATGTGGACCGGCCGGGCTGGCCATTTCTGATTAGGAAAGCGGTGGGACTGAACCGGATGGTTCAGTCCCGCGGTTCTTTGCCTCGTGCCGATGATAAACCAAGCCGAAACGGCCCGGGGTCATATCACACTCCCAACGCTGTGGCCTGAGATATATATAGCACAGTGGAGGGGCCCACCAAAAGATTCCCTTCAGGTCAGCAAGCACTCACCGAATACTAGGGGATGAACTTTTCTTTCAAGCGTAGAACTAGCTCGCAAAGAGCGGAGATTGTGTACAATCTCGTATTCGTTGAGTGGGCTCCCAGGCCTCCGAACCCAAAGGATGAACAAAGCATCAGGTGGGCATTCACCCAAATCAGAGGGGCATTCGCCCAAGATAGTAGAGGAGGGCGAGTGCAGTCCTCGTTCATCAAGCACTCACCCGCCTAGGAGTTCGGATGCACGGACCCCCAGGCGAAAGAGGGGTGAAACCCACTAGCCCGGGAGGACAGGAATCTGGCGAGTGGTGCCTTCAAGGACCACTCGCCCAGTAAGATCTACAGAACCCGGTGCGCGGGAAGTCTGGCGAGTGGTGCCTTCACGGATCACTCGCCCAGTGGGGTCCAGAGGTGAATTTACCTAGATACCCTTTGTGGGATGTCAATAGCCCTTCGGGACAGCGGAGTTTGGTTGTTAGCAGACTAGTTTGGGGTGCGTTTAGTAAAACCAAAAGGCGGAATGAAGCTATTTGCAGACTAGAGTAGAAACTATAAATAGACCCTTAAGGGCACCTTGGAGGAGATCGGATCTTTGGGTTTTCTCCTCCTCTGGTTAATTTTGGTTGGCTCTTAGCGCCCTCCAAGGTGCCCGGTCAGTATTGGTTTGGGAGGGGAAGCTCTCTAAAATCTTCCGGGTGTGTGGCGGGACCTCCTTGCTGCAGCTTTGGGTCTATTCATTTTTCCTCGTCAATAGTCAAGTGTGTCAGTAAGGGAGAAGTAGGTGTAGGCTACAACCCCTGTGGGTCCGAACTCTTCTAGAGATCGGTTGACGGTTTCAACAATAACCATCCTCCGCATCCTTGGAGTTTCTTATTTTTCTTCGTCAATAGTCAAGTGTGTCAGTAAGAGAGAAGTAGGTGTAGGCTACAACTCCTGTGGGTCCGAACTCTTCTAGAGACCGGTTGACGGTTTCAACAATAACCATCCTCCGCATCCTTAGAGATTCTCATTTCCACTTTATCTCTTTTAAGCAAGAAATGTTTTTTTTTCTCAAATTATTGTGTCCACCAATTTTCTTATCTTGGCATACAAGTTACTAAAAACTTGATGCACCAGACCAAATTTTAGCATTGAACCAAGATGAGCTTGTATTACTTTTCATCATATTTTGGTTCAGTTGTGGCATGTTACTTAACAGCTGCATATAATTGTCAATTGCCAAATTTTCTAAACTAGAAAAAACCAGCATAGAATTAGTGTCCAATACCTTTGGGTAAATCGAGATCATAATAGGTATGACCTCTAGATATATTCGAAGATAGTTGTTCCAAATCCAAACTCTGTTGTTACGCACATGCGACAACAATGACATGGAACATTTATTTTGTTTTGGTCATTATGTATTTTTATTTTGTAGCAATACTAAGGTAATTTGTAAGTGAAAGTCCCTCTCCCTATATAAGGAGGAGACTTTGGAGTATTAGACATCTTTTGATCATTAGGTTTTGGGATCTCTCATTTTGGAGAGCGACTTCAAAGAGGAACCAACCTCCTGAGGTTAGGCACAAGTATTCCTCGTGATTTGTATCCTGATTTCAAGTTCGATTGCAACCAAGACTTCATGTCGGTAACATTCGCCTGACATGATGTGTCACCCGCTGCTTTGGTCGACGGCTTAGACCTAGTTGACCGTCCCTTCTTCCTTCAATCTCTCTGTTTCGTCTGATATCTATACCGCTCGCACGCATGCAACCATTCTTCCTTCTACATCGATCGACCCTTCCTCACCCCTCCCGCACTCCACAGACGACCAGTGACCAACGACGTAACTTCCATCCATCCGCGCGCCCACATTTGATTGCTCCTCCTGATCTTCATTCAACAACGATCGCTCGGATAATCCGTCCTCTCGATTCTTCCACGCTCGTGCTCCTTCATTGGCGTGTGCATACAACCACTTGATCAGATGGTCGACCTGCCAAGCCCCCTCCCCCCACTCCAGCGTCAATATTGTCCTCTTGTAGCTGCCCCACTTTCCAGCACCGACCCAATCATCTCCCTGGCTGCCCTATCCCCAACACGAAAGCATTGCACACCTCTCCGCATCCAACTCTAGCTCCAGCCTCTCCCTCCATAGCACCGCCCACACTCTCGTGTACTGTGTACGCCATCTTCCGCTTATGCTCAAGATCCGGCAATCGATGGAGAATCGTGTGGAAGCCCTGGAAAAAACCCTCACAACCATCAACACTCGCCTCGAGGCCCAAGATGAGTGGTTCACATCGATTATGACACTGCTCCGCAACATATAACCTGGCTAGCAGTTCGGGACTCGGAACGCATTTGCCTTGGGATCCCCAAGTGAATTGTCCCGGGAAGAACCCGCTTTGGAAAGATTGCACCTCTGCCTTACCCTCCCCCCCCCCCCTGCATCGACATCTCAAACTTCAACAGGGCAAGCCACCTGGGATGGATTGTCCGTGTTAAGCAATATTTTGACATTCATCAGACCATTAAGGCACAAAAGGTCTCCATGTCCCTTATTAGACTGCAAGGGTCCGCACTCCACTGGGTTCATTGGCTCCCATGATCCTCACTCGAACTCACCTGAACAACTCCAATTGAGGGACTTATTCGGTGCTATGATCACCGCTACCTCGACAATGCGATCGAACGCCTTTACGGGGTCCTCCAGAGAGGCTGCATTGACTCTTACGTGGATGAATTTATCGAGTTGATCACGCATATTCCGGATCTTCCACCCGACCACTACTTAGGCTATTGAATGTATTGTTTATAGCCTAATATCTGAGCTCGCCTCTGCATCCTCCATCCATCTACCATAACCAAGCCTTGGACCTCCCCTACTTATGAAGGATAAATTCCTTACGACCTCCACGGACCCTCATTCCACCTCTACTCCCTCCAAGCCGCCTACCAACCATATTTTACCCGTAATGCTAAATCTCCAACACCACCAGCACCTCGCCCACCTGTCGTGCGACCACGCAACAATCGTCCTATCCATCAGCGTCTTTCCAATCAAGGTATCGCAACTTCCTTTGAGAAATGTCACACGACAGACCTTATCATTTTTGATGGTTTGATACACATTTTCTATGCAAGGTTCCTTGCTACAATCCTTCATTTTTTTCCTTTTATGGTCCTTCGATTCCGAGAGGAGGAATTATGAATGGAAAGAGAGATGGAAGGACCTTACAGTCCGTTCGGTTCACAGCTTTTGACGCCAAAGAATTGGTTTTCCTTTAAATAAATCAAAATAACTGTTCGGTTCGTAGGTTTTGAGGGGCGTAATTGGAATTGAGCAAAACCTAGGGCTTTTATTTTACGCTAAGCCCAATTCTTGTCCCCCGGCTAAGTTTTTCTCCCGTGACGGAACTTCTCCTCCTCTCGCCGCGCCTTCTCCTCCTCTCGCCGCGCCTTCACCTCCCAGAATCTCGTCGCCGACAGTATGTTTGTGGTTATTTTCTTCTTCCTCTCCATCTTCCTCGCCATATGCTGCATTTTTTCATGCCCATGCTCCTTCTACAGTGCTGCAAGCCGGCGTCATTCCTCATGATTGTTGTGATAGTTCTGCAATCCGACGCCATTTCTGACGGCCGCCGCCAGTGTTGCATTCCGGCGCCATTTCTCTTCTCTCCAATCCCGTCGACGGTAGCCTTCATCATCAGTTTTTTATTTTTTTTTATTTTTTGGTTAAGCCCTGTTTTGGATATATACGATCTTTCCTGGTATGGTTATAGCGCACAGAGTTTAGAGGGGCTGGGATTTGGTGAGTTAGAGGAGGGGGGGATGGGGGATTTGATTTATTCCAGCAGTTAGATACATGTTGATGGAGGGGGGAGGCAGATACATGTTGATTGAGTTAGATACATGTTTGGAACCCATGTTGGGTTCCAAACATAGGTTTATTGTTTAGTTTTTTGTGATGGATTGAGCTAGACTTTGGTTGTTAGTTGATGGAGGGGAGAGGAAAATGGCTGTGGGATTTTTGTTGCAAGAGTGTGGGATGTTTCTAGAGTGTGGGATTTTTGTTTCAAGAGTGTATACAAGCTTCATGTGCAAATATTTACTTCCAAACCAGTTGGCATGAGAATGACATGCAAATTATTTACTTCTAATTACAATTTTTAATGCTCTTCCTAAAATAACTTTCTATTTTAGATGGATCCGCGGGAGTTGCGAGAGAAACTTATTAAAGAATATATCATGAAATGCGGGTATCTCACAGCACTCAGTGCTAGTTGGCTAGTATTAGAGTATGTTCCTTTGGAACCTGTAGATCATGAAATTAATACCGCACTAAGGTCTTCGTTACTTAGACGCATATATGAAGGTTCAGAAGTGAACTGCTTCAATATGTTGCGTATGGGTAAACAACCATTCCACGAGTTATGTCACATATTGTCTACTAGAGGACTAGTACAAGAAAGCAAATATGTATCAGTGAAAGAATCAGTTGGACTATTCTTTTACATTATAACACATAACAATAAGTTTCGCGATGTTGGAGTTACACATTTTCGATCTATGGATACTATTAGTAGACACTTCAATATTGTGCTCAGAGCGCTGCTGAAATTAGCTAGAGATTATATCAAGCTGCCAGAATCAAGATCAAATCATAGATGGAGATGGTTCGAGGACTGC
The DNA here is from genome assembly GCA_033032865.1 of Dactylorhiza incarnata. Taxonomy (NCBI): domain Eukaryota; kingdom Viridiplantae; phylum Streptophyta; class Magnoliopsida; order Asparagales; family Orchidaceae; genus Dactylorhiza; species Dactylorhiza incarnata. The sequence goes on along the minus strand of JAWHQI010000282.1, from coordinate 919,562 downwards.
ATTGGTGCATTAGATGGTACACATGTACAAGTAACTGTGCCCACCGTAAATCATGGCAGATATAGAAATCGGAAGCAAGTAATAACTACTAATGTGTTTGGTGTTTGTGACAACCAAATGAAATTTTTATATGTTCTACCTGGTTGGGAAGGCTCATCATCAGATTCACGAGTGTTACGCGACGCGCTAGAAAGAACAGATTAATTTGAAGTACCTATTGGTAAGCCTTACTTTTTGTTAGTAACATTTTATTCATTTTTCAAAAAAATCTACTAATTTATGACCAAAAAATTATATTAATGGAATAGGAAAGTACTACCTGTTGGATGCCGGTTACACCAATGGTCCAGGTTTTCATGCACCCTATCGATCAACACGTTATCATCCACAGGAGTGGTCAACACAAGGAAACAACCCGACTAATTATAAAGAATTATTCAATTTGCGTCATGCCAGAGAACGAAATGTCATAGAGAGAACATTTGGTTTGTTGAAAAAACGTTGGGCGATTCTCAGACAACCATCTTTCTTTAATATTAAGGTTCAGGTGCGAAGTATGTATGTATACATTCTTCTTTGCCTTGCGCACCAGATTCTAATATAATAATTATAATTGCAGGTGCAAATAATAAATGCATGTTGCGTCTTACATAATTTTTTAATCAAAAGGAGACTTAGTACTGATTCACAAATGCTAGTTGAGGTAGATGCTGAATTATTAGCTACAGAGGTTGCCGAAGAAGAAGAGATCTACGAATATGATGATAATATTAATCTGATACAGTCATCTAATGCATGGACACAATTTAGGGACAACTTAGCTATGGAAATGTTTGCAGAATATCAAGCTCGTAGTTAGATTTATTACTAGACATATGCTTGTTTATAATCTTATTTTACACATGGTTTATTATCTTTTTGTATGATCATGGTTTATTATCTTTTTGTATGCTCATGTCAAGGATAATATTATCTTAAGCCTTTCGGCTATTTGCAGATAATCTAAAATGGATAGAAATTCAGCAAAAGAAAAATCATACGTACATTGGACAACTGAAATGGATCGTACTATGTCCAGTGTATTGCTAGAGGAGCATGGTAAAGGTCACAAAACACTGAATGGATGGAAAGCGGTGGCATTCACAGCAGCGATTAAAGCAATGAAAGATTTACATAATTTGGACTTCACCAAGGAAAAGATCATGACCAGACTCAAGACATGGAATAAATATTACAAGGAGGTGTCCGCAGTGTTGGACACAAGTGGCTTCAGATGGGATTGGGAACGAAACATGGTGAAAGTTGACAGCGAAGAAGTATGGGCCAATTATGTGAAGGTATACTCATTTATCGCATTGTATAATTTTGTTTTAATTGTTTTACCTTAGTTCATGTGGAGTACTTATTCTGTGCAGGCTCATCCTACTGTGAAACACTACAGAGATAAGGTAATCATTAATTGGGCGGAGTTAGGGATATTATGCAGTAATGACAAGGCAACAGGTGCTTTTGCGGCGACAGCAAACGAGACGGTCAGTGACCTGAACAGAGATTCAGTGGGTGAAGAAAGTAACTTCGCAGCAGAACCTTCATCGGGTGGGAGCAGTAGGCAGAGGAAGAGGAAGGCAACTCCTGGAGAGTCAATCGCAGACGCCATTAGTAAAATGGCAAATAGTATGGAGCACGCAGCGACTGCAATCATGAAAAGCAACGAAACACCATTGGTTACAAGTTCTGCTCAAATCTATGAGGCACTTGCTCGTCTACCAGATTTGCAAGAGCTCGAATTACTGAAAGCCATGGATCTACTAGGTGCCAGTCAACTGAAGTTTGATACGTTCATGGCTCTACCAGCAGGCCGACGTGGCTTCACGTGCAATTCTATAACTTATGAGGGCATGACGATGTCGTACTTTTTAATTTTGTGCTTTTTATTAGAACATTTTCATGGTTGATGGATCTTTATTAGTTCATGTTGTTGCTATGTTTATGCTACTACGTAATATTTGTATAATTTCAGTGTTTTAAAATTTGTGTTCTTGTTAAGCCTGCAGTTTTTATATATTTTAAATAATTTTTTAAGTTTCATTCAATTCCTGTGGATGAATTCCATCCAGCATCCGAACAACAGAATTGCCCAATTCTAATTCTTGCAGTTCAAAACCTTCCTGCAGCCGAACAGCATAATTGGAATTCAGGAAAACCAAAACCTGCTGGTTTTCGTTTTTACTGAATTCCAATTCTTCAAAACCAAATCCTACGATCCGAACGGACCCTTAGGGTCCGTTCGGTATGTAGTTTTTGGCTTTTAATTTTTGGTTTTGGTTTAAGTAAATCAAAACTGGCGTTCGGTTGGCGGGTTTTCGGCTAGGTTTTGGAATTACTGAAAACCCACGGTTTTCATTTAACCCTACCGCCAATTCTTGCCTCATCCCTCCATTTTTGCCGCAGTTTTTGATTTCTCTTCCGCAGACCTTCCGCTCGACGCCTCGCTCGACGCCGCTCCCCGCGCCTCCTTCTTCTCCGGCGACCGACGACTGCTATATGGGTAATTTCCTCTTCGGTCGTCCTCTTCCTTGCTATATAGGTAATTTCTGGTTGAAATCGCAGAAGGAGGCTATGCTCGCCAAGTACACTCCGTTTGTAGTCTGCTTAGCGTCGAGGAAACTTGAGCAGGAGACGTTCCGGCACTACATTGTTCAGGACTTCCATTTTCTCAAATCATTTGCACACGCGTAAGCTTATGACATTACCCACCCGGATTATTTCAACTATTCTGCATCAGTGATACTTCAGCCTAGGGTTTAGATTCCATAATTCCTTCCTTGTGTTGTTCCTGTACATGGTGAATATAGCAGTACTCGTCAGTTTCTGCAAGTTTTCTTCACATTGGTAGCCCTATTCTTCATCTTCTTGAGGATTTCATCTTACAGGTAGCCCTATTCTTCATCTTCTTGAGGATTTCCTGCACCTATTCTTCTTCCTCTTCCATCTGTTGCCCTAGATTACCTGCGATTTGAACAGTTGAATTGCCCAAAACCAATTCCTGCAGCTCAAAAATTTCTTGCAGACGAACAACATAATTGGAATTCAGGAAAACCAAAACCTGCTGATTTTTGGTTTTACTGAATTCTAATTCTTCAAAACCAAAACCCGCGATCCGAACGGACCCTTAGGGTTTTTCATGTACATGTTGGCAAATATAAGAGAAGGAAAAGAGAGGGTTGATAGAGAATTAGATTAAATGTTTAAAACTTGATTTCCATTGAATGAGATTCAAAATCTAAAACTATGAATGCCTAAAAGTTCATTAAAATCTATTAATATATAAATAGAAAACTGAAGTTGAAATAGCAATCTGCAATTCCTACATATAAGAAACTGAGTCATGTCTTAAGTAAAAAAATATATTCTCCTGAGCTAAAGGGTACGGATAAATTAAATACAAACTAACCTCTAGGACCGCCCAGATTGGATAAATATGTATGCTCGTGTGAGTATGCATAAACCAACTATTTACTAGTATGCATTGACCATGGTAAAAACAACAGCAAAACCACCAAAAGCAAGGATGTTCAAGAAGAATCTCTTTAATTTGAGAAAACTAACAGTAAAATCACCAAAGACACGTTTATCTTTTAAAGGTCATACAAAGTATTCTATCAGCAATAGAAGAGATGATAAAGAAACTCATGAAGACCAGAATAGCATAAGCACCAACAGAAATAATGCAATTGCATAAATTTAGAAACATATGTATCAATATCTAGTAAATGTCAGGTGTGTACCATCTCTAAGTTTTTTAATAATAACATTAGCATCTGGCATTGTTCCAATGAAATACCCTCCAGGCTGAAGCAATGCTGATATATTGGCCAACGCTCTCCTTGCCCGTGCTTCAGTTGACCATGAGTAGTGCAAGGCAAACTGAGAAACTTACATGTCAAAATTATTGATGAGAAAGTCAACAAGAAGCAGCGGCAAAACAGCAAGAAAATTTTGCTGAAATCTAAGATTCATTGAGCAAGTGTGCACTCATTCAATTCATTACAACGATTCAGAATTCCAAAGCAAAGACTTGCCTGACAGCTGCATATATCGAACGGGGCATCATCACTCAAATATTCATCCAAGCGAGTCTGTCATTAAAGCAATATATAGCATGATAACAGCTTCTTAAATTTTCCCTCATTTAAAACCTAAAGCTAAAATCTAGAAGTTGTAATAAAGTACTTTAAGAAAGCATGTGCAGCTAATGTTCAAGCAAAATCTTGTTAACAGTAACTATGAGTTCATGAACAAACTGTGTTTTTTAGAATCTGAAATAGAATAATAATGCTCTTGGAAAGAAGGGCAACCAGTCTTACTCCATAAATTTAGATAAATTCATTTTTAAAGCCTTGAATTCCAAGGAAGCATAGCCATCAGTATAATGCAAAAGACTCTTTTAACAGACTGCTAAGGTAATATATATGACCATTCTCTGAAAGGTACAGTAAGAAGTATCAAGTCACTACCCCATAACAATCTGCACATATAAGTCTAGCAGGAAAAGAAAATTTTTTCCTGCGTTGTTGCTGATCTGCATCACCATTGTAACGGGTTCTGCAATCTCTTATCTGAACACAATGACAGTAAAATAGGATTGGCACAACATTAGTTGGTCCTGTAATGAAAAATATTAAGAAAGAAAGAATTCCACATAATACATTAGACAGCTAAAGTTGCTATCACCGGTAGCCACCTGAGTAAATTATTTTTATTGGTGTTGATCCTGGATTGTCTATATATATGTTAATTACAAAACCAAAAGGGAACAAAAGAACGGAAGCATTGAACTTCAATGAAAGTATTTAGCATGTAAGAGTATTGATTAAATTTTTAATCTCACGTCGGATATATGAAAATTTTGTTAGTTAAGAAATATCATGTGATTAGCCCTCATTCATGGACTTGAGCTTTTAGAATGAGTATGAATTTAACCACATGTACATATTTAGCACAGTTTTGGTCATCAATCGATTTCTGCTCCGCATGACGACTTCATATCGGTGCATGATATCGGTCATCAATCGATTTCTATATTGGTGCATGATATTTGATAATATTAAAATAATAATAATAATTCTGTTTGAGGAGTTTGGCTAATGTGGAGAGCTCTCACATGAGAGAGAGAGATTGTTAAGCATCTGAGTATTTATTTAGTCCCACACAGAATATATAAAAATATATGTTGATGTAGAAATATCATTTAATTAGCTCACATATGGGCTTAAGCTCTTGGGTTGAATATGGGTTTCATTACTGCTCTATGCCTCTATCTAACCTAATTTTGATCCCTCCTTTTATTTCAAGTCCCTAACAAGAAGGAATTCCATTGAGAGAGAGAGAGAGGGTGAGGTAGATGCATCCTTGAGTAAGACTCAAAGCTTGATCTGATTGATTTGATGGGGTTGTGGGTCCTCTTTGATTTAAGTAATATTGTTGGTACGTGAGTTGCATAATGACAAATGTTTCTTACTAATATCTTCTAACACTCTCCTGCAAATAGGGAATGAGTTGACCATACTCAGCTTGCTAAAGTTATCCCTGAAGGATACTTCAGTTATGATCACATCTGCTAACTGATCTATTAATTGAATGAAAGGAGTACAAATGACTTTATATTCTATCTTCTCATGTGTATGTTAACTTCATGTATTTAGTGTCATGTTGGAATGGGTTATGAGATGTAAATAATCATCTTGTTGTCACTTGTCACAGACTTAAAATAAGGGCAGAGGGGCTTTTCTTATAGAAGGCTAAAATCTTCAATAGAGAACCCAAATCATAGGCTCTTCACAAACAACAAGTGTTGTCGACATATATTCTGTCTTTGTTCTATATATAGTCAAAAGATTGTATTTCTTGAATCCCCGTGTGAAATTATACCATCTATAAAAGAGCATTTACCTGAGGTCGAGAGTATGTCTGTAGTAAATCCTGCAATAGTATATACCTCTGCTCTAAGTTGATTATAAGTGGTAGAATCAATGTAAACCTCAATTCTTATTTTCCTATGAGAAGAGAACCATATTCATCGATTCTGATAGGCATCAAAGGACATGACAGCTATCGTGATAGAGGAGCATGCATAAATTGGCAAAGAACCCAACTGCATATAATAAGTACTGTCTACTATGTGAGAGAGATGTTAATCGCTCAATCAATCTTTGAAAATTCGATACGCCTACAAGAAGTATCGTAAAGCACCAAGATTCCTTACATTAAACCCTTTCACGAAAACAGATTTTTATGAGAGTTACCTATTTGATATCATCTCACGTCACCCACCATATGCTTATACGATTAAAGTTGTCAACTTCATTTCTTTCTATTAATGAAGAGTGTTTCAACCCATGCAGTGCCTTCTACAGTTTGCATACCTAGTTTTCTAAATTTATTACAAAAAAACACTTCTCATCAAGTTATTGAAGATCTCAACCCTTATTTACAGCAGAATATAGAAACCTGGATAGTGATCATCTTGGCAACAAATGCAACGGTGTCTTGATAATTTATGCACATTGCCTTACTATAAATCTATTGGAAACTAAGCGATCATTGTTTTGTTCATTAATGCCTTCTTAATTCTATTTCATCGTAAATACTCACATACAACTCATAATTTTATTCCATTTCAGAAGAGTCTCCAATTCTCAAGTTTAGTTCTTCTTTAAAGTAATCATTTCTTTGATCATAGATTCTTTTCATTTTTAAATCTTTCAAAGCTTCTTGTCATCTTTCAAAGCTTCTTGTCCTAATGTTTAACCAAAGACATCTTTTCCCTTTTAATATAGCATAGATATATATATATATAAACTGATTTTCAGCACGCCATTATAAGATAAATATCAAACTTCCCTAACAAGCCATTTCAACAATAAACTATGATTTTCTCGACAATATCATGATTGTAGCTGGCAAGTTTAAACTCCTTATGCGCAATTTCCTTTCTCAATATTTCCTTCAAAGCCAATAATCCATTCCATGCCTATTTAGATCTCCAATGATTCATCCAACAAACAAAATGCAAGAATATACTGAAAGGAAATACGACTACAACAACGAAATACAACACAACCTAGGGTTTCAGGCACATATTTAGGTGCCAAGTGAAACTTGGATACACACAGGTAGAACATGAATGGGTAAATCTTTAGGTGACTAAAGATTACTTATAGAAGGTAAGTGTCAAAGGCAATTCCTAACTTAAGACAGCTTATTGAAAGAATCTACCAAACTAGATATTAACTAAACAAAAGTTCAAGAACTTTTTTGGACAAAAACAACTAAAAATTATCTTATCATATATGAATAGATAGAGTTGTAAGCAAAAATTATGTGAACAAACGAATCCTTAGGTGGAAGAAACTAGCAATCAGTATAGAACAAAGTCTATAAGACACTGTGACGCAGGACGGGTGTAAAGGCCTAAAGGGGGTGTGTGACCTAACGAAACTCTAATAAGTGAATGCAAGTATATGATGTATGGAATTCTAAAATTAATGCAATGCACATGCAATTATCCGACAAGTAATTGCAACAAAGTTATGAAATTAATCTAAGCAACGCAAATATGCATGATTGAGATTAGGCTTTATAGCAATGAACAAGTTCTAGCAACAATTAAAGTAAGATTGCTTGGACTAAATGTTAGGCGAATAAATTCTTCGAATAGATGCGTGGAAATTGAACAAACTGCAACTAAGTAATATCTCAGATCATATACAACTCAAGAGGTGTTCAACACAAAGTGTAATTGACTTTCCAATTAGAACTTACACAAACACTCAATACCAAATTGGGGGATTTGCTGCAGTTTTCACGCCTAGACAACCATTTTGGTGAACGTATGTTGCTGATTTCAGAGTTCCTAGAGGGAGGTTGTCGGTTGTGTTCATGAGGGACGAAGTGCTGCTAGACTGCAGCGGGTAGTTTTTTGGAGTGCTTGAGTGGAGTTGGAATGGTGCAAGACAGCAGTCGGCTGAAACAGGGGACTCGCCACAATAAAAGGGACGATGTAGACCGCACTGTTTTGCAACTTCTTTGGCTGGACAGTAGAGTAACTCCAAAAATTTTGCCAGGGATTGGTGTCGACTGGAGAGGGAAAACGAATGGAAGAGGCCCTGCACAATTGAGCGTTAGAGAGGCTAGGCAATCGTTTCGGAATTCTCGTTTCCATCCAGGGAAGGCTCGACAGATCACAGCGAGTCTCTAATTTAGCATCTGAGACGTCGTTCTCGCCCAGGGAGGAGACGCTGGCCTTCGACAAGCCTCGATTTCAACCCAGGGGTCGTCGTTCCTCTCCCGAAAGGGGTTGACATTAGGCCAGTAATCAAACCCGACAGTTCCAAGCATCTCAAAAGCAGTTATCAGACAGTTTTATGCAGTTGCCAGCAATTGTAGGGGGGAAATTGTGGAGGAGAGGGATGTTTACTCAAAATAGAGGATGGAGTCCACGGGTAACTAAAACAATTACTTCGGCACCATAATGATCACAATATTAAGAAATCTCATAAAATTCTGCAATCTCTGAAATGAACCCGAAATCCTATATTTATAGGCTAAAGGAAACAGCGAACAACTATGATTAGCCATTACTAAATACACATGAAAGATGTATAAATAATGTACGAAAAAAATATGAAAATACATAGGAAGTCTCTCGTCGACGCTCTGAACGCCTACGGACTCGGATCGTCCATACGACGACTCTAACTCCTCTTCTTAATTCTTACGAACGTGAACCCGAACGGGCTCCGATAAGGGTTGGCCCACCCGAAAACCATGATCCCCATCACACCGTCAACACAAATCGTGGTTAATAACTATTGAAAGCAGACAAATCAAGAAAGCAGAATGACCATTACAGTATGCACATGAGCTACAGAATAATGGGGAAAAATATATCACGTTATCAAAAGTAAAATGAATTTTGCAACCTAGAAACATGAATAAGGATGTATGTTGATAGAGTGATAGGCAGACATATGTCGCAACTCGCAAGTAAACAATTATCAATGCATAAAAAATAACACGACCTTCAGAAATAAAGCCTTTGTACACTTATATTATGGTACTATAGTTTATGCAAACTATTTAAGAATCGTACATGAAATGGACAGCAAATCAACATGAAGGAAAATAATAACTCAAAATAAGAAACTTACAGATCCTTCTGCTATATCAACACCAACATAATATCCAATTTGTGCCTTGTCCCATTTGATAAGATCACCACCCTGGGGACAAAAATAAGAAAAATGACAAATGAGAATAACATGATTTTGACAATCCATATTTTACACAATGAATAGATAACCAAAATTGAATGGAAAAAATATGGCTCTTTAACACTGAAATATGTAAATCAAATAAGTAAATTCCTTAATCTGATAAAGGAAAGATGATTATAGTCTTGGCTTAGCTCCAAACGACAAATATTTCAAATGTGGTTTCACCTTCGAAGAGCAGGATTCAAGAGAAAAAGAAATATTAACTAAACTGCAACCATATAGTTATGTTATAAGGATCTAAGTGTCAGCTAAGAAATTGGGCAAATAAATTTTGAGTATCAAAAAAGAGAATGATAAGGATGTGTAGAGATACTAGGGAGAATAAGATACACACACGCATATATATACACACACTGATGCAGGACAGGCGTCACACCTTCCTGCCACTCTGGCATCACCACCAGGGGACCCACCCTGGCATCTCACTAAGGCGGTTTTCATCAGGGCTGCAGCCCATACACCCCAACCAGCTCTCTCCCTCCCATCACCAGGAAACCGTTGGTTGTTGAAGCCCGGGATAAAACACCCAACCTCCTAGATAAGAGTCTTTCACCAGATCTCTCATCACCAACTGAGCTACAGCTCTGGTGAAAGACTCTTATCTAGGAGGTCGGGTGTTCAATCCCGGGCCACAACAACCTACCGTTTCCTGGTGATGGGAGGCGGAGAGCTGGTTGGGGTGTATGGGTTGCAGCCCTGATGAAAGCCGCCTTGGTGAGATGTCAGGGTGGGTCCCCTGGTGGTGATGTTAGGGTGGCAGGCATGTGTGACGACCGGTCAGATGGTGTCTTAGTGATGAGAGATCTGGTGAAAGACTCTTATCTAGGAGGTCGAGTGTTCAATCTCGGGCCTCAACAACCTACCATTTTCTGGTGATGGGAAGCGGAGAGCTGGTTGGGGTGTATGGGTTGCAGCCCTGATGAAAGCCGTCTTGGTGAGATGTCAGGGTGAGGCCCCTGGTGGTGATGTCATGGTGGCACTGTGGCAGGCAGGTGTGATGCATGTCCTGCATCATAAAAGTGCAAGTCAGTTGGTGATGAGAGCTCTGGTGAAAGACTCTTATCTAGGAGGTCGGGTGTTCGATCTCGGGCCTCAACAACCTACTATTTCCTGGTGATATGAGGTGGAGAGTTGGTTGGGGTGTATGGGTTGTAGCCCTAATGAAAAGCCGCCTTGGTGAAATGTCGGGGTGGGCCCCCTGGTGTTGATGTCAGGATGGCAGACAGGTGTGACGCCTGTCCTGCATCACACACACGAGAATGAGAGTAGAAAAGTAATATACTGAGAGAAAAAACTTAGTTCATTGGAATATAAATAAAGGACAGAAAATGCACCAATAAGACTACCAAATAGATGTAATCTACTAGGATGGGATAGAAAATAGTGTTAGGATTTCAATGCTTCTATGATTGATCGAACAAAATGAGAAGAAAATCTGCATAAAGTAAATAACACAAAGGGTTATATGTGGTCCGGAATTTCCTACGTCCAGGGCTGCCCTAGGATGTTCTTATTTCTTTTCTTATAGCTTCTTTCATGATATATGATTGCAAGATAGATGATCATTTATATATATGAAGTCTAAGGCAACCTAATCATGACAAAATTACCAAAATACTTGAATTCAAGGCATTACAAAAATACATGAATTCAAGTGCGTCAATCAGGGTCCACATCTCTAACAATCTCCCACTTGGAGATCAATCTTATAACAAACAATATATTCTCAAATATTGTAATTGACAATGTAAGCCTCGTAATGTTCTTGGTGCAGCATCTCCTTGCTATTACTCATTGAGGCCAACTAAGTCCATGCAGTTCCCCAATTTCTGGGCGGCAATCACCTTGGTCAACATATCTGATAGATTTCCTACACCAAAGAATCTTCTCCGGTGATAGGAATCCATCACTTATCAAACAACGGTTCTGATGATACCTCAACTCAATTTTCTTCGTTCTTGTATGTAATGTTGGATCCTTTGTAAGACGAATGGCACTTTGATAGTCACTCAAAAGAGAACTCCCATTCTGCTTCTTGTGAAACTCTTTTGGGAAATTCTTCAAGCATAACTCCTTTGGAAAATCCTTCAATCATAACTCCTTTGGAAAATCCTTCAATCATATATCATATCCTGCCAGCTTCAGAAGTAGTTATATAATTTGCTTTGTGGTTGCAAACAACACTTTTCTGAAGATTAAACATTGAATTCGTTGTTGTGCCGCACAAAGTGAAAAATATAATAAATCTTGCTCTTTCAATTGTTCAAGTCACCACCAAGATCAGCATTAATAAAATCCTGTAAAATTGCATCGCTCTTCTGAAACTGCAGTCTCACATCTAAGTGTCTTTACAGTTTCTCATAGCCATTTTACAGCTTCACAATGCTATATTTTATTGATCTAGCATATATCTACTCACAGCTACATTGCATGTGTTATACATAGTTTGTGGTACACAACAGAGCATATACCATATTACTTATTACCAATGTGTATGGTACTATTTTTTATGATTGCTCCTTCGAGAGTTTAAAGTGACTAGCCAACGGTATGCGCTTACAGTTTCCATCATGCGGACTGAAAATGCTAAACATCATGTTTCAATGTATTTCTCTCGGGATGACTCCATAATTTCTTATATTATATCATGAAGGATTTTAATCCAAAATATGCTTAGTTGCACTCAAGTCCTTCATTTCAAATTTCTCTAACAACTGTTACTAAGTTGTTAATATTCTTTCATGCTAGATCATACAACCAACATGTCATCCACACACAAAAGCAATCTAATATAACAATCATCAAGCCACTTGAAATAGCAATAATAATTCATCTCGCAACTCATGAATCACGTCACACATAAAGCCATCAAATCTCTACTTCAATACCTTGGACTTGTTCTAAATAATATAAACTTCTCTTCAACTAGCAAAGCAGTCATTTTGATCGCATTTATCTTGACAAGAGAGAAGATTTTTGTGTGATGTATGCCTTGCATTTGTTGAAATCCCTTCATTATTAATCTCAACTTGTATCTTTTATTGACACAAGACGCATCTTGGTCTTTCTACACCCATTTTTTATCTAGTAATTTGGTCAGCTCTCATGTTTTTTTTACTAGATAGAATCATCTACATTCAATGACTCTACAAGTACTCTAGTGCCCCACCATCAGTCTAAAGTAAATAATGCAGTGAAGAAGAATACCTTTATGTAGGCTTGGGAATCATATTAGATTTGCTTCTAAATGTTATAGGAATTGTTGGCTCTACAATAATGTCCTCAAGATTTTTTTAACCTCCTTGATCACATCGTCATCAAAAAAAATCCCAACGTGATCATATTACACGTCATTCCCTTGTCTTTAAATAATCTACTCTCATCAAAAGTAACAAATTTATTCCTTGTGATTTCCATTTATTGATCATCTTAAAAACAACATTAAAAATAGTCATATCAATAACCAATCAGTTACATTTTTACCGTTACAATTAAGTATATCTCAATTATCAGAATCAATGAGTGCATATGAACACAACTAAAATTTCTCAATTATAAAAAATAAAATCACTTATTATATCAATCTATTTATTACATGAGACTCCCCTCTTTATATAGAGTAGAAGAGGAGATATAATCTCCATTAGAAGATGCGGGACTAAATACAAGAGAGATGAAAAATCTACAATGGGCCCTTGTTTTGGGTTTTTACAATTGGGCTTTAACAATCCGCCTCAAATAGAAGCATATATATTAATCATTCTCAGCTTAGTGCACATCATAAAAAGATGAAGAAATAAGTTTAGTGAATATAATGGCGAGCTCTTTGTCTGGTGTTACAAATGGAGTACATATATGTTTATTGATAGGGGTGATATCGAGTCAATTCGATCGATTCGGATTCGGCTCGAAATCGAAATTTTCGACTCGAAATCAATTTCGAGTCGGCTCGAATCGACTCGAAATTGATTTCGATTTCGAGTCGAAATTCAGTTCAATTTTGAGTCGGCTCGAAATTAATTATTTTTTAAAAAATATATTAGATCGTGTAATGTTCATAAAGAAGTAATAAAAATCTCGCTAACCATCAAGTAATAAACATTGGGACTTTGTGTCTCATTGGGAATAAAGAAGTAATAAACATTGTCAATAAAGAAGTTGACCTCGCTGGGACCATCACATTGTCAATAAAGAAGCACGCTTTTCCTTTCCCGCAATTCATATTTCAACATCGTCTTGTTCCACCGCCCAGTAGCTGCATGCGTTCCTCGATTCTTATTCCGCAAATCTATACGCTGACACGTTGCACAAAGCCAATGCTTAATTCCTTTGCCAATTCACCTTACAGTTGCATGTGTTCGGCGTTCCTCGATTCGAGAAGCGAGACGAGAGGCGCCCCTGCCGCCTACCGCAGAGCCTATTTTAATTAAATTTAGACTAGAGTCACTAGGCTTCAATCGTAATTTTATTAAATCGAGGCGGCTCGAATCATAAACCAAGCGATTCATGTGTGGCTCGAAATTAATTTCGAGCCATTTTTTTATTCGATTCAGTTTGATTCGAATATTTTATTACGACTTCGGTCCGACTAAAATTTCGAGTGATTAACGAGTTTCGATTATTATGCTCACCCATATTCGTTGATAACTTCCTCTTTGATAAAGTGACAATCCACTTCTATATGTTTTGTTCTTTCATGAAATACTGGATTTTTAGATATGTGGATGGCAACTTTATTATCGCAGAATATAGTTGTAAGTTTCACCAAAATCTTTTAAAAGTGTTCTCAAGCATTTTGACTCACAAGTAATTGGAGTCATGTCTATGAATTCAGTTTCCGCACTTAACCTGGACAACACTGTTTGTTTCTTACTTCTCCAAGTGATAAGGTTTCCCCCAACATACGTGCAGTATTCTGAAGGAGATTTTTGGCCTCGCTTATCATCTGCATAGAGTGCTTCTAAACCGGCTTCAATATGTAAATGATTATTTCTTCTAAATAGAAGAACTTCATCAGAAGATCCTGTGATATATTCCAATATCTTTATTGCAGCTTCAAGATGCCACTTTCTGGGAGTTTCCATAAACTGACTGGCATTTCCAAGAGCAAAAAAGATGTCAATTCTGGTCACGGTGAGATAGATGAGCTTGTCGACCAGACGTCAGTAATGAGTAATATCCTTAAGAGGTGATGTCTCATCCCAAAGTCTGTCAGTGCCCAGATAGGCTTCGTACCAAGAAGACATGTTTCTTTAAGTAGATCTAGGGCGACTATATACCAAAGATGGAGAGAGTGACATATATAAAATTGCTCGAGCTAGAGAGAGGAAGACAAGAGATTTAAGTCAAGTTAAATGCATAAAGGATGAAACAGATACTGTTTTGACGGATGATGTGTCTATTAAAGAGCGATGGAAAAGATATTTTTATCAACTCTATAACGAAACAAAAGACAATGAACTGAACTTGGAAAAGTTAAGTAATTCGGAGTAGTATAGAAACATAACGTTTTATCGTAAAATTCAAGTATAAGAGGTAAATAATGCTCTAAAGAAGATGAAAAATGAAAAGAGGGTTGGGTCAGACGATATATCCATTGAAGTATGGAAATGTATAAGGAAAGAAGGAATTTTGTGCCTTACATGTTTCTTCAATAAGATACTGAAGTCAAAGAAGATGTCGGACCAATGGAGAGAAAGTATCTTGGCACATTTGTATAAGAACAAAAGAGATATACAAAATTGTGTTAATTACAGAGGAATTAAATTAATGAGTCATACCATGAAACTATGGGAACGAGTAATAGAAAGAAGAGTAAGACGAGAGACTAGCATCTCAAAAGATCAATTTGGATTTATGTCAGGGCGGTCGACCATGGAAGTTACACATCTCTTGAGGAGACTCATTGACAACTATCGAGAAGAAAATAAGATTTGCATATGTTGTTTATCGATCTTGAGAAGACTTATGATAAGCTTTTAAGAGAGATCTTATGGAGAGTCCTAGAAAAGAAAAGTGTAAATGTATCACACATTTACATAATCAAATATATGTATACAAATTCAGTGACGAGGGCGAGGACATCTGGAGGATTAACACATGATTTCTCTATCATTGTTGGCTTACATCAAGATTCAGTTTTAAGCTCATATCTCTTTATCCTAATCTTAGATGAGCTCACCGAACATACTCAACAAGTAATACCTTGGTGTTTATTGTTTGCGGATGATATCGTTTTGGTCGATAAGACGCGCGAGGGTGTAAATGCGAAACTTGAATCTTGGCGAGATAATTTAGAAAAGAAGGGATTTAGGTTGAGCAGGGCAAAGACGGAGTATATGGAACTTAAATTTAGCAGTGTAACTTAGTTGTTAAAAGCGCAAGGCGCACCAAGGCGCAAAGGGGTCTTGGATCCTAGGCTCAAGGCACAGGCACGCGCCTGACGAAGGCAAGGCGCAGCCGCATTCATTTAAAAAATAAGCATCAAACATTAGTTCATCTTCTTAATCAGATTTTTCATCTATTATACTCATTAATCATTCATTACTATGATTTATATCTCTAAAAGAATAAAATCAATATGGTCAATTGTATCATTTCCAAGTCTCAACACTCTATTATTTTCACAAAAACTAAATCATGCAAAATTATTGAGTTCTTACATTATTTTTTTCTTTCTTTTGTAAAAAAAAAATTTGCAACTGAAATCGCACTCAGGCGAGCCTTTTATGCTCCAAAGGCGCACGAAGGAGCAAGCCTTTGACCTGGTGAGCTTTGAGCCTTAGGAGCGCCTTTAAGGACGGATGACTACATTATTAAGTTGGGTGATCAAGATATTTCCCGCAGTTAGTGTTTTAAATATCTTGGATCGATAGTTCAAAAAATGGAGGTGTTGACAAAGATGGATACATAGAATCCAAGCAGGTTGGTTGAAGTGGAGAGGCGCATCAAGGATCTTATGTGATCGTAAAGTACCATTATAACTTAAAGGCAAATTTTATCGTACTGCAATTAGACCAGCGATGATCTATGGTTCTGAGTGTTGGGTAGTCAATTGTGTACATGAGCAAAAAATGGGAGTTGCGGAGATGAGAATGCTTAGGTGGATGTGTAGACACACGAGACTGGATAAAATAAGGAATGAATGTATCAGGGATAAGACAGGAGTGACACCAATTGCAAAGAAGATGCGACAAGCTCGACTAAGATGGTTTGGACACGTACAAAGAAGACCATTAGAGGCACTTGTTAGGAGTTGTGAGAGTTTAGTCACTATGCATGTTAAACGGGGGAGGGATAGACCAATAAAAACTTGGAATGAAACTATAAGGAAAGACATGATGTACTTAGGCATTAGTGAGATTATGACTAAAGATAGGGCACACTGGCGACAAAGGATCCATATAGCCGACCCCACTATAGTGGGATAAAGGCTTGAGTGTTGTTTTTGCTGTTGTTTAGGCTTGTATTTAGTGTTTTAGGACACCGGGCGTAACGGTCAATCATAGTCATTCACGTCAGGTGCCCAACCGCCCCACTCGTTATAAATAAGCGCGGAGGCTTTCATTTTGATCCATTGCTTGTATCGTGAGAGATTCCAGACCAGCAATCCGATCGTGGTGCGACGTCGCGAGACCCGGGGTGTGACGTCCTGGTTCCTCTTCAGTTATTCTTTTAATTGTTGATTTTACTATTTTCCGGTGAGCCCCTCCCACTCTGTTAATCCACGATCTCTCCCTCTCAACAGTTTCCTGCAAGTCCCCCTCCTCCACGTAACGGCATAACTGATTGATTCTCATCATCTCAGCCAAAATCAACAGGTCTGTCGTTCTTCGTTCCGCCTCCGGAGAGACCAAAACCGCTCGATTCCTTCACCCACATCGCAAACCGCATTCACAGTAGCCTCACCTGTTCATATTCATCCCATGCGCTCGACTGTTCCAGTTGACTGCTCACCAACTACCCTAAAATCGTGACTCCACCGCAACACCCCTCCTGGTTTTATCTTCTCAGTCGCCCGACTTCAACACCTCTTCTCTCTCCGATCGCAACCCAACCCCTTTACTGTCAGTCCGCAAACCTTCTGATTGAGTCATCTTCAACCTACATCTAACGGACTCCTCCCCATCGAAGCTTCTTCTAACCTAGTACTTCTTCTCTGTTTCCCAACTGCACCCCCCCCCCCCCGCACCACCACCACTTTGTAACAATTTCACTCACTACCTACTATCCAATTTCCGTGAAGTCTAGATTCTCCACCATCCTCAACCATCCAGTGGTTCTCCAGTCGCTCATGCCGCAAGCCCCAATCCAGGTCAGCATTCCTGCAGTCGAGTTTGACCCCACACAGTAGTCATCCGCCGTCATTTGTCCACTGCCGAGTCTCCATTGCTATGTGAGTTTTATTGTATTGTGTTTATTTACTTCTTTATTGAATATTAGAAAACATCACATGTTTGTTTGGGAATTCGACTCGTTTGTGTAGTTGCTTTCATTTTCCTTTTATCCTATTAAACTCATTTGTGAAGGTTCGTAGTAGAAAGCACCCCGTGCGTAATCGAACATAACATTGTTTGCTCACTTGAAATCCAATGTTCACATTGCAATTAATTTGCCGAACTTATATAAATATAGCTACTAAATTTTGTTTCCGGATTAAGGTGAAAATTGCCCATGCATCATTTAGGTTGGAATTGTTTGAGTTCACCGTGCATTATTCGCTTAGGATTGCATTAGTGTCGAAACAGACACGTCACATAACCCGTCCTGCATCACTTAGTCTTATGTTCTAGCTTATAATGTCACATCCTCGAGTTAACGTACGAGTTGATTGTTGCAATTGTACCCATGTTGTCCAAGGTCATGTACAAGGTGCCCATATTCAAACCTCATGTCGCTAACAAAGTACTTTCGGAAACCTGTCATCTTCCTCCTCCAAACGACTAATCATAGCAGGATCTAACTCACCTAAAGAAAATAAATTAAATTGAATCCAGGAATATACCTAATATTTTGCAAGTTCAGTTGATTTTCATTGCAGCCTTTATGAACACACCAGTCCTGCTCAATGTTCAAGGTTTGTATTAACTAGATAAAAAAATTCAAACTTACCTACAACAAAAGTATGCAATAATTTTTACATGGAGTTGATTGAAGATGCTCTAGAATTTAAAATACAAGAATAAATTGGATTGTGAACACTCACGATAAGAGAATCTCTAACTTTTTCAATAGACACACTGACTGACACATTATCTTGATGACGGTTGTTTATCTTATTCATCTTATGCTCTTCAATTTCTAATCATAAGGCCCTTCTTCTGAAAATTCTAACAGACAGTATTCCATCAAGTTTATTATTTCCTATAGTCATTAACCTATCATGTTTGGCCCGAAAATTGCTAATTATTTATTCCCTTGTCTTCAGTATTCAAAGCAGAATGAAGATTCACTCAGGGTTTTTAACAATTATCTTCTCCAGGAATAAATCTCAAACTTCATCAAGTTTCAACTTCTTCGGAGTGAACTGCTAACAATAGTCACAATTGCAAACCAACTTTACTTTAGGGTACGAAAGGTAATAAAATTAAGGGTTTCTTTTGTCTTCAACTTTGATTTTCACCAAACTCAATGAGTTGTAATCACAGCAAACTCATACATTCACCCATTTTCATATTAAACAACTGAAGCATCAAATGTACATTTTTAGTAATAGATGGTGCATGCGCAAAATGTCCTCTCAAACGACAAGTCAATAGCATCCAACAAATCAGTTCACAGGATCATGAGACGTAATATATAACATTGGAGGGAGTACTTCAAAAAGGAGCTAAGCCAAAATGATCATTCCCACAGGGATAATCCAACCGAAAGTTGCTCATAGAGCTTTTCGAGAAGGTTTTAAGTAACCTCTCTTGGGGATCTGCATCCCAGGGAGGCACCATTAGTTGTAATAGTTGTAATAGTTTAATCAAGTCAGACATTATTTTTAGTTTCTGTGAGTGTGTTTAGTCCCACATCTGTTGTGAAACTTAGTGTGTCCTTTTGTATTATTATAAGTATTTCCCTATGTGGATGCGGGTCCTAGACTCCTAGGCGACGCCACTGAAGATTCGCCCTAGGAGCCGCGTCTCCTCGTCGACGTCTGATCCCGCTGATGCCGCCGGTTTCTTTCTGATGTCGTGTTCTCTCGCTGCCTTGCTGTTGATCCCGCAAATGTCGCCGCCTTACTGAGTTGTTGTCTTTTTTTCCCGTCGCTGCTAACACCCAAGCCAAGGTTTTGCCGCCTCCCGTCATTGTGAGTCGCGAGTCGAGCATGGGAGAAGGAAGAAGAGGGGCTGTCGTTCCCTCTGTCATTGCTCCGACGGCAACCAGGAAGAGGAGAAGGGCTCTCCTCTGCCCATTTTTTTGTTGTCGTGTTCTCTCGCAGCTGTTGTGCCCCGTTGGTTTTGTGTTGATTCTGCAGCCCTGTGCTGATGTCATGCTAGTGGTGCTAACGCTTCCCTTTTTCCGTTCGTGATTCCTTGTTCCTAAGGAGTATCATGGGGGATTCTACGGGTTCTTCGCCGAGTGAAGTTATTTCACAGATGAGTGACCCTCAGCGGACTCATGGCCACTTCGGTTCGTTGAAGATCACCATCGTGCCCTTGGATGGAACTAACTACCTCGAATGGTCGCGTGCTGCTCAACATATGATACGCAGCCATCAGTTGTTTGGTTACATAGATGGGACTGTTAAGGCTCCATCCACGGATGACCCCACTTGGAAACGTTGGGACTCCGAGAACTCCCTTGTCGTGTCATGGCTTCTTCACTCTATGTCACCCAAGGTGTATCGCAGTTATATGTTGCTGGACTCAGCCTACGATATCTGGACCCGGGCTCGGGACACCTACTCCCAGATCGGTAGTTCCACTCAGATTTATGAGCTCACTCGTCGCATCTTGGAGCTCCGACAGGGATCTATGACGGTCTCCACCTACTTCTCTGAGTTTGAACGTTTTTATCAAGAGTTGGATTTCTTCCGCAGCCTCCTGTACGGCGGACGCCGTAAAATTGCAGCAAAAGGAGAGTCGTTACCGCCTGCATGTCTTCTTGATGGGGCTGAATATGGAGTCAGATACTGTCCGGACTCATATTCTTCACTGTTCGCCTCTTCCTTCTCTTAGGGAAGCCTTCAGCATGGTCCTTGGCGATGATGATCGTCGGAATAGGCGGAGCTGGAGCCTGGGCAGGAACAGGAGGAACGCGAATCAAAGGGTAAGGGGTAGGAGTATCTAACACAGCCTCACCCTAATCTCTCTCTCACATCTGTTCTTCATGTTCCATCTTTTCCCCGCAATTTACTTTCTATCAGTCATATTACTCACTCGCTCAACTGCTCGGTAACTTTTTTTCCCTGATTCTTGTGTTTTTCAGGAACTGGGTACGAGACGAAAAATTGGAAGTGGTAGAAACCATGGTGATTTGTACTACCTGGAACAACCAACATCCATCTCAAGCTTTGGCATCTGCTACCGTTACCCCTGAGGATGTTCGCCGATGGCATCTTCGCCTCGGGCATCCTTCTCATGTTTATCTACAAAAATTGTTTCCTGCTTTTACTCCTTTTATGAAATCTTTTGTGTGTAACGTTTGTGCTACATCAAAACATGTTCGTCATACTTCTGTACATTTATCTTCTCCTAGCACTATTCCTTTTTCTGTGATTCATTCTGATGTGTGGGGTCATTCCCCAGTGTTATCTTTATCTGGTTTTAAGTGGTTTGTTACATTTATTGATTGTTTTTCCCGGACTACTTGGGTTTATTTATTAAAGAAAAAAGTGAGGTTTTCACTTGTTTCCAAGCATTTCACAAAATGGTTCAGACCCAGTTTAATGCTAAAATTTGTGTTCTCTGTAGCGATAATGGGGGGAATATGATGATTGAGGTGTTTTTGGTTCCTATCTTACGAGTCATGGTATCTTACACCAAACCACTTGCGTTCACACCTCTACTCAAAACGGGGTGGTCAAACGGAAAAATAGGCATCTTCTTGAAGTGGCTCGTTGTCTTCTCCATACTATGCACCTTCCCAAATCTTACTGGGGTGATGCGGTTCTCACCGCTTCTCACCTTATCAATCGCCTCCCATCGAGAGTTCTGGCGTATGCTACCCGTATTGCATGTCTCTCGTCCACGTCTGTTGTCCATACCTCCCACTTACCCCCCTCGGGTCTTTGGATGTGTGCTTTGTGCATGTTCACTTACCCCATAAGGATAAACTTGACCCTCGGGCTCTCCGTTGTGTCTTTATTGGCTACTCCTCTACCACAAAAGGTTATCGTTGTTACCATCCTCCTTCTCGTCGTATCTACTGTACTACGGATGTTACCTTTCAAGATAAGGACTCTTATTATCTGACCAAAACTCACTCTCTTCGTCAGGGGGAGACTAGTGAGGGTGAGGCTGTGTTAGATACTCCTACCCCTTACCCTTTGATTCGTGTTCCTCCTGTTCCTGCCCAGGCTCCAGCTCCGCCTATTCTGACGCCCTCTATTCAGGTGTCTCCTCTTTCAGACCTGCCTTCATCTCTGGTGTCTCCCTTTCCTCACATATACCACCGTCGTAAGACAGGGAAACGAACCGTGAATGCTCATCCGCTACCAATGCCCGCTTCGGATTCAGGTTCTGGAAATGAGGAGTTACATGCCCCTAGTAGTTTGCCGGAAGGTACAGTTTCTTGTACCTAGCACCCCATCTTTATCATGTCTCTTATCATCATCTTACCCCTGCACATCAGTCCTTTGTGGCTTCATTATCCATGGTTATTATTCCTAATACATGGCAGGAAGCATTGGGCATACCTGTATGGTCTCGGGCAATGGAGGAGGAGATGTCTGCATTGGACAAAAATCATACTTGGGAGGTTACTTCTCTTCCCACTGGAAAGAGAGCTATTGGTTCACGATGGGTCTTTTCCGTCAAGAAAAATCAGGAGGGTAAGGTTGAACGATGCAAGGAGAGGCTAGTTGCTCAAGGCTACACTCAGACCCAGGGAATTGACTACCAGGAAACTTTTTGCCCCTGTGGCAAAGATGGACTCCATACGGACCCTTCTATCTTGTGTCACTTGCTTAGGTTGGGATCTTCACCAACTGGACGTAAAGAATGCTTTCCTTCACGGTGAGCTTGATGAAGAGGTACATGAAGTTCCCTCCGGGTTTTGTTCGAAGAGGGGCCGAAGGACTTTTTGCCGGTTGCGGAAGCGTTTTATGCATTAAAGCAGTCTTCAAGAGCCTGGTTTGGCCGGTTCCTTAAAGCCATGTTGAAGTTTGGATATGTTCAGGCCCAATCAAATCATACCATGTTTGCCCATAGGCATGAACAAAAAATTATGGTCCTCATTGTCTATGTAGACGACATTGTAATAACTGGTGATGATATAAAGGAGATTCGTAACCTCAAAACTCTTTTGTCAGCCGAATTTGAGGTTAAGGATTTGGGAAAGTTGCGATAGTTCCTGGGTATTGAAGTTGCTTGGTCAACCCAAGGTATCTTTAATTCTTTATATCTCAGCGCAAGTATGTGTTGGATCTCCTGAAGGAAACCGGAATGCTTGGGTGTGTCCCAGCTAATACACCCATGGAGGAAAACCACAGGATCAATGAAGACGGTGACGGCGATCGGGTTGATACTTCGAGTTACCAGAGGTTGGTTGGAAGACTTATATACCTATCCCACACCCGACCGGATATTACCTATGTTGTAGGTATCTTGAGGAGGTATATGCATGCTCCGAGGATTAAACATCAAGAAGCCGCATACCGGGTATTACGATACCTGAAGAAGGCCCCCGGTCAGGGGCTCTTATTCTCTCGGCATAGCCACCTGAAAATTGAAGTCTTCACTGATGCGGATTGGGCTGGATGTCTTGATGACAGAAAGTCCACCACCGAATATTGTACGTTTGTTGGAGGAAATTTGGTAGCATGGAGGAGTAAGAAGCAAAATGTTGTAGCAAGATCTAGTGCAGAGGCTGAGTATCGTGCGATGTCTCTGGTCTGTGAAGGCCTCTGGGTACATACCTTGCTCCATGATCTGGGGCTCCAGAATAATGGCCCCATCTCGCTATACTGTGACAATAAAGTTGCGATTAGTATTGTTCATAATCCAGTCCAGCATGACAGGACTAAGCATGTGCAAGCAAGCTTGCAGATGTCGGATGTCGGACTCATGTCGGTTTGGGTTTTTTATGTCGGATGTCGGATTGCGGGGGATATATCGGGGATATATCGGGGACATTTCAAAATGTCGGATTGTAATATTATATGTATATATATATTATATATCATAATATTTTTTTAATTAGAAAGTAATTATTTTATTTAATGAAGTATACACTAAAAATCATATTAGAAAATGAATCTACTAACAAGTGTTTAATCAATTTGTAATAAATAAGAAATGTTGCATACTTTCAAAATGTCGAAGTGTAACCAAAGGAGAGCTGCGAAGAGGACGAGAGCTGCGAAGAAGACGAGAGTCAGAAGCGGAGATTGGGGCAAGCGAAGAAGACGAGAGCCCAGAACGTCGTGAGGAGGACGCGGGGGAGATGAGGAGTCATCGTGAGGGGCAAACGTAGTATAACTATATAAGTATATAATAAAAACTAATTTAATTATAAAATTTAATAAAAAAACTTATTAATTTCTAATGGTCGCCATAACCCGCCATAACCCGCCATAACCCGCCATAACCCGCCATAACCTGCCATAACGGGCCGACATGTCCGACATGTCGGCAGCCATACTGGAAAACGCCATTTTTCTCATTTGTGTCGCTAACGTTGCGATTTCCCCTCAAAATGACATGTCGGCCGACATGTCGGACATGTCGGCCGACATCTACAAGCTTGTGTGCAAGTGGATCGACACTTCATCAAAGATCACCTGGATAAAGGAAATGTGGTTACTCCCTTCGTGCAATCCAAGGATCAACTCGTTGATGTGTTCACCAAAAGCCTTAGTTGTGATATGTTCGTTGATAATATTCAGAAGCTTGGGATGATCGACATTTACCGGCCGACCTGAGGGGGAGAGTTGTAATAGTTGTAATAGTTTAATCAAGTCGGACATTTTTTTAGTTTCTGTGAGTGTGTTTAGTCTCACATCTGTTGTGAGACTTAGTGTGTCTTTTTGTATTGTTATAAGTATTTCCCTATGTGGATGAATATCAATCATCGAAGTATTTCATTTCCTCTCCACACCATTTCCGTAGAGCATCCCAACGGCCCAATCCTGGAGGGTGATTATCTCAGGTGCCAATTCTGGTCATGCCTTTTAAGAAGGACAAAGCAGCACAAATGTCGCCAACGATTTGCGGCCCATGCAATGTACGCACATTAAATGCAGACATAGTATATTTTAAGGGTTAAGCAGTCCCTATCAAGACTACTGTTGGAGCTCGCCTTCCAAGGCGGGATCCAAAACACTAGGTTTTCTCTTGGGTACAATATATGCATGTAATATCAAAGCAAGTTGGATTTGGACTTTCGAACACCGACTTGCCTCATTTGGTTCGTGGAAGAGGAATTAACACTCATGGGTGAGTTCCTCCAACAATAAACAAAACCATCTTCTCGCCTATAAATCTCAATCCCGATCTATCCCTCTCTCTATTTTGGTTGACCCCTCTCAGACACTCTGGCCCTCCATTCGGTAAGTAATATCAAATCTGCATCCCACGAGCAATTCTAGGTCCAACAAATCATTTCTCGCATATATTTGATAACGCCTCCATCAGATCAGCAATCTCCTTTCATGTAGAATGTTAAAAGTTAAAGTTCCATGCAAATATAAAGTGAATCACACCTAAAGCTTGTCAATCCAACATGCATCAATCTCCCTACTTTAGCCGGAAATTTGACGAGAAGTAATGGTCCATACAACTTCCGATACAGATAATCCACAATTTGCATCTTCTAAGAACCAAAGTTTGTACCATTGAATATATTGATCCTCACCCTTCCTCCTCTTCTCTCTCTACAAACAATGCTTTTATATCAATTTTTAGGATTCAAGCGCATATACAATTACAACAACAACACTCAATCCTTTATTCCACCATAGTGGGGTCGGCTATATGGATCATTTGTCGCCATTGCTCCCTATCTTTAGTCATAATCTCACTAATGCCTAAGTACAACATGTTTTTCCTTACAGTTTCACTCCAAGTCTTTTTTCGTCTACCCCTCCCCCGTTTAACATGCTTAACGCCTAACAACGCCTAACAGGTGCCTCTAATAGTCTCCTTTGTACGTGTCAGAACCATCTTAATCGAGCTTCTCGCATCTTCTCTTCAATTGGTGCCACTCCTGTCTTATCTCTGATACATTTATTCCTAATTTTATCCAGTCTAGTGTGTCCACACATCCACCTAAGCATTCTCATATCCGCAATTCCCATTTTTATGTACATAATACACTCAGAACCGTATAGCATCGCTGGTCTAATTGCAGTACAATAAAACTTGCCTTTTAGTTTTAATGGAACTTTACGATCACATAAGATCCCAGACGCGCCTCTCCACTTCAACCAACCTGATTGGATTCTATGTATCACATCTTTACCTACACCTCCATCTTTTTGAACTATCGATCCCAAATATTTAAAACACTCACTGCGGGAAATATCTTGGTCATCCAACTTAATGACGGAGTCATCCGTCCTTACACTACTAAATTTAAGCTCCATATACTCTGTTTTATCCTGCTCAACCTAAAACTCTTCTTTTCTAAAGTGTCTCGACAAGATTCAAGTTTCACGTTTACACCCTCGTGCGTCTCATCGAACAAAACAATATCATCTACAAACAATAAACACCAAGGTAATTCTTGTTGGATATGTCCGGTGAGCTCATCTAAGACATGGGTAAAGAGATAAGCGCATATACAATTATTAGAACAAAAAATAGCTAAAGTTAATAGGACTAGGGGTTTTACATGGTGAGGAATTTCCAACTACCACAGTTGTACTGGAGTTTTCTAATTGTGGCTAAAAGTTGTTGTGGGGCTGCTTCCACAAAGTACAGTTACCATCTCAAGTAACAATTTTAAACTTTTGTACTAAATAGTTAGAAGATTACGGAATATAGAGATCTTGATCTTATTTTTATTTCTTAAGCTAATTTTGTATATAAGTGTTTCAAGAATATTAAGGAAAATTCTAACCTTGCCACAAGCCAAATCAAGAACAGCATCCCCCTTGTGTGCATAACGCTGAATGAGTACACTTTTAATCTGTCAACCATTGGAATATAAAAATGTAAAGAAATTTATCCAAAACAAATAAAAATATATTAACTGAGAAAAAATGCATTTGAATAGCAACACAAAAGAACAAAAGCATCAAAAAATAATATGGTTTCTGTTAGCGAAATCCATGTAATAGGCCCATGTACAGGCCAATTTAGATCTTCTTCTCTTTAGTCCCACACCTTATATAGGTTTTTCTGTCTCACTCTCTCTCCTATATATATGTATTCTTCCCTTGTATTTATACACAAGAAATATATATATAAGTTTTGGGGACTTTGAACATGGTATCAGAGCCAGGTTCAAAATTGCGGTCTCCCATTTTTAGACCGCCCCTTCCCCGTGACGAGCTCTCGCGGTCTCACTTTCTGAGACCGCTTCCCCCTTGCTGCCAGCTCTGCCTCTTCCCGCTTCCTCTCCTCTTTGGCTCTCTTATAGCCTTCTCCTCCCTGACACGTGGGACCCGCCCCTCCCAAGCCCCTCTCCCGAGCTTTCTTTGATCCTGCGGTCTCCCGAGCTTCTCCTCGCAGCATTTCTCAAAGCTTCTCTTGCGGTCTCCAACCGCCGAACTCCCGTGCTCCTCCCGCGGTCTTCTCCTGCAGTCTCTTGCTGCCTGCGATCTCCAACTGCGAATTCCGCCTGATCGCAGCTCCCTGACATCGGTCTCCATCCACTGATCCCTCTATGGTCTCGCAATCGATCTCCAACCACGCCGCGAACTCCCAATCGATCTCCATCAGGAGCGATCGCCGTTCCAGACCGCCGCTCTGCCCGCTACCCGTTGCTCTTGCGGTCTCCCCAGACCGCCGCTACCCGCTGCTCTTGCGGTCTCCTCAGACCGCCCCTCAGCCCGCTGCGGTTTCCTATCTACCAAAACCACCTGGTCTCCCTGCTCACGGTTTTCTCCTTGCTGCTTCAGTCGGCCTCATGGGTTCCTCGGTAAACTCCTCTGAATTGCCTGCTGCTCGTATAACTCCTTCTCCGAACTCCGCGATGAGCTGCGGATCACCACTATTTCCTTGTCTGGTAAGAAAAACTTTGTGCCTTGGGTGCACTCTGTTCGCCGGGTCCTTCAGGCCAAAGGACTCTTGCTTCATCTCACGCAGGCCCCTCCCTCCCCTTCTACCGACGATTGGCTGCGGAACGACGGTCGAGTTCAGACATGGCTTCTCAACTCCATGGATGGTGAACCCTACCAAATGGTCATGTATCACGAGACGGACAAGGGCATGTGGGATGAGCTTCATTCCTTGTATTCGGGCAAGGACAGCCTTCAGCACCTTTATGACATTATTACTGATCTTCAGGCCCTGGATACGGGCGGGGCTGCGGACATGACCTCCTTTGTTGTTTGGGCTAAGGGTCTTACTGAAGCATGGATTCAGCATCAGCCATCCACCACTGATCTCGCGACTCAACGGACTCAGAGGGAAGCCGTATGTATTGCTATGATGATGGTCTGTGTTCCTCCACATCTGCACAGTGTTCAAGCTCAGATACTCTCCTCCACTACCACCCCCTCCCTTCATGATGTTTGCTCTATGTTACAAGGGTAACTCCTCCATCTGAGACTCCCACAGCTTTTTCTCCAGTTCTTCTTCAGCAACCTCTCCTGCCCACTCCTCCTCCTGCTCGTGGCTCTTCCACCAGGGGAGGACGCCACCCGTCTCGGGGACGAGGACGTGGTGGTCGCTCTTCTTTGAAGTGTACTTACTGCTCTCGTGAGGGTCATCTAGAAGCTACATGCTACCGTAAACATAGTCTACCTCCGCATCTGGCCGCCTCCGCTACTCCAGCTCCTTTTGCTGCCCCTGACACTTCCAACTTTGGTGCACCTACTCGCCAGGAATATGAAGACCTTCGCACTCAGTTCCAGCAGCTCCAAGGCAGTATTGATAGGCCATCTGGCTCGGTTGCCTCTTTCTCTACTCAAGGTATAACCTGTCTTTCTTACAGCTCTCACTAGATCGTTGACTCTGGAGCAACTCATCATATAATATCTCAGAAACCGCCTCGGTATTCGACAACCTCTCACCCGCCATCTATTATTGTTGCTAATGGGGACACTACCCCGGTCTCTGTTGCTGCTGATCTCCACCTCACTCCTACCTTGCTACTCTCCTCAGTCCTCATGTTCCGGGCTCCCCGTTTAACTTGCTTTCTGTTAGCCAGTTAACACGGGATCTTGATTGTTGCATAACTTTCTCTCCTTCATCTTTTGTTTTGCAGAATCGTCGTACACGGAGTACCATTGGTAGCGGTCGGCTGACGAATGGGCTATATCTCTTGGATCTCCCACCTATCAGTCTTTCTTCCATCTCCACTTTTGACTGGCATCGTCGTCTTGGGCATGCTCCCCTTCCGGTTCTCAAGAAAGCTCTCCCTGGTGTTTTACTCCAAGAGTTCACTTGTGAATCGTGTATCTACGGCAAGCAACATCGAGTTTCTTTCTCTCCTTCTTGTACCCGGAGTGATACTCCGTTATCTTTAGTTCATTCTGATGTCTGGGGTCAATATAGGATCCTCAGTGTATTTGGACATCGCTACTTTATCACTTTTATTGATGACTACTCGTGTGTTACTTGGCTTTATTTTCTTCATGATCACACTGAGATAGCTTTTGTGTTTTGTGCCTTTTTATCTGAAACACGTACGCAGTTCTTGACGCCTCTTAAAATACTTCGCACCGATAATGTCCGCGAGTACACAGATCGGTCCTTCTCCGCTCTGTGCTCTGACTTCGGTGTTATCCACCAAACCTCTTGTGCCTACACACCTCAACAAAATGGCGTGGCCGAACGGAAAAATCGTCATCTTCTCGATACTGCTCGGTCCCTCGTGTTCCAAATGCAGGTCCCAACAGAATTTTGGCACTTTGCTATTGCAACTGTTTGTCACCTCATCAATCGCATGCCCTCATCCGTTCTCAGCTTTGCCACTCCACTAAGCCTTCTTCTTCCTTCCACTCCTCCTTTCCCCCTCACACCCTGAGTTTTGGGGTGTGTATGTTATGTTCACAACCTCGGTCCGCCAGCAGACAAACTTGTTGCTCGTGCTACCAGACAGATGTTTGTTGGCTACTCTTGAACTCAGAAGGGCTATGTGTGTTATTCTCCTACAACAGGAAAAGTGACTGTCTCGGCCGATGTCACCTTTTGTGAAGATCAATCGTTCCACCTCTCCCCCTCTCCCCAATCCATACCTTCTACTATTACTCGTCCTATCGTTCCAGTCACGCCTTCCTCTCCACCGTCACCTCCATCCCCGCCTTTGATCCATCCGCCCATTCGCTACGTCTATTCTCGCCGTAAATCCAAGGATATTTCCCTACTGAAGCCGTCTGTTACAGATGACACACCGCCCGCGGTTGATCCGGCATCTTCCTCTACAGCTCATCCAATGGCTAGCTATGTGTCTCTACACCGGCTCTCTCCACCCCTCCACCAGTTTGCTACTTCTCTTTTCTCCATCTCTATTCCTAACTCTGTGCAGGAGGCGCTTCAGCATCCGGGGTGGCGAGCAGCTATGGAAGAGGAGATGAATGCCCTCTGGGCTAATCACACCTGGGAACTGGTTCCCCTTCCTCCTGGTCAACATTGTGTTAGTTTCAAATAGGTCTTTGCTGTCAAACAGAATGCGGATGGGACTGTTGATCGTTTAAAAGCCCGTCTCGTGGCCCGGGGCTTCACTCAGCAACAAGGCTTAGATTATGAGGAAACTTTTTCTCCAGTAGCAAAATTCAACACTGTTCGTGTTCTTATCTTCGTTGCTGTGCACCGACGTTGGCCCCTTCTTCAGCTCGATATTAAGAATGCATTCCTTAACGGCGATCTGAAGGAAATTGTGTTTATGTGCCAACCTCCCGGGTTTGAGACCACGGGGGAGTCTCGTACTGTTCGCGTTTGTCACCTTCTAAAGGCTCTTTATGGTCTCAAACAGTCACCACGAGCTTGGTTTGATAAGTTCTGCACGGTTCTCTTAGCACTTGGGTTCACTCGGAGCTCCGCCGACTTCTCTCCATTCACCAAGCATGGACCAATTGGCACTGTAATCCTTCTTGTCTACGTTGATGATATCCCGATTACTGGCGATGACATCTCTGGGATACAACAGCTCAAAGAACATCTGAACTCGGCCTTCCGACCAAGGATCTTGGAAATCTTAGATACTTCCTTGGGATTGAAGTCGCCCGACGACCCGATGGGTTGGTTATGTCCCAACGAAAGTACTGCATCGACTTACTTCATGAAGCAGGATACTCCGGGTGCAAACCTGCGGATACTCCTATGGATGCTAATCAAAAATTGTGTGCTGCTGGGTCTGATTCTGACCAGCTTCTTGAGAAAACAGAATACTACCGACGATTGGTTGGGAAACTGATCTACCTAACGGTTACTCGACCGGATATCTCGTTTGTTGTTGGTGTTGTGAGTCGCTTCATGCATACTCCGCGCACTTCTCACCTTCAAGCTGTTGAGCGTATTCTCAGATATCTAAAGACCGTTCCGGGACAAGGCCTTGTCTACAAACCATCCAACTCACCATCTCTTCTTGCGTACTCGGATGCTGACTATGCTGGGTCTCCTGATGATAGGCGTTCCACGACTGGTTTTTGCACTTACTTTGGTGGACACCTCATAACATGGCGAAGCAAGAAACAGACTGTGGTCGCCCGCTCCTCGACTGAGTCTGAATACAGGGCTATGGCTGCTGTTGTGTCAGAATTAACATGGCTTGAGAGACTTCTTGGTGACTTGGGTGTCACTCTTCCTTCTCCGACAACACTTCGGTGCGACAGTCAGGCTGCAATTCATATAGCCAACAATCCAATGTTTAATGAGCGAACAAAGCATATTGAGGTTGACTGTCACTTCATCAGAGAAAAGGTTCAAGCGAAAAAGGTAGAATTGGAGCATGTTCCTGCTGCGAGACAAATTGCTGACATTCTAACAAAAGCTCTTCATCGGCCACTATATCTCCAGTTCTTATCCAAGCTTGGTGCCTACGATTTGTACGCTCCAGCTTGCGGGGGAGTGTTAGCGAAATCCATGTAATAGGCTCATGTACAGGCCCATTTAGATCTTCTTCTCTTTAGTCTCACACCTTGTAAAGGTTTTTCTGTCTCACTCTCTCTCCTATATATATGTATTCTTCCCTTGTATTTATACACAAGAAA
Organism: Dactylorhiza incarnata; assembly: GCA_033032865.1. Classification (NCBI taxonomy): domain Eukaryota; kingdom Viridiplantae; phylum Streptophyta; class Magnoliopsida; order Asparagales; family Orchidaceae; genus Dactylorhiza; species Dactylorhiza incarnata. Next base: position 887,753 of record JAWHQI010000282.1, on the reverse strand, counting down.
TATATATATATATAAGTTTTGGGGACTTTGAACAGTTTCAAATACATCAACATAGCCCTATCTCAACTATTTGGAGTCGGCTTTCTAAATCTTCATTTTTCAATCGTTCACGTCGACTGTTGCTTGAGGTGTTAAATCTAAAGTTCGAAAATCATCTTGAATAACTTTCGTTCAAATAAATTTGGGTTAACCATTTCCCCTACCTAATTCTTCAACTTTAATTTTATTTGTTCTTCTCCCACTTTTTTTAATAATGGATCAAAGGTACTTAAGCATATCCTCATTAAGTATCTTTACCTTTTCATAAAACAATTGATGATTGTTAATATCACTCCTACTAAAATTACATAATATTTAGTCGGTCTTTGTTCTACTAATTCGGAGTCATCTATCTTCTAAACAATATCTCCATTACTCTTTTTTACTTAATTTGGTACATGTATTACTAATTATAATTATTTCATCAGCAAATAGGTCATTAGGCAAGGTTCTAAGTACGATTTTGAAAATAATCATAAAATTAAGGAAACAAGAATAATGAAGTCTGAGATATCATAAAAATGCACACAAAAATTCAAAAATGACTATCTGAAAAGGAAAGTACATGTAGAGCAAAGTATTTCAACTCTGACACTCATCATGAAACTCATCCCATGTCAAGGATATTATACCTACTTACCTATAATGCAAAAAAGATCAAAAAAGTACGCCATTGTATTTGGTACGGGCTTCGCTCCAGGTTATTATCAAGTGGGGCTTTATTACTGTGGTATTTTATTATTGTTGTCTTTTATTATGTTGTCTTTTATTATGTTGTCTTTTATTGTTGTCTTTTATTTATTAGTGGTTGGCGGTTAGAAGTTAGGAGTTGTCATTACAAGGTCTTGTAAGTTTATTTAAAGGCATATGTTGTTGGTATAAACATCAAAGAAGTTAATTCTACTTCCCTTGTCTTCAAGAGGTCTTGGTAGCTCTCTCTCTCTCTCTCTCTCTCTCTCTCGAGCACGTCCCGCCTAGGCAGCCGCGGTTCCGGCTTCATAGTATATTTTGCCACTGTCGTTCCCGCCTTCGGCCATCCTCCAGCAACTCTACCGGTGTTATACGGCGAGACCGTATCAACTTGGTATAAGAGCGTCCTCAATCTTTATCTTCCACTGCCGATCCCACTGGCCCTCAAAAAAAAATCCTTTTCATTCTTGTTGGTTTCAGCCTCTATTCTCTTTCCATGAACTAGTCTCCTTCCAGTTTACGTCAGTGACAGGCAGAGCTTCGAATCTTCGTCTTCCAGAATTGCGAAAGCATTAAGACTCTGTGCCCGTAGATCCGCGCTTCCGATTTCACCAACAAGCAACGACGACTCACAGCGCGTCGTCGACACCTCACCAGTTGTCGTTGATGCCTCACTACGCATCATCGATGCCTCACCGCATTGTTGCTTCGGCTTTGACGCCTCACCGCATTGCTATTTCGAATTTGACGCCTCACCGCGCCTGCTGCTTCTATTTTGCCGCACCTAGCAGCTCGTTATCGGCACCAGGGTTGTTGTCCGGTCTTTTCCTACTGATCTTGCTGTCATCGCAGGTTTGCCTACTCCAGCGCCTCCGACCACCGGTCGGCCTCGTGGACTCCGAGAAGAACACAAAAGAGACCTTCTCCAGCCATCATCTTCCTCCCTTTTCGTCTCTGCTTCGATCCAATGACCTTTTGTTCAACATACGCAGAGGAGCGGCCCATGCCATCAATTCCACGAGCCTCCCTTCCTCAAGTCGCACGCACGTCTCTGCCCTTTTCGATGTTACAGCCACGACAAAGTTTCGAGCCTAGCATTTTTCGATCCCTGTGCTTTTTGAGTTCCTTTAAGACGCCTACAACTGATATTTTGTGTGGAAACATAAGGAATCGTCGCGAGTCTCACAGCCGCTCGCATATTCAAACTAAATCGGAGGAATTGAGCCATCCAGTCACCCGCTCCTTATCTCGAGCTACCTCCAATTTATCTAGGACTGTAATCCGCATTATGGGGGACTAGCCGGATAAAATAAATACAATGGGGGATATAATGCAAGCGTTCATGACATCCCAAGAAGCGCGCCTTCGGAAGGCTTACGCACCTCATCGAGAAGACATTGTCACGCTCACCAACAAGCATAATGATCTGAATGTCGCCATTCCGGTCGTTGCTACCCCAGCTAATGATCAAGTTAGTAGCATTCAGGCACCTCCACCTCCACTTATACGTCATGTTCCACCAACCCTCGTACGACCTGAAGCTATTATTCGGCCATGCTACACCAAGTTGGAATTCCCAACCTACGATGGGAAGATAAATCCATTAGGTTGGCTGACTCGGTGCGAGCAATTCTTCGGTCGCCAACAAACACGGGCAGCGAAATGGATTCATCTGACATCCTTCCACCTTCTCAACTCAACTCAGCTTTGGTTCGCTCGTTTGCACGTCGAACAGACAGGGATGACATGGGAGGCCTTCAAGCGGCTCAGCAACCTGCAACTCAGCTCCTCCCATCCGCGACAACCCCCTCGGCGCATTCACGGCGTTACGACAAACAGAGTCTGTGGATGCTTATCTGGAGCAGTTTCAGATTCTTCAGGCGCCCGTTACGATAACCCCAAAGATGCAAGCCACCATCTTTACGATCAGCCTTCACGAATGACTGTGCCTGGACAAATAATTCAAGGCTCCTCGGGACTTGGAGACTTCTATGGGTTGGACAGGCTATACAAGCGACAACTTTAGCTGGATCTGGATACTTATATACTTCCAGGCGCAAGGACTCAGGACGGTCGACCCGTCACCCGGGGGTACCCAAATCACATGTATATGTCGGATGTCTCGTGCGGAAATGTTAAACGGGGCACAAAAGGATTGTGTTATAATTGTGATGATCATTATACTCGCTAACATCGCTGCAAAAGGATCTTTTATCTGGTCGTGGAGGGCTCAGATGAGGAGGGAATCGGATAATGTCACCACCAAATTCGAACTCCTTTGAGCTTGAGGTCAAGCTCATTTTGAACGGTGGAAGTGATGTACCAATCTCCACGCTCATTTATTATCAAATGAGGCTTTATTAGTGTTATCTTTCAATACGTTGAATTTTATTGTTGTCTTTTATTTATTAGTGGTTACAAGTTAGAAGTTAGGAGCTATCATTATGGGGTCATGTAAGTCTATTTAAAGACATAGGTTGTTGGTATGAAGCATCGAAGAAGTTAATTCTATTTCCCTTGTCTTCAGGAGGTTTTGGTAGATCTCTCTCTTTCTCTCTCTCTCTCTCACACGACCCACCTAGGCAGTCATAATTCTGACTCCATAGTATCCTTCGCGCCCTTAGTTATTAAGGCGCGCGCCTGAGGCGTCGGCCGCACCAGGCCTCGCCTCTGAAAGGCAAAGGAGGGTGAGGTGCCCCAGGCACGCCTTGGCGTGCGTCTCGGGTGTGCCTCGAGTGCGCCTAGGTGTGTCTTGCTTCATCAACAACATTTATTGGCTCAAAATTATCTACATTGCCTGAGACACTTGGATAATGGCTTCATATCAGAGGTCCAATGCTGCAAAAATGTAACAAAGGGATTAATGCCAGTACAAGACAAACAACAACACTCAAGTCTTTATCCCATTATAGTAGGGTCGGCTATATGGATCCTTTGTCGCCATTGTGCCTTATCTTTAGTCATGATCTCACTAATGCCTAAATACATCGTGTCTTTCCTTATAGTTTCACTGAATTTGTCTTTTTTAAGTTGTCTAGTTCACTGAATTGGGGGCACAGTTATTTTCAAAATCTAATTTTTTTAATGCTAGTTATTTTTTGGGGTGTGATATATACAATTCTAGTGTATTGATATGATGGTAGATTTAATTTATGTGTTTTTTGTGTTTAAGCTATATTTTATCTTTTTTCATTTTTGCGCCTCGCGTGCCTCATGCACGCGCCTGCACCTAGCTCCAGGACCCCTTTGCGCCTCGGTGCGCCTTGCGCCTCGGTGCGCCTTGCGCCTCGGTGCGCCTTGCGCCTTTAATAACGTAGTTCATGCCCATCATCCTTGCCTCTGGTCACCTCCGACAACTCTACCAGTATTAAAAGGCGAGCCCCTGTCAGTCATAAAGTATATTACAAAGCAAAGCAGGTAGAATTACGAGGAAAATTATTAGGTACGAGCATGAAAAGGCAAAATAACCTAGCTGTAATAAGATACATTTTGAGGAGAAATAAAATACCCAATTGTTAAGCTTCTTCAAGTGTATGATAGGGCTAGCCTCACGTTCTTCCAAAGTTTGATTTGACCTAGCACTGTAATGATCAGCCACCTTCCGGGCCTTCCTCGTACTCTCATCATCAAAACTAGAGGACTCACCTAAAACAAAGAAAAAATATAATTAAAACAAACAAAACCATTTCACCAATAAGAGGGAGAAAGAAAACCCAAGAAGCAAGCATGTGTTGGATCTTATAAGCTTTGATTGGAAGTTTAAGAAAGAAAGGAAATGTTTCGAATAAAAGAAAACAAAATCTTTTCAATGAAATAAAAGAAAATAAAAAACAGTGCTCTATCTATTTTAGTGGAATTACAAAAAAGAAAGACAATTATACATTTCATTCTAGAAACAAATGGAAAGAAACTATATATTTATAAACTATTTTACATATATAATCTCATATAAAAAGGGATATATGATGAATGTATATCTCCTATTGTATTAAAACAATAATAATTTTGATAATATTAAGCACTTGATAAAATTTTAACAATTTACTTTTTTATTTATATATTATACAAAAGGGAACACTCATTTGTGGTTTCACATTTTGAACTTACCCATTTTGCACCCATTCATCCCAAATATTGCGCGACCCATTTTATTTAAACTATTTTTTATGTAGATAATTAACTCGACATCCTATAAATAATAGGATTAACATATACGGTACACAAGGGACACCATGCAATGGATGGTCCTCGTCAAATACTGTGGGTAGTAGATATTGTGCGATGGCTAGATATTGTTGTCGTCGGACAGAGTGCACGAGGGGGTTTGTACCCTTACCTTTGGTTATATAAAATAATAATGATTTGTATCACATTAAAAAATGAACTTGAAGAACTTATCAATACCCTCTGTGCTTGTTTTATGAGAAAATTAAAATCCACCATATAGAGGGTCTTGTTCTCTTCTCTCACATTCCTTTGATCTTTCTCTAAATTCTAAATCCCAATCAAAGCATTAGTTATAAAAACACTACGAATTGGGAAGAGATGTTGCGAGGATTTTTTATCACATACCCAACGAGGACCATTTGCGCTTCGATTGAGAAGAATCATAGGAAGATGGGGCAAGTTCGTTGTGTCCTCGATTCATGCTCCCCAGAAGCAAAACTATCAACCACAATCAAAGATGATGAACACTGTTGAATTCATCAGAGGAAACGAGTATAAGCTAAATTCAGGAGAGATGAACACTGTTGAACTCAGATAAAAGGATTATAAGCTAATTGCAGTAAAAAATACACTCTGAATCGATATTCTCTTGAAAGGTAAACCCAACGAGTTTCACCAGTACTCCAACTCGAGGTCCAGTCCACCTCGACAGCAAGGCGAATAGCTGCTCATTACCGACTATCAGCTCCATTCTCGAGCTCACAATTGTCGAACTATCAAACAAGGAGTGGAATGAAGAGAGGGGTAAGGAGGAGATGAAGGAGGTCTACCTCAGAAGGCGTCCACGGCGACGAAGGTCACACAAGATCTCGACGGCATCGCCTAAGTGATGTCGGCGTCAATCTTACAGAAGTAAGAACGGCGAACACGGCGGAGAAGTCCGAGACGGTGACGACGACGGTGAAGGCGCTGCGTTGGGGCCTGGGGGAATCGAAAAAGGTGGCTTCTGTGGGCTGGAGAGATCAAGGTTAGGTTTTTGTTTCTTTCTTTTGCATTTTTTTTTTTTTTTTGCAAAATATTTAAATTGGTCTCTAAATTTTAAACCTAATTTCAAATAGGTCCTTCAATTTTCATTTGATTCAAATAATTCTCTTTACTTTTGACTTAGTTTCAAATAGATACTTTAATTTTCATTTGCTTCAAATTAGTCACTTCACTTTGAGCTTAGTTTCAAATAGGCCTTTTACTTTTCATTTGTTTCAAATTGCTCTTTTAATTTTATACTTTATTTCAAATAAGTTTCTAACCACCATTATTCAGAGTACTAGGCACTTGCGAGACATTTAGGCGGTGTTAATGGATCTCTTATGTGATAATAAAATAATTTTTTGTAATTATCTAATAAAAATAATAATTATTTTTTCTAATTTATATTGGTGTTGTTATTAGCAAACCTATTTTAGATGCTAGCAAACCATTACTACTAGCAAACCAACACTTTTGAAAATGGCTATTTGTAAATATTTTTGTTATTAGCAAACTACCCAAAAAATAAATAAAAAATCAATCATATTATATGTGGCATTCAAGCATCCTCAAATAAGCATTATCGTAAATATTTTTGTTAGCATTACATTTAATTTATGTAAATAAAAAGTGCTCCAAATCTTTATTTAGTGCACTAAAATATTTTTAGGCGCACCAAAACTTGATGAATCCCTCCAAATTTTTCTTCAGCGCGCCAAAAAGTCTTTAAATGCAACAAAATATCTTTAAGCGTCCCAAAAATTTTATGACCATAGTCTACAAACAAAAAAAGATTGATATTAAGAAGCAGTGTATGTATAGAATAAATTTGAAAATTTTGAAAACAATTAGTAAGCAATCTTACATTTCATCCCTTTAAATTCAGTGTGCTTTCCCATGAAAGTGTCATTTTTGTATGATATCGCCTCCATGGAGAGTAGAATAGTGGTAGTGGTCTCCCTTCTTTCATATATAATCCCACGAAATGATTACCATTAATTAAGTCGATGAAGATGACTTTCGGCTCACGAGGAAGCGGTGAATCCAATGGTAAAAATGTTAAACTTTGATTTCTTGAAATATGAGTCACGCCAATATTGTAGCAAGTTGAAATCACTAACCTCATATCTGGCGTGGACATTCACTTATCGTATGGTGTCGGTGAGCTTTTGCAATCAAGATTGTTGATTAATTTCTTTTTTTTTTGTGCTTCCATAAATTGCATCATACAAAATATCTCTTCACCACAACTCATTCATTAAATCGGCTCTAACTCGTTGTCAATTTTCCCCCATGCCTAGCGATTAACTAATCAAACGAAATCCACAATGGCCATCTGCGGCGACATTGAACGCATCAACCAAGTTATCTGAAATACAAGACGGTAGTTGTCGACGAACGCTATCATATAATCTATTGCTTCGCATACTTGGCTCCCTTGATGACTTTGATAATTTTCTTTGTGTAGTTATGTCTTCTTTCAAGATGTGTTCGAAAAGTGATGGATTGCGCTTTGTAGTCATTTTTGAATCTTTTTGTGCTCCATTTTGGTCTTCCTTTTAATTTTGTTGGCAAAAGTGGCTCTTTCGCTCGGGTTGATGTTGGATCCATTATTTCACGCAATTTATTTCTAATCTTCTTTTGTTAATGTTCATTAGTGTTTGCATACCTTGTTATGATCCCCTCCAACTCAATGGCTATATCTATGTCTCTGGTGTTCAAAGATTCTTGTGTTTTTGACATTGCATCACTTTCTAAGGGGAAAGATAATTGCTTCCAATGTTTGTGTACTAACCATATCAGACATGCTTTGATTTGTGAGATATAAGGTGTCAATTCATGACTACATGGTAACCCAAGTGTTGCACGACTTGTATGTGGACATTGCTCATCAACAACTAACTTTGATTTCTTGTACTTATCTTCTTATAGTTTAATCAACTGCAAAGCTTGTATCGGCACACGACCAACAAGGTCTGAGTACAAAGACCGCTTAAAATTATTACTAACTTGAATGGAGCTATGCCCAAACGACTTTTTTATTTTCGGATGTTGGAGACTTCACATTTGATCGAAAGCTTTCCATATGTTTGTCAAGTTTCCAATTGAAACTTCTGAAAATTTCTTCAACTTGTTATGCCCCCTTCAACACGGTTTGTTGTTGATTTGCCTAGGTGCATATAATTATCAGTCCAAGCACAAACAAAAGACTCCTTGAAAGGTTCGAGCCATGTTGTACATATGTAAGAGATAACATCTGGGTATGCAGTAGAATAAACACTCAAAATACTCGTGTATCTCATATTGAATTCATTTTCATTTCTTGCATCTACTAGACGTTGCCAACCACCAAGAAAAAATTCGAACTATTTCCTATCTTTGAAATATTTCTTACAATTGGATGTATCCCATATTTTACTTCCACAATCCATTCATCTGAGAATGCATTTTTCCCCAATCACAGTAAAGGGGCAACCACAACGCTTATTAGTAGATTTTCTTAAATTTTGTTTAGTCCAGCCCTTTTTACATTGTTTCTCGCGGTAAAATCCACTTCTATCACACCAAGAATTATATGTGGTCCTGGCTGCTCTACCACCTTCTAATTTATCTGAACTTCTAACTGTGACAGCAAAACTACAAGATTTGCCAATATTACGAACTCAATCAATCAACACCTCCCGAGATGGAAACTGAATTTATGTTTCAAAATGACTACCAACATCAACATTCACATTCAATCCACTACTCAACAATGAAATGAATAAAATACCGTAGTCAATAAAACCATATCGACTCAATCTCAACATTACACTATTACAACTACTTAGGGTTGCAAAAGGTACCTTTCAGTTGATGGATAAAAGATAGCAACCTCCATGGAGGAGGAATCAACACCAAATGCAGTTTCAGTCAATGTTTCCAATTTAACTGTTGATGTAACTGGTGAAGAAGGATGTGCATCCATCATTAAACCTAAAGCAAGAGAATAACAAAATGTTTGAGCAATTTGTTCACATTCATAGGATCTGTAAACACAAGAAATAGAAATAATGGTGAAAATCTGCAGATAGGCTTTGACAACAATGTAATCCAGAGTAAACACAAAACAACCTAACTGATTTGGATTGAAAAGATGGTATCTTTTAGCAAATATGCAGAGTAAAGAGAAAAAACCCCGAAAAATGTTGTTAAAAAGACAGGGCCAAGCGCCCCCACTTGGAAACACTTCCGTTCATGTTCGCCAAGCAAGTAACTGTACGTTACTGGATTTCTAAACATAGCCAAAATGTTCACCAGTGCTCATAGGGAAGATAATGTAGTCCAAACAATAGAATTGGACATTAGTACAGTTGAAATGATTATACCAATAGCAGCCTTTAAGTTACCAGAAGAAGAAAAGAACCAAAGAACATTATCACTGTGCCAAGAAAGCAAATGTAACAAAGAACATTGACATCATTCTTGGCGGCACCACAAAATATACCTCAGTTGCAAAACGAAACCCTAAAACCCTAACGGAGAAAGAGGCGAAATGATATCGGCGGAGCATACGTTTACTGCACCTGGAATCGCAAGGAGTAGTTGACGAGGAGGAAAAACGCGGGGCCTCAGACCGGCAGCCACGAGAAAGAACAATCCCGAGCAGGTATCGGTGAGGAAGAAGAAACGACGCAGGATCGCAAGGGTTGCGGGAGGAATGGACCGAGTGAGAGGGCGTAAACCTAATGATTTGCTATTAGGAGTTTTTTAGGATTAAAAAAAACTTGATAAATGAAGTGAACCGGGTTTATTTTGGTTTGCTAGCAACCAAAGTATGTTTGCTAATAACACCACCCATTTATAATTTTTCTCAACACACTATAAATTTATATCCATTTATTAAAAATAAATATAAAAAATTAGAGATTATAAAAGGCATCATCACATCATTGAAATATCAAAAATAATAAAAGAAATTTAAGTCGGTGCCTACTTGAAGCTCTCGATCCCTTGAATCATCCACGTTGATTGTTTCCTTCAATTGAAAAATTTTTGGAGATCACGATCTTCTTTGTTGAATGTTGCCAAAGGAAGCTAGCGCTGGATACATGACATTTAACTACATGAAGACACCTAACCTATTTTCCATAACTTTCTTGTCGAGTTTGAGCTGTAGTTCTTATCTGCTCACCGCCATTGGAAATCAGCTTCACGAAAGTTTTGCCGGCCTAGGAAAAAAACGTTAAATAGGATTGATTTCACAAGTTTTAGAAGGTTTGAGGACTAATTTCAAACAAAAAATAGTTTGGGGGACCTATTTCAAAAATGTGATAAAGGTTAGGGACCTATTTAGTAGTTTTGCCCATTTTTTTCAATAATCCCCTCAATAATTTCTTATATTTTTTTACATATTAATTCATAAAAAAATTTGAATGCATTATGAGCAGGTCAAATTTGGCTATAGGCAGACCAAAAATACTAATTAAAATCTTTTTTCTATCAAAAGCCCAGCAACATGCAGGCCAAAGAAAATTCTCTATCCTTCAACCCCTCATCTCCTACCTGCTCACCTCCTTCAGCCTCATCCCCTCCGACTTTGCTCGTCTCCGCTCTCTCTCCACCCTTCCCTCCTCACAGCGAATCCGGTTGTCTCCATCCTCCCCGTCATCCGGCCAGTTCCTCCGCGGCCTCGCAAACTCCGCCTAGTTTCAAATAAGTTTTTTAATTTTCATTTATTTCAAATAAGTCTCTTAATTTTTTGTTTGGTTTCAAATAGGTTATTTAATTTTCATTTGCTTCAAATTTATCCCTTAATTTTGGTCCTAATTTTAAATAAATCCTTTAAGTTTTATTTATTTCAAATTGATCACTTAACTTTATACGTTATTTCAAATAAGTTCTTAAACCATCATTATTCAAATTACTAGACACTGATGAGACTTTGATGAATCGCTTGTGTTCATAAAATGATTTTTTTGTAATTATCTAATAAAAATAATTATTATTTTTTCTAATTTATACTTTTGTTAATTAATTTTTCACAATATACTATAAAATTATATTATTTATTAGAAATAAATAACAAAAAATTAGAGATTATAAAAGTCAGTAGTCAATTGAAATATAAAAAAAATGGAAGAAATTCAAAATATATAATAATCTTTGTGACACTTATTTTTACTAAAATATATGTTAAGTATAAATAAGTGTCACTGAGAATGCTAAGTTTTGGATTTCTTTCGTTATTTTTAATATTTTAATGGTATGCTAGCATTTATAATCTCTAATTTTTGTTATTTATTTTTAATAAATGGATAAAAAATTGCAGTGTGTTGAGAAAAATAATTAGAAAATTTATAAATTAAAAAATAGTAATTATTTTTATTAGATAATTATAAAAAAATTATTTTATTATCACATAAGCGATCTGTCAATGTCACGTCAATGCATCGTTAGTATCTAGTAATTCGAATAATGGTGGTTTAAAAATTTATTTGAAATAAAGTATAAAATTAATGAATCAATTTGAAATAAATGAAAATTAAATGACATATTTGAAAGTAGACCCAAAGTTAAGAAACCATTTTGAAGCAACTGAATATTAAATGACCTATTTGAAACCAAGCCAAAAATTAAGAGACCATTTTGAAGCAACTGGAAATTAAATGACCTATTTGAAACGAAGCCAAAAATTAAGTTACTTATTTGAAACAAATGAAAATTAAATAACCTATTTAGAACTAGGTCCAAAATTAAGAGACCAATTTGATGTCCAAGACATTCAATAATTCGGAGAATTAGTGTTTGTCAAATTTATATAATATTATCTATAGGAAAACACCCTGCAACATTCATTTTTCAATTTTACTCATTTCTAATACAAAATTTTCAGCCTTTAATTTATATGTCTTAAAAAAATTTAAAAACAGAAATTAATTTATATATTTTATTTTAAAAATGTGACTCACTTATTTTATATAAGAAGAAATATTAATTGATAATTTAAATTAAAAAAAATTAATGTAACATATATATCATCGCCTTGAAAAAAAATGTAACACATCATCTAAAATCGTTAAATATTTAACTAACATTACTTGACTTATTTCATTTTTGGATTAAAATGAGGGTAAAATTTCAAATACTTATTTCAAGCTTAGGCCAAAGTGTAAAGGCTAATTTAAATATTGTCTTTGAAATGCTAAATAAAATGTGGCACATACTTTCTTCAAATAAATGATCATTATTTCTAGCATGCATTAAGTTTAAACTTTATAAAATAGTACCAATATTAACATTTAAAACTTATAAACCATTTGATGATTCACATTGTGCCACGTCAGATGTATTAATGATGGAGTTCACAACATGGGCAAACTCTAGTTCACAAGTATATGTTGCAATGTTCTACCAACAAAAAGTTTATGTTGCAATGAATTTTATATAATATTTTACAACTGTCACTAGTCCGTTGTCGATCGTCACATCGGTTTGATGTTCTTCCCTCTCATTTTAACAAATCTTTGTGAGCGAGACGGATTCAACATCGAAAATGATCGGCCATCGCAGTATGTTATGATCATCATTTTCTTGATTACTTGTTATAGGCAATTGTTAACCGCACTACTAAAATGGATATTCACAACCAATTTTAAGGGTTTTTTAGGTTTTACGCCTAACCGCACTCTCCCTTTTTTGCGAATCGCCCTCTCGCCGCCGCCATTTCGTGATTCCTTCCGTCTCGCCTCGCCGTCGCCGGAGCCTAGCCGTCGCCACAGGTCCGCAGAGCCAGAGACTCACTCCGACATTTCGTGAATCGCGGTCTCGCCGCACTCGCAATACTCCGGCATTTCGCGATTCACAACGTCTCGCCTCGCCGTAGTCGTGGCCTCTCCGTCGTCGTAGCCTCGCCGTCACCGGAGCATCGCCGTCGCCACAGGCCCGCAGAGCCAGAGACGCATCCGGCAAGGTTTGAATCTTCTGCCTGCAGTTTTAAGATATTTAGAATGGCAAGGTTGACTCCCAATGAGAAAATTGTTGTGATATAGACACAAATTTAAGATGGTTTTACTTCCCGCATGTTCCCTACAGTTATCACGTTTTCTTCCTCCCAGTTGTTTTTCTCTCGGCATGCACGACTCTGTTTGATCACAAACAATCTTGTTTGATTGTGCATGGTATGAAATATACCACAAATTAAGTAATTTAATTTAATTATATTGTTTAAATTGTTATTGCAATTATTTATTAGTCTTGCTTGTTTGTTGGAGATGTAGACTCAAATATTGCAAATGTCGAAAACGTTCAAAATTTTGAAGTTGATGTCAGCGCACACTTTGAAACCAATATTATTTTTAGTTCAAGGGAAGACTTAGTTGATTGAGCTCGTCATGTTGGAAAAAAATATTGGCTTTGTTGTTACTATAAAGACATCAGATAAGGTTGTTAGCCGGCTAAAACCTCGTGTGTTGTTAGGTCGTGACAAAAGTGGTCACTATCGGGATAATCAAAACAAAAAGGGTTGGGTGAAGACGGGACTCCGTAGATCAATCTCAAAGTGTTGTGAATGTTTATTTTCCTTAAAGGGACAAAAAGAAGCAAATGTTGAAGAATAGAAACTTCAGGTCATTTGTGGTGTACACAATTATGATAGAGTGCATTTGATCCCTACGATGTTGCTGGTGATGGTCATTGTGGATACAGAGTTATTAGTGATGCATTGAATGTAATAGGTGCTTGGCAACAAGTACAAAAAGATTTATATTGGGAGCTTGAAACTCGGTGTGTTTTGTACGATTATATATACGGTAGTAAGCGGAGATTAGAGTTGTTGGACTCTCTACAGTACATAGAAACTTCAGCGTCATTTGATAAATGGATGACACTACTGGATATGGGACTAGTTATTAGTTCATGGCTTCATGCTACAACATAGCAGTGGTTCAACTATCGAAGTTGCAAAGTTTGACATATTTTTCATTTCATTCATCAATGTCGAATGTACCAACACTTATATGCATTGGTTTTTTAAATAATAATCACTTCACTCGGCTAGTCTTGAATGTTTGCTCTCCGATGCCACACATTGTTCTTTCATGGATGAGATATCATGAACAAGTGACGGAAAATTGGGTACTACATTACAACCAACGGCTGCAAGGACCACCACTGGCAATGGGACCAACCATATTACTAACAGTGGATAATTGATAATGAAAAAAGGTATGTAAAACATTTTCATTGATTCTTTTTACTTTAACCTTATTTCAAATTGTAATGTAAAAACTATTAATATTAATTTTTCTCTTCATCTTTGCAGGGTAAAAGAATGGTTTGAAGCAATAACAATTTTGGATGCAATCATGACTTGTTTTGAATGTTAACTTTGTTCTTATGGACTCTAAAACAATGACAATTAATTACATTTTAATGGTGTTTTGTGAAGTTTATTTATATCAATGTATTAGTAGTTATATTGTTTACAATTCCTGAATTTTGTATTTTTCATTAAAAATTGGTTTGCGGATAACAATTTTGTTTGCGGATAGCCATTTTGAAAATCACTAGTTTGCAGATATCAAATAGTTGCGGAGAGCCAAAAGTGCGGTGCTAATAACAATTGTCTTGTTATATTACTTGACATTTGTCAGATTTAGACTCTTTCTATGATTTTTGCTGAATTGTTGACAGCATTGTTATGATTCCAAGAAATTAGACATATTGAATGTCTCTTCGTATATCACATTGTCATGTATTCTGCATATTTCATCTTTACTTAGAATCAGTAGACTTTGACAGTTTCTGGAGGGGGCGCATTTAATTGGCACAACCCCGAGCATGGGGTGGAACTTCTGGCGATCCTCAGCTGCCTCCGTTGTTCTTATCCACCAGTAAGTAAGGTCAACCCCGACTGCAGATACCTCAAGGTCTAACATTGACGGCATATTGTAAGGTATTCTATAGTATTTTTGGTTCGAGGGAATCGCGCTGTTGATATTGAATTGGGAGACAAAATTACATTTCTATTTGTCGGTTACAAAATTAAATAATTAGGTATTTATTTTGCAATAGTTCAATTTCTTTTTAACTCTTGCAGAAGAGTTGAAAGAAAAATTCAATAGACACTCTTAAGAAATAAATATATAGAGAAAAGCATTCTATTAAGTTGAGGAAAGAAAAAAATTGAAAGAAAATTCAAATGAGATAAATTTCTAGAAAGAGAATGAGAGAGAAATTTCTATACTGAATCTCTTAGAAAGAAAATTCGTGAGTACAGTCCAAGTATACGTTTGGCACGGCAACAACGGTCGTGAACGCGGTGATTATTAATCATCATTCGTAAATGTTCGACCTCACCTAAGGAACTTCATTCATTTTTATGTTAAAAAAAAATATTTTCTTGGCTGTCATAACCGCTGTCACGCCAAACAAACATTCTATGACGGTAGCGTTTTTGTCCAAACTCATGAGAGCAAAAAAAGCAGTACCAAACAGAGCCCTAATAAGAAAAAAACACTAAAGATAGATTTCTAGAGAGAATATAGTGAAATTGTAGAAGAGACAAATTTGATCTGTTGAGAAAAATACAATGAGGAAAAATTCTTAAACCGAATAATCATAACCAGACTCTTATAACATAAATTTTAGAGAGAACCGTAAGGAGATTTTTAGATAGAAAAAATTTCTCTAGAGACTAATTTTCTGGAGAGCAATTAAGGATGATCTTATGAAATAAGATATAAATTATATCGTTGAGACGATCTCGAAGATATCGCCGTGAAGACTAAAATATCGTCGTGATAATAATGACGATATCGCACAACACTTCAACGATACATCAAAGGTTGACAGTCGGTCATATCATCGTGACCACTCGACGATATTCACAATACCGTCGTGATGATCTCGACAATACATGCAATGTCGTCTTGAACACATGTCAACATGCTCCATACAATATTCATAATATTTGTGGAACATTTAGCCGATTCGACCCAACTCCAATGAGTCATAGGATTGGTCCTTCACTCATATCCAATATGAGTAAGGACAACACAATCCTGTTGGATCGTATGACGCCCTTAGAGGGGGGGTGAATAAGGGTGTGTTTAAATTTGTAATTTTTTCTTAATAATTTTAGACAAATTTACTTTAATAGAAAGTTACTTAAAAATAATTTTAAACCAATGCAATTTTTGTATAACACCAAACACAAATTTCTAAGATAAAGATTTAAGCACACAAATTTGCAATTAGTGAAAGGATCATAATTTTATATATATCATGAAATTTGCATACAAATAAAAATGATCTTAACAATGCTTAAGATCAAGGCACAATTATGATAAAAATACAATAATTTTGGTTTACCAATCCTTCTCCCAAGGATCGGAAGGCTATCGCTTGTCTCTCCCAAGATCAAGCCCAAACCTATCCTCTAGATCTTCCCAAGATCTAGACGTAGCACACAAGGCCACGATTTCCCACCAAGCCACGCAAGGACTTGGACGCTCCGCACAAGGAAGCGATTTTCCCTTAAGCCGCGCAAGGACTTAGACGCCGCACGCAAGACGACGATTTCTTTCCCAATACAAAATGAAATATGAGTAAATGAAAATACAATATGAAAAAGACAACTCCCTAGAAATTCAGATCTCTGAATGGATTGTTGAAGCCTCGAGATGATCGTTGATGTAGAAGCGCGCCCGATCTCGTCTTCAATCTTCAATCCTTCTTTGCACAAATGGGAGTTGAGGAGGTTCTGGAGCTCTCTGGTTCGTATGCACTCAGGAAGGAACTGGAATTTCCGAAAGCTTGGAATGCACGAACCAAAGGAACCATTTTATAGAATTTCACTGTCGCCTGGGCGACAGTGACTGTCGGAATTTTCCGACAGCGCTAAACTGCCGCTGTCGTGTCGTCGAGCCGTCGTGCGGGCAGTTGCTGGAATCGTGGAGCTGTCGCCTGGGCGACATCGATGTCGGAATTTCCGACAGCGCAAAACCGTCGTTGTCGTGGGTGAAGTCGTGGGCAGTTGGTGTAACCGTCGAGCTGTCGCCTGGGCGACATCGATGTCGGAATTCCGACAGCGCAAAACTGTCTTTCGTCGATCTGCCGTGGAGGGAAGTAGTTGTAACTTCTCTGCTGTCGCCTGGGCGACAGTGGCTGTCGGAATTTTCCGACAGTGAATTTTTCCCACATTCAATTTTAGCTCCAGCAGCAATGTGAACATCACATACCTGTTATCTGCACACCATTAATGAAAATAGAATCAAATACAAAAGGGACTTTGTTATTATCAAACCGGAGGAGTGCGAAACGCATGCTCCAACAATCTCCCCCTTTTGATAATAACAAATCCGTATAAAAAGAAATCATGTCTATTTAGATTGTTGATTTTAAACTTAGGTGTGTGCACAAAATTAACATTATATATATTCCTTAAAATAAATAATCTCCCTTTAAATGAAAGCTCCCCCTAAATGAATGCTCCCCCTAAATGAATGCTCCCCCTAAATATATGCTCCCCCTAAATATATGATGTATTTGTGTAGGTGGAATATTTAGGTGGAATAGATTGTTGATTTTTCTTTTTATACTTGTTAATTCTCCCCCTTTTGGTATTAGCAAAAGTGAATATTAGATAAGAGAAATGATTCTAAAAGGAAGGTATATAGAATATAGAAAGTAAGATTAAGCGGAAGCACTGTTTTCTGGAAATGATTGAAGGCCATGAAATAATAGGAATATGCCATAGTAAGAATAAACTCATGAAGTGACAGTATAGCCATATGAAGTAATGAAGGAAAATAACTGAAACATGAGTAAGATCATTTGAAAGTATCATAGAAAGACACAATAGTGTAAAGAAGTATGGAATCGTTTCGGTCCAATTCTCATGAGATGAATATTTATATAACATAATGATGTGTACATGTGATACTTAGAACAAACATATGAACTTATTTAATTTACATGATCATTGAAATGTAGAACATAATAAAAGCACATAAATGCAACATTGACTTTGAAGATATAGCACAAGATGAATAGAAAACCATGTTTCTTTTGCACAAGACACTTTACAATTCTGTCCAAGGTGCTTAACCTCACAATGCTCATTAAGACTTATCAGGAGGGTAAGTAGTGCTTGGTGGAGTATCCTTGTCTTTATTTTGAAATTTTTTTTGATCACAGATGTGATATCGTATTTTTTTTATATATTGATAATGTTTTAATTGACCAAGGATCTCCGAATTCACTTGAACCGCAAAAGATGGTGTACTTTTGTTGTGCTAAAAAATCAAGGGTGAAAGTTGTTTTTAAGAAGTGCTATTGTATTATGTTAAAGCAAATATGATCCATGTATATATTAAAGAAGTAGACATATGTATTGATCAAAAGAGGTGAACGTGATAGCTCATTATGATAGATAAATAATTTCTCATACTTAGAGGCATGCGAAAACAATTTCCAATGGTCTAAACAGCTAAGTAGAAATGTCAATACGATGATAGCTTGAAAATGAAATCATATAAACATGTAAGTCATTTTATTTAAAATAAATATCACATGGTTTGTCATCAAGTCATGAGATAAAGCATTAATAATGATATATAACTATTGTAGATCATCAAAGGGGCCTAAAATTGGAGTTTTGGTAAAATAGGAGCTGTCGGAAATTTCCGACAGTCACTGTCGCCTGGGCGACAGTGAAAAATATAAATAGGGCTGGGGACCGAGTCAAACCCTATTGTGCATCATTTTCTGGAGTTAAAAAACGAGAGCAAGCTGTCGGAAGTCGGCGACATCCCTAGATCTAAGGTATGGGTTTTTGATTTTGGTGTTTTTAACTCAAAAATATTTAGGGTTTTGTGATTTTGATAGGAGAGAAGAAAGAAAATGTAGTTTTCATGTTGATTTTTTTTAAAAAAAAAAAGTAGATCTAGTTTAAAACAAGAGGATCTTGGTGGATCCTTTTTAAAATTTTTATCTTTGGTAAATTGCTTTTTGATTTTGTGAGATAGATTTCATTTGTTCATTTTCCAAATATTTTTGTAGATCTAGGTTAGAGAAGAAGGTTGAAGATGATGAATAGTAAAGGATTTTGAGAATATTGTGATTTAAAAAAAAACATATATAATTTTTTTTTGTATAAACTTGATGTTGAAATAATATTGATTTTGAGAAGATCTGGAAGTGTATATAAAAATTTTCGAGAAAAGTTCACTTGGAGAGCTGTCGGAAAATTCCGACACTCACTGTCGCCTGGGCGACAGTGTTCCAGTGCACAATGTGATATTATTTTTAATCAAAATTTTTGTATGGTATTTGCAGAATGGCTTCCAGTTCCAAAGCTCGAAAGAGTACTTCGGAAGACGCACATAGTTCATATCAAGTATTTCCTGGAGTTGAGAAAGCTATTGTTGGAATAGCGAAGTATGTGGAATTCGAGTCCCCAAGGCACAATCATATTTATGATCGGCTTGCAAATGCAGGTATATTATCAATAATCACTCCAGAGGCCTTTTCTTCATTTTTCATTCGTGAATTTTATAACCATTTGGAAGATCCAAATGTCACTGAATTGGATGGTGGTGTGAGATCAAAGATCCAAGGTCAACATGTGGAAATAACACATGTTGATCTGCGAGAGGAATTTGGACTAGTGATGAGTGAGAATATGCCTGATATAGTGGAAACTTATCGAAAGGATAGAGATTGGACCCTTGTGAACATGAGTTTACATGGGAATCAAAAAAAGACTCTTACCACTGAAGTTACTTCACTTACACCGGATGCGTTCTTAGTCCAAGATATATTAAGGAATTCAGTGATGTTGAAGAGTGGAGATACAAGAAGCATTACGGCTCAGTTGACTCTCTTCACTTACTATATTATGGAGGATGAGCTCTTCGATGTGGCAGACTTCATACTCTCCCAGATTAGGTATGCGTATAGATTAAAACATCCAAGATGGGTGAAGGTTCATGCGCTGCCAATGGGGGCGGTAATTCAGCGTGTACTCTATAAGAAATATGGATGGATAGTGCAAGCTTATTATTTGGATGATTGCTATCCGGAGATATACTATACGGGTTCGATGAAAGTGAAGAAAACGCCGAAAAAGGCCCATCCGGGAATAGAGATTCGAGAGCCGCCATTGCCTAGAGGAGGTTCACTAAGGGAGTCCATTGATGATCTACGAGATTCACTAGAGGATCACAAGAAGGAGGTGAAGAAGGACCGTAGTCGAATGCAGAAATTCATGAAGTTTCTCGTCAAAGGTCTGAAGTTGAAGCCAACACCGGAGGAAGAGGCCGAATGGCAAGTACCGGACGAAGAACCGCCGCGCCAATCGGTGAGGCGGACTCGCCGTGGCAAAGCCGTGAGACGAGGACTTCCAGAAGATTGTCCAGAGAGCAGCGGGGCTGATTATGAAGAGTCAGAGTAGTCTTATGTTGCAGCTGCTGCTGGGAGCTGTCGGAAAAATCCGACAGCCACTGTCGCCTGGGCGACAGTGAACCTCTTTAAATTTCTGTTTTTGTTTAATGAACTTGATCCTTAATTTGTTTCTACTGTTTTTATTTGAATAATATTGATGTAATGTTAATGATGTTGAATTTTGTTAAGTTTTTTTTTTTAAATTTAATGTTTTGATTTTTATAATTTTGGCTTTTTGTATTTACATTGTTTATGTTTTGGGATAATAAATTTTTTTTTATTTTATAGGCTTTAAATTGTGATATATTCATTGTGAAATGTCTAGAATGCCCAATTCAAGCCTAAGCATAGAAAAACGGGAATCCGGTAACGGCTTAGTGAATATATCCGCTAGTTGATTTTCCGTGCCTATAAAGTTGATTTTTATATTACCCTTCTTAATATGATCCCTTATAAAATGATGTCGGACATCTATATGCTTAGATCTAGAATGTAATACGGGATTGTTAGTTAAGTCGATAGCACTTTTATTGTCACACTTTAATTCTACACTACTTTGTTGTATGCCAAAATCTTCTAAAGTTTGTGACATCCAAAGAGCTTGGGCACAACAACTACCTAGTGCAATATATTCGGCCTCGGTAGTAGAGAGAGCAACAGAATTCTGTTTCCTACTCGACCATGAAATAAGTGAAGGGCCGATAAAGTGACAAGTGCCACTAGTGCTTTTCCTATCTAAAGAACATCCCGCATAATCAGAATCCGAAAAACCATGCAAAATAAAAGAATCATTTTGAGGATACCATAAACCTAATTTTGATGTTCCAATGAGATATCTAAAGATACGTTTCACCGCTTTTAAATGAGACTCTTTAGGATTAGCTTGAAATCTAGCACATAAACAAACGGCAAACATAATATCAGGTCTAGATGCGGTTAAATACAATAAAGGCCCTATCATACTTCTATAAAGGGTTTGTTCAATTGAAACACCACTTTCATCTTTTCCTAATTTTAGTGAAGTACTCATAGGAGTGTTTGCATGCTTAAGGTTTTCAAATCCAAATCTTTTTAACATATCATGAATATACTTGGTTTGACATATAAAAATTCCATCATGTTTTTGTGTAATTTGAAAACCTAGAAAATATGAAAGTTCTCCAACCATACTCATTTCAAATTCATTTTTCATAATTTCAACTACTTCATTACTCAACTCTTCATTAGTGGCTCCAAAAATAATATCATCAACATAAATTTGCAAAATAACTAAATCATGATTAATTTGCTTAATGAAGAGTGTAGAATCAGCACTTCCTATTTTATAATCGTGCTTTAACAAATATTGAGTTAATCGATCATACCAAACACGAGGCGCTTGTTTTAATCCATAAAGCGCTTTATCTAATTTATAAACATAATTTGGATATTTCTCATTTATAAAGCCAGGGGGTTGTTCTACATAAACTTCTTCTTTTATATACCCGTTTAAAAATGCGGTTTTGACATCCATTTGATATAATTTAAATCTTTTAAAACAAGCAAATGCAAGAAATATTCTAACCGCTTCTAATCTTGCTACAGGTGCAAAAGTTTCATCAAAATCTACCCCTTCAATTTGTGCATAACCTTTTGCAACTAATCTGGCTTTATTTCTAACAATTCTAGATTCATTATCCATTTTATTTTTGAAAATCCACTTAACACCAACTACAGGACGATTTTTGGGTCGTTCTACAAGATTTCAAACCTTATTACGTTCAAATTGATTAAGTTCTTCATTCATAGCTAAAAACCAAAATTCATCATTTAAAGCGGTGGAAACATCTTTTGGTTCTATTTCAGAAACAAAACAAAGGTTTGAAAATAAAACATGTAGCGATGAACGAGTATTAACCCCTTTTTGCGGATCTCCAATGATAAGCTCCTTTGGATGATCCTTTGAGAATCTCAATTCACTTGGAGGCACATATTCTTCTCTTTCTTCTTCTCTTTCTTCTTCTCCTCCTTCTTCTCTTTCTTCTTCTCTTTCTTCTTCTCTTTCTTCTTCTCTTTCTCCAAGTTCGTCATCATTCTCCACCGATGGAAGGGGTTCATCTTCTTTTCCCGTAGTTTTCTTTTCTACACATGAAGCAAACTCATCAAACCTAACATGAATAGATTCTTCAACTATTTTTGTTCTCTTATTATAAACTCTATAGGCCTTGCTATTTGAAGAATAACCAATGAAAATTCCTTCATCACATTTCTCATCAAATTTGCCTAAGTTATCTTTTGTATTCAAAATAAAGCATTTACAACCAAAAACTTTAAAGTAAGATACATTTGGTTTTCTTTGAAAATAAATTTCATAAGGAGTTAATTGTAATGTGGGACGAATCATGGCACGATTAATAATATAGCATGCCGTACTGACTGCTTCGGCCCAAAAATATTTTGGCAATTTAAATTCACACAGCATAGTCCGTCCTAATTCTTGAAGTGTTCTATTTTTCCTCTCTACTACACCATTTTGCTGTGGTGTGCGTGGAGCGGAAAATTCATGTTTTATCCCAAATTCATTACAATATGAAATAAATTTTTCATTATCAAACTCTCCTCCATGATCGGATCTAATGCATTTTACTTTTAGATCAAGTTCATTTTGAATACGTGAAATTAGTTTTACAAATTCATCAAAAGCATCAGATTTTGAATTTAAAAACAAAGTCCAACAAAATCTAGAATAATCATCAATAATAACAAACGTATATTTTCTACCTCCTAGACTTTGTGTAGAAATTGGACCATACAAGTCCATATGTAATAAATGTAAAGGTCTAGTGGTAGAAATGACATTTTTGCTTTTAAAAGATGATTTTGTAAACTTTCCCTTTTGGCATGGTGAACATAATGAGGATAGCTTTCCATTCAAATTTGGTAAACCTTTTATTATTTTATTTTTAGAAAGCTTTACTATGCGTTTGGCACTAGAATGTCCTAGTCTCCTATGCCATAATTCAAGTTCATCATTCTTTGAAATAAAACATTTAAGTATAGAATGAGATAAATCATGAAAAGTGATCGTATAGACATTGTTTATTCTTGGTGCAGTAAGTACGATTTCGTTTGTTTTAGAATCAATAATCTTGCAAAGGTTTGAGCTAGAGTCAAATAAAACATTTAGATTTTTATCACATAGTTGACTAATAGAAATTAAATTATGTTTCAAACCTTTAACATACAAAACATTTGAAATTTTAAATTCTTTGTTACCTACTACTCCAATGCCCTTGACTTTACCCTTTCCATTATCTCCAAATGTCACTGTTCCACCTTTCTTCATCTCCAGGCTAAGGAACTTTGATTTATCGCCCGTCATGTGTTTTGAACATCCAGAGTCCAAATACCACACGTCTTCCTTGTTCCTAGCCTGCACGCACACCTAAAAAGATGATGAGAGTAAAGATCTGGTTACCCAAGTGGTCAATCCCATTGTATAGGTGGACGCCTTAGGTACCCAGATTTGTTTAACATTAGCTTTTCCTTTCTTCCAACATGAGCCCGAGATGTGACCAAATCGATGACATTTAGCACACACAATGAATGGTGAGGAACCATTTTTCAATGGTTTCTCTGGACTCTTGCTGGTGGAAGCATCTTTATGTGTGGACTTAGAAAAATTTGTATTTTGAGAAATTGGTTTTCTGAACCTGGAGCTGTCGCCGGTTCCGACAGTAGCTGTCGGAAATTTCCGACAGCCTCCAGAGCTTCCAGAAATGTATCCTAGTCCAAATTTTGCTGTACCATGGCATTGGTTGGCTAAAAGCATATCCAGAGATTTTTTCCCAACACCAAATTTTCCAATTGCCATGTTCAACTCATTTACTTTGGATTTTAAAATTGAATTTTCTTTTACTATCATGCCACATCTATTTGCAAAAATTTTCTTATAATTCTCTAATTGAGAATGAGAGGTTTTAACAACTTTTTCTAAGTCCCTTTTTTCTTTTACAAGTAGATCAAATTTTTGATCGGACTTAGAAATAGTAGTTTCAAGTTCTTTTATCCTTGTCGAAGAATGATCACACTCTTGACAAAATACCTTCTCCTTCTCAATAGATTCCAACTCATTTGATAGTTTTTTATTTGCTTTTAAAAGGCCTTTATTTTCAGATTTTAAAAAATCAATTTCCTTTAAGCTTTTATCCAAAACTTTGCATGTTTTCATAAATTCAGAATATAACTCATCATAAGATGGAGGCGTTACCTCAGTGTCGCTTTGGACACTGCAGTCGTCATCAGATGTAATGTTCCCTTTTGCCATCAAACATAGATTAGCCTCCTCTTCCTCCTGTGTTGAAGGATCACTTTCTTCACCAGACGAAGAATCATCTCAAGTCTCTGCCTTTAACACTTTCTTCTTGTAACTTTTATCGTGCCTCTTTGCTTTTTGCTCTTTCAGATATTTTGGGCACTTGCTTCTGATATGACCAATCTTCTTGCAATGGTAGCACTCCGGTGGCGGACGCTCCTCTTCATTCTCCACTTTTTCTTTGCCTTTTTGGTAGGCAAAATCCTTCTTTTTGAAAAACTTTTTAAATGAGTTTCTCCTCTCCGAATTTCTCATAAACTTCTTAAAATTTCTCACAAACAGTCCTTCTTCATCTTCATCACTTTCTTCAGTCTCACTCTCAATTTCCTTTTTAGATTTCAACGCCAAGCTTTTCTTTTTGGGCTCCAAATTATACTCTTGGCTTTGAATCTTCAACTCCACTTCATGGGTTTTTAGATTCCCAATGAGACTTTCCAATTGTAAGGTCTTAAGATCATGTGACTCAGAAATTGCAGTCACTTTTGGATTGAACTTCGGGGGAAGTGATCTTAAGATTTTTCTAACTAAATCTCCATTTGAAAAAACCTTACCCAACACCTTTGAATCGTTCACGATTTTAGTGAATCGTGTGTACATTGTGTCAATTTCTTCATCCACCTCCATTTTGAATCTTTCGAACTCTGACTCCAATTGAAATAGTTTTGAATCCTTTACCTGCGAAGTACCTTCATGAGTAATTTCTAAAAGATTCCAAATATCAAAAGCAGTATCACAAGCACAGACTCTATTAAACTCAGTGCGATCTAGTGCGCAAAATAAGGCATTCATGGCCTTTGCATTGTTTTTGCATTTTAATTTATCATTATCATCCCACTTGTCTTTGGGTTTTTCCATAGTTACATCTCCTACAACAAATGTTGGAGAAGTGTAACTAGTTTCTACCATATTCCAGACTTCTATATCTAAAGCAATTAGAAAACAACGCATACGTGTTTTCCAATAATTATAGTCCGTGCCCGTGAAAAGTGGTGGCCTACTAATTCCTTGCCCCTCAACGAACGCGTGATCGTTGTGCGCCATTACTCCCGGTGGTAAAACCGTTTTGGAGTAACCTTGCTCTGATACCACTTGTTGGATCGTATGACGCCCTTAGAGGGGGGGTGAATAAGGGTGTGTTTAAATTTGTAATTTTTTCTTAATAATTTTAGACAAATTTACTTTAATAGAAAGTTACTTAAAAATAATTTTAAACCAATGCAATTTTTGTATAACACCAAACACAAATTTCTAAGATAAAGATTTAAGCACACAAATTTGCAATTAGTGAAAGGATCATAATTTTATATATATCATGAAATTTGCATACAAATAAAAATGATCTTAACAATGCTTAAGATCAAGGCACAATTATGATAAAAATACAATAATTTTGGTTTACCAATCCTTCTCCCAAGGATCGGAAGGCTATCGCTTGTCTCTCCCAAGATCAAGCCCAAACCTATCCTCTAGATCTTCCCAAGATCTAGACGTAGCACACAAGGCCACGATTTCCCACCAAGCCACGCAAGGACTTGGACGCTCCGCACAAGGAAGCGATTTTCCCTTAAGCCGCGCAAGGACTTAGACGCCGCACGCAAGACGACGATTTCTTTCCCAATACAAAATGAAATATGAGTAAATGAAAATACAATATGAAAAAGACAACTCCCTAGAAATTCAGATCTCTGAATGGATTGTTGAAGCCTCGAGATGATCGTTGATGTAGAAGCGCGCCCGATCTCGTCTTCAATCTTCAATCCTTCTTTGCACAAATGGGAGTTGAGGAGGTTCTGGAGCTCTCTGGTTCGTATGCACTCAGGAAGGAACTGGAATTTCCGAAAGCTTGGAATGCACGAACCAAAGGAACCATTTTATAGAATTTCACTGTCGCCTGGGCGACAGTGACTGTCGGAATTTTCCGACAGCGCTAAACTGCCGCTGTCGTGTCGTCGAGCCGTCGTGCGGGCAGTTGCTGGAATCGTGGAGCTGTCGCCTGGGCGACATCGATGTCGGAATTTCCGACAGCGCAAAACCGCCGCTGTCGTGGGTGAAGTCGTGGGCAGTTGGTGTAACCGTCGAGTTGTCGCCTGGGCGACATCGATGTCGGAATTCCGACAGCGCAAAACTGTCTTTCGTCGATCTGCCGTGGAGGGAAGTAGTTGTAACTTCTCTCTTGTCGCCTGGGCGACAGTGGCTGTCGGAATTTTCCGACAGTGAATTTTTCCCACATTCAATTTTAGCTCCAGCAGCAATGTGAACATCACATACCTGTTATCTGCACACCATTAATGAAAATAGAATCAAATACAAAAGGGACTTTGTTATTATCAAACCGGAGGAGTGCGAAACGCATGCTCCAACAAATCCTTCCTCCAACTTCTCCAAACGCTTTTCTGTGCGACCTTATAGGCTCATATCGCGTTGGCAGTGAGACTAACTGCTTGATTGTTTTGAGATCACCTTGAAAATACCAAGATGTATCAAGGATAAGACGAGAGTGACACCAATTGTACAGAAGATGTGATAAGAGGGTTCGAACACGAACAAAGGAGAACATTAGAGACACATGTTATGAGTTGTAAGAGTCTAGCCAGTAAGGCATGTTAAACAGGGGAGGGGTAGACCAAAAAAGACTTGGAATGAAAATATAAGGAAAGATATGATGTATTTGGGCATTAGTGAGATTATGACTAAAGATAGAGCGCAATTGCGACAAAGGATTCATATAGCCGCCCCCACTATGGTGGGATAAAGGCTTGTGTTGTTGTTGGGTTTTCTCTAACATGAGTGGAACAATACTTCATATGTGTGCAGCGGAATAAATAAACAAGAACAATCGTAAACAGTCATAGGATCTTGCGATTTCATGAATCAAGAAATAAATAAATCAACACATTGCAATATACATGAGAGAGATTGAGTTAATACTCAACCAAGGTGCTCCAATCTTGTCCAGCTCAATTGGTGATGAGAAGTGAAAGAACTCTATAATTTCAAGCACAGAAAATATGTCTACACCTCTATAGCAGTCCACACGAGCGAAGGAGAACCACAAGCTTCTTGTCCAACAAGATCTGGGTCGGAGAAGGAGTGCTCTCAACGTCTCCCACGGATTGCTAGATTCGTCAAAGGGAGAGGCGGCGACAGCCGGACAGGGTCTCGCGGAGATTTTGCGGAACGGTTCCATTTCGATCTCAGAAAAAGGCACAGGGAAAACCTAATCGCTTCCCTATTTATACCCAGAGCATAAAATTGAATATCCGCAGACCCGAGTCTTTAATAGGAGTATTCAGTAAGTATCGTCGAGATCACTAAACATCGTCGAGACAATCTCGACGATATCATCGTGAAGATCCATATCGTCGCGAAAATCCATATCGTCGAGACGATCTCGACGATATCGTCGTGAAGATCTATATCGTCGAGACGATCTCGACGATATCGTCGTGAAGATCTATATTGTTGAGACAATCTCGACGATATCGTCGCGAAGACTAAAATATCGTCGTGACAATCACGACGATATCGCACAACACTTCAACGATACATCAAAGGTTGACAGTCGATCATATGACTCATATCATCGTGATCACTCGGCGATATTCACAATATCGTCGTGATGATCTCGACGATACATGCAATGTCGTCTTGAACACATGTCAACATGCTCCATACAATATTCATAATATTTGTGGAACATTTAGCCGACTCGGCCCAACTTCAAGGAGTCATAGGATTGGTCATTCACTCATATCCAATATGAGTAAGGACAACACAATCTTTTCTCCAACTTCTCCAAACGCTTTTATGTGCTACCTTATAGGCTCATATCGCGTTGACAGTGAGACTAACTGCTTGATTGCGTTGAGATCACCTTGGAAATACCAACATGTATCAGGGATAAGACGAGAGTGACACCAATTGTAGAGAAGATGTGATAAGATTGTTCGAACACGAACAATGGCGACCATTAGAGGCATCCGTTACGAGTTGTGAGAGTCTAGCCACTAGGCATGTTAAACGGGGGAGGGGTAGACCAAAAAAGACTTAGAATGAAAATATAAGGAAAGATATGATGTATTTGGGCACTAGTGAGATTATGACAAAAGATAGAGCGCAATTGCGACAAAGGATTCATATAGCCGACCCCACTATGGTGGGACAAAGGCTTGTGTTGTTGTATTGTGATCAAATTCATTCATGCATAACAACAGAATTATGCATATTGAAAATATAAGGAAAGATATGATGTATTTGGGCACTAGTGAGATTATGACAAAAGATAGAGCGCAATTGCGACAAAGGATTCATATAGCCGACCCCACTATGGTGGGACAAAGGCTTGTGTTGTTGTATTGTGATCAAATTCATTCATGCATAACAACAGAATTATGCATATCATGCAGCTTGATGTTTCAAAAAAAAATATTACACGTCCATGTCATTCAAATCCACAGCCATTAAACTACATCAACAAGAACAACACAAGTGAATCTTTACTAAACATTTCCAGAACATAACCTTAAAATGTTAAAAAAATTTGTCTGACATGCTATGAAATTTACTTCAAATGAGTACAGAAAATCTCAATTGAAGGCCAAGGCAATTATTGATTGGACAAATCTGAGAAAAAGAGCATATAACTAAATTAATATAGTTAGTTTCATGATTCATTCACATTCAACCATGAAAGTATAAACAAAAAATTAAAATTAAATAAATCACTTGTGCTCGCCGAAACGAAGGATGCCGAAGACATCGACGATGCCCGGAGGGAAAGCCTGGTCAGTTGCAGCTCTCACGGCAACTTTTGCGACAGCATCGACGCTCACCGGCGGAGTGAGGAGAGGGCCGACGACTGGGAGACGACTGAGCGGCTTGGCATGTTGGAGGATCTGCGGCGAGGTTCAAGTCGGACAACCGAGTTGGAAACATAGGAGTGCATGGGATTTGTATGAGCTTTTTGTTCACAGGAGTGCGGGAGTGCGTACCATTTCGAGAGGCGAGCCAATAACGCCCAAAGGTATCTTCACGCCGGCGACTCGGCGGGTCCCGTGTATGAAGCCTGGTTTGAGAATCACACCTGGAGAGAAGATGAGACTGTGTTAGATGCTTAATTTTGTGTAGCTGAAAGAAGATTGGAGATGATTAAAGCTTGTTAGATGCTTAATTCATAGAGAGACTTCCTTAATGTACATGCTCTTTTCTTATATTATGCTTCAGATCTAAGTGACAAGTTCATGTGTATCTCTTCGTCAAGGTTGCTAATGGCTGCACGAGACACAATATATATAACCGCCCCACCAAAGGAAATGTCTGAGTACCATCAAAAAAAATTTAACAGAGAGATCTTGCATGTTTATTTCCTCTTCATAAATCAATTGCATCACAAATGCCATTTTCTCTTTGAGATTGCCATTCCTTTTAGGACAGTAGTTCTCCATTTGGGAGCATGTGAATCTTTTTGGATGATTTTTGGAGCAATCAATTTGTCACACCTATTGAGGATCAAATCGTGGGTTGGTCGTCAGATATGGGGTCGGTTTGGCGCGGCGGTGGCGGTCGTGAACGCGGTGGTTACGAACCGTCGTTCGTGAACGCCCTACCTCACCTAAAGAACTCCATTCACTTCTATGTTCAAAATTATTTCTTTTTCTTAGCAGCGGCCATAACCATTGTCATGCCAAACACATACTTCATGACAGTAGCATTTTTGTCCAAACTCACCGGAGCAAATACGCAGTGTCAAACGGACCCATGGTCATAAAATATGTTGCCAATGATTTTGATTTTGATCAAGACAATTGAGATCCCCGAGCAGTTTGGTGCCAATTTATATTGCACTTGATTATTTTGTTCATTTCAAAATTACGTTCTTAAAACTCTTATTTAACAATACATCATATTAGGAGTTCCATCTCATATTGATATCTTCATCTTTAATTGAGATCATATTACAACAACAACACTCAAGCCTTTATCCCACGTTGGTGGGGTCGGCTATATGGATCCTTTGTCTCCATTATGCCCTATCTTTAATCATAATCTCACTAATGCCCAAGTACATCATGTTTTTCCTTATAGTTTCATTCCAAGTCTTTATTGGTCTACCCCTCCCCCGTTTAACATGCCTAGTGACTAAACTCCCACAACGCCTAACAGGTGCCTCTGATGGTCTCCTTTGTACGTGTCTGAACCATCTTAGTCGAGCTTCTCGCATCTTCTCCGCAATTGGCACCACTCCTGTCTTATCCCTAATACATTCATTCCTAATTTTATCCAATCTCGTGTGTCCACACATCCACCTAAGCATTCTCATCTCCGCAACTCCCATTTTTTGCTCATGTACACAGTCACTGCCTAACACTCAGAACCATAGAGCATCGTTGGTCTAATTGCAGTACGTTAAACTTGGCTTTATGTTTTAATCGTACTTTACGATCACATAAGATGTCTGATGCGCCTCTCCACTTCAACCAACCTGGTTGGATTCAATGTATCGCATTTTTATCTACACCTCCATCTTTTTGAACTATGAATCCAAGATATTTAAAGCACTCACTGCGGGAAATATCTTAATCACCCAACTTAATAACAAAGTCATCTATCCTTCTTAGTGTGCATGCGATCACCAAATACAAAGTCAATATATGGCGGCGACTTTAGTGTTAAGGGTGAGTGACAAGCAAGCATAAGGTCAATAGGATCAAGTGTACGTGATTGGAATATATGAGGAGAGTCGGGGTCGTCAGAGATCGACTCAGTGTCATCTACGACGAGGGGCACATCACTAATAAGTCTTTCGAGTAGGGGCTTGAGAAGAAACTCAGTGACTAAAGGTTGTGATACAGTGTTGCTGAGTGGAGTCACAATATCAGTCGAGATGATCGAATGAGTACTAAACTCTTCCTCCTGGAGCTGAGGCTCAGGAAAAAGCTCCTCGACTGAAGGGAACACTATGGTGGAGAGATGTGATGCCAATGTGCTCGCATGGGTTGTAGGACTAGGGGACTCTAAGATCATACTAGTGGGAACACTAACGGGACTAGAGATGTGCCTATCAGTAAACCTAAACTCAGATTACACCCTATGATATGGAGTTGGGAGGTAGTTAGGTAAAACATGATGTTTGTGTACTTTCGTGTCAAGTCTTTTTACCGATATCCATAACTCGTTCACGCCTTGTTTTAGATTAGTGGAGAGTACCTCGACATTTTTCATTAAAATTTAAAGACGTTCATCAAAATCATCTACGTTATTCTATGTGATTCCCCATTTTAAAATATTTTTTTATGACTTAAAGATGTTTTAAATAGTTTTTTTTAATCTTTATAATAGTGGAATGTTTAATGAGAGAAACGACACTAGTTATTATTATTATTATTATTGTACAACCCGTATTCGGCGAGTGCGACCAACCTATGCTCGGTGAGTAGACCAGCACATCCGGCGAGTAGGACCAATGACGGTCTTACTCGCCCAGGGTAGAGTGAAGCGAGTACGAGCCCTCCCCGTCAGCTCTTACCAACGTGGCTCCTTCTCGACGGCACAACCATTTTCGACGGCACAGACCTCCTCTCGACGACATTAGTACGATTCGTCGAGACGATACCAATAGCCCGTCCCGGCGACAGAGTTCCTTCTCGCCTGGGGCGAGACGAGTTGGCTTTGCCTCAAGCGAGCTCGCTGCAAGAGAGTTCGCTCCTAGCGAGTAGGTTTTGACCTAGTTACCCCAGTCGTACTGCTCGAGGAGGGAGCGAGGTGAGTTCGGGTCAACCCGACTCCCCAGTCCCCTCTCGTTATCCGCACACCAGTGTGGGTTGCGGTTAGTATTATGAAAAGGCGTGAGGAGCTGTTCGCAGACCATTTTGGTCTGCATATAGTAATTTGGTTAAGGCGGAGGAAGCTTCTCGCAGACCATTTAGACTATTTTGCCCTCAGAAGATTTTGCCTATAAATATGACCCATTATGTCTCAGATCAGCACAGATCCACCCCCAAGAGAGCCTGTGCTTTCTTCCATGTATCCTTGTGCTATCTGAGACAGGCTCAGCCTTTGGTTTTTGGGAGGGGAAATCAGGTCAGATTTCCGGGTTAGCGGCGGGACCTCCTCGCTGCAGCCAGTGGGTCCTTTCTCAAGGCAACTACCTACCATTCAGTGAGGGCCAGTTCTCAGCTCGAAATACTCAGACCTAGGGATTTGACGAAGACAGAAGTAACTCGAGCTACTCCCCAGTCTCGAACATAGTTGGACCGGTATCCGGGTTCCAACAATTATTATACTTTTTTAACTTTAACAATTAAATGAGCAAAATGTTATTTTATTATTATTATTAAATAAAGATTTTAATAAACAAAATTCCACTGGAACTTTTAAAACTAAAAATAATAAACACCTTTTTTTTTGAAATTACGGATCGCTTGATTTACGATAGAAGTAAATCAATCTTCTATGATATCAAACTGATGTAAGCTGAATTCTCGGAATTGATTTTAAATTAATAAATTTAAATTCTTTTATAAATTATGGAGCGAGCGCTTAACTCGTTGAATAAGTAAATTAAGTGATTAATCTAGGTCAAGCATCATGTACTCAAATATTCAACATTTGTACGATGAATGTCACAAGATTTAAAAATCCACAGACAAGTCAAAGAAGGAGAAGAACACGAGAATATTTTAATTAACGACAAACAAGCACAACAATAGATTAGGCAAGCTCTTAAATTTAATTTCACAAATAAAATTAGCATAACATTACACTAACTGAAAAGAGCGAGAGAGTCGGCGATAGGTATACCTGTAGGAGTCGAGTACGGCGCCGAATCAATCCAAGAGAATAAGGAAACGGGCTAAATAATAAACAAACGGAAAGGTTTGGAAAGTGGGTGGGAGAGGAGGGAAAAGTCGACCGACAGGTGTCGACTAAGATCTTCAGGACTTTGATCGAGGTTGCCGGAGGGCGGAAGGTGATCAGTCGTCGGAGGGCGGAAGGTGATCAGTCGTCGGAGGGCGGAAGGTGATCAGTCGTTGGAGCCCAGGAGGTCGCCGGTTAGAACGGGGGCATCTTGCGATCTGGGAAAGAAGACGACGCCTAGAAATAAGAGAGGTTGGACTGCTCGCCGGATGGCAGAGACAAGGACGTCGGAGCCCACGAGGGCCAGCGACGGCGACGAAGCTGGGATTTGTTTTTCCCAATTTTCCAAGCTGTCCAAACAGGACCCTTATCGGTTCTTTACAAAGAGTTTTTAGGCTATTTTTTAAATGGGCTTTTAGGAGGGAATTACCAATTAATTGTATTACCATACCCGTCATTAGGATCTCTTTATTCCCCTCATGAATAATTTCCTAAAAACTAAATAATAATATTTTATATGTATTTCCTTAATTTAGGAAAACTTAATAAGTTAATAAATACTTATTTTTTAAAACTTGATTTCATTGCTTGCCCAAACTATTGCTAGACCTAATTTGACGGACCATTTTATTCAAGGTTTTATTAGTCGGTCACGCCAATAAGCCGCAAACAAGCATAAATAAATTGCGAGAAATAACAAATATAAAAAGTGTGTAACATGCGATGCATAAAAATGAAAACTGCGTAAATTAAATTTAGGGTGTAGTTGAGTACTTGAGTTGCATTAGAAAAGAAGGGTTTTAGGTTGAGCAGGACAAAGACAGAGTATTAAATTTAGGGTGAAGAATGTTTTTCTTCGTGGGCATTTGTTGGAAGAGATGTACATGGATGTTCCGCTGGGTTTTGGCACGAAATAAACGGAGGGTAAGGTGTGTAGAATCAAGAAGTCTCTTTATGGACTAAAGCAGTCTCCTCGATCCTGGTTTAGGAGAGCCATGGTAGGCATGGGATATCGGCAGACTAATGATGATCATACAGTGTTCTTTAGGTGATGTGGTGTTCACACTACAAAGCTTGTTGTGTATGTTGACGATATGATTATCACTGGTGATGATGAGAGTGAAATTGCTCAGCTGAAGACGAGATTGGGCAAAGGAGTTTGAGGTAAAGGACTTGGGGCAACTAAGATATTTTCTTGGGATTGAGGTAACTCGTGGTCCAGAGGGGATTGTTCTATCCCAAAGATAATATGTGTTAGACCTGCTAAAAGAGACAGGTATACTGGGGTGCAGGCCTACAGTTGCTCCCGTTGATCAGAAGTCCAAGCTCAGTGCTGAGGCAGGAGAGCCGGTCGATAGAGAGAGGTACTAGAGGTTGGTAGGTCGCTTGATCTATTTGAGTCACACTCGTCCCAACATATCTTTTGTCGTGAGTGTGGTAGCCCGTTATATGCATGATCCTAGGGAGGGTCACATGGATGTTGTGTATCAAATTCTAAGGTACTTGAAGAGTGCACCAGAAAAGGGGTTGATATTCTGGAAGAATGGGCATTTGAACATTGAGGGCTATTGTAATGATGACTGGGCTAGTTGCGTTAATGACAGGAGGTCCACGTCAGGATATTGCATGTTTGTAGGGGGCAATCTGATTGATGTTGCATGTTTGTAGGGGGCAATCTGGATGTCCCATTCTTCCTGACAGGAGGTCCACATCAGGATATTGCATGTTTGTAGGGGCAATCTAGATGTTGTGTATCAAATTCTAAGGTACTTGAAGAGTGCACCAGAAAAGGGGTTGATATTCTGGAAGAATAGGCATTTGAACATTGAGGGCTATTGTAATGCTGACTGGGCTAGTTGCGCTAATGACAGGAAGTCCACGTTAGGATATTGCATGTTTGTAGGGGGCAATCTGGTCTCCTGGAAAAGCAAGAAGCAGACTGTTGTCACGGAATCTACAGCCGAGGCAGAGTATAGGGTCATTACCTTAGGTGTAGGAGAGATGTTATGGTTGAAAGCATGCTGGTAGAGCTCAAGATTGACCAGGGGCAAATGACATTGTGGTGTTACAGCAAGTATGTTATTAGCATTACAAATAACCCTGTTCAGCATGACAGAACCAAACATGTGGAGATCGACAGGTTTTTCATCAAAGAAAAGTTGGATAGCGGTGTACTGGAGTTGGGACATGTTGCTAAAGAGCAAGTGGTTGATTGTCTCACTATGAGACTTAGCTCACTTGATTTATCTAGATTGTGTGGCAAGATGAGCTTAGTTGATATCTTTCGCCGATCTTGAGGGGGAGTGTTGGTGTTTAATATTGATGTGTGTTTAGTGTATATAGATGTATATATGTTAGTTGGGATGAAATAAAAAATCACGAATTGTATTTTCCACTCCCCCGATAGCACGCCATCACACGAATTTCTTTCCACCGCACTTCTTCGATTTTAGCAATTGCTCTAACACTTTCTCCCATGACTGACCCGTGGCCCGTGGGCCACCCAGAATAACGCTACCCCACGACAATCCCAATCTACTACTGACACAAGCATTCCACCCCCAACAACTTTCACCGCTAGTCATCAAGATTATATCTTCTGCAAAATCTGTTAAAAAATGAACAAATTAATTCAGCACGCGCAACTTTATTTTCTTCAGTTTTCCCTGGGGGACGAAGCTTTTTTTTCAAGAGTGTTATGTATAAGCACTTGCTCGGACCCCACCACCCAACAAATTATCGGAACCCACCATCCAACAAATCATATTATGAGCATTAATGTTAAAATTATAAACTATAAAGATCTAATATGATTCGTCCTCCCCCATGTTCAATTGTGTCACCATCATGGACAGCTACTTCTCTGCAACTCTTTGGGAAGAGCTCTTTGCACCCAGAAGAGTTGATGTAGGATGCAATTATTTGCATGTTTGGACATGCCAGCACTATTTTAAGATCCATTACTAACTTTAAATTTACTCTCTCCCTTAATTCAATCGTCATAATTGGGCATTCCAACACTTTTTGCATTAGGACTATTCATGAAATAGAGATAATAAAATGTTGCTTTATTTAGAAAGTCATTTTTTTTTCTTTTTCTCTCTCATCTCCCACCACCACTCTCTGCCTCCCATCATAAAGCATCTTTAAGCCACCAAAGCTCTTGGTAGTCGTACCGCTTCCACATCCCCATCAGCAAGACTCATGCATCCATTTGGGAATCTCGAATAAAAAATGATCACATTTTTATTTACTTCCAGTCTTTTTGTTTAAAGAAAGATGTAGATGTTGTAGTTCAAGATTTAATCTTGAGTTTTTACACAAAAAATGGGCTTACATTTGTCTATGTTTCCTACATTGAGAAGAGAGGAGAGAGAAAATTGAGTGAGCAAGATGAGGGGAGAGAGAGAGGGGGGGGGGGGACATAGAGATAGAAGAGGGGGAGCATGCACGGGGATGGGAGCAGAGGAGAGGGAGGGAGATGAACCGCGGGAAGGGAGAAATAGAACTAAAGAGTGTAGGGATAGAGCACTTAGAGTAAGGTTCTATCCATTCACTAGTATAAACAGACCCAAGCTTTTTACCAGTATAATAGTAAAATAGGATCTTATAACCACTTTAAGGAACCAAGTTTGTATTTCTCTATTTATAAGGGGCCTATTTTTGAAATACCCTAAGTATAATCTCTCCCTTCATTACAAAAAATAAATAAAGAGACATGAAACTTATGCACTAGCAGGAACTCGATCATTTCCACTTTGAAGAAGCATACCAAGCGCTTTCAAAAAAAACACCAAAGTATGAAGTATCAACTGATACATGCTTATCATTATAAATGCAATCATCTTATGATTATTATCCACGGGTTAGCTAAAATTAAGATCAATAAGACTGACCTCCATAAGGAAATTTTGATAATAGTTCAGCTTCAGCAGCTCTCTGCATCATTTGTTAATAAATAAAGTTACAGAGTGCAGATACAGCAGAAACCATGAGCAAATTGCATACATTGAATATATTGCAACAGTCCAAAGAAGACTAAAATTAACAAGCTTGTAAAGGAATCTAGGAGAAGAGAACCTAAGTTCATAAGCTACAGTCCAGCCCTTTTCTATATGTTGTTGCACTCCCCCTTCTTCAAAGACCCATGTGCAATTACTGAAATTCAGAAGAAATAAAATAGACATCCCACTACAAGTTTTTCTTTCGAAAGATCAATTAGATATTTGTTATCCTCCTTTTTTGTATCTGGAATTCAACAAGCTTGATTTTATCCCTTCTAATCACTTATACACCCTGAGAACATTAAGATCCTTGCAAATCAAATAGCTTTTATAGGGGGACAAGCCAGTTTCTACGGTCATACATGCTATAAATTATTGAGGAACATTATATGCAGTACTGGCTATCAAAGTGCCTACTGTTCAAGCACCCACAAGCACTGAAAGTACTTCTAAGGGCCATCTGCTTTTGTACTGTTTGTTAATCATTGCAACTCTAACAAATATAAAAACAATAGAAAAAACATAAGATACAACAATGAACTGAAGCACTTGTTCGTTAATTAGATGAAAATAAAAACCGTGGAACTAGGCTAATTCTGACAATTCAAATAAGGAGAATAAGGATCAAGAGCCATAAGGCTACAAATTATTGCTTTTAGAACGAGATCACTCTCAAAATAATAAGTGAATATATTTTACCCTTTACTGAGTCAAATAGTTCCTCATGGGTTCAATATCATATCCTTAAGGTTTAAATCTAATTAGCATTCTAAAACAAGTTTAGAAAGATGGAAGGTCAGAACTTTAGAAATTTATTAGTTAGCAATTGTTCTAGAGAGATTAATCAGCGTTGTTAACCCCCCACACACACACACAAAAATGCCCAACCTGCTTTGAAGCACATCGAAAACTTGAGCTTAATCCAGCATGTACTGAATTTTCTTTCTGAAGGGGCAGTTCTTCTTCCCTGTTACCTTTTAGATAATCATCCTGGCCTCCAGTAGGTCCAGTGTAGACCACAGTTGGTATTTGATAACATGTGTTAGTGACCAATAAACAGATGTAATACAGCATTGAAGACACTGTATTCACTAGAAATCAAGTCTTTAAACCCAACTAAAGGATAAATAGGATAAACACCTGAAAACAATTACAACATTGAAACAATTAAAAAAGCAAACAAGGGACCGCAAACCTAGACAGCAGACCCTTCCAAGAAAACTTCCGAGACAAGATGATCTAAGTTATAACCAATCTGGGTTTCAGCATAGGTAAGACCGTAAGAACAATTAATTTGCAAGTTAATAATTAGTTATGCTCTAAAAATATGGCAAAACTGCAACTACGCATGCAAAGATTATGAAAATGCATCTTAAGATGGCAGATCTACAAGAAATACTCATAAAGACTATAAATTCATGCACTTAAATAACTTTCTTTTCTAACCAATGAACATCAAGTGAAAAGAAACAAAAGAAAGAGAGTACCTTCCCATCATAATAGCCCTGTAATAAATAATTCACCAAGCCGAAATCAGCAGCTGAGATATAAACGAATCTTTTGACGCCTACAAAGAAGAAGAAAAGCTTCAGCCATAAGCACAATGTCAAACTAAAACAATGAGAACATGTTACCGGATAAAACGAAGTCCATGAATACAGAATTAGTAAATACCTTGCTCTGCAGCAGCTCTAATAGCATTAACATTTGCAGTACCATTAATCTTGTACATCTGAGAATTTGACCCAAAACCTCCAACACAAGATATCTGCAGTAGAATAAGATAAAGTATGTAACCATCAAACTTTATTAAGAAATTTCTTTCACAAGTACTGAGAGACTATTTAACGGAGATGGCATATTTGAGGGCATTAGCACAGTCTTATAATCTAAGCTCAGCTTTTGTTGAAATATAAGAGAAACAAACTGATCAAAGCCTGACTCTCCTTGTTCCTAGAGTTTCATTCCAACAAGAATAATCGATTTAAGGGTGTATTCATGATCAGTTATTTAAAAGAATGATGAAGCCACATTAATGGGACAATCTTATGGGCAAACCAGTAGGACGTTGGTCGCTTCGCCGGAGGGTGGACGGAGGGGGAGATGACCGCATTACGGAGCCGGGGCTTCCTAAGGAGGGTGTGCTCGGACAGAGAGAGTGTTACCACGATCTCTTAATAAGACAAGAGAAGAGATTTTAATTCTTTGATACCTTCATTCCAACATCACATGCCTTCAAATAGGCTTACGAGACTCTTAATGATACCCACTAATTATTAACTCCCAACAACTAATAAAGATTTGAAATAATCATAATAAAAGACAGCTTAAATTAAAGATAATGAGGCATGAAACCTCTAACGACAACTAGGCCCGAAGCTTGTCCTCAAGCTCATAGAGAGATCAAGGTTCTGTTTTGGGTTCACTTAATTTCTTCGTCAGGGTCCTATACTTCCATGTGAACAACTTTTTTTGTTGATGGTCGCAAGTGAAGTTCCTGTCGCAGTTATAATATAACCCTTTTGCGAGTCGTTCAGACATTGTTGCATGAGATAGATGCCAGATATGTGGGGGTCGGTTTGTTGGGGTGTTTGGGGTGTTGCCTATGGGTCGATAGTTGTTGTGATCTGTAGAAATGGAGAATTTGTAACATGATACATATGCAGTCGGCGCTCATAAAGCTTGGTCGAACACATCACAAGAACTAAATCTCGGGGTTCTTCGAACTCAACGTCCTGTCGCATGCGTTCCTGAAAGCTTGCCGTAAAAATTGAAACTTGTATCTTTGGATATATCGTAACATGAGCTAGAGGAATCTTAAATTGTTCCAGATATGCGTGCACGACCCTGTTTGTCGAAATATAGTGAGTGTGTTGAGGGGATTGTTGCGGATGATAGGAACAAATCGCATGTTGCAAAACTTTTTGAAGTTGCCCCAAATCATTCATGGTAGTTCGATGTGTGAATGGGCAAACTATA
This sequence comes from Dactylorhiza incarnata, assembly GCA_033032865.1. Taxonomy (NCBI): domain Eukaryota; kingdom Viridiplantae; phylum Streptophyta; class Magnoliopsida; order Asparagales; family Orchidaceae; genus Dactylorhiza; species Dactylorhiza incarnata. Next base: position 847,211 of record JAWHQI010000282.1, on the reverse strand, counting down.
TTTGTGTCGAATCGAGAAGGTTGAAGGACACCAGACGAATCCATTCCATTATCGGAGCTTGTTTGTGGTAAAAAATTGCTCGCATTGGGTGAGACAGCTCAACAAATCGTCTCCCCATCGTAGGTAGGAAAATCCAATTTAGTATAATGGGGAACGATGTGAGCTTCCAGTCATACAACAACTGGTGTTGTGTGCACCGGCGGGGTCAAAGGTCTCAGGTTGCTACTGGCCTGGTCCTGTGCTGGCATAGTAATTATTTGGACGACCGGTGTGAGATCATCGAGACTGGTCTGAATGGAGCAAGAGCTTCTTGGTGTTGTTTTCCAGTTTCGGTCTAAATTGAAATGAGTGTTTGCATTAACGCAATAAGTTGGTTCACTTGGTCTGTGGAGTCCCAAATGTTGTGAGAGGAACGAGAAAAAGAGCGAGTGACGGGACGGCTCGAGTCCCTGGAAAAAAATGTGGACGGCGTCCTCGGAGTACCACAAGATTTGTAGTGTTTCCTTATTATGATAAGGAAACACACTTTTAATCAATTAATTATTATAGTAATTAATTAAAGTAATTATATTTATAATAACTAGCGTCCCTCTGCCTATTACCGAGAGTACGGGGCTCAGTAAAATGATGGTGTTGGGCTCGATTGGGGACGATGGTGTTCAACTCGAAGTCTAAAGGCGCTGGGCTCGATATGACGAGGGTTATGCGCCCGTGACTGGAGGCGCTCGATGGTGACGGCTCTGCGTGTGTGATAGAAGGAGCTCTAAGACGATGGCACTGCTCACGTGACAAAAAGCGCTCAATCTGCGATTCTGCGTCGACGAAAGAGGAAGCAAGTTATATGGCATGGTCTGTGTCAAGTCGCGGGGTGGTTTGTTGTCAGGGTTTAGTAATGACAATGATGCAGAGACGGAGGGAAGATCGAGGATGATGCAGAGAACAAAGGAGAGTGCAGCTGCACACGTTGGAGTGTGCGTTTGTTGGCGTCGAGGATGGCCCTCGATGCAGAGATGTCAACGTCGATGCAGAGAGGATGTCAACGTCGATGCAGAGAATGGAGTGTGCTTCTACTGGGGTCAACGATGGCCCTTGGGTAGCAGTTGTCCAGGAAGGCGTGGGTTTGTTGTCGTCGATAGAATGAAAGCCAAGAGAACGGTTGTTGTCGGGGATGAGTGGATGCGAGGTAGGGGATTATCTGACGGGCAACTACATGGAGGAGTAAGGTAAGGGCTATAATACCAAGTTGTTGCGGGAAAACCAGCAGGACGTTGGTCGTTTCGCCTGAGGGTGACCGGACACAGGGATGACGATACTATGGAGGCGGGACCGCAGTTGCCTAAGTGGGGTGTGCTCGGAGAGAGAGAAAAAGAGAGAGAGAGAGAGACCACAATCTCTTAACAAGACAAGAGGAGAGATTCTAAATCTTTGATACCTTCATTCAACATCACTTGCCTTTAAATAGGCTTACAGGACTCTTAATGATACCGCTAACTATAAGTCCCAACCTAATAATAACTCAAAACAATAATAATAAAAAACAACTTAAATTAAAGATAACTAAACACGAAGCCTCTAACGACAAGTAGGCCCAAAGACCATAACAGACAAATTATATCGTTGATTTAGATACTCTGAATGGTTCTTGTCTATCATACTTTAATCATAAACTAGCTCAAAAGCCAAACACAAGAAATAACACCACCATTGAGGAAAACCAACTATAAAAATGGTAAGTACTAAAAAAAAATCCTTTTGTGTTTCATTTCCTTATATTTATTTTTGATATGGAACTGGACGACAAGGAGACCGAGGCGTGCGCTTGGTGGGTATACATACAAAGGGAACCATGCACCGTGAAGCCGGAGAAGTAAGACTAATGGAACCGTCTGAGTGCACGACGGAAGCTTATTTCATTTTCCATGCTCTTTCTTTCATGAACTCGTATTTTGAATTGTTGCTTTAATTACAGTTTTGATCTTAGCCCAAGAAATATATACACTGGCGTTGTAATGATTATGAAGTTGCCCTAGGCTGGCTCAAGAGTTTCCTCTTGGAACTTTCGAAACCAAATTAGCCATAGTAACACTGTGACCAATTTTTGTAAATTTTGCAATTCTGCTCATAGTGTAAAATAATTACATCCAACCAAGCAGCTCCTGAATCCATTTAGGTACTCTATGCTAGCAAGTAAAGCACCAGATCCCACAGCAATCACGATTCAAACTATTAGTAGTGGGCACGCCCAGAAGCCCGCATAATCTCATGCCAAGAATGTGTAGATTCAAAATGACTTCTGATGAGGAAACAGGTATGGCAGTCTCCGCTTGCAATAGCTATAGCTAGTACAAATACAAAAGTGCCTTATTGAAGTACTTAATGCATTTGTACATGGTCACCGGTGCATTTTATCTCTCTTCTATGATTCAAACTATTAGTGGTGGGCGCACCCAGAAGCCCACTTAATTTCATGCCAAGAATGTGTAGATTCAAAATGAACTCTGATGAGGAAACAGGTATGGCAGTCTCCGCTTGCAATAGCTATAGCTAGTACAAATGCAAAAGTGCCTTATTGAAGTACTTAATGCATTTGTACATGGTCACCGGTGCATTTTATCTCTCTTCTTCCTCCCACTCTTCCCCTCTCCTATGTCTGTGCTCGATGCTCTCCGCTTCGACAGTACCCTAGGAGCGACGGTACCACCGCCCAAACTCGCCCGCTCTAGGACGCTCGGTCAATTGAAAGTGGATGGGTAGCCCCCCGTACCCTGCGCGGCAGTACCCCCGACTCGACAATGTCCCGGCGCAACGGGCCAACAGCGCTCCCTCTGCTCGCGGAACCCTCGAGCTCTGTACTCTCCCCCGTCCCGATTTTGTCGTGCGCACGGGGATCCGCGAGCGGAGGGAGCGTCGTCGCGGCGGGACATTGTCGAGCTGAGGGTACTGCCGCGCGGGGCACGGGGGCTACCCATCCACTGTCAATTGACCGAGTGTCCTAGAGCGGACGAGTTTGGGCAGAGGTACCGTCGTTTCTAGGGTATTGTCGAAGCGGAGAGCATCGAGCGCAAGCGGTAGCCCGTGCGAAGATGCTCATATAGATAACAAAAATTTATTAATCAATCAGACATATGTAGTTAGTTATAACAATTCCAAACATAATTACTACAATTTAATTGATAAAATCATATTAAGTTGTCAAACATATTTTATACGCTTAATGGCTTAACGTTCCAGTCTCAAACAGGCCATTTTGGGCATTTATGAAATGACCTTTTCATAACAGCGCTATCCAAACAGCTCACCGGCGTCGATTTTGTTTTATAACGGCCAAGACGGCGCCGGACTGGATCCCAAACAGAGCCTGTCCAATGCTTCAAACGCGCAACAAGCCAAAAAGTCCAATGCAATTTCATACTTCCATCTAATGCACCCACGATTATCAAAGGCCAAGCGAATCCAATTATGTGTAATTTAATTAGTATTTAATTTATTCTATATATATATAACTTTATAAAATGTTTTTATATAAAGAATTTATATAAAGTTTTTATATATCACTCTCTCTCTCCCCCCTCTCTCCCCTCCTGCTCCGGCGGCCCCCCTCTCTCCCCTCCCGCTCCGGCAGCCCCCTCCTTCTCGCTCTCTCTATATATATCTCTCTCCCTCTCTATCTATCTTTCCCGCTCGCTCGCTCCCCCCCTCTCTCCCCTCCCGCTCCGGCGGCCCCCTCCCTCTCTCCTCTCTCTCTCTCTTTATATATCTCTCTCCCTCTCTCTCTCCCGCTCTGTCTCTCCCCCCTCTCTCCCCTCCCGCTCCGGCGGCCCCCTCCCTCTCCTCTCTCTCTCACTTTCTCTCTTTATATATATATCTCCCCCTCTCTCTCCCGCTCTCTCTCTCCCCCTCTCCACTCCCGCTCCGGCGGCCCTCTCCCGCTCTCCTGTCTCTCTCTCTTTCTCTCACTTTTTTTCTCCTGTTCGAACGTCTTCAAAAAAATTTTTTACCGGCGGACTGTAGAAATGTGCGAACGGACGAATGGATGGTTGTTGTAGCCACCGAAAACGGCTTATTATATAGTATAGATTATACATATCGAACAAAATCCTTCAGCAATTAAAAGAAACATGCTTTAAAAATTGATGATTTCATTGTCAATTTTTTTACTGGTTTATTATAACTTCTGAAAGGTTTTTAAGGAATATCAGTATCAGTTTTCTAACTACACCCAACTAAATGACGAATTTATTTAACTTATCAATTCCAATGAACCAAATAAGCCCTTGGAAGAAATTGTGCTCCTAGTTAATAAAGTGAATTTTCTAACTAAGAAGCAGAAAATGCACCCATTTCATATCACAAAACATAAGTTCCATGATAAGTATTTTCCTGCTATTATTCATATCATAGAGCAATTTGATGTACCATGGATTCAAGTATATTTACAAGATTTATCATGAATTGAAGAAATAGAAGATTGGAAGAATCCACCTACCACCGCACTGACATCATTCATGACATCCTTCAATGAATCTGGGACAAGAAGGCTTCCTACAAAATTAACATATAAGATTTCAAAGTTTACATGAATATGCATGGTAAGCAATCAGATTGCTATTGCACTAACAAGTCAACCTTGGTTCCAAACTACATTATCAGCCCAAAATTCCTGAATGGATGACCGTCCAGATCTGAGAAGGAAGTTCAAAGGGGAAAATGTTAACATTTATTAACTTCTACAGTTTAATTTTAAAAAATACCAGAAATTCCCTACAAGAGGTGTATCACATGTAAACACAAGAAGCAGATACATTCTATAACAACCAAAGCACTGAGCACATAGAAATACTTATATATTCTTTGTAAAAACTACAATCAACTCCAAAGAGAAACACGAAGACCAGCATTTATAAAAATAGATAATAAAAAATTCTCACATCCTTTACTGGGGATAGATAGTAAAGGTCATCGTACATAATGCAATTAAAATAGAATACAAAATGAGAAATGACGACTAGCATACCTACCCTACAGAAATATAGCAATAAGAAAACTTTGAACTATCAATTTACATGATATAGTTGGTCAAGAATGTCTAAAATTAACAATTGGTCGTCCTGAAAAAATTCAGATTCATTTAATGTTTGAAAATACATTTGTGCAATATCAGCTGTTAAACAAACAAGAATAGGTACCAAAAAGAAAAAGCACAGGCAGGGTGTTTTTCTTCTTTCTTTCTTAATAGATCTATAAAATTTGTGTAACAATAGTGTTTGATACTCCCGACAAAAGATATTTCCCATTCATACAAACATAAAAAAACTCATGGAGGGAGAATACCGTTGTGGACTTCTGCTTCAATCGGCTCTAGAATAATTATTGGCTTTTTTATATTAAACAATGAGATTACAATTTGCATGTGTCATTGATAAGGAGGTGGGCGGGTAGGGTCTTGAAGGAGCCGACACAATTTGATGGGTCTACTCTCGGAGGAAACCAACCGGAGCATGAGACGACTGGATGGAGTGGCCGTTCCACTTGAAGATGTTATATTTATTGCATTTTGTCGTATGTACGAATTTGTCATTATGTGGGGACATATATACCCCTTTGTCTTGTATTATGTTTATCTTTGGACTTGGAATTTTAATGTGAAGGAGCCTAGGGCTGGCTAAGAGGAGTTCCTATTGAAGTTATCTTAGATTTTCTCCTCCTTCCACCCTCTCGATAAGCCTAGGAGTATCATTGCTCCGACCTGCCGCTCCCGCCCGCAACCTCAGCCGTCGGGTCTTCTCCAGCATTCCATCGTTCACATCAAGCTCGCTCCAGCGCCTGCATCTTCCGCATCGAGCTAACTCCAGAGCCCATATCTTCCGTCTCAAGCTCCTCCACACTTGCGCATCTCCAACAGTTCCAGTCGCACGCTCATCTCCAGCATCTCGCGCGTCTCCAGTTGCTCTGACCTCGAGCATCTTCAGTTGCTCCGACCTCGGGCATCTTCAGCACCGCTCCGACCTCGCGTTGCTTCTGCATCACCGGCCTTGACATTTGTCGCTTGCAGTCGGTTGTTTCATCGCTCCTTCCGCCTGCCATCGGCGCCTTCCCCAACTGCCTGGCCACGCGCACCATGACGGATCAACGTTTAGACGTCGTCGACCGCGGTCTGGACGAGCAGTCCTCCACCCTCGCCGATAAATCGTCTCGCCTAGCTTCTATGCAGGCGATCATGCCCGTCATTCTTCAAAAGCTAGAATCTCGCGACGCCCGCGCGTTCAGTCAAACTCTGTCGCTCTCACCCTCGGAAAACCCCTCTTCGTGGACCGTCCGGCGACACCGCCGCTGATTCCGACGTTGGTCGCAATTGCCACATCCCACTCGCCCCACGGCCCACGCCCTTGAGATTCCGCATTTCAACGGGTCGGACCCCCTTGGGTGGATCGCTAAGGCCGAACAATTCTTCGATATCCAAGAGACACCCGACAACCAGGAGGTCTCTTTAATGCTTCTCACCATGGATGGTTCCGCGTTACATTGGGTTTGGTGGCTCCGCAACTCCTCCCCCCTTCTTTCTTGGGCCGATCTCAAGCTAGCGTTAATCAAACGCTGCGACCACCGCTACTCCGACAATGCGGCTGAGAGCTTGTGCGCCCTCCGCCACACATCCTCGGTGGATCAATACATCGACCACTTCATCGAGTTGGCCAATTGTGTTCCTCGTCTTCCCCCCGATCAGCACATGGGCTTCTTCCTGCAAGGACTTCAGACGCACATCCGATCCCGTCTCCGCACTCATCACCCTCAAAACATCTATGACGCCATGGAAGTCCCCTGATAGGTCGAAGCTAGCGTTAATCAAACGCTGCGACCACCGCTACTCCGACAATGCGGCTGAGAGCTTGTGCGCCCTCCGCCACACATCCTCGGTGGATCAATACATCGACCACTTCATCGAGTTGGCCAATTGTGTTCCTCGTCTTCCCCCCGATCAGTACATGGGCTTCTTCCTGCAAGGACTTCAGACGCACATCCGATCCCGTCTCCGTACTCATCACCCTCAAAACATCTATGACCGCTCTCTATTGGAAGGGTATGATGCCCTAGGTGGAAGATTATGTTGCGACATGTTTGATTTGCCAACGCTCCAAGTACGAAGTGACATTTCCAGGGGGACTCTTGCAGCCCTTACCCATTCCCAAGCTCATTTGGGAGAACTTGACCATGGACTTCATCACGCACCTTCCCCTCTCCTCCGGGTTTGACTGCATCTTTGTCATGGTGGACCGTATCTCAAAGTACAGTCACTTTCTTCCCTTGCGGCACCCATTCACGGCACCGATGGTGGCCGAAGCCTTCTTAACCAGGGTGGTGCGCCTCCACGGCTTTCCTCGCTCGATTGTCAGTGATCGAGACCCGATCTTCATGAGCGTCTTTTGGCAAGAGATCTTCAAACCGTAGGGGACACAGCTTCGGATGAGCACGACATACCATCCGCAGACGGGCGGCCAATCAGAGGTTCTGAACTGTTGTTTGGAGACCTATTTACGTTGCTTTACTTCGGACTGGACGCGTGATTGGAGCAAGTGGTTGGGTTGGGCGGAGTTTTCTTACAACACCTCCTTCCACATCTCCGCCGACATGACTCCTTTTCAGGACGTCTATGGCCGGTTGCCGCCCTCCGTCCTCCAGCATCTTCCCGGCAAGTGCCACGTGGGAGCAGTGCGGGAGCTACTCATGGCACGAGATAACACCCTCCGGATTCTGAAAATCCACCTCCACGCCGCCCAGCAGAAGATACTCCATCAGGCCAACAAACGTCGGCGCCGCGTCCAATTCCAGGTGGGCGATTCGGTTTTCGTCAAGTTCCGCACGTATCGCCAGTCCTCGGTGGCCCACCACATCCATCATGTCCGCCCACTTCTATGGTCCTTTTGAGGTGATCGCTCGCATTGGCGAGGTGGCCTACCGCCTCCTCCTTCTGTCCCACAGTTGAGTCCACCCAGTCTTCCATGTCTCTCAGCTCAAACGGGTGGTAGGCACCTAAGCTATCGAGGAGACCTTGCCCCCAAATATTGGCTCAGATGGCTCTATTCTCTACTTGCCCGAAGCCATCCTGGACCACAAGCTGGATGTAGAAATCGACCGGGAGCAGTATGGAAACAACGACCTTCCTCCGACGCGACTTGGTGGGACTGCGACGACTTCCGCAGTCAATTTTCGGAGTTTTGCCTTGAGGACAAGACAAATTTTCCAGAATGGGGTATTGATACGGAGGTGGACGGGGAGGGTCTTGAAGGAGCCGACACGACTTGGCGGATCTACTCTCGAAGGAAACCAACCGGAGCATGAGACGATTGGATGGCACGGCCGTTATACTTGGAGATGTTATGTTTATTGCATTTTGTCGTATTTACGTATTTGCCATTATGTGGGGATATATATACATACCCATTTGTCTTGTATTATGTTTATCTTTGGACTTGGAATTTTAATGTGAAGGAGCCTAGGGCTGGCTAAGAGGAGTTCCTCTTGGAGTTATCTCAGATTTTCGCCGCCTTCCACCCTCTTGATAACCCTAGGGGTATCAATCATAATCATAATAAACCATCTCCTTCATAATTTAAAATCCACCTATTGACCTCGCATAAAGGGTAATAAATGTATGTTACTTCCATTGCATATTCTCAGCCACTAGAATAAAAGCATGTTGTTATGATCATTATTGCTCCGGGGACACAACAATCCTGAATACCAGAACTATGCAACATCGATATGGTAAAAATACTAAACTCATGTCTTAATAAAAGGAGGTTTCTACAGATACATACCAATAACAAGCTGAATGTAATAATACGCATCAAAACCATAGAAGTGTTGAATTTTTTCAGATGAATGGCAAATGAAGTGACAATTCCAAAAAATGATGAATACCTACTAAAACTTGAAACAGAAAAGCCTTGATGCACAGCCTCTTTGCAAACATGGGAGCCAACAAATCCATTTCCACCCAAAACAAGAACCTGCAAAAAATTTACCCCCATACCAAATCTTTCATTTGTGAGCAGACAGAACATATGATAGAACAAAGCCAGAATAAAACATTCCTGGTTGAATTGGTGATTGTAGCGAATATATGAGACTCCGGTACCTTTTCTGGTCCAGGTAACTCTGGTTTTATTGTTTCTGCTTCCTCAACTTTAAATGCTTCCTGGACTTTAAATGGTTCCTCAATTTTGTTTGAATCTGTGGATAGTGGCCTTCTATTTCTCAACAGACCATTTGAACTATAAGATGCAGACAGCGGGTAGAAAGAAAATTAGGGGCAATTCAAAATTTTCCAGCTTCAAAAGTATCTAAACACCCAGCCCAGGACACTAAGTACAAGGATGTAAGAGGAAATAGTTATGAAATATAAGTATCAACTAGACTATCTACATAAGCAAAAAAGAAAAATATTAAGAGGGCAAACAAGCATTAAAAAATAACTAAATGATACAAGCAGTGATCCTCTTGGATCTATGATAATTTCAATATAATTATATTAAGACTTATATAAGCAATCTAAATTTTATCAAAAAAGTAATATTCAAAAGCTAAATATGCAATCAAAACATTGTACAGAAGTAATGTTTATCAACAAAATCCATCCCTTCGAAGCAACTCTAAGGTCCGATACTGAGTTAAGTGTCATGGTTCTGGCACTTGGGCGCAACTATGACCAAGTCCCCAAGAATTTTCATGCACAGGACAAGGCTATGTGTGGCTTGGCCGAAAGGGATTCATTCAGAGAAGAAACAAGATTGGTCTCAAATGTATTGCATATGTATGCAGAGTATGCATGAGCGACGTGCAAGTCTAAGTCGCAGTCGCGGTGGATTATGGCACAGACGAAAACAGAAGTTTCTGGAATCCAGGAGATAAATCTCGAAGATGAAAAATGATATGTATTCCCCAAGTATTCTGAAGTTGTCTAGAACACTCTAGCATATTGTAGAGATGTATAGAATATTCTACAGAACTCTAGGTGTGCGGAGTCTTCTAAAATAGTATAGAAGAATGTGGATGTAGGCAAACGAGTCTAGGGTGTTCTAGAGTTGTATAAAAAAGTATAGTACATGGGCTAGAAGATTCTAGACAAGTTCAAATGTAGAGAAGTCTAAAGCTGCCATGATTTTGGAAGGAAGATAATGAAGGCCTATAAAAGGAGAAGGTCCCCCTCATTTTCATCCATCCATGTTTTCATCCAAATTTTAAAGTGAGTTGGGTCCTTGAGTGTTTAGCATGAGGGAGCCTCCAAGTATTATGTGCTGAGCACTTGAGTTTGTATATTGTTTGTTGGATTCCACTACATTGTTGTGCCAACGACTTGGCTAGGCTTATTTACGGTGAAAATTACTATTCACAGTGAAAATTACTAAGTGTTACACACATTGGACTAAAGTTCTGTGGATGTAACAACTGGCCATATCAAAGACCAAGTTCAGCTGAGTTAAGCAAGGTTGAGCTCAAATTTAGGAGTAGTGATGCTGAGCTAAATTCACGAGAAGAAGATAAGACTCAAGACAAGATATGCGAAGGAAAGTGATGGGTGATCAGGAAACGGTTTTACTACAGAACTTGTGCTAGAAGAGGTAATCTCACAGCCTACAGATTTTGAAGGCCTTGGAATGACTAAAGAAATAGACAACCTCATTGCGGACATGGAGTAGTACTTCCGCGCAAAAGAAATAAAAAACACACTTTGTGCGACAATGACAAAGATGTATATGGGGTATGATGCTTTCCCATGATCAAGCAAGAAGTTTGGTGTGGATTGGGAGGAATTCCAGAGGGAACTTCGACACTAGTACGAAACTAAGTGTGCAAGGGGCAAATGCATAGAGGAACCGAAGGTGCAACACATGTGTGTGTTGATGTGATGAAGAAGACCCCATCAACTCGGGGTGAACTTGAAGCCACGAGAAAGATTTGTATCTAAACATGTGTGTTACTTGCGGAAGGGAGACCACTACCTAGCAAATTATCCATCAATACATTTGTTGTTGGCCACTATGGAAGACAGTGATCAGCAATGTTGATGATGTACGTGGAGTCCAGGAGCTAAGCTAATGTGGCTCATGTTGCTGAAGACCAAGAAAAGGGAGTAATGATAACTCGTTGCATGACACATAGATGGTGAACGATGTGCAACCAATTGATGGTGTTGGCGACTGATTTGGTGTTTGTGAGCACAGTTGATATTACAATTTTGTGCAAAGGTATGGATAGTTTGTTTGCAATTTTGCGGGATGGCACTGATTTTTGCCAAGGTTTGGAATGTGTCTGCGGTTTCACAACTATTTGATGTTTGTGGGCACTTAGCCCTAGATGGCAATTAGCCCTTGATGGTGTCGTCCAAAAAGAGGGGAGGCCAATATTCAGACAGAACGAAAGTCTTTTCATTTCTCTCTGTAGGTCGAACCCGCAACATTCTTGCTCGTTCCCGCAAGCTCCAACGAACACATCTTCGCCTCCTCCCCTGCAAACGATGGCGTCGTGAAGACAGATCACTAACACCAACATCTTCACAACTAACGAAGACGTTGCAGACACCATCAACGCATTGCCCCTTCATAGTCGTCCCAGTATCAGAGTTCTGTGAAGCCCATCAGGTCCCTGTCGACATCGACAACTCTCTAGGGACATGTTCATCCTGCAATTTAGCACTCTACGGGCCACTGTCGACCCCTAGTTACATTCCAGTGGCCCATTTCGGTTTTGCTTTACCTGCCTCATCCTCAGACGTTATCAGTGATCGTGACCGCTTGTATGGATCGATCTCCTTACACCAGCAATTGTTACTACTCGGTAAAATCCATCTGATCTTCACTGCTTAAGAGTTTATTAAATATTTTATTGGGTTCCCTTATATAATCTTGAGTTTTCCCAAATCTCTTTAATTATTCACAATTGTCGTCATTTATCATTAATTATTTTATGCATTTTGCCTGTGGAATTATTGTACCGTGTTAGAATTCAAACCGCGAGCGCCTGAGAATCCTTCTTGGAAATTCCAGATCAGGTTCGTCGGCAAAGGCGGCGGCGGACGGTGGCGGCGGTGGGCAAGGGCGCACACAAACTGTTGCACGTGCCAAGCGGCGCACACCCGCGTGCGGGGCTACTGCGGGCGCGGAGCTGCCGCGCGTGGTGCTACCGCGCATGTGGCTGTCGCGCTCGACGGGATGTGCTTGGGCGAGGGCACGCCTTTTCTGGGTGTATGTTGTGGTTTGTGGTGAGATCCCTGCAACGGGACAGACTGCTACGACGAACCGGTCAGGGTCGCGGTGCAAGGAGCGCACGGCTAGGCCACTTTAGCATTATGGGGAACCCTATCAAGTATAATGAGTTAGTAATTCTACCTCACAGCCATGAACCGGATCTTTGATGTTCACTCTATCCAGTTTTTTACTCCATCGAGACTATTTTATCACACCAAAAAGGGCATTGTTCAAGTTCAAGATACTACACATGCAGGTATATCTGACTAATCAATTAGTCCCGTCTGTTTTAGATGCCTCAATGTCTTATTCTGCCACAAAATACAAACCGAAGAAAAAAAATGCAAAACCCCAAGCAAAACAGAAATCATATGTACAACGCAAGACTTATGCCGATCAGAAATCAAAAGGAAATTCCAGATTGAACACTGTTTCCTATAGCCTAAGCACGCAACGGAACTCATTTTGCTGCAGTATATTCACGGGAGCTCCAGCTGATACCTAGCTAAAACAAACCAAAGTAGAAAATAAGAGAAGAAGCATAGACAATATGGCACATCTTCGCATCAAATGTTTATCTTCCGAAAGGGGAAAAATGTAAATGGGCCCAAATTCTTTAGAAATGGAAGATATGGAGGTTAAATTTGCATATTCGTTCAGAGAAATGGTTGCCTTAGTCTGGAGAGCAGAGATTGCGATTGGATCAAGCGCGAAACCATCGTCCTCATGCTGCAAGCCGCTTGCCTCCTCGCTTTAAAACAATATATATTTCTGATTTCAAGTTTTGAAGGATCCGGATTCGTTAAAAGTGGGCAGGCGGACGGCGACAGAGAGCAGAGATGACAGTGACAATAACTCCTTCGCAGAACAATGGAGAGGCGGTCGGGGGTGCTGCTGCAAGTGTCTGGCTCTGTGTGTGGGAGGGGCAGGGAGAGAGATGGAGATCTTTCCTTTGGGATACGAGTGGCTCCGAGCCCGGAAACGCAGGTCGGTCGAGGGTGAGCCACGCCACCGCCTCTATAAGCAGGTATGCCAGACGCCACATCGCAATCGACGTTCTAACGCCCAACCTTTTAATAACTCTGTTTGTTTCGGCGGTCGAGCGGTGGAAATGTGAGCGGTGGGAACAGAGCGGCTGCTATGGCGTTGAAGGCAAAAGATTACTAATGGTCTATTTGGGGAGCAATTTTTGGGTCTGGAGTCCGTTTCCAAAATTTAGGTTCGAGATTTAAGAAAACATATGGGTTGACGTAATTTTTTTGATCTCTGAATATAGAAATGGATTTTAGGATATCAAAAACAGCCTAAAAGATTATGTGGAGATCAGATCAGATTCTGATCTCAAAAAAATTTCGTCAGGGAGATCAAATTTGATCTCCAGGAGATTACCCGGAGTCCGGACTCCGGACCGAAAAAAAGCGCCTATTTGGGAGAGCTTTTTAGCACATTTCTCTTTTCTAGAAAATCCCACCATACTTAATAAATCATTTGAATTGTCTATCGGTGGGAAAAGTTATCGCCCAAAACTTCTTTATCTCCTCTTTTTGAAAAGTCGTGGGCCTCCTACTTTTCATTCTTTTTGAAAATCACTTCATCATCCCGATACACAGTTGAATCTAAGAAAATATTTTCATCATCCTAATCCAGTTCGACAACACAGCGATAACCCTAGCCTTTCTCCCGACGATCCAGTTCTCCTGACGATCCATTTTTCGTCCGAGCACGGATTTTCGCATTTTTCTGCCAGTGCGCGCATTTTCCACCCGGGAGGGCATTTTTCGCCCAGCCGCGCGTTTTCCTCCCGGGGCGCGCATTTCCTGCCCGGGGGCGCGCATTTTCCCACCCGGGGAGCGTCTTTTCCCGCCCAGGCGCGCCTTTTCCCGCCCGGGCACGCCTTTTCCCGCCCGGGAGCGCATTTTCCACCCGGGCGCGCATTTTCCGGCTTGGGCGTGTATTTTTCACTCGGGCGCTCAATTTTGGCCCAGGTGCACATTTTCCGCCCAAGCACGAATTTTTCTGCCCGGGCGTGCATTTTTCGCCTAGGCGCACTTTTTCTGGCCGAACGCGCATTTTCCGACTTGGTCGCACATTTTTCGACCATGCGCACATTTTTCCGCCTGTGCGCGCATTTTTCCGCACGGGCGCGCAATTTCCGTCCGGGCGCGCATTTTCCGCCCGGACTCGCATTTTGCATTTTTCGCTCGGGCACGCATTTTCGGCCGGGGAGTGATTTATTCGCCCGGGCGCGCATTTTCAAGTTCGGGTGCACATTTTTCGCCCGCACGCATTTTTCGATCCCGACGCGCATTTTCGGCCCGTGCGCGCATTTTTGGCCAGGGCCGCATTTTCAGGTTCGTGCGCATTTTTTGGCCTGGGTGCGCATTTTTCGGCTCGGGCTTGCATTTTCGGCCCGGGCACACATTTTTCGGCCCGGGCACACATTTTCGGCCCGGGCACGCATTTTCCGGCGCGGGGGCGCATTTTCTGCCCGGGGGCGCATGTATGAATTTATTTTATTGCTTATGTCTAGTTTTGCTAAGCAATTTATAATGTGTTCCTCTTTTCTGAAAAGCTCTGCAAATGAAGTTCACCCAAACAGATCTTCATTTGCAATAGACCTTTTCGAATGGCTCTTTTTTCTACCCTCATTTTTCTACCGCTCCTTTTCCCACCGCTTTCCCAAACAGGCTCTAAATAAGTATTTTCGAGATAGCATTTTTTTGGTTATATAAATATTATATTTATATTCTTAGGGAATATAATGACAATAATTTATTTTTAGAAAATTTATTTATATAATAAAATGTTTAATGTAAGAGGCACGTAAAATTTCACGCTGCCCTAAAATTAATATTGTTTTCATCACGTGCATGTTAACCGCGACAAATTAATCTCATGATATAACGTTCATGGACACTTCAGAATACTTCGAATCACACAAATTTTGAAGTGTTTTAGAAGATTTGGTTCTATGTATATGCTCAGAATAAATTATGAAGTAAAAATAGATTCTAACCATAGCACAATATGTAACATCTCTGATCTACAAATAGAATATAACATTGGTCTGATCGGGACCCCACGACATATAATATCCACAAACTTAAAATGCTAGTAAAAGGCAGCATAAATAACTAATGAACGTCTTAGAGTAAACAGAAGCTAAACAAAAGCTCAAAGCAAAGGGGCACAAATGTCCGCATCTACTAAAAATGAAACGAACAGAAAAAGAGATACCCGACCTTAAGGCCTTAAATGGCTTTCTATTAAGAAACCCAAAAAGAAAGGAGAAAAGAATTTGCAACTCCTCAGCAAGTCTTGGGCTCTGTGTCACGGTGCTAAGGTTAACTCACTCGTCCCGTGACCATTGTTCAAGATTATTCTACATATGTTGAGAATATTCTAGAATGCTGAAGAAAGATCGTGCTTGGGAAATATGGAAGAGGACGGAAGAGTGTGGAATAATCTAGTCGCTTCCTTGTGTGGAGAAATCTAGATTCTTCTTGGGTTTATAGGGAAAAGGGGGAGGAGGCCTATATAAGGGGAAGACCTCTCCCCATTTCGATCATCCAATTGGAGCTTGTTGTGATAGTGAGACTCATCTTGTGAGAGTTTGGTGCTTGTGAGCTTTGAGTGTTGAGTGTTGTTGTATGTCTTGATCCTTTTGTATGTCCTGTTAAACTGTCTTTCGAACTGTCTTAGTGTTGAAATACTAAGTCCACTGCATTATTGAAGTTAGGCTTACTTGGCTAGCTTAAGTTGGTGGAAATACTAGTCAAGTGTCGCACACACTTAGTGTTGAAATACTAAGTCCATGACAGTTGGTATCAGAGTCAGGTTCTACATATCGTGCTGCTACAAAGACAAATATGACGGGAGAAGAAGACTCCCATATTGAGGAGGAACGAGGTAGGGATACTACCCAACAAACTAGTAAGAAGAAGCGGGACCAAAGTCGGGTTTGAGAAGAGAGCCACTTGGTGCTAGCTATGGAGGACTGGGAGAAACGCATGAAGGCCATGAAAATCAAAACCGTACGATACATAAAGAGTGGGAAGTCATTCGTGTGGAGCTAGAGAAGAGACTCCAATATGAAATTTGATGATAATGCCGCATTACATGCATCATGCATGCACCGACAAGTTGGAGGAACCAGACATATGCAAGAAGGCTATAGCCAATGGAAGTGTCAGCACCACCACTGTCATTCCCATAGTGGACATCCCAAGACCAGATTCATTCTTGGGCAAGCGGGATGCCAAAGAAGTTGAGAACTTCTTATAGAAGATGGAGAACTATTTCGAGGGTTGTCATCTGCGCGATGATGCAACCAAGGTACGTACTGCTTCCCAATTTATTGACGACAATGTCGCACTATGGTGGAGAAGGAGGCAGGCGGATGTGCGAAAGGATTGCGTCGATTGGACACATGGGAGGAGTTCAAGAGGGAGCTTAAACGTCACTTCTACCAGGAGAATGTTGTATATCTTACACGAGAGAGACTAAGGGAGTTGAGACAAAAGCGAATAATAGCAGAATATGTGAGCGAGTTTACAACACTTGTGTTGCAAATCCCTAACATGTCGGAGGATGATCGACAATTTTATTTCGTGGATGGGCTACAATTATGGGCAAAATAAGAGATGCAGAGGCGTGACCCTCATACTGTCGATGAAGCAATTGCGTTAGCCGAATCACTCAGCGAGTTCCACGAAGAGGAAGAAACTGACCATCTTGAGGATGTTGAGGATGATGAAGTTGAACCCAAGAACTATACGCCCCACCAAAGAAGATTTGGGGAAAGAAGAAGGTCACCCACCTACATTGTATGCAAGGGACCCCATCACATGAATTAATGCCCGAAGTTAGGCACTTTGACGGTAATGATGAAGAAAGAAGAGTCGACAAGTGGGGATGTGGAGGAGCCACAAGAAATGACAATGCTAAGTATCATGCAACGCCTTGATGTCATGTCTACCCGAGGTTCCTACATAAGACGCTCACCTTTGCAATGTTTTTTCTGCAAAGAACCACAAAGTGAATGCTTGCACGACTTTGGAGACTATACGAATCGTTGTTAATCAAGTGGGGACAAGGGACAATTACAAGTTAGGAAGTGCAAACCAAACCCATACTAGGAGAAGGACGGTAAGCAAAGGACAAATGATGGTGGATGTGGAGATCGAGGGCGCGAAGATGTGATCCTTAGTGGACACAGGTGCAACTGACTTCTCTATGTCCAAGATTGCTACAGAGAGAATTGGACTACCAATCAAGTTTGGACCAACTCGACTCAAATTTGCCAAATCTCATGAAGTGCGAACTATTGGTCTTGCTCCAGATGTGAGTGTTCGTCTTGGAGGTTGGAAGGGTAAGGTGCCCATCGAAATTATTCCCTTTGACGATTATGACATTGTCATTGGGATGAATTTTATTGATCAGTTTGAAGGTCTTCTCATTTTCCCAACATCTGAGATACACCTCATTGATGGTCCGACTATCTTACGGTGTCGATAAGGAGAGTACATGGACAAGAAGTGAAGACCCTCTCCGCGATAAGGATTGCACAAAGATTGTAAAGGAAGGATGCGTCGAGGACGACGCATGGATTCAGTGGGGAGAATGTCACGGTGCTAAGGTTAACCCACTTGTCCCGTGACCATTGTTCAAGATTATTCTACATATGTTGAGAATAGTCTAGAATGCTGGAGAAAGATCATGCTTAGGAAATATGGAAGAGTACGAAAGAGTGTAGAATAATCTAGTTGCTTCCATGTGTGGAGAAATCTAGATTTTTCTTGGGTTTGGAGGGAAAAGGGGGAGGAGGCCTATATAAGGGGAAGAACTCTCCCCATTTCAATCATCCAAGGTTTTAGAGCTTGTTGTGATAGTGAGACTCCTCTTGTGAGAGTTAAGTGCTTGTGAGCTTTGAGTGTTGTTGTATTTCTTGATCCTTTTTGTATGTCATGTTCAACTGTCTTTCGAACTGTCTTGTAATTTTATTCAGAAGTACAATAGAAGGTTTTCTCTTTACTCCACTGCATTATTGAAGTTAGGCTTACTTGGTTAGCTTAAGTTGGTGGAAATACTAGTCAAATGCCGCACACACTTAGTATTGAAATACTAAGTCTGTGACATCCGACCCACTACACACCACTACGAGCTACTTCACCTGAAACCAAGAACAAACGGGCGGCAAACGAAGTTCAACATGGGGCTGACCAATACAATATAACGACCCCTCCCCTCAGCCATCCTACGGACTCCAGGGAGAGTACATCGCTCTCCTTCAAGTACACAAAATCTAAAGCATACAAACAAAGAACAAATGGGCACACAAGGGGGTCCCCATAACATACCATCGTGCACGCATCATTGACTCTCAAAGTCGTACGACTTAAGCTCTGGATACGTTCTAATTTGAGTACCCATGACGAGAGGCGTGTGATCGCCTTTCACACTCAATCGTAGCGATAGGAGGGATATATTTCACATCTATCTAAAAGAGCGCGATAGAGAGGCACAAAGTACATATATATCCAAAAGAAGCGTGACATGGAGGAAAATAGTCCACAACTTGTCCAAATGAGCGGGCCAGAGGGGAAAACAGTCTGCAACTGTCCGAATGAGCGCGATAGAGAGTATGACATTTCTCTCGGTTCTAAAACATTGCGACTGGAGGAACGAACTCGTCTCCGATATAAAAGCGACAGTCTCTCAACGTAGCCTAAAGAGGCTCTAAAATGTATCAGCGACGTAACATAAACTAATAGGTTTATGAACACAACTACAACCTGACGGGTAATCCACCCGTCCTACGAAAAACCACAAGAGCGACGTTCTACCGGGCCCAACACAGGCCCGCCTACGAACGGGGCATTCACGAATAAAACCTACGAATTCCTGCAATCACTACGACAAATAGCATGGGATATTCTCGTTCGCGCACTTAGGGTTAATCACAATGCACATCAAAGAAACATCACTGATCCGGGCTTATCACCACGAGTAGGCTTCACACAGCATGCTTAAATCCATACTCGTGCGTCAGATCACTAATGCATATTTATGTCGGGGATTGACACAATCGACCGGGGGGTTCACAATGAACCAAGGGAAACAAACACCACGTCCAATTGGAGGCGGCTGGCCCTCTTAAGCAAAGTAAAAAACAAAAAGAGTACACCGGGGTTGCAATCTCACGCCCTGGCGGAGTCCCCACTCTCCACCGCATAGCGGGGGGACTCTACGTGCACCTCACACAAACATACACCGAGGTCGCAATCCCACGCCCTGACGGAGTCTCCATCCTCAGCTGGGACAGTGTGAGGGGACTCTCATTGAAC
The DNA here is from genome assembly GCA_033032865.1 of Dactylorhiza incarnata. Lineage (NCBI taxonomy): Eukaryota > Viridiplantae > Streptophyta > Magnoliopsida > Asparagales > Orchidaceae > Dactylorhiza > Dactylorhiza incarnata. Next base: position 827,620 of record JAWHQI010000282.1, on the reverse strand, counting down.
GGGAAACATCACAAATGCAAGTACATACAAAATATAACGGTCCTAAGACTGGAGAAAAGGGTCGTTACCCTCGACGCGCTCCTTGGAGGCATTGTGACTTGCAGGAAACTTGACGGCTAGCGACTGTAGTGAATGTCCATGCACAGATTTGATTTCCACACGCCGATTTGGGCTCCAAATCGACTCTCCGCGGTGGGTTTCAGCAACACCCTCTTCGGACACCGAGATCGGCACAACACAACAACAACACCCTTTAACCACTGGCCACCATGGAGACAGAAGGTTGAGCTCCTCTCAAACGGAGACACAGGCACCTCCATCAACGACAAAGTGTAGGGGAAAGGTCCCCTTCCTCCTTGTAGTCGACACACTCGACTCGAGAAAAAGAGAGAGAGAGAGAGAGAGAGAGAGAGAGAGAGAGAGAGAGATCGTGCGAGAGGGAGGGAGATCAGGAGATGGGGAAGCTTGCAGCTTTCTTTTTCGCGAACTGGAGGGGCTGCTCACGGGAAAACGAGAGAGAGAGTGGGATCGGGGTTGGGGGTTGCGGCTGCTTCCGTGAAAATGAGAGAAGGGGGAAGACCGATCAGGTGAAGGGGAGTGGGGAGGTTTGGGTTTTTTATTAAAACCCTAATCTGAAATTGCTATTCGTACCTCACTCTCAGCTATTCGCACCCCAACAAGGCTTTTTATTTAAAATGTAGGTGTTACACAATCGATCGACAATTGTGGTTTCCGCGGTAACGTGGTAGAAAGCAAAATAGAATAGTACATTTCGTGTCGCGGATCGTCGGTCAAAATCTTCTTTCTCCTCGTAGAGTCGTCCGACGTTGTTCTCCCTAACGAATATGAAGGAGAGAGAAAATAGGAGAAAATTCTAATTCTCCCTAAACTCGTTTCCGAAATTATTTATAAGATTTTTTCGCATCCCAAAATGGTACACCATTTCAAATCGTATCTCATAATGAAACACACCTCTTTGAAAAGGAAACTTAAAATAATTCAAAAATTAAAATATAAGAATTTTTCAAATAAATTTCGTGACCCAAAATAAAACACGACCGTAAGAAAATGAATTAAAGGGTTTTCCCTTTTTCCATATATTAATTAATATTCTAACCATCAATATTCTAACAATTCTCTCACAAAAATGAAAAATAAAATAATCGAATGCAATATATATATGAACATCTAAGCATACTATATATCAATATAGGTGTTATATAGACTAAAAATTATATTTTGTGTAGAAACTTCGGATCGCAAAACCATAATAGTCATGAAATGACCTTGCAAAATTAGGTCTTGCTTCATCAATCGTTTGTTAATACGCATATGATATGAACCAAATTTTATATTTCTTCAATATAGGTTGCACATTTAAAGGTCATGTGCACTACGGGTTACATCTCAATCACTCATAGTCACGGCCTCATGACAATTTCACTTAGGTGATGTCTCACAAGTTTATTGTTATAAAATAAATCACAAAATTATATCTTTGACACCATTAAAAGTATTAACTCATCATTAACATAGAACTAGAACACGCATTACATCATTCAAAAACTTTTAAACTTCTTATTTGTGCTCTCACATTCACATCAACAATTATGTTCTTCTCGTTTCAAAAACTTTTAAACACTACTAGAAAAGAGAGTTTTAGTCAGGGCAATTTGCCCTGGTAAAAGGTCAAAAATCGTGGTTAAATATCTTTAGCCACGAAAAAATTTCGTGACTAAAGGTCTCATAGAGAAAGGTCTTTAGCCATGAATTGGCCGTGGCAAAAAGTATTTGCCACGAACAAAAAATGTCGTGGCTAATACCTAAAGTTGAGTATCCACTATTGATGAGTTCAATATGGCTTAAGTCTCATTCCCCTTGATGCATGTTTAAAGATTCTTTTATTTTTCAAGACCTTAGTAAAGTAATCTGCCAAATTAAATTTGATAGATACGAAAGCAAGAGATACTATAAAAAATATTTTTATATTCTTTTATAATCTCATATCTTAATTATAGAAATCTACTTGTTTTCTTATTACATTTTTCTTGTTCTATAAGATCTAATAATAATCAATTATCAAAATATATTGTCATTATGGACATTAGTTTTGGTATAAATAAAATTTCAGATATTAGATTTCTTAACTATTCTGCCTCAATGTAGGTAGTATCCAGCGCTACCATTTCAACATCCATGGTACTTCTAGCACTTATAATTTGTTTACAAGACCCCCAACTTATTGCTCCACCCCCAAGAAGAAATACAAATCTTGTGGTTTATTTTACACCTAAAGTATCAATGACCCAATTAAATCACAGTACCCTTCAATATGATGAGGAAAGTTAGAATAAACAAGACTGTAATTCAATGTACCACTTAAATATTTAAACACTCGCTCCAAAACATCCAAACGATCTTTATTAGTATTACAAGTAAATCTACTTAGGGCTCGTTTGGTTGAGCTGATATGCTGCGGTGCGTCTGGAGGAAAACGCTGGTTCTTCCAGACGCAGCGTTTGGTGCTCCGGTTTAATAGAAACGGTGGTTACTTAAAACCGCCGTTTCTATTATATTCGCAGCCGGCCTCCTAAATCCCAGTCCAGATGCGCTACTCCGCTTCTCGTTTCGCCTCTCCCCCGCTTCTCCTCGACGCCCCTGATACAGTGAAAATGAGTGTTACGCAAGTGCACGTGCCGATTCAAGTAATAAAGTGTAAGTAAGATCGTCTCCACATGGAAGTGTTAATTTAACGCTCACAAGTACTAATATTATCCTTTTCTTTGAATCCAAGTAGATAATTCAAAAGTTGGTTGCGTGAAGAAAAATTAAAATAGGAAAATAACTTTAATTAATTAATTCAATGGGTTTTTATTTTTATTTTTGAGAAATACCAAGTTTTAGAGAAGGCTTTGCATGTGGATTTCCTAAGTCTATGTGATATGAAATTTCAAAAGATTTAATTAAATATTTGTAAAATTATTCTCCTGACGCAAATTAAATGTAGGACTCATTACCTCTCGGTCTCCGAAATCCGTACACAGCGACTAATCATGAAGAAAGCGAAATATGTTTCTACTTCCAATGATTAAATTAGAATATGCGAATTACTTTCGTCACTCCTCTCTCGAATTTCGCGACGCAGTATTTGGATGAAGAATTTTTGGTTAAAGATTTATGTGGTTCCTCTCTCGATTTATTCCACATAAGAAAATGGTTTGTATAACCTTGCGTGCAACTCCTCTCTCGATTTATGAATACACTCCAAAGAGATATACAAAGCTTGACACAAAATCTTCAAAATGTAATCGCACACTTAAAACGGACAAATAATTGAAGCAAATAATTTAACAGAATTGTGTTCTAATACATATCACAAAAGACAAAGTATTTTTCCACACACAAAGCTACAGATTTTAGTTCATGCTAATTGGAATAAAATAACAAATAAGAACATCCTTAAAAGACATGCTCAAAGACATGGTTGAAGAAGGTCAGTTTTTCATTCCAAAGTTGCAATATCTCTCTCCCGGATTGGAATTGTTCGGCTCTCCAAGTAGGAAGAATTCTCCTTGCCGAAAATATCTTTTCTTTTCTCCTCAATTTTGTTCCCTCCTTGCTCTCCCTTCCCTCTATTTTATAATTCAAATTAAGTAACTTTCCGGTTTTCAATTCTTGTAACCGTCATCTTCTATATTTAATTCTCCTCTTTAGAATCACATAATGAGCCTTCTAATTCCGTCTCTAACCAGCTATCCGCATGTGCATAACTGCTGTCACCTCATCATATGGTTTTAAATAGTCGCGCCATTTATGCCATGTTTGCAGCCCCCGCTTGTTGTAACCTTGTTGTAACCTTGTTGCGACAAATCCGTCTGCATTAATTATTCCTCCATTTCTTTTCTTTCCATCCTGAGCACTCATTTAATTCCTGCATATTAAACTCAAATTTAAGCAGAATCACCATGAAATAATTACTTTGTAATTTATAATTAATTAAGTTTATTATATCCAAGTTTCATATTAATATTCATCATTTCATAGTGCAAAATGTGTTATTCATATACCAAATAACTTCTATTTTGGGAAGTTATCACACCCCCACACTTAGCTTTTTGCTAGCCCATAGCAAAACTACATACAAAATTTTTGATTCATATGAGCTTGCATGCTCAAGATTTATAATATAAGGAGGCTAAGCAAGCAACAACATTGTATAATTTGTCAAATAAACATATTTTAGTAAGCTAGGGAAATAGTGGGAATAATGTTCAAATGAGACTTCACATAGTGCGTGTGTGCTATTCTCTTTTAAATCAATCGTTCCTATCCAAATTAATACATTTAAACATCTATATAAAAAAATTCTGAGTAGAACAATGCTAATAACCATGATTAGTCCATTACAACAATAATTTAGTAAAACCAAGGAATGGAAAGGATTCTCAACAATATGATCTTTTATAACAAATGAGAAAGGATTTTCAAAAAGCAACAATCCCCTAGTGCTTAGGTCATGAAGGCACACATTTATTACTTTTTTATGTACTCATGATAGGGATCTTTCCAAATATTTGAGTGCTTACTTAGGCCACGTATCATTATGGTACTATTTTTTTTTCTTTTTATATATATATCATCATAATAAGATCATTCCAAACATATGCATGTTTATGCCACATATCATTATGAGATGTTCTCTTTTTTTCTAACATATATTCACATAGCAGGGATCATTCCAAGTAAGCAAGCAAATATCCAGGCCACATATCACCATAAGCAATTTCTCTCTTTTTTTATCATTTTTTTCATGATTTAACACACTAGCATGGATGTCACTTGAGAAAATCCACAAGATTAATATTCAAGAATGAAGTGGATTTTCTAAGATGATAGCAAGTGATGGTTCGATAAATGATATTTACTAGTTCATTATTGCTTTGGACTAAACAATGCTTATTTGGCTCTTGACTACTTTTGAATTTAATTTTTATAGAAATTTAAAATATATACAACTTGTTTTAGAGCTCATGAAATAAAGAGAAGTAGTGTTCAACTAATTTTTCAAAAGAATACTACCATTATTCCCTAACTTTGGAAAATAAAAATACATTCATTTGGCAAAATAATTATCCTTGCTACTTATGAAAATAATGGGGTTGTAAAATTTTATAGTGATAAAGGTTATCAAATATAACATACCCACCCCGCACTTTAGAATCTAACTTGCCCTCAAGTTAAAACAGATGTATTCATATAACGATATAAATTGAACAAAATACTCCCCTTCTAAACATAAGAGTATGTTGGATCCATTCAACTAGCTCCAAGCTCCATGTAGTAGATGACATTGGGCTCGGCATGTCTCATTTTCCTGCAACATAAACTCACCAAAAACAATACATGTATAGCAATATCCCAAAAATATAATATTCAGCAGCATAATGATCAACCACAAGTAGCCACATGTGGGTCCTAGCTTCCACAACAATATTCGTTCAGAAAAAACATAACCAACCCAGCAGAATAGTGTAGAAATTAACAATCAAAACACATATACGGTTCAAGCAAAAAAGCAGTATGTTGCAAAAAAATTACATTAAAAATTAAAAATAGCTTCATATTCTACATTTTATTGGGTTGCCTCCCATCCAGCGCCTAATTTAAAGTCCCGGCAGGACCTAATGATAGTGTTTATGCTAATATGGTTACCACCGCCTCACATTGCTCATTTTGTTGGAAATATATCTTAAGGCGTTGTCCATTGACTTTATATTCAGATTTGTCTTTCTCATTTTGTATGGTCACAACCCCATATGGGTGTACCTTTGTTACACGAAATGGTCCCGACCACCTAGATTTTAGTTTACCCGGGAATAATCTCAACCTTGAATTATATAATAATACTAATTGTCCTTCCCGGAATTCCTTAGGTGAAATCCTAGCGTCATGTCATTTCTTCGTCCTTTCTTTATAGAGCTTATGATTCTCATATGCATGAAATCGTATTTCATCGATTTCGTTTATTTGGGCTAAACGATTTTTATCTGTATTATTAAAATCAAAATTCAATCTCTTAATTGCCCAAAAAGCTCTATGCTCTAGCTCAATCGGTAAGTGGCATGCCTTACCAAATATCATCCGATATGGAGTCAACCCTATAGGTGTTTTGAATGCAGTCCTATAAGCCCAAAGTGAATCATTCAACTTGTGTGACCAATCCTTGCGGGTTGTACTCACTGTCTTTTCTAAGATTGATTTAATTTCTCTATTTGAAACTTCAGCCAAACCATTGGTTTGTGGGTAGTAAGATAAGGCAACTTTATGTGTTATCCCATATTTATTTAACAAGGATTTAAAATGATAATTGCAAAAGTGTGCCCCCCATCACTAATGATAGCCCTTGGTGTGCCGAACCGACTAAAAATATGTGACTTTAGAAATTTTAGTACGGATTTTGCATCACACTTTTGAGTTGGAATTGCCTTCACCCATTTGCTAACATAATCAACCGCTAGTCGAATGTAAAGATGTCCATTTGAATTCACAAATGGACCCATAAAATCTATCCCTCAAACATCAAATATCTCAACTTCTATGATGTAATTAAGGGGCATACTCGCTCCCCTATTCATATTACCGGTGCGTTGGCACCTATCACATTGTTTTACAAATTCATGGGAGTCCCTAAATAAATTTGGCCAATAGAATCCAGCTTCTAAGACCTTCATAGCCGTCCTAAGTCCTTGAAAATGTCCTCCATAAGGAGATGCATGACATTTGTGAAGGATACTTGGGACTTCTATTTCGGGGACACATCTACGAATCATTTGATCGGCACAAATTTTAAATAAATGCGGTGCATCCCATAAATAAGATTTCACTAAATGAAGGAATCTCTTTCTTTGTTGAAAACTTAAATCCGGTGGTAAAATATTACTAACAATATAATTTACAAAATCAGCATACCATGGAGTATTATCACTAGTAATTGCAAGAATATACTCATCCGAAAAGTTTTCCTTAATCTCTACTTGACTATTCTTTTCACATTCTTGTTCTAGCCTTGATAGGTGGTCGGCCACTTGATTTTCAGCCCCCTTACGGTCCTTAATTTCTATATCAAACTCTTGTAATAGTAGCACCCACCTAATAAGACGGGGTTTAACATCTTTTTTCTCTTCCAAGTATTTGATAGCCGAGTGGTCCGTATAAACTATCACTTTAGAATTTATTAAATAAGAACGGAACTTATCAAATGCAAACATTACGGCTAAGAGTTCCTTCTCGGTTGTAGTGTAGTTTATTTGTGCATCAATAAGTGTTTTGCTAGCATAATATATAGTATGAAAATTTCTATCCCGGATTTGTCCAAAAACAACTCCTACGGCATAATCACTAGCATCACACATAAGAACAAAAGGTGACGACCAATCCGGTGTTGTGACAATAGGTGAAGAAACTAACTTGTGTTTTAATGTGTCAAAAGCGTGCAAACAATGATCATCAAATATAAAAGGGAGTGTCTTTTTCTAACAAGTTACATAAAGGTTATGATACTTTAGAGAAATCTTTAATAAACCTCCTATAGAACCCCACATGACATAAAAAGCTACGAATGACCTTGACATTCTTAGGAGGAGGAAGCTTTTCAATAACTTCTATTTTAGCCCGATCTACCTCCAAACCCTTGCTTGATACTTTATGGCCTAAGACAATTCTGTAAGACCCCCCCCCCCTCCCCAGACTGAACCGGGTTCAGGGAGGGGGGATCTTACTGCCCAAAGAAGACAACCCAGCGCTTTCCGGGTGGCAACGTCCCACCCTCTCAAGCGCTGAGCGGTCTCTTTGTCAGGCACAAAAATCATCACAACACATCAGAACGTACATCGGAAGCAATCGAATATAGGAAAAGCTAAGCATGCAGATTATATTACATATTTAAATATGGCCGGGGCCTATCGTTTTACAAAACATTGCCTCGAGGGCTACATAATCTAAAATAAAAGGGAGCTCTAGACTAGTCCTTATACTCTCGAACTCACGTCTCTGAAGATAGGGGGCGAGGCTGGGGTAATCGAACGGGCCATCTCCAAGGCTCGTAACTCATCCTGCGGTGCGGGGGCTCCTTGCTGTCCCATCTCCTGTGATTGGTTATAAGAAATAACCGTTAGTCACAGAGCTAAGTAGAAAATACATCCCCTCACCGGATCCATATCCAGGGGGCGGCTAAAGGACAGAAATGAAATTGCCGAAGCAAGGTAGAGGGTTAGTAGCAGGTAAACATATATTTCTCCGTTTATATATATATAAGGCTTCCCACCCTAAAGCTCGTAATCGCTTCGTATAGTAAATACACAACACTATAACGCGCAGACACGCAAACCCAGGTATTCAAACCTGTACGCACACAAAAGACCCTGTGTCGACACAGTTTAGACCGCTTTATTTCAAGCAGGGGAGCTAACCCCGCGGGCCTCACCGATGTGGCCGTCGGTGATAGTGGTCAGTCTTGCCACTTCTGAATGTAGTCGTATCATATCATTCAGGCACTCCTGTACAACCCTGGTGTACTGACTGGATGTGAGCGACATCCGACGAGCCGATTTGTAGGCCGACCAGGGGAGGTAAAACTGCAGGCCCGGAGGGTGATAACCCGTTGTGCACATCTCCCTGTCGCCATGAGACGTCAACCCACCCGCACCGGTACGAACGGTCTGCGAGCGTGACCAACCCGCCACTCCCAAACAATCTTCACCCGCTTTATATTAAACAAGCACATAAGTGTCGTGGCAATTCTACTCGACCGGTCACACAACCTCTGCCCGGGAGGATTAGCGGTATGAGGGCTCCTTGCTTGGGACTAACCTGGGAGGAGGGACTCAACTCCGGGTTTTCCCCAACTAAGGCCTCGCAGAAGGGAGGATAAGCACCGCATGGTTGCCATGACAGTTCTGCATTAGCAAATAAATTAGGCTGAAAGCAGGGGCCATAACACTAAGCAGAAACATAGGCCGAAAGCAGAGGCCATAATAATAAACAGAAAGGTAGGCCGAAAGCAGAGGTCATGGTAATAAACAGAAAAGTAGGCTGAAAGCAGAGGCCATGGTAATAAACAGAAAAGTAGGCCGAAAGCAGAGGCCATGGTAATAAACAGAAAAGTAGGCCGAAAGCAGAGGCCATGGTAATAAACAGAAAAGTAGGCCGAAAGCAGAGGCCATGGTAATAAACAGAAAAGTAGGCCGAAAGCAGAGGCCATGATGACAGGACCAGTGCGAGACTGGATCTAAATGAAAGTACAGAAAGTAATGCGGGGGACCAGTGCGAGACTGGATTTAAAGGAAAGTACAGAAAGTAAATGCGGGGGACCAGTGCGAGACTGGATTTAAAGGAAAGTACGGAAAGCAGTAACAGCATAAGGAAAGGGTTAGTAGTCCAATCGCTCTTTTATTATTGTCGCGGCGGGGTTAAATTTCGGCGTCGCGCCGCGATTTCGTTCCGATTTTCGCGTCGACATTCCGAGCTTAGTCGATTCCTTGGATAGATACGCATAATTTTTAATAGGCATTTAAAAATATGCGTCGAGGGGACGCCGATTCATTTTGATGAATTTCGCTCTTTTTTGGGCGTTTATTTTCGCTTGTAAAAGCTTTTGGAAAACCAAAATAAGAAACCACACCTCCCAATTTTAATAGTAGTTGTAAAACACCTTTAATTAGAGCCCTTAATTTTTGGTGATTTTTGCGAACTTATTTGGACGTTTATTTTCTCAAAATAAACTCTATAAACGGTTTTAAAAATAGTAAAACTTCTCCTAAAAATCCCAAAAATTTACAGTAGGTGCCCCTTAGGGTGGGGCACATTTTCATTTAGAAAACTTTTCCCCATTCTGCCCCATTTTTTCTCAAAAAAATGGTGAAGGGGAAAGGGAGATTGGGTGCGGTTAGGAAAAGGAAGGGGGGGGGGGGAATTGGGGTGCGATTAGGGAAAGGGAGGGGGCGCAGGGGTGCTGCACCGCGTGCCATCCCGCGGCTCCCACAGCGGATCTGCGACGGATCCGCTGTGGGGGCACACAAGTGGAGGCGGGAGGCGGGAAACGAGGTTTCAGGGGCCACTTGATCTTCCGGGGGAGATCGTGCGGCCCCCGATTAATCTCGGGTGGCAGCCGCTGCCGCCGCCGGGCAGCGGCCGGCAGAGGCCGGCGCCGCCCCCGGTCGGTGCACCGGGGGCCGGCGACTCCTCCGCTGGTGGTTCGGCGGCCTGGTGCCGCCGGCCACCGCCGGGGGAGAGCGAGGAAGCAGGCGGGAGGCGGGGGCGCGGCCTGCATGGGCCATGCAGGCCCGCTGCGCCGCCGCCTCCGCTGATAGGGCGATAGTGCCGCCCCCGGTCGGTGCGCCGGGGGTCGGCGGCCACTCCGGTGGTGGTCCGGCGGCCTGGCGCCGCCGGACCCCGCCGGGAACTTGAGCAGGAGGGGAGGGGGAGGCGCGACGCAGCCTGCATGGGCCATGCAGCTGGCCGCGCCGCCGTTTCCCCGGGGAGGGACCTCCCTGCCGCCCCTGGTCGGGGCGCCGAGGAGGGGGCAGACCTCCGGCGGGGGTCCGGCGGCCTGGCGCCGCCGGCCGCCGCCGGGGGAGGGGTTTCAACCCTTACAGGAAAACGAAGAGGGGGAGGCCACGGGTGTCGCCGGGGCTGCGTCCTCCGGCGGCCCGACCGCCTTCCTGCGCCGGCGTCGAGGCCCCTGGGAGGGGGCCTACGTCCCCCAGCGCCACCATCGGCGCTGGGGGAAAGGGCTCTCACGGCCAGCCTCCTCCCCGAGCCTTGCAAGGCTCGGGGCGGCGGCCGTTGGCGCTCCGGCGACGGGGAGAGGGTGGCCTCCTCCGGGAGATAGGAAGGGGGAGGGGGAGAGTTCTACCTGGAGATGAGGTGGGGCTCGAGAGGTGGAGGGGCGGTGGCCGGCCATGAGGAAGGAGGAGGAGGTGGCGGCTTGGGGTTGGCTTGCTCCGGCAAGGTGGAGGAGGAGGAGGGTTGGGCTGGGCTGGTCGGCAGGGTGAGGCTGAGAGGGAGTGGGGTGGGGGGTTTGAGAGGGGTTGCCCCTTCCTTTTATAGGAAGGGGGAAGCTCTCCTCCTTATCCCCCACGTGGGGATAAGGGAGGGGGAGATATTTTCTCCCCCTCCCCTCCCTTCTCTCTCTCTCTTGCCCCCTTTGCCCAAATAGGGGCTGCCTATTCATGGGCAGCCCCTTTTCTTGGGGGGGGGGGGGGGGGCTTTCTCTCTCCTCCCCCCCCCATTTCCTTTTCATTTCCCAATAAATTTCAAGCCGGGGGGGGGGGGGGGGGGGGGGGGGGTTTGACCGAGTCAACTTAGGGCGGGGTCCTCCTTGGTCCCCGGGGTCCAACAAGAGTTGTCGGGGCCGATGCCGGGTTCGTATGCTTTATATCTCGTGTGTTGCACTGAGGCGATCTGCATAGTCGTAAAATGACATGCTCTCCATACGACCTTGAATTGAGGCCAAACTAATTCCGTTGCGCTCGTATTGTTCGTATGAGTTTACCAGAACTGACAGAAGTTAATCCGGGGCTCGTACGGGTCACTATTTACAATAATGAGGTAGTGGCGTGCTACGATACCCGAAATGGTCGTTTTCTTCAAATGACCTCGGATCGAAGTGCAACGGATTCCGTTGTGCTCGTATCATCCATACGAGTCTAACGGAACTGATGGAAGTCGATTCGGGGTTCGTATGGTCACTATTCATAATAATGAGGTAGTGGCGCGCTACGATACCCGAAATGGTCGTTTTCTCCAAACGACCTCGGATCGAAGTGCAACGAATTCCGTTGCGCTCGTATTGTTCATACGAGTCTAACGGAACTGACGGAAGTCAATTCGGGGTTCGTACGGTCACTATTCATAATAATGAGGTAGTGGCGCGCTACGATACCCGAAATGGTCATTTTCTCCAAACGACCTCGGATCGAAGTGCAACGAATTCCGTTGCGCTCGTATTGTTCATACGAGTCTAACGGAACTGACGGAAGTCAATTCGGGGTTCGTACGGTCACTATTCATAATAATGAGGTAGTGGCGCGCTACGATGCCCGAAATGGTCGTTTTCTCCAAACGACCTCGGATCGAAGTGCAACGAATTCCATTGCGCTCGTATTGTTCATACGAGTCTAACGGAACTGACGGAAGTCGATTCGGGGTTCGTTTGGTCACTATTCATAATAATGAGGTAGTGGCGCGCTACGATACCCGAAATGGTCGTTTTCTCCAAACGACCTCGGATCGAAGTGCAACAAATTCCGTTGCGCTTGTATTGTTCATACGAGTCTAACGGAACTGACGGAAGTCAATTCGGGGTTCGTACGGTCACTATACCCCGATAACTTAGTTGTGGCGCGCAACATTACTTAAAATGGTTGTTTTCTAGTGCTCTGGCCTACTTTTATTGGGCTCACTAGGGTCTAGTGGCCCAATAAAAGTTGGGATGTTACAATCCAATAAAAAAGAGATTTTCGTCCCTGAAAATTGGCTAAAGTAGGGGTTTAAAGGATATACCTGGGGGAAAGAGTGTCGGGTATTTTTCTCGAACGAGCGTTTCTGGTTCCCAAGTAAACTCTTCGCATCCACAGTTTGACCACAAGATCTTGACCATCGTGATGGTTTTGTTCCGCAGTTCTTTGATCTTAGAGTCCACTATCTTCACTGGTTCGAGTTGGACGGATCAGTTGGATTGTACTGATGTCGGTGACACGGGGAGATGTTGCTCGGGTTGGCGGAGTACGCGTCTCAGCGAGGAGACGTGAAACACGTCGTGGAGGTTTCCCAGCTCGGCTGGCAAAGCTAACCTATAAGCCACCGGGCCAACTCTTTCGATGACTTGATATGGGCCTAAGTAGCGGGGGTCCAGCTTTTTCTGCTTCTTTATTCGGGATATCCCGTGCATCGGCTTAATTTTCAAGAAAACCATATCTCCCACGTTGAATTCCACCATCCGATGACGCGCATCATAATATTTTGCTTGTCGGCTCTGCGCTTCTAGCATATGTTCCCGGATTAACCTTATTGCGGCAGTGGTATCATCTATGTAGGTGACCCCTAAGGCTTCGGGGTCCTCATCCTGTGCCCAAGATAGTGGGGTCCGACAGCGTCTTCCGTAGAGGGCTTCGTAAGGTGCCATCTTGATGCTTGCCTGGAAGCTGTTGTTATATGAAAATTCCACCAGAGGTAGTAACTGCTCCCATGGCTCGTTGTGTTCCACTATGCATAATCGGAGAAGATCTTCCATCGTCCGGTTTGTTCTTTCCGTCTGCCCATCGGTCTGGGGGTGGAAGGCGGTGCTAAATGCCAATCTGGTTCCTAGATAAGCTTGCACTCTTCTCCATTCCTTCGATGTAAAGCGCCTGTCGCGGTCCGAGACGATTGATTTGGGTATTCCATGAAATCGGACTACCTGCTCAATAAATAGTCGGGCTAAAATGTCGACACCGTCGCCTTGCCGGTTCGGGATGAATCGGGCTACCTTGGTAAGGCGGTCTACTACGACCCATATGGAGTCGTTACCTGCACGAGATCGGGGTAAGCCATGGACAAAGTCCATGGAAATATCCTCGAACTTCCATTCTGGTATGGGCAGGGGTTGTAGTAGGCCCCCTGGGCTTCGACACTCTGCCTTGACCAGTTGACAGGTCTGGCAGTGCGCAACATAGTTGGTGACGTCCCTCTTCATTCCTGGCCAGTATAAAGTCCTTCGTAGGTCTGTATACATCTTCACTACCCCTGGGTGTATTGAATACCTTGTTTGATGTGCTTCACGGAGTATCTCCTCCCGGATCCCCTCTGCAGCGGGAATGAATATGCGGTGTCTGTATTGCAGGATGCCATCGTACAAGTTGTAGTCTTCTTGTACACCGTGTTGCAAGGCCTGAATGATCGGTGCTGCTTCAACGTCGATCTTCTGTGCTTCTCTTATCCTGTCCCAGATGTCGCACTGAATCTCCATCCAGTAGAGTTGGGCCCGATATTCCATCGGATTCCTACGGGTGATGAGGATAATATCCAGTTCTGCCAAAGATTCGACTAATTCCTCCGGTACCATTTCTAACCAATTCCCGGTCCTTGGAGGCTGCCGACTCAGGGCGTCTGCAACCTCATTAGCCTTGTCGGGGTGGTACTGAAGGGCGAAGTCGTAATCGTAGAGAAATTCCAACCACCGGCATTGTCGGAGGTTCAGCTCCTTCTGGGTGAAGACATACTTGAGGCTCTTATGATCGGAGAAAATCTCGCATCGTACCCCGTAGAGGTAGTGTCTCCAAACCTTTAATGCGAAAACTACCGCCCCCAATTCTAGATCGTGGGTGGCGTAGTTTAGTTCGTGCGGCTTGAGTTGACGTGAGGCGTAGGCAACTACCTTGCCATGTTGCATAAGCACGACTCCCAATCCTTTCAGAGAGGCATCATCATAGATCTGGAAGCCCTCAGTTCCTGAGAGGAGAGTCAGGATCGGGGCCGATATCAGCCGGTTCTTCAGTTCGATGAACGCTGCTTCGCACTCGGGAGTCCAATGGAATGTCACATCCTTTTTGGTGAGGGAGGTAAGCGGTAACGCAATCTTGGAGAATCCTTCGACGAACTTACGGTAGTAGCCGGCGAGGCCAAGGAAACTTCGGATGTCTGCCGATGTCTTAAGTAGCGGCCAATCTCGTACTGCTTGTACTTTGGCTTGATCCACTGCTACCCCGTTCTTATTAACCGTGTGTCCCAGAAAACCGACTTCTTCCATCCAGAACTCGCATTTGCTAAACTTGGCGAACAGCGAGTGCTCTCTTAGCTTAAGCAAAACCATTTGGAGGTGCCTGGAGTGATCGGTTTTGTTCCTCGAGTAGATGAGGATATCATCTATGAAGACTATTACGAAAAGATCCAGGAAGGGTTTAAATACGGTATTCATTAAAGCCATGAAGGCGGACGGGGCATTGGTTAACCCAAATGGCATTACCATGAACTCGTACAGTCCGTAGTTGGAGCTGAAGGCGGTCTTGGGAATGTCCTCTTCTCGCACTCTGAGTTGATAGTAGCCGGATCTTAAATCCATCTTGGAAAAGACGGACGCGCCTTGCAGCTGATCGAACAATTCATCTATCCGGGGTAGGGGATAGGTATTCCGGACAGTGAGTTTATTCAATTCTCTGTAGTCAATGCAGAGACGCAGAGATCCATCCTTCTTCTTAACAAACAGTACTGGGGCTCCCCAGGGCGAAGTACTAGGACGTACGAATCATGCGTCGACTAACTCTTGTAGTTGAATCTTGAGCTCGGCCAGTTCCCTCGGGGCCATCCGGTACGGTGCTCGGGATACTGGTCGGGCTCCTTGAGTAAGTTCGATTCGGAAGTCCACTTCCCGTTGCGGGGGCAACCCGGGAAGGGACTCTGGGAAGATATCTGGGAAGTCCTTGATTACAGGCACTTTAGCGAGCACTTGGGTCGTGTCTTCCATCTCAAAGTAGATTAGGTATACCTCGTCCTTCCGTCGAACTGCCTTGATGGTTTGTGCAGATGTTAAGATAATGCGGGTGACAGAGGGTATACATGCTAGCGTGATAAATTGCCCATTCGGATTCTGGAGGCAGATTTCTCGAGTTGAACAATTGATTTGGGCGCTGTGCTCGGCCAACCAATCCATCCCCAGAATGATGTCGAATCCGGTTATTGCCAAAACGGTTGCGTTGACTTCGAATTCTATGCCTCCTAGCATTGCCTGGAAGGAACACTTTTCGGTGGAAGTCATATCTGATCCATCCGGGAGTCGTATTCGGATTGACATCTCGGATGATCGCACCGTGTTCTCCTTGTCAGCGATGAAGTTTTGTGCAACGAAAGAATGTGTGGCGCCGGTATCGAACAGTGTTTTAGCGGGATGACCTTCTACCAAAAGTAAACCTGATAACATATATATATATCATGATCATAAGCTTTTCACAAATATACAGGAGTAGGGATGACATATACAAAAGTCCCAATATATAAAGCTATAACATCTCCTAGGATATCGTACTATCGGAAGTAGATACCTATCACTACGTCAGGAGCAGGACCGTGTTGAAGATCCAACGCGTATGCCTCGAGCGGTGCTGCTCTGCCCTGCCTAGCCGGCTCCCTCCTGCCTGCGGGACGTCCTCTGCGTCCACCTCGTCCTCTCTCCGCCGCTCTCTGTACTGCTCCTAAACCGGGTCTCCCGGTAGCCTGTGGGCAGAAGGCTCGTATATGCCCAGGCTGCTGGCATAGGTAGCAGTTCCCTGCGAAGGGAACATCTCGTTGTGCGGCTGGGACGACCTGAGGTGCTGGGGCTGGGGGTGCTGGTCGGGGCTGGGGTGCTGATCGGGGCTGGGGTGCCTGCCTATATGGCTGGTGACGCTGACGCTGTCTCCCGTCTCGGCCCTGCCTGCGAGGACCTACTCCTCTCTCTCGGCCCTGAGTCCGGGGAACACCTACGTGTCCCCTCCGCTGCTGAGCTACCATCCGCTGGTCCATCTCTAGAGCGGTGGCATGTGAGGCGATCGTGTGGAAGGATGCCTGGGAAATCATGATCAGGGCCTGACGGAGGTCGTCTCGTAATCCTCGGTAAAATATGGCCGCCCTGTCCTTATCCGTACCTGCTAAGGTCCCGGCGAAGCGGGCCAGGTGGATAAACTCTCTCTGGTAGTCTGGAACCGTCCTATCTCCCTGCCTGATCTGCAGGAACCGTTCCTGGAGCGCCATCCGGTCTGCATCCGAAATGAAATGCTCTAAGAAGGCCTCTGAGAACTCCCCCCAGAAGATCGTGCTGAGTGGTCGTCCTCTGAAGGTAGAGCGGCTAGCGGCCCTCCACCAGTCCCGGGCATAGCCCTCCAGCATGGTCACCACCAGGGACACTGCGGCTACTGCGGGGCACATCATCCCTACTAGAAGCTCCTCTACCCTCTCCACCCACTCCTTGGCCTGGATGGATGACTCGGTACCTCGGAAGGTGGGGGGCCTTAGCCCCCGGAATGTCGTCAGCAGATCAGTGGGTACGGTGGCCTGCTGTGGTGGTCGTAAGGTGGCAGTCTGGAAGGCGGCTAACAGGGCTACCAGGGTCTGTCCGAGCTCTGTCTCTCCGAACGGAACTGCGGCTGGAGCGGTCGGGGCTGGTGGTGGAGTGGTAGGGTGGTACTGGTCCCGAGAGGAGGACCTTCCGTTACTTGACTCCGGTATCTGGAGAAGTAACAAACGGGCATCAAAACTTGCAAAAATAAGGGAATTTTGCAGGACTGAAAGAAAAGGAAGCGGAAAGCGTGTGGGTGTACTACCGTGCAGTCTCGAATCCTTAACCTTAAACCTAAAGGGTCCACCAGGCTTCCGCTGCGTGGTTCGTCCCGAACCAAGAAATGGAACCGGGGAAGGGAGGATCGAAAGACTGCCCCATGTGGTCGGATCGTGGTGGCTCTGATCCATTTGTAAGACCCCCCCCCCCCCAGACTGAACCGGGTTCAGGGAGGGGGGATCTTACTGCCCAAAGAAGACAACCCAGCGCTTTCTGGGTGGCAACGTCCCACCCTCTCAAGCGCTGAGCGGTCTCTTTGTCAGGCACAAGAATCATCACAACACATCAGAACGCACAGCGGAAGCAATCGAATATAGGAAAAGCTAAGCATGCGGATTATATTACATATTTAAATATGGCCGGGGCCTATCGTTTTACAAAACATTACCTCGAGGGCTACATATTCTAAAACAAAAGGGAGCTCTAGGCTAGTCCTTATACTCTCGAACTCACGTCTCTGAAGATAGGGGGCGAGGCTGGGGTAATCGAACGGGCCATCTCCAAGGCTCGTAACTCATCCTGCGGTGCGGGGGCTCCTTGCTGTCCCATCTCCTGTGATTGGTTATAAGAAATAACCGTTAGTCACAGAGCTAAGTAGAAAATACATCCCCTCCCCGGATCCATATCCAGGGGGCGGCTAAAGGACAGAAATGAATTAGCTGAAGCAAGGTAGAGGGTTAGTAGCAGGTAAACATATATTTCTCCGTATATATATATAGGGCTTCCCACCCTAAAGCTCGTAATCGCGCCGTATAGTAAATACACAACACTATAACGCGCAGACACGCACACCCAGGTATTCAAACCTGTACGCACACAAAAGATCCTGTGTCGACACAGCTTAGACCGCTTTATTTCAAGCAGGGGAGTTAACCCCGCGGGCCTCACCGATGTGGCCGTCGGTGACAGTGGCCAGTCTTGCCACTTCTGAATGTAGTCGTACCGTATCATTCAGGCCCTCCTGTACAACCCTGGTGCACTAACTGGATGTGAGCGACATCCGACGAGCCAATTTGTAGGCCGACCAGGGGAGGTAAAACTGCAGGCCCGGAGGGTGATAACCCGTTGTGCACATCTCCCTGTCGCCATGAGACGTCAACCCACCCGCACCGGTACGAACGGTCTGCGAGCGTGACCAACCCGCCACTCCCAAACAATCTTCACCCGCTTTATATAAAACAAGCACATAAGTGTCGTGGCAATTCTACTCGACCGGTCACACAACCTCTGCCCGGGAGGATTAGCGGTATGAGGGCTCCTTACTTGGGACTAACCTGGGAGGAGGGACTCAACTCCGGGTTTTCCCCAACTAAGGCCTCGCAGAAGGGAGGATAAGCACCGCATGGTTGCCATGACAGTTCTGCATTAGCAAATAAATTAGGCCGAAAGCAGGGGCCATAACACTAAGCAGAAACATAGGGCGAAAGCAGAGGCCATAATAATAAACAGAAAGGTAGGCCGAAAGCAGAGGCCATGGTAATAAACAGAAAAGTAGGCTGAAAGCAGAGGCCATGGTAATAAACAGAAAAGTAGGCCGAAAGCAGAGGCCATGGTAATAAACAGAAAAGTAGGCCGAAAGCAGAGGCCATGGTAATAAACAGAAAAGTAGGCCGAAAGCAGAGGCCATGGTAATAAACAGAAAAGTAGGCCGAAAGCAGAGGCTATGGTAATAAACAGAAAAGTAGGCCGAAAGCAGAGGTCATGGTAATAAACAGAAAAGTAGGCCGAAAGCAGAGGCCATGATGACAGGACCAGTGCGAGACTGGATCTAAATGAAAGTACAGAAAGTAATGCGGGGGACCAGTGCGAGACTGGATTTAAAGGAAAGTACAGAAAGTAAATGCGGGGGACTAGTGCGAGACTGGATTTAAAGGAAAGTACGGAAAGCAGTAACAGCATAAGGAAAGGGTTAGTAGTCCAATCGCTCTTTTATTATTGTCGCGGCGGGGTTAAATTTCGGCGCCGCACCGCGATTTCGTTCCGATTTTCGCGTCGATATTCTGAGCTTAGTCGATTCCTTGGATAGATACGCATAATTTTTAATAGGCATTTATAAATATGCGTCGAGGGGACGCCGATTCATTTTGATGAATTTCGCTCTTTTTGGGCGTTTATTTTCGCTTGTAAAAGCTTTTGGAAAACCAAAATAAGAAACCACACCTCCCAATTTTAATAGTAGTTGTAAAACACCTTTAATTAGAGCCCTTAATTTTTGGTGATTTTTGCGAACTTATTTGGACGTTTATTTTCTCAAAATAAACTCTATAAAGGGTTTTAAAAATAGTAAAACTTCTCCTAAAAATCCCAAAAATTTACAGTAGGTGCCCCTTAGGGTGGGGCACATTTTTCATTTAGAAAACTTTTCCCCAATCTGCCCCATTTTTTCTCAAAAAAATGGGGAAGGAGAAAGGGAGATTGGGGTGCGGTTAGGAAAAGGAAGGGGGGGGAATTGGGGTGCGATTAGGGAAAGGGAGGGGGCGCAGGGGTGCTGCACCGCGTGCCATCCCGCGGCTCCCACAGCGGATCTGCGGCGGATCCGCTGTGGGGGCACACAAGTGGAGGCGGGAGGCGGGAAACGAGGTTTCGGGGGCCGCTTGATCTTCCGGGGGAGATCGTGCGGCCCCCGATTAATCTCGGGTGGCAGCCGCTGCCGCCGCCGGGCAGCGGCCGGCAGAGGCCGGCGCCGCCCCCGGTCGGTGCGCCGGGGGCCGGCGACTCCTCCGGTGGTGGTTCGGCGGCCTGGTGCCGCCGGCCACCGCCGGGGGAGAGCGAGGAAGCAGGCGGGAGGCGGGGGCGCGGTCTGCATGGGCCATGCAGGCCCGCTGCGCCGCCGCCTCCGCTGATAGGGCGACGGTGCCGCCCCCGGTCGGTGTGCCGGGGGTCGGCGGCCACTCCGGTGGTGGTCCGGCGGCCTGGCGCCGCCGGACCCCGCCGGGAACTTGAGCAGGAGGGGAGGGGGAGGCGCGGCGCAGCCTGCATGGGCCATACAGCTGGCCGCGCCGCCGTTTCCCCGGGGAGGGACCTCCCTGTCGCCCCTGGTCGGGCGCCGGGGAGGGAGCAGACCTCCGGCGGGGGTCCGGCGGCCTGGCGCCGCCGGCCGTCGCCGGGGGAGGGGTTTCATCCCTTACAGGAAAACGAAGAGGGGGAGGCCACGGGTGCCGCCGGGGCTGCGTCCTCTGGCGGCCCGACCGCCTTCCTGCGCCGGCGTCGAGGCCCCTGGGAGGGGGCCTACCTCCCCCAGCGCCACCACCGACGCTGGGGGAAAGGGCTCTCACGGCCAGCCTCCTCCCCGAGCCTTGCAAGGCTCGGGGCGGCGGCCGTTGGCGCTCCGGCGACGGGGAGAGGGGTGGCCTCCTCCGGGAGATAGGAAGGGGGAGGGGGAGAGTTCTACCTGGAGGTGAGGTGGGGCTCGAGAGGTGGAGGGGCGGTGGCCGGCCATGAGGAAGGAGGAGGAGGTGGCGGCTTGGGGTTGGCTTGCTCCGACAAGGTGGAGGAGGAGGAGGGCTGGGATGGGCTGGTCGGCAGGGTGAGGCTGAGAGGGAGTGGGGTGGGGGGTTTGAGAGGGGCTGCCCCTTCCTTTTATAGGAAGGGGGAAGCTCTCCTCCTTATCCCCCACGTGGGGATAAGGGAGGGGGAGATATTTTCTCCCCTCCCCTCCCTTCTCTCTCTCTCTTGCCCCCTTTGCCCAAATAGGGGCTGCCTATTCATGGGCAGCCCCTTTTCTTGGGGGGGGGGGGGGGCTTTCTCTCTCCTCCCCCCCCCCATTTCCTTTTCATTTCCCAATAAATTTCAAGTCGGGGGGGGGGGGGGGGGTTTGACCGAGTCAACTTAGGGCGGGGTCCTCCTTGGTCCCCGGGGTCCAACAAGAGTTGTCGGGGCCGATGCCGGGTTCGTATGCTTTATATCTCGTGCATTGCACTGAGGCGATCTGCATAGTCGTAAAATGGCATACTCTCCATACGACCTTGAATCGAGGCTCAACTAATTCTGTTGCGCTCGTATTGTTCGTACGAGTTTACCAGAACTGACAGAAGTTAATCCGGGGCTCGTACGGGTCACTATTTACAATAATGAGGTAGTGGCGTGCTACGATACCTGAAATGGTCGTTTTCTTCAAATGACCTCGGATCGAAGTGCAACGGATTCCGTTGTGCTCGTATCGTCCATACGAGTCTAACGGAACTGACGGAAGTCGATTCGGGGTTCGTATGGTCACTATTCATAATAATGAGGTAGTGGCGCGCTACGATACCCGAAATGGTCGTTTTCTCCAAACGACCTCGGATCGAAGTGCAACGAATTCCGTTGCGCTCGTATTGTTCATACGAGTCTAACGGAACTGACGGAAGTCAATTCGGGGTTCGTACGATCACTATTCATAATAATGAGGTAGTGGCGCGCTACGATACCCGAAATGGTCGTTTTCTCCAAACGACCTCGGATCGAAGTGCAACGAATTCCGTTGCGCTCGTATTGTTCATACGAGTCTAACGGAACTGACGGAAGTCAATTTGGGGTTCGTACGGTCACTATTCATAATAATGAGGTAGTGGCGCGCTACGATACCCGAAATGGTCGTTTTCTCCAAACGACCTTGGATCGAAGTGCAACGAATTCTGTTGCGCTCGTATTGTTCATACGAGTCTAACGGAACCGACGGAAGTCGATTCGGGGTTCGTATGGTCACTATTCATAATAATGAGGTAGTGGCGCGCTACGATACCCGAAATGGTCGTTTTCTCCAAACGATCTCGGATCGAAGTGCAACGAATTCCGTTGCGCTCGTATTGTTCATACGAGTCTAACGGAAGTGACGGAAGTCAATTCGGGGTTCGTACGATCACTATACCCCGATAACTTAGTTGCGGCGCGCAACATTACTTAAAATGGTAGTTTTCTACTGCTCTGACCTACTTTTATTGGGCTCACTAGAGTCTAGTGGCCCAATAAAAGTTGGGATGTTACAAATTCTCTCTCTCACCATGAAATGACACTTCTCCCAATTTAGCACTAAATTTGTCTCAACACATCTTGTTAAACCTTCCTAAGAACTTCCAAACAACAATCAAATGACTTCCCAAACACAGAAAAATCATCCATAAACACCTCTATTCCTTCATCCATTAAATCAGTAAAAATAGATATCATGCACCTTTGAAAAGTGGCGGGTGCATTACATAATCCAAATGGCATTTTGCGAAATGCAAACGTACCATAAGGACATGTAAATGTGGTCTTTTCTTGATCTTCCGGAGCAACCATAATCTGATTATAGCCGAAATATCCATCTAAGAAACAAAAATAATCATTACCCGCCAACTTGTCAGGTTCTTGATCAATAAAAGGTAGTGGAAAATGATCCTTCCGAGTTGATTTATTTAGTTTTCTATAATCCATACATATTCTCCAACCGGTAACCGTCCTAGTTGGTATCAACTCGTTGTTATCATTTTCACCACCGTAATTTCTCCCTTCTTCGGTACACATTGTACCGGACTCACCCACTTGCTATCCGAAATAGGGTAAATAATTCCTGCATCTAAACTTTTTATTATCTCATTCATAACTACTTCTTTCATGGGTGGACTAAGCATACGTTGATGTTCAATTGACCCTTTAGCCTCATCTTCTAATATTATTGTATGCATACAAATCGAGGGGCTAATGCCACTAATGTCTGCTATAGTCCATCCCATGGCCTTCTTAAATTCTTTCAAAACAATAAGTAGTTTTTCTTCATCTTCAAATTTTAATGATGCATCAATTATTACCGGAAGAGTATTTTCTTCTCCAAGAAAAGCATATTTAAGATGTTCCGGAAGAGGTTTCCAATCTAAAGTTGGAGGTTCAATAATTGAGGGTTTCATAATTTTTGATTCACTTGTCCTAGTTATGGATTCAAAACTCCTAAAGATAGACAATTTATAATGGGATTCTAAGACCTTCACACATTCATCCAATTCTAAATCATCATCCCACTCTTCATTTGTCAAAATTGTGAGAAGTCTTTGTTCTAGGTCATCTTCATTACCCTTAATTAATTGATTTTTAAACTCCACCTCTTCAATAGAGTAACAATCTTCTTTTTCATTTGGAAATTTCATAGCTTTTTTAGGATATTGAATGTTACTTCCTCTTCATTAACTCTCATTGTTAACTCCCCTTTTTGTACGTCAATTAAAGTTCTTTCGGTTGCTAAAAATGGCCTCCCTAAGATTATGGGCATATCTTTATCCTCTTCCATGTCCAACACTACAAAATCGGCCGGAAAAATAAAATTTTCCACTTTAACCAATACATCCTCAACTATTCCCTTAGGGAATGCTAAGGTCCTATCGGCTAATTGGAGAGTAAGAGTTGTTGGAGCTATCTCTCCTAGACCTAACTTTGTATAAATAGATAAGGGCATTAAATTGATGCTCGCACCTAAATCACATAATGCTCTCCCGACAAATTTCACTCCTATGGAACAAGGTATGGTAAAACTACCGGGGTCCTTTAGTTTTTGAGGCATTTTCTTTTGCAAAATTGCACTACACTCTTCCGTTAATGCAACTATTTCTCTATCTAGAAATTTTCTTTTCTTAGATAAAATATCTTTCATAAACTTGACATAAATGGGCATTTGCTCTAATGCCTCGGCAAATGGAATATTAATTGTAAGCTTTTTAAAAATTTCTATAAATTTTTGAAATTGTTTGTCAAGTTTTGTTTTATTTAATCTAGATGGAAAAGGTGGAGGAGGGTAAATAATTTCTTTCTTTTTATTATTTTGTGGATCTACTTCCACTTCCTCCGGCTCCTTAACTTCTATAGACTCTTCTCTCTTAATCGTATTTTCTCTTGCCTCTTCCTCCCTTAACTTCTCTAGCAATTCATCCCCACTTGAGATCTCTACCCCACTCCTTAATGCAATAGCTTTACAATGATTATTTGGCTCTTCCCTTGTTGGATTAAGTGTGGTGTCAGATGGTAGCGATCCTATTGTTCTTTGATTTAAAGCATTGGCCAATTGGCCAATTGTGGATTCTAAAGATCGGAGTGAAGACTCAATACCACCCATCCTAGAGTCATTCTTTTGAAACAAACCAACAATATACTCATCAGTCAATTTCCTATTATTGGTTTGTTGATTATGCATATGGGTTGGTATAGAATTAATGTTTTGATTGAAACCTGGTGGTTGAATTGCATTTTGTGAATTTTTCCAAGAAAATTTGGGATGATTTCGCCATTCTGGATTATAATGATTGCCAAAATTTGAAGGTCCTTGCCTTTGTTGGCCTCCAAGATAATGTACTTCTTCAGTTACTTGGTTTAATTGTTCCACTGTCATTGGCACACTTGTTGAAGGGGTATATAAAGAATCTAACCTCTTATTTATTAAATTAAATTGCGTGGCCATTTGAGCTGCTAACGAAGTGATTTGATCTACTTGATGAATACCGGCTGGATGGTTATTACCTTGCCTTTCGAATTCTTGGTAATTGTTAGAAGTAAGATCTTCTAAAATTTCAAAAGCATCTTCTGGATATTTCTTTAATAAAGACCCTCCCGCAGCTCCGTCAACTAGGATCATCGTAGTGGTTTGTAACCCGTTATAAAAAATTGTGACTTGTTAGTGTTGGGTCATCCCGTGATGTGGACACTTCCTAAGCATTTCTTTAAACCTTTCCCACGCTTCATAAAGTATTTCGCCATGATTTTGGACAAAAGTGGTGATGTCTCTAACCAACTTAGCTGTTTTAGAAGGTGGAAAATATTTATTCAGAAATTTCTCTTCCAATTGATCCCACATAGTGATGGAACCAGGAGGTAGAGAGTTAAGCCAATCTTTAGCCCGACCCTCCAAAGAAAATGGGAATAACCTCAATTGAATAGCTTCATCCGAAGCCTCGTTTACCTTGTACATATCACAGATTTCTAAGAATATTCTTAAATGAGCGTTTGCATTTTCATGATTAAGACCCCCAAACTTGTTATGTTGTACTAGTTGCATTGTGGTAGAGTTTATTTTAAAATTATTAGCGGCGATTGTAGGTCGCGCTATACTAAATTGCAAACCTCCTCTTAACGGTGCGTTATAGTCTCGACAAGTCATTCGCGGTGCAACGTTTTGAACATTATGACCATTGTGTTCGACTTGACCATTAGGGTCCACCTGACCCCCATGATCATGACCATCATGACCATTCCCATTCCCGTTATTTAAACCGTTTGGGTTCATAGTAGGATGACTAGAATGCTCTAAGCGAAAAGCTCTTCTATTTTGCCTACACTCACGCTCAATTTCTAAATTTAGCGGGAATAATTCAATAGGCCGAAATCTGGACATAAACTAAAGTAATGCAATTAAAATAAGTAAAACAGACAAACAATGAAATAAAACAAAAACAGTACTTGAGCTCCAATTACTAAGGATTTACTAATATTGCAAGAAAACGCTAAATTAGTACACCTCCCCGGCAACGGCGCCAAAAACTTGATAGAGTGAAAATGAGTGTTACGCAAGTGCACGTGCCGATTCAAGTAATAAAGTGTAAGTAAGATCGTCTCCACAGGGAAGTGTTAATTTAACGCTCACAAGTACTAATATTATCCTTTTCTTTGAATCCAAGTAAATAATTCAAAAGTTGGTTGCGTGAAGAAAACTTAAAATAGGAAAATAACTTTAATTAATTAATTCAATGGGTTTTTATTTTTATTTTTGAGAAATACCAATTTTTAGAGAAGGCTTTGCATGTGAATTTCCTATGTCTATGTGATATGAAATTTCAAAAGATTTAATTAAATATTTGTAAAATTATTTTCCTGACGCAAATTAAATGTAGGACTCATTACCTCTCGGTCTCCGAAATCCGTACACAGCGACTAATCATGAAGAAAGCGAAATCTCTTTCTACTTCCAATGATTAAATTAGAATATGCGAATTACTTTCGTCACTCCTCTCTCGAATTTCGCGACGCAGTATTTGGATGAAAATTTTTTGGTTAAAGATTTATGTGGTTCCTCTCTCGATTTATTCCACATAAGAAAATGATTTGTATAACCTTGCGTGCAACTCCTCTCTCGATTTATGAATACACTCCAAAGAGATATACAAAGCTTGACACAAAATCTTCAAAATGTAATCGCACACTTAAAACGGACAAATAATTGAAGCAAATAATTTAACAGAATTGTGTTCTAATACATATCACAAAAGACAAAGTATTTTTCCACACACAAAGCTGCAGATTTTAGTTCATGCTAATTGGAATAAAATAACAAATAAGAACATCCTTACATGACATGCTCAAAGACATGATTGAAGAAGGTGAGTTTTTCATTCCAAAGTTGCAATATCTCTCTCCCGGATTGAAATTGTTCGGCTCTCCAAGTAGGAAGAATTCTCCTTGCCGAAAATATCTTTTCTTTTCTCCTCAATTTCGTTCCCTCCTTGCTCTCCCTTCTCTCTATTTTATAATTCAAATTAAGTAACTTTCCGGTTTTCAATTCTTGTAACCGTCATCTTCTATATTTAATTCTCCTCTTTAGAATCACATAATGAGCATTCTAATTCCGTCTCCAACCAGCTGTCTGCCTGTGCATAACTGCTGCCACCTCATCATATGGTTTTAAATAGTCGCACCATTTATGCCATGTTTGCAGCCCCCGCTTGTTGTAACCTTGTTGTAACCTTGTCGCGACAAATCCGCCTGCATTAATTATTCCTCCATTTCTTTTCTTTCCATCCTGAGCACTCATTTAATTCCTGCATATTAAACTCGAATTTAAGCAGAATCACCATGAAATAATTACTTTGTAATTTATAATTAATTAAGTTTATTATATCCAAGTTTCATATTAATATTCATCATTTCATAGTGCAAAATGTGTTATTCATAGACCAAATAACTTCTATTTTGGGAAGTTATCAGCCCCCATCCTCGCCGGTTATTTGCGCCGCCGGTAGCACGCCGCCGACTCTCCGTATGTTAAGTTAAGAATTGATTTTTTTTAAGATGGGTAAGCCGAAAGACGGTGGTGTCTCTGCTATATGAGATGCAAATGATGTCTTGATTTTTTGCCACATATGCATTCATGAAATAGAGCTTTGTAACCGACCGACAAGCCATTTTAGCAAAAAGGGCTGGGTAAATGTGCTACAAAATTCCACCTACAAACTGGAAAACATTACGATAAGGTTCAAATGAAGAACAAATGAGATCATTTGAAGATGGAGTGGAAAATTTGGAGTGAGCTGAAACATGATAAGACTGGTTTGGGTTGGAATCCGACAACAAATACTATAGATGGTTTGGACGAGTGGTGGACCGAGAGATTGGAGGTATACATTTATTAAATAATGATGATTCACTTTATGTTCAACTTTTTGCCTTTCCTAATTTTTGTTATAATATTGTAGGTTGTCCAAGTGGTCAAAAAATTCAGATATGCTGCCCCCCCCGAGTTAGAGGAACGATTGAGGACGATGTTCGATTCAGCTGCCGGAGGACGTCATGCTACCATTCCTAGCTTAAGGAATAGTCTACGCGAGTCCACTGACATGAGAGAGAGTTGTCCGTCGAGGAGCATGACATCCAAGAGGATAATGTTGCACCACCTCCCCCCGAGGTCACATCGGCGAGGAAGAGGAAGAAAGGAAAGAAAAGTGCCACCAGCTCCGTCTTAGAAGATTTGGCAGAATCTTCAAGGACCATCAATCGATGCATTCAGGGACATCCGAATAACAATCCTTATACTATTACTCAGGCATTAGAACGGTTAAGTGGATACCTCGACATTGCAGCGGACGAGAAATTCTATGACTTTGCCATCACATTTTTATTTGACAAAGGGCATGGAGAGGCATTTATGTTCCTACCCGAGGGTACGAATATAAAGTGGATTTATAACCGCTATAATGATGGGGAGTAAGCTTGTCATATTTATGTTCATGTACTGCTAGATTGTTATTGTTATTTCTGTTTTTGTGGTTGAATATAATTATTATTTCTGTTGTTGTGGTTGAATATTATTAGTATTTATGTTAGAAAGTTATTTCTGTTGGATATTATTATTAGTATTTCTGCTAGACTGTTGTGGTTGTGGTTAGAATATTTATGTCAATGACACTATTCTTATTTATGTCATGTCTTTTGTTTATCAGAAAATGTCTACCACCGACTCTGATGATTCAGAAGATAGCTTTGACTGCGAGCAGGGATGCGGTGATGAGGGTGTGAGCACACAAGGACATCAAGTAGTTTGTCCGGATACTGCAGGCGTGGTAGACTAGATGATCACGTTGCGTGAAAGTATAGCACAACAATTGTACGCTTCTAGATCTTAGATGGTGAGAAGAATTGTTGGTATTTTTATTTATTGTAGTAACTATTATCAATATTATGTATTTTATGTGTGTCGAAATTTTTTTATCAAAACTCTGTTTTGTTCCCAAACAAAATTTTCAAAATTCCATTTCAATAAGCACTGAAAACTCCATTTGACCCAAACAGTTTTTTTGACAAAACTTCATTTCTCTGGAACACCTCTTTTTCAAAACTTCATTTCTGATCAGCAGCTTTTCATCAGCAAAAACCCAACCAAACAGACCCATAGGCTGTTTGTTTCGGCGTTTTTTCTCTGTTGTTGGTGCAGGGAAAACGCCAATGTTGGAAAAACTTATAGTTTGGTTAACCACCAATCTCCATTCGCAAAACATCATTTTTAACCCGCAACCTCAAAACTGCCCGGCCTCCATTCTCACCGCTCCAGTCCATTCTCAACACTCGAAAACGCCGCCGCCATAAAAAAACGTAGCCATAATAAAAGGGCAATGATATTCATACCCCACTTATGGCTATTTGTACCCATTTATTCTCAAATAAAATGTATTATTAAAGCATAAAAAAACCCTAAATGTACCCACCCCTCACTTACGTTTTTTTTGTTACAGCAGCCCGATCCGCCTCCCTCCTGTTCCGCCGCTCGCCTGCCCCCCTTCCGCCGCCCGCCTGCCCCCCTTTCGCCGCCCGCCTAGGTGATTTCCGGCCTTAAATCGTGTGGATTTCCTCTCTTTTCCACCATTAGGACTACCTCCTTCCTCTCTGGTGAGTTTTTTTAAATTTTTCTCAAAATTTTTCTACCCTAAAACCCTAGAATGCTAAAAGCTTCATGAAAATTATTTTGTAGGTTTCGAAATCGTCCTCTCAACTCTCTCATAGCCCATTGTGAGTATTTCTTTATCGTTCCTCTCAACTCTCTCATAATATTTGGTTTCCTAAATGTAAACAATTTATTTGTTAGGTTTTGCGTACTTTTTGTGTACTTTAAGAGATGCAAAGAACATTTATCATGTATCGGATGTTTAACTTCCGTTCGATTTGGAATGAAATATGAATTTTGCGTATTTCAATAGAATTAAATCATGTATCAGGCATTTAACAAATAAACTTTTAACTATTTGCTCATTTTTTTAAAAAAAATTGACCGGGTACAGATATACATTATGGATACTAATATCCACTATGGGTACAAATATAAGTGGGCTACAAATAGCCATTTAAAGGTACATGCCCCAGAAGATAAGAGTTCCCCTCGAGAACTTTTCGAAGCTCGACTGGACCGCCACAAACAAGCGGCCATGGCGAAGGGATCCCACATACAGGCCCTGTACGAGCTCTGCAAGAAGACATTCAACCCCTCTGGCGTTTCCGCCTCTTCCCAGTCAGTACAGAAACTCTGCTCTCTCATGGGTAAACCCGTTCTCTGAATTCTCCATCTCCTCTCTGTCGCGAATTGATCTCTCCCTTTTCTCGACGTTTTTTTACTGGGGCAATATTTCCGCATTGCTTAGTTAGGGTTCGTATAATTGCTTCTCTTAGGATTGCAGATTTATTAGAGTGGTTGAGGTAAGAATTTTCTGGGACGTTGCTCTGCATCATGAGACCTGTTAAAAATAAGAAGGCCGTGATGTCTTTTTAGGGCACATTTGGTTGGTTGAAATTAGAAATTAAGTTTTATAAATGATGTAAATTGTTAAAATCCACTATTTAATTAGAATGCAGTTAAAGATTATCATTGTCTTCCCATAACCTTCCTCCAAAGTTGTGATTTCAAATTCACATACAATCTAATTAAAGATGAATCAACTTTTTCTAGTACATAATTTTCTGTTTATAAGCTATCAAATGAGCCCTTAGTACAACTGTTTATGTTTATTCCTCAATACTCAGTGTTCATAATTTTCTGAAATGCATTTTTATTTACTTAATGTAGGTATGGTCATGCAACCCTATATATGGGATTACTTGTTTGGGTGACCTTTAAGATCCATGTGCATTTGCAAAGCTTTTTATACTTAATTTGGAAGCAAGTGCGAGGAGAGTACGTATTGGACTCACTTCGAGAGATAGAAGTGAAGAGCATGGGTGAAAGAGGAGAACAATTTTTGAATTTCTTGTAGAGAGTATGGCTGTTTCGACATGCCATACAACATTCCTTTTTTGGGAGATTAGCTTACATTATAATATTTTAGCCATGAAATAAACTGTTTTCTTAACTTACTTGTTCTTTGGCACCATGGGTTACCGGATGTAGTCTAAAATATCTTTGTTTGTTACTCAGTTTGGCGTAAGGAGCGCCTTTGGTCTGTTTGTTGTTGACCATCCTTTCTTCCTCGAGTACGACATTGATAGAATTGAAGAGAGTTGGTGAAAGAGGAGAACAATTATTGAATTTCTTGTAGAGAGTATGGCTATATCGACATGCCATACATCATTTATTTTTTTGGAGATTAGCTTACATTATAATATTTTAGCTATAAAGAATTGTTTTCTTAACTTATTTGTTCTGTCACCATGGGTTGCCGGTTGTAGTCTAAAATATCTTTGTTTGTTACTCAGTTTGGCGTAAGGAGCGCCTTTGGTCTGTATGTTGTTGAACATCCTTTCTTCCTTGAGTACAACGGTCCTCGAATACTTGATATAACTTCACCTAAGGCTGAGTTAAAAATTGAAAATTGGCTTGAGGTCAAATGTAGAATTGTGATTAATATCTACGCTGCTATTGAACTCAATCACTCAATGCTCAATGGGGCTTTGCTAATAATAGTGGAGCTCTCTGTCCGTAACATGAATGTAACACATGGCTTTGATTAAGTGCATCCATCATGACTTTTGGATGATGTTGATAATGTCTTAGAAGTTTGTTTACTAGACAATCTGTACATTAACTAACTTTGTTATAATTCAAATACTCGATGGTGGCATTCGATGCAATCAACTTACCTATCTGACTCCATAGTTCTAACTATTACTCACCTGGTGACTGATTTTCTAAACATAAATATACACTAACAAATCTTGTTATTCGTAATGTAAACCCCATAATGATCCTAGTGCAACCTCTCTTTGTCATTACTTATAGAGTCCAAATAAGGTCATGCATATCCCAAATTTCTACCCAGGGAGTACTTGTGTGGATTCTCTACTCAATCATCTTCTCCAATGGCAATGATGCATCATTTATTAACCCATAGATGTGATGATACCTCCATTGAATTTGAATTTTCCCCGTCCTTGTGTGGAATTCTGGATTCTTTGAAAGACGGATAACATTCAAACTACCATTGTAAAGAGCACTCTCATTCTTCCTTGCCTTACTCCTTAGAAAATTCTTCAATCAAATCATCTCTTTTCTCGCTTCAAAGATAGCCATATAATTTGCTTGTGGTTGACAAAACAAGGCTTTTGAGGATAGACGCCCAACTTTCTGTCGTGCCACATAAGTTGAGGATATAATTGGTTGTGCTATTTCAATTACTCAAACCACCACCCAAGTATACAACAATAAAACCTTGTATAATTAAACCAGTCTTCCTGAACTAAAGTGTCATGTCTGAAGTGTCTTTTCAACCATCCCAAGAGGCATTTTACAACCTCCCAATGTTTTTTTCCTAGATTTTCCATGCATTGCTTAAAGATCCTACTGCACCTGTTATATTTATGTTGCTACGGCCATGTGTTCCTTTCGTCATCTGTATTCAATGATTGTTCCTTAGAAAGTTTGAAGTGATTTGCCAAAGGCATGCTCTTATGCTTGCATCATACCTACCATACTTGCTATAAACACCTTATCTATGCATTTATCTTGGGATAAATCCATTATCTCTTGTTCTATCACGAGTGATTCTGTTATGGTGGTGGGTTTAGAGCAAGGGAGGAGGAAGAAGATGAAAGAACTAGGGAGGATAATTTCAGCCCCTAGGGCTCACTTCATTGATCTTACTTCCAATATACCCAATATTAGGTCTTACATAAGCTTATATAATGCCTTGCTCAAGTAACATGAAATGGCAAGTGGTAAATAACCAAACGGACCCGAAATACAAAATGCGATAATAAGATAGTGATGATAGGGTGCGCGACGCCCGTGTGCACTACTGGCCAACATCTGCCATCTCGTTGGGATCCCTGTTCTCGTCGCCTCGGTACTTACATTGATATACGCGCCACACGCGAGAGCGGGCCTCACCCTCGTCTGTATCCGTAGTAGATTCTCACCTCAATGATTTGTTTAGCTACTCCTAAGTCCTCCATCTCAAACTTATTTGACAATTGTTGCTTCATTATGTTAATTTTCTTCATGTTTGTTCCTGCAACTTGAGATGCAACTCGAGTTGGTTTAGATTAGTTTCACTCAAAATCAATACCCGAACCATAATTCAGTTCAATCCTATTTAACCAAGGGTTAGAACCATATCCAAACCGAATAATTTAGTTTGAATTCAGTTCAATCCTCAGTCCCCAAAATGCTCAATGTTGTGCATCAATTTATAGAAATCACTACTTGAGCAGCGTGCCATTAAATTTTTTTTCTCTAGGATTTTTGTGTGCTACACTCTGTAGTATTTTCATAGAAATATTATTTCTTAAAAATATCCTCTGTTTTTTAGTTATTTTTGAATTATTTTAGAAATTATTTCATGCTTGTATAGATTCTCATTTTTATTGTTCGTTTCTTTTTAAAAAATTATAAAGCTGTGCAATTCATGGGGCTTAGTAGCTTACCTATGCTCCTAGGGGGCTTAAGGCACAAGTCATATTATCCCGTCTATATACTTTCCATTATAAAATATTGATTATGTTCAATATTAAGTTTTCAAGTGATAGAACTGCAGAACTATAAAAGAGTTAGGCCTCTTCAATAGTTATCAAGCCATTCCTAGAAATGTGGATGTCCAAATTACCTAAGGTTATCTATGAACATGACAAGTCTCTTGAACAACCCCTAGAAATGTGGATGTCAGCTTTTCAATTTATTCAATAATGTCGTGAAAAATCTGTAATTTGCATCTATAATCTATCCATTAATTTCCTGATCATATTACTCTCCTTGTGATTTGCTCTTGTTACGGTACTTTATATCTATGTTCATAATTACTGTGGTACATTCATATGATTTGCATGATAACAATAAGGTGGCCACTTTGTATTCAGATAAAATCAGTCCTGAAGATTTAGGACTCAAAGAGAATGTTCTGGATGATGATAGGGGCTATGGTTTTTTTGAATCCAATCCATTCAAGAGTTCGACAAGGTCTGCTCGATGGGCTCAACCGATAACATACTTGCATATATGTGAATGTGATAGTTTTACTGTAAGTATATCCTAATGTTTGTTGCTGACTAACTCAAATTTTATTAATGAATTGTAGATATGTTTCTTCCTCCAATTATGGACCTAAAAGCCTATGTATTAGAAGAGAAAAAGAAGAAAATCAAAGTTTTTTCAAATATCTTTTACTGGGAGTTTTGTAAGATAGCAGTATTGTTAGAGCATACAAGCATACTACAGGGTTTGGTCATCTTCTTAGACAGCACATTTGTTTGCGACGACATA
This sequence comes from Dactylorhiza incarnata, assembly GCA_033032865.1. NCBI lineage: Eukaryota > Viridiplantae > Streptophyta > Magnoliopsida > Asparagales > Orchidaceae > Dactylorhiza > Dactylorhiza incarnata. The sequence goes on along the minus strand of JAWHQI010000282.1, from coordinate 793,388 downwards.
TTAAAATAATGCAGGTGAAAGGTATGAAACAATTTAAAGTAGAAAAAATGGATTGTCGTATTTTGAATAACTTTTTGTTAGGTTCAAAGTGAACTTCATTGGAAATTTCCTTCACAAATTCGCAGCAAGATAAACAGCAATGGAAATTAGCGGAATTTAAGTTGTATGGGTTAATTCGCACGCGTTCCGGTTGCATCCAATAAATGCCCACATAATGACGGTGGTTCTGACTGTATGAGATGTTTGGAGCATTTACATCTCAATGTCAATTTGAATCAGTCACATAAGGGTTAGTGGTTATTGCATTGTTGTAATCTGTTGTACACTAAGAAATTTATGTAATTTTGTGCACTTAAATAGATTCTGATCCTCTCATCTATAACCAATTGTTTTAAGTTGGGTGCATAGTTTTTAACATGGTATTAGAGCACTTTAGACCCAATGGCCTACTCCCACATCACTCATTTAAAACATAATCCACATGTTAGAGACGGAAAACCTACACCTGCAGGAGCGTGTTGAGAGTTTAGTCAGAAACTCATGTAATGCTGTGAACTTAGATTCTCATCTCCTCGACCTATTAGTTTTAATTTGGATGCAAAAGTTGTAACAACATTGTGTTATTGCCCTACAAGACTAGTTATCCAGTATCAGTTATTGCACATATTTATTTAATGTTGTAGCGTCGTCATGCGTCTATGTTAGATGTCAATCTTATGAGTCTATATTATGCATCTTTATTTTGAGTCGTCATCTCTTGTGTCTTTTAATATTTGGTCAGTTTTATTTATTTACAGTTCATGCCATTGTGTAATGTTATATGTAGACACCTTGTGTCATGAATGAGACTGGGAAATGAATGAACGAGTATTATGAAATCTTTTCCTCTCTCTAGAGCTCTCTTCCTCTCCTCCCTCTAGGGTTTAGGTTGAGCAAGACTCCCCTCTTCCTCTTCTTCTCCTTCATCACCCTTCAAGTGAGCACGATTCTCTTGTATCTTCGCCTCTCTTGCCATCTCCGACCATCTACCAATGAACCACCACCACGCTATGAAAGGACATAACAAACTTGTTATTTGAGGCCATCCTCCACCGGTGACCCTATTTTCCTCTTGCTGATTTCAAGGGTCAGCACATTTTGATTCCGAGCCCAATCAACCAATCACACTGACATTTTAAATACAAAGCTATCAATGCTTATTTCAGACGGAGCTCCTCCTCCTTCAGGTCAGGTCCCTCGATTCCCCATCAATAATATCCTTGTTGATGCGAAGGAAGCCGCCACTACTGCCAGTGTAGTTGATGTACGATGTGGCCTTCTTCTAGGGTTCATTCCAAGCCACTCTAGCACCGTCGACTCCCAATCATATTCGAACCGGCCCCCAACTTCGTTCCCAATCGACTCCAGCATAGTCGACTCCCATACTAGCTTCAACGCGAAGCTTCTACCAATAGTTTCGACGCAGCGCTCGCTACCCTTCCTCGTCATCGTCGACACGAGCGCTCTTGCCCATGTCTTCTTCTTCCTTTAACACTACCGCTTACTATCGTCGAGCCCCATGCCATCATCGATCCCTGCACCATTATTGAATCTTGTATTTCTCGAGCCCCTGTGTCTTCATCAACTCCATGCATCTTCCCGCACGTGAAAATCTCGTGAAATTTTAATTTTCAGACGGGTCGAGTGACCAAATTGAGCTTTTGCGCAAAAATTACTTCCAACACTTGGACTTTGAAAAGATCGCTAATTTTATTTGAGAGCAAACCCATAAGCAATTAATGAATTGAACCAATGCGAGACCCGTACACCCACAAGCAAGTCACAAACAATAACTTATGGAGTAACGACAATAAAAAGTGGTTCGAACGTCGGAGGCAAGCTTATATTTATTTAATTCAAGGTTTTAAATGTCGGATGTCGGAGACATGTCAGAGACATGTCGGATTGGGTTTTTAGATGTCGGATGTCGGAGACATGTCGGGGACATTTTAATATGTCGGATTCATAAAAAATATTTATATTATAAGTTATTTCATATTATCTTACCTCTGTAAGCTACATTAATTTGTTCTATTAAATGGACACATTTTCTAGTTGTATTATTTCCAAAATACTCAAATCTATCTTCAATCACCATTATCCTCTAACCATGCATCTATTTTCGTTGTATGTATATCTCCATTTATTATTTCATTTTTAAGCACAGAAATGTTGAAAATTATTTTATCATTCTGTTATGGGCCGGGCCCGGGACTAAACCAAGATTCAAATAGATAAAATGAGCGTTATCGCCCTCACATAACTAGTTAAAACAACATATACATGTGGAAGACTTGATACGCAATCGATACTCCATACATAAAGCACGCAAGAAGAAAACATTGGAAGGAGACACGTGAAAATCAAGTATAATCCATGTGCTCGAAAATATGCAATCAATAAAATGGGAAAAAACCTAGCAAAAACCCTTCCAACAGCGAGGACGGAGAATAAGAGGAGAGAAATCTCTGATCGTGCGACATTTAGAAATGTCGGCAATATTTCTAAATGTCGGCGACATTTCTAAATGTGATATAGCGGATTTAATCGGTTATGTCGGCCGACATAATGAAAAACGTCATAACCTTTAAATTTTCATTATGCAAGTTGTTTTTGGTTCAAACATGACATGTCGGCCGACATGTCGGATATGTCAGCTTACATTTAAAACAATGATTTAATTAGATCGCATAAAATTAATTTGATTAAGTGGAGCAAGTGAGATGAGGTGAAATTTACCCAGGCATAACAAGCTACAACGTCTTCAAATTTGGTTTGCACGAAGACGGATGAACTGGAGAGGAAGGTTGACGGAAGACTCGCTGTGGTCGACGTCAACCCACGACAGGTGATTCGTCTGGATCGGGAGTCGTCGGAATGGATGTGTGAGTCGACGACAACTCCGGCGAAGCTCTGGAAATGGAGGAAGGTAGCCCTGTAGATCTCCTTCCTAGCCGTCCGACCGTCGACTGGAACCGGGAGGACGACACGGGAACAGTTGCTTTGGAGGCTTTCACGATTCTCACGACGATTGGGAGGCTCTCCTTTGAAACAGGCGGTCTAGCGACGGGCAACGGGTGGAGGCGCGTGGAAGACAGGCGACAGTAACCCGGTTTTCATCGAGGAACGAAGGGTTTCGTCCTCTGTGATTCTTCCAGCCCTCTTTTCTTCATGGCTAGGTGATTTAAATAATGAGTTGGCTATTTTGCCAAAGATTTGTAGCCTTAATTGATGATTCCTAGTTTAACTTTATTTCCAAATAATTTTGATCTCTTCAAAATATTTCTTGCCAAAAGATATTTCTTGCTGCTTTATTGATCTCCTCAAAATATGGTTTCTTTAATATAAGTCTTTTATGATGGATATTTGGGTATCTTGCCCTATTTAAATTTATGCGTCCTAGGTAACTTTATAATTTTCCAAGGTAAAAGAGCACCTGACCATTGTTTGATTCGTTGGAACAAAAGAAGTACTGGCCCGGCCAGTACTTAACCAGGCCGGGGATAATTTTAAGCTTGCCTCTTACGTCCTAACCACTCAAATTACCGGACCTTTTATTTAAGGTCTCATCGGGTGGTCAGATCGATGAGTCGAACACTTTTAAATAAAAGCAGGTGCGTGAAAAATACATGATAGTAAATAAAAGCTGAAAAAAAAAAAAATGCATGACTTAGGATGCGACGAAGGATGCATCAGAAGTTACGGTTGCAACAAACAACCCTCGAGCTGCCCTCTTTCCTGTTGAGCTTAGAGCCAGTAAAAATCATCACTCTAGAATAGGGTTGTTCACAAATAGTATAGTTCTTGAATAGTTCGAGATTCGATTCGTGAAGATTCGATCCAGATTTGAATAGTTTTCGAATCCGAATCCGAATAATTTTATTCCTGTTCGAAGGATTCCCGAATAGTTCGCGAATAGTAAAATATATAATTAAATTAATTTTATATATGTAATTAAATATTATATATAATTATATTTAAACATTATATATAATTAAACATTATAAAATTCGAATTCGAATCCATGTTCGAATCCAAATCTGAATTCGACCTAAATTCGAATCCAACATTTCTTGACGAATCCAAATCCGAATATTCGAACGCATCTGAATCCGAATCCGAATATTCGAACATATCCGAATCCAAATCTCTGCATTTTATGTCAAATTTGGATTCGATTGAATAACTATTCGATTCGGTTCGTGAACACCCCTACTATAGAATGATTGCTTTATTTGACCAATTACTTGACCGATTAATTTCTTTGATCAATTACTTGATTGACCAATTAATTAATTAATTAATTTGATTGATTACTTAAGTTAAAAATGACTTACGAGGCGACACTGCTTCATTAAAGAGCACAGATCAAATCCTGGCAACAACGTTCTCCCTCAATCACATTACACGTTCAAGAAGGTAAATTAACAAAAGACAGCAATATGTTATTATATACGGCTGTATTTTATGATATGCGACTGAATTTTATGATATAACCATAAACAAGATTTTTTTTGGTGGGTTTCTCGCACCTATCCCCTACGACCGTTAATTTCAATGTACGGCGGTATTTTTCGTTTCAATAATCTATCGAGCGACAAATTCACTCAAATTAGATGTTGATCTGTTTTAATTTTTGCAAATGACTCGCACTACATTTTTAAAGCAAATGTCTTTGAACCAAAAACATACAATTATGTCTTAAAATAACATTTCCATCTCTCCTTATTATTTTCATATTTATTTAGGATAGTATTATCTTCACTTGTAATACAAAGGTAGTTCACCTTGGACTGGTTCCATTAAAAACCGAGCCTCTTCTTATCTTAAATCCCGCACTCCGTTCGCCTCTCCGAGAGGTCTCGTCGCTCTCGCCTAGGGTTCACTGAATTCGCACGTCTCCCTCCCTCTTCCTCGCCAATCTCCCTCTCACGATACTGTATGGCCGTATTTCACTCAAATTTGTTTTTGAATAGGTCGTATTTCAACATAATCAATTTCGGATATGACCGTGCATTGCTATGTACGGTCGTGTTTTTCATTTCAACAATCTATATGTCGTCAGATTCACTCAAATTTGATGTTGATGTGTTTTATTTTTTGCACATGAAATTAAAGAATAATGCCCTAATTTGCTTGTCTTGATTGTGTATGTATGGTCGTAGTTCACTCAAATTTGATTTTGATATGGTCGTATTTCATACTAAACTATCTCGGATACGACTGTTATATTCTATGTACGGGCGTATTTTTCATTTCAATAATCTATACGGCGACATTCACTCAAATTTGATGTTGATCTATTTTATTTATTGCAGATGACTCGCACTCCATATTTAAATTGTAGGTGTGCTATCGTCTTTTAAGGAATGTGCAAAGCCCCTTCTCGATGTCAAAGCAGGTCTGCTTTATTTTTTCTCATTCCCAGATGTCAAGCAAAATATACCTCTACTAATAACTTTGCTGAAATCTTACGTGGATGAGAAGGGGGCTTTCCTTCTAGGTAAAATTTATGTAAAATTTACCGTCAACCAAGTTGCTATGATGCTGGGATTGCCGAACCGTGGTGAAGAGTTCATTTTTCAGAGGCGTCCCTTATCTTCATTCCAACATAAGGACATAGTAGATGCGATTAGGCGTTTAACCGACGTTAAGTGGTTTGAGGAGGTTGAAAAGAAGAGGGTTGATATTTTTGCAAAATATGTCTTGTGCAAGTTCTTTTTCCCCCTCCAAATATTAAAAATTCCATCTTCTGTGCCTAATTTTGGAGGGCTGGAAGAGTTTAGAAAATACAACTGGCCAAAGGCAGTGCACAGTTTTATGCACTCGCAATTTCGATCTTTAAGCCGCAAAGCTACTACAAAAGCTGAGAAGGAAAGTATCGGATATTTGGAGGGTTGCTCTGTTCTGTTGGTGATAAGTATGAGAGTATTTATTATATTCTACTTTACAGAGCAATTGAAACTTAACCACATATTTAAAAATATTTCTTGTAGGTTTGGTTCTTCGAGATAACCAAACTTCATGAATGTGTTGATGACTTAGCTCGACCCCGACCATATCGGCGGTCTTCTAAGATCACCCTTAGTGTTAAGATATGTTTATCTCTAAGGTCCAAGTTGAGAAGACATGATAAAGTAAGAACTATTTTAGCAAATATCCGAAATATAAACATATTTGTTGTTTTTTTTTTTGAAATTTTAATATGGAATACATTATCCACATGATGATTAGGTTTGTAATACATTCGGCAATATTCTTCCATCTGAGCAGCAGCTCCTAGGAGTAGAAGATCAAGAGTTTTTAGATTTTGAAGAGGTTAGAAAAGAGGAAGAGGATGGGGCAGAAGAGGAGGAAGAGGAAAGTATTGAAAAGAAAATCTTGAGATTGGTTAGGAGAAGATTAGGGAAGATGATAAGGAAGGAGATGAGGAAGCAATAGAAGATGATGAGATAAAAGAAAGGAAGAGGAAGAGATTGGAGGAGGTTAAAGAGAAAGAGAGGAGGAATAAGGAATTGGAGTCTAGGATAGAGGAATATGCCGCTGAAGTTACAAAGTTAAGGTGCTATTGTGATGAAAGGTTTGAAGAATTGACGGCTCGTTTTTCTACTGATCGACCCCGGGCGCCATCGCCTCCATTGCACACACCACATTATCCCTCAAAATCATCATCAGAGCAAAAAGTTTTCACCCCCACACCATTATCATCAATGCATTCATCGTTGCAAATTATTTCTTTGGCTGCTAGGGATAATGTAGAGGATCGCAATATTATAAAATCTATTGAAGGGCGACCTGCAAGAAAGAAGAAAGTAGTGTTCACTCCAACTCCTGCAAGTTTCCATGAGCAAAGGGCAGATGTGGATGATTTGAAAGAATGTAAACAGAAGCCAACACAGGTACCTATCCCACATTCTCCTACCTAAAAGGTAGACATCCGTCGACAAAATCAACAAATGGAGGAGTTTGATCCTTATCCTGAAGATTACCCAAGGAAGCCTTTTCTTGAGGAGGAACAACGAGTACTTATCCATCAGAGGATGAGTAGTCTCAAGACAAAAATATTACTTATCATTTTTTTTGGAACTTCTGCATGAGAACATTATACTAAATGTTTCTTAATTGCAGTTAGTTATTTTCCTGTAATCTCGTACATGTAAATTCTTGTGTATACAAGAATTATATTGCCTTCCAGGGATTGAAAATATTTGGAATGCGTGAATCGATGGATGACCCGCTAACTAATAAGTACCTAGCAGATTGCCACATCGATGCTTTTGCACGTGTCCTGGAAGCACGAAAACTAAACCAAGATTCAAATAGATAAAATGAGCGTTATCGCCCTCACATAACTAGTTAAAACAACATATACATGTGGAAGACTTGATACGCAATCGATACTCCATACATAAAGCACGCAAGAAGAAAACATTGGAAGGAGACACGTGAAAATCAAGTATAATCCATGTGCTCGAAAATATGCAATCAATAAAATGGGAAAAAACCTAGCAAAAACCCTTCCAACAGCGAGGACGGAGAATAAGAGGAGAGAAATCTCTGATCGTGCGACATTTAGAAATGTCGGCAATATTTCTAAATGTCGGCGACATTTCTAAATGTGATATAGCGGATTTAATCGGTTATGTCGGCCGACATAATGAAAAACGTCATAACCTTTAAATTTTCATTATGCAAGTTGTTTTTGGTTCAAACATGACATGTCGGCCGACATGTCGGATATGTCAGCTTACATTTAAAACAATGATTTAATTAGATCGCATAAAATTAATTTGATTAAGTGGAGCAAGTGAGATGAGGTGAAATTTACCCAGGCATAACAAGCTACAACGTCTTCAAATTTGGTTTGCACGAAGACGGATGAACTGGAGAGGAAGGTTGACGGAAGACTCGCTGTGGTCGACGTCAACCCACGACAGGTGATTCGTCTGGATCGGGAGTCGTCGGAATGGATGTGTGAGTCGACGACAACTCCGGCGAAGCTCTGGAAATGGAGGAAGGTAGCCCTGTAGATCTCCTTCCTAGCCGTCCGACCGTCGACTGGAACCGGGAGGACGACACGGGAACAGTTGCTTTGGAGGCTTTCACGATTCTCACGACGATTGGGAGGCTCTCCTTTGAAACAGGCGGTCTAGCGACGGGCAACGGGTGGAGGCGCGTGGAAGACAGGCGACAGTAACCCGGTTTTCATCGAGGAACGAAGGGTTTCGTCCTCTGTGATTCTTCCAGCCCTCTTTTCTTCATGGCTAGGTGATTTAAATAATGAGTTGGCTATTTTGCCAAAGATTTGTAGCCTTAATTGATGATTCCTAGTTTAACTTTATTTCCAAATAATTTTGATCTCTTCAAAATATTTCTTGCCAAAAGATATTTCTTGCTGCTTTATTGATCTCCTCAAAATATGGTTTCTTTAATATAAGTCTTTTATGATGGATATTTGGGTATCTTGCCCTATTTAAATTTATGCGTCCTAGGTAACTTTATAATTTTCCAAGGTAAAAGAGCACCTGACCATTGTTTGATTCGTTGGAACAAAAGAAGTACTGGCCCGGCCAGTACTTAACCAGGCCGGGGATAATTTTAAGCTTGCCTCTTACGTCCTAACCACTCAAATTACCGGACCTTTTATTTAAGGTCTCATCGGGTGGTCAGATCGATGAGTCGAACACTTTTAAATAAAAGCAGGTGCGTGAAAAATACATGATAGTAAATAAAAGCTGAAAAAAAAAAAAATGCATGACTTAGGATGCGACGAAGGATGCATCAGAAGTTACGGTTGCAACAAACAACCCTCGAGCTGCCCTCTTTCCTGTTGAGCTTAGAGCCAGTAAAAATCATCACTCTAGAATAGGGTTGTTCACAAATAGTATAGTTCTTGAATAGTTCGAGATTCGATTCGTGAAGATTCGATCCAGATTTGAATAGTTTTCGAATCCGAATCCGAATAATTTTATTCCTGTTCGAAGGATTCCCGAATAGTTCGCGAATAGTAAAATATATAATTAAATTAATTTTATATATGTAATTAAATATTATATATAATTATATTTAAACATTATATATAATTAAACATTATAAAATTCGAATTCGAATCCATGTTCGAATCCAAATCTGAATTCGACCTAAATTCGAATCCAACATTTCTTGACGAATCCAAATCCGAATATTCGAACGCATCTGAATCCGAATCCGAATATTCGAACATATCCGAATCCAAATCTCTGCATTTTATGTCAAATTTGGATTCGATTGAATAACTATTCGATTCGGTTCGTGAACACCCCTACTATAGAATGATTGCTTTATTTGACCAATTACTTGACCGATTAATTTCTTTGATCAATTACTTGATTGACCAATTAATTAATTAATTAATTTGATTGATTACTTAAGTTAAAAATGACTTACGAGGCGACACTGCTTCATTAAAGAGCACAGATCAAATCCTGGCAACAACGTTCTCCCTCAATCACATTACACGTTCAAGAAGGTAAATTAACAAAAGACAGCAATATGTTATTATATACGGCTGTATTTTATGATATGCGACTGAATTTTATGATATAACCATAAACAAGATTTTTTTTGGTGGGTTTCTCGCACCTATCCCCTACGACCGTTAATTTCAATGTACGGCGGTATTTTTCGTTTCAATAATCTATCGAGCGACAAATTCACTCAAATTAGATGTTGATCTGTTTTAATTTTTGCAAATGACTCGCACTACATTTTTAAAGCAAATGTCTTTGAACCAAAAACATACAATTATGTCTTAAAATAACATTTCCATCTCTCCTTATTATTTTCATATTTATTTAGGATAGTATTATCTTCACTTGTAATACAAAGGTAGTTCACCTTGGACTGGTTCCATTAAAAACCGAGCCTCTTCTTATCTTAAATCCCGCACTCCGTTCGCCTCTCCGAGAGGTCTCGTCGCTCTCGCCTAGGGTTCACTGAATTCGCACGTCTCCCTCCCTCTTCCTCGCCAATCTCCCTCTCACGATACTGTATGGCCGTATTTCACTCAAATTTGTTTTTGAATAGGTCGTATTTCAACATAATCAATTTCGGATATGACCGTGCATTGCTATGTACGGTCGTGTTTTTCATTTCAACAATCTATATGTCGTCAGATTCACTCAAATTTGATGTTGATGTGTTTTATTTTTTGCACATGAAATTAAAGAATAATGCCCTAATTTGCTTGTCTTGATTGTGTATGTATGGTCGTAGTTCACTCAAATTTGATTTTGATATGGTCGTATTTCATACTAAACTATCTCGGATACGACTGTTATATTCTATGTACGGGCGTATTTTTCATTTCAATAATCTATACGGCGACATTCACTCAAATTTGATGTTGATCTATTTTATTTATTGCAGATGACTCGCACTCCATATTTAAATTGTAGGTGTGCTATCGTCTTTTAAGGAATGTGCAAAGCCCCTTCTCGATGTCAAAGCAGGTCTGCTTTATTTTTTCTCATTCCCAGATGTCAAGCAAAATATACCTCTACTAATAACTTTGCTGAAATCTTACGTGGATGAGAAGGGGGCTTTCCTTCTAGGTAAAATTTATGTAAAATTTACCGTCAACCAAGTTGCTATGATGCTGGGATTGCCGAACCGTGGTGAAGAGTTCATTTTTCAGAGGCGTCCCTTATCTTCATTCCAACATAAGGACATAGTAGATGCGATTAGGCGTTTAACCGACGTTAAGTGGTTTGAGGAGGTTGAAAAGAAGAGGGTTGATATTTTTGCAAAATATGTCTTGTGCAAGTTCTTTTTCCCCCTCCAAATATTAAAAATTCCATCTTCTGTGCCTAATTTTGGAGGGCTGGAAGAGTTTAGAAAATACAACTGGCCAAAGGCAGTGCACAGTTTTATGCACTCGCAATTTCGATCTTTAAGCCGCAAAGCTACTACAAAAGCTGAGAAGGAAAGTATCGGATATTTGGAGGGTTGCTCTGTTCTGTTGGTGATAAGTATGAGAGTATTTATTATATTCTACTTTACAGAGCAATTGAAACTTAACCACATATTTAAAAATATTTCTTGTAGGTTTGGTTCTTCGAGATAACCAAACTTCATGAATGTGTTGATGACTTAGCTCGACCCCGACCATATCGGCGGTCTTCTAAGATCACCCTTAGTGTTAAGATATGTTTATCTCTAAGGTCCAAGTTGAGAAGACATGATAAAGTAAGAACTATTTTAGCAAATATCCGAAATATAAACATATTTGTTGTTTTTTTTTTTGAAATTTTAATATGGAATACATTATCCACATGATGATTAGGTTTGTAATACATTCGGCAATATTCTTCCATCTGAGCAGCAGCTCCTAGGAGTAGAAGATCAAGAGTTTTTAGATTTTGAAGAGGTTAGAAAAGAGGAAGAGGATGGGGCAGAAGAGGAGGAAGAGGAAAGTATTGAAAAGAAAATCTTGAGATTGGTTAGGAGAAGATTAGGGAAGATGATAAGGAAGGAGATGAGGAAGCAATAGAAGATGATGAGATAAAAGAAAGGAAGAGGAAGAGATTGGAGGAGGTTAAAGAGAAAGAGAGGAGGAATAAGGAATTGGAGTCTAGGATAGAGGAATATGCCGCTGAAGTTACAAAGTTAAGGTGCTATTGTGATGAAAGGTTTGAAGAATTGACGGCTCGTTTTTCTACTGATCGACCCCGGGCGCCATCGCCTCCATTGCACACACCACATTATCCCTCAAAATCATCATCAGAGCAAAAAGTTTTCACCCCCACACCATTATCATCAATGCATTCATCGTTGCAAATTATTTCTTTGGCTGCTAGGGATAATGTAGAGGATCGCAATATTATAAAATCTATTGAAGGGCGACCTGCAAGAAAGAAGAAAGTAGTGTTCACTCCAACTCCTGCAAGTTTCCATGAGCAAAGGGCAGATGTGGATGATTTGAAAGAATGTAAACAGAAGCCAACACAGGTACCTATCCCACATTCTCCTACCTAAAAGGTAGACATCCGTCGACAAAATCAACAAATGGAGGAGTTTGATCCTTATCCTGAAGATTACCCAAGGAAGCCTTTTCTTGAGGAGGAACAACGAGTACTTATCCATCAGAGGATGAGTAGTCTCAAGACAAAAATATTACTTATCATTTTTTTTGGAACTTCTGCATGAGAACATTATACTAAATGTTTCTTAATTGCAGTTAGTTATTTTCCTGTAATCTCGTACATGTAAATTCTTGTGTATACAAGAATTATATTGCCTTCCAGGGATTGAAAATATTTGGAATGCGTGAATCGATGGATGACCCGCTAACTAATAAGTACCTAGCAGATTGCCACATCGATGCTTTTGCACGTGTCCTGGAAGCACGAAAACTAAACCAAGATTCAAATAGATAAAATGAGCGTTATCGCCCTCACATAACTAGTTAAAACAACATATACATGTGGAAGACTTGATACGCAATCGATACTCCATACATAAAGCACGCAAGAAGAAAACATTGGAAGGAGACACGTGAAAATCAAGTATAATCCATGTGCTCGAAAATATGCAATCAATAAAATGGGAAAAAACCTAGCAAAAACCCTTCCAACAGCGAGGACGGAGAATAAGAGGAGAGAAATCTCTGATCGTGCGACATTTAGAAATGTCGGCAATATTTCTAAATGTCGGCGACATTTCTAAATGTGATATAGCGGATTTAATCGGTTATGTCGGCCGACATAATGAAAAACGTCATAACCTTTAAATTTTCATTATGCAAGTTGTTTTTGGTTCAAACATGACATGTCGGCCGACATGTCGGATATGTCAGCTTACATTTAAAACAATGATTTAATTAGATCGCATAAAATTAATTTGATTAAGTGGAGCAAGTGAGATGAGGTGAAATTTACCCAGGCATAACAAGCTACAACGTCTTCAAATTTGGTTTGCACGAAGACGGATGAACTGGAGAGGAAGGTTGACGGAAGACTCGCTGTGGTCGACGTCAACCCACGACAGGTGATTCGTCTGGATCGGGAGTCGTCGGAATGGATGTGTGAGTCGACGACAACTCCGGCGAAGCTCTGGAAATGGAGGAAGGTAGCCCTGTAGATCTCCTTCCTAGCCGTCCGACCGTCGACTGGAACCGGGAGGACGACACGGGAACAGTTGCTTTGGAGGCTTTCACGATTCTCACGACGATTGGGAGGCTCTCCTTTGAAACAGGCGGTCTAGCGACGGGCAACGGGTGGAGGCGCGTGGAAGACAGGCGACAGTAACCCGGTTTTCATCGAGGAACGAAGGGTTTCGTCCTCTGTGATTCTTCCAACCCTCTTTTCTTCATGGCTAGGTGATTTAAATAATGAGTTGGCTATTTTGCCAAAGATTTGTAGCCTTAATTGATGATTCCTAGTTTAACTTTATTTCCAAATAATTTTGATCTCTTCAAAATATTTCTTGCCAAAAGATATTTCTTGCTGCTTTATTGATCTCCTCAAAATATGGTTTCTTTAATATAAGTCTTTTATGATGGATATTTGGGTATCTTGCCCTATTTAAATTTATGCGTCCTAGGTAACTTTATAATTTTCCAAGGTAAAAGAGCACCTGACCATTGTTTGATTCGTTGGAACAAAAGAAGTACTGGCCCGGCCAGTACTTAACCAGGCCGGGGATAATTTTAAGCTTGCCTCTTACGTCCTAACCACTCAAATTACCGGACCTTTTATTTAAGGTCTCATCGGGTGGTCAGATCGATGAGTCGAACACTTTTAAATAAAAGCAGGTGCGTGAAAAAATACATGATAGTAAATAAAAGCTGAAAAATAAAAAAAAATGCATGACTTAGGATGCGACGAAGGATGCATCAGAAGTTACGGTTGCAACAAACAACCCTCGAGCTGCCCTCTTTCCTGTTGAGCTTAGAGCCAGTAAAAATCATCACTCTAGAATAGGGTTGTTCACAAATAGTATAGTTCTTGAATAGTTCGAGATTCGATTCGTGAAGATTCGATCCAGATTTGAATAGTTTTCGAATCCGAATCCGAATAATTTTATTCCTGTTCGAAGGATTCCCGAATAGTTCGCGAATAGTAAAATATATAATTAAATTAATTTTATATATGTAATTAAATATTATATATAATTATATTTAAACATTATATATAATTAAACATTATAAAATTCGAATTCGAATCCATGTTCGAATCCAAATCTGAATTCGACCTAAATTCGAATCCAACATTTCTTGACGAATCCAAATCCGAATATTCGAACGCATCTGAATCCGAATCCGAATATTCGAACATATCCGAATCCAAATCTCTGCATTTTATGTCAAATTTGGATTCGATTGAATAACTATTCGATTCGGTTCGTGAACACCCCTACTATAGAATGATTGCTTTATTTGACCAATTACTTGACCGATTAATTTCTTTGATCAATTACTTGATTGACCAATTAATTAATTAATTAATTTGATTGATTACTTAAGTTAAAAATGACTTACGAGGCGACACTGCTTCATTAAAGAGCACAGATCAAATCCTAGCAACAACGTTCTCCCTCAATCACATTACACGTTCAAGAAGGTAAATTAACAAAAGACAGCAATATGTTATTATATACGGCTGTATTTTATGATATGCGACTGAATTTTATGATATAACCATAAACAAGATTTTTTTTGGTGGGTTTCTCGCACCTATCCCCTACGACCGTTAATTTCAATGTACGGCGGTATTTTTCGTTTCAATAATCTATCGAGCGACAAATTCACTCAAATTAGATGTTGATCTGTTTTAATTTTTGCAAATGACTCGCACTACATTTTTAAAGCAAATGTCTTTGAACCAAAAACATACAATTATGTCTTAAAATAACATTTCCATCTCTCCTTATTATTTTCATATTTATTTAGGATAGTATTATCTTCACTTGTAATACAAAGGTAGTTCACCTTGGACTGGTTCCATTAAAAACCGAGCCTCTTCTTATCTTAAATCCCGCACTCCGTTCGCCTCTCCGAGAGGTCTCGTCGCTCTCGCCTAGGGTTCACTGAATTCGCACGTCTCCCTCCCTCTTCCTCGCCAATCTCCCTCTCACGATACTGTATGGCCGTATTTCACTCAAATTTGTTTTTGAATAGGTCGTATTTCAACATAATCAATTTCGGATATGACCGTGCATTGCTATGTACGGTCGTGTTTTTCATTTCAACAATCTATATGTCGTCAGATTCACTCAAATTTGATGTTGATGTGTTTTATTTTTTGCACATGAAATTAAAGAATAATGCCCTAATTTGCTTGTCTTGATTGTGTATGTATGGTCGTAGTTCACTCAAATTTGATTTTGATATGGTCGTATTTCATACTAAACTATCTCGGATACGACTGTTATATTCTATGTACGGGCGTATTTTTCATTTCAATAATCTATACGGCGACATTCACTCAAATTTGATGTTGATCTATTTTATTTATTGCAGATGACTCGCACTCCATATTTAAATTGTAGGTGTGCTATCGTCTTTTAAGGAATGTGCAAAGCCCCTTCTCGATGTCAAAGCAGGTCTGCTTTATTTTTTCTCATTCCCAGATGTCAAGCAAAATATACCTCTACTAATAACTTTGCTGAAATCTTACGTGGATGAGAAGGGGGCTTTCCTTCTAGGTAAAATTTATGTAAAATTTACCGTCAACCAAGTTGCTATGATGCTGGGATTGCCGAACCGTGGTGAAGAGTTCATTTTTCAGAGGCGTCCCTTATCTTCATTCCAACATAAGGACATAGTAGATGCGATTAGGCGTTTAACCGACGTTAAGTGGTTTGAGGAGGTTGAAAAGAAGAGGGTTGATATTTTTGCAAAATATGTCTTGTGCAAGTTCTTTTTCCCCCTCCAAATATTAAAAATTCCATCTTCTGTGCCTAATTTTGGAGGGCTGGAAGAGTTTAGAAAATACAACTGGCCAAAGGCAGTGCACAGTTTTATGCACTCGCAATTTCGATCTTTAAGCCGCAAAGCTACTACAAAAGCTGAGAAGGAAAGTATCGGATATTTGGAGGGTTGCTCTGTTCTGTTGGTGGTAAGTATGAGAGTATTTATTATATTCTACTTTACAGAGCAATTGAAACTTAACCACATATTTAAAAATATTTCTTGTAGGTTTGGTTCTTCGAGATAACCAAACTTCATGAATGTGTTGATGACTTAGCTCGACCCCGACCATATCGGCGGTCTTCTAAGATCACCCTTAGTGTTAAGATATGTTTATCTCTAAGGTCCAAGTTGAGAAGACATGATAAAGTAAGAACTATTTTAGCAAATATCCGAAATATAAACATATTTGTTGTTTTTTTTTTTGAAATTTTAGTATGGAATACATTATCCACATGATGATTAGGTTTGTAATACATTCGGCAATATTCTTCCATCTGAGCAGCAGCTCCTAGGAGTAGAAGATCAAGAGTTTTTAGATTTTGAAGAGGTTAGAAAAGAGGAAGAGGATGGGGCAGAAGAGGAGGAAGAGGAAAGTATTGAAAAGAAAATCTTGAGATTGGTTAGGAGAAGATTAGGGAAGATGATAAGGAAGGAGATGAGGAAGCAATAGAAGATGATGAGATAAAAGAAAGGAAGAGGAAGAGATTGGAGGAGGTTAAAGAGAAAGAGAGGAGGAATAAGGAATTGGAGTCTAGGATAGAGGAATATGCCGCTGAAGTTACAAAGTTAAGGTGCTATTGTGATGAAAGGTTTGAAGAATTGACGGCTCGTTTTTCTACTGATCGACCCCGGGCGCCATCGCCTCCATTGCACACACCACATTATCCCTCAAAATCATCATCAGAGCAAAAAGTTTTCACCCCCACACCATTATCATCAATGCATTCATCGTTGCAAATTATTTCTTTGGCTGCTAGGGATAATGTAGAGGATCGCAATATTATAAAATCTATTGAAGGGCGACCTGCAAGAAAGAAGAAAGTAGTGTTCACTCCAACTCCTGCAAGTTTCCATGAGCAAAGGGCAGATGTGGATGATTTGAAAGAATGTAAACAGAAGCCAACACAGGTACCTATCCCACATTCTCCTACCTAAAAGGTAGACATCCGTCGACAAAATCAACAAATGGAGGAGTTTGATCCTTATCCTGAAGATTACCCAAGGAAGCCTTTTCTTGAGGAGGAACAACGAGTACTTATCCATCAGAGGATGAGTAGTCTCAAGACAAAAATATTACTTATCATTTATTTTGGAACTTCTGCATGAGAACATTATACTAAATGTTTCTTAATTGCAGTTAGTTATTTTCCTGTAATCTCGTACATGTAAATTCTTGTGTATACAAGAATTATATTGCCTTCCAGGGATTGAAAATATTTGGAATGCGTGAATCGATGGATGACCCGCTAACTAATAAGTACCTAGCAGATTGCCACATCGATGCTTTTGCACGTGTCCTGGAAGCACGGAGAGCTGAAAACATGGATAATTGACAACATTTCCTTTACATTAGTCCGAACCTTTGGGTGAGCAAATTGCTGCCTTTTTTAAAACTTGTTTACAGTTATTTTACCCAGAATTTGCAACATGTTTTTTTGGTATGTTGTAGCTTCATAGCAAAATGAAGCACGATAAAGGAGGATTGAAGACCTTTGTGCTTCATGTGACAACTTCCAATGTCAAGGAAGCACGATTGATCTTAATGTCCGTTTATACTAATTCCCATTGGTGTTTATTGATTGGAAATTATGAGGAGAAGCAATGAGATTTATATGATTCTTTGCCAAATAAAAAAAGAGTAGAGATGGTTAAAGAACCGGTTTGTTAAAAATTACGTTAGTTAATCATTATAATTGTTAAGAGTTGTTAACATAGTACTTTCATGCAGATTCGGGTCCTCTATGATGTCACCCGAGATAAATGTGACATAAGCTTCATGAAGTGGACATTTTCAACAGTCAAAGAGATTCCAACACAGGAAACCGCTGTTGATTGTGGTATATATGTGGTGAAATACATGGAGCACCTTTGTCGAACAATATCTTAAGAATGACCGAGCAACAAACAGTGGGCATGCAACATCCCACTATTTAAAGCAGAACTAGCATATTATATTTGTAAGCATTTTGATTTTGAGGTCTAAAGTAGTTAATATTGCGCATATTTTTAAACATTTTACAATCTGATAGAAGTTATCAAAATGATAATGTATATATGTAAACATTTATGTTTTTTTTGTTCCATTGACTTAAAGTAGGCATCAAAATCAGTAGTCAAAAGCAATCTAGTATGATACTCTCAGGAAGGTCATGTTGGTAAAACACATGCTCAAAGAAAAGGTAGGAGACATTTTCCCCCATGACAGGGCAGACCGAGCTATGAAATGTGCCCCCGTCTATAACTGGTCAATGACCACCAAAAGAATTGACCTGCCCATTAACGTGGGCAACCTCTTCTCAAAATCCATAGAGATGTCAACCCAGATCTGCCTCGGAATAGGAAGTAGCTAGAAAAAACATGTTGGAACAAGGTGTAGACATATTTAGGCCGCATATCACTCTGTGATTTCTTTCCTTTCATAATTTTTTTAGTAAATAATTTAAACACCCATAAATAGACATTCATTTAGATACATTAAGATGGGTCATGAGATAGTTCATATCAAAATGAAATGGCTCCAAATTCAAAGTCCCTAATTTTTCTTACCAATAAACTACTGTACCCACGTTTTAGCTTTTATCATTAATTCAATGATATACAACTGCATTTGATGATATACGACTGTATTTGATGATATACGACTGTATTTGATGATATACGACCGTATTTGATGATATACGACCGTATTTGATGATATACGACCGTATTTGATGATATACGACTGTATTTGATGATATACAACTGTATTTGATGATATCCGACTGTATTTTATGATATAGTTTGACAGTGTTTGATACCATACTGTTGCATTTTATAACATAGAATCCCCGTATTATCAAACAAAATCTGTGTATAAAGTGCAAAAATGATAGACATCCAAAATCATTGTTGTCGGGATTTGATCTGTGATCTTTAATATGTGTTCAAGTGGTACCATGTCTTTATTTAAGGTAGATTAATTAGTTGAAAAAAGTAGAGCTATCCTTATTGATTCTACCATCAAGATGTATTAGTGGATATGATGTGGCGATTATAGTAATTCATTCATTATATTTGTCGTGTTATAGTTCTCTTTGGATGATTCGGAATGTTCATTGTTTGTCGATAAAATTAATGATTTATATGGTTTTGAGGTAGGATGCAACAGTATTTAAACAAATACTGTCACGATATATCAAGGAATACAGTCGTATGCTTTACAATACTGTCGTACTGTCATACAATTTTATAAAATACAGTAGTTTTTCTAGACAAACTACTCTATAATTGCCCGACAACAATTGTAGGATACTAATTTTGTATTAACTTTTCTTATATTCAGTAGTTAAACAAATTTAATTAAAAAATAGAGGATATGCAAACTAAGCATAAAGACCTGAATAGAAAGTTTTGAGTAACAAATATCATTCTACAATAAGCCCTTCAATGAACACTGAATAGAAGAAAATTTAATACAAAATTAGTATCCCGCAATTGTTGTCGGGCAGTTATAGAGTAGTTCGTCTAGAAAAACTACTGTATTTTACAAAATTGTATGACAGTACGACAATATTGTAAAGCAGACAACTGTAGTCCTTGACATACCGTGACAATATTTGTTTAAATACTGCTGCATCTTACCTCAAAACCATATAAATCATTAATTTTATCGACAAACAATGAACATTCCCAATCATCTAAAGAGAACTATAACACGACAAATATAATGAATGAATTAATATAATCACCTTATCATATCCACTAATACATCTTGATGGTAGAATCAATAAGGATAGCTCTACTTTTTTCAACTAATTAATCCACCTTAAATAAAGACATTGTACCAATTGAACACATATTAAAGATCACAGATCAAATCCCGACAACAACGATTTTGGATGCCTATCATTTTTGCACTTTATACACTGATTTTGTTTGATAATACGGGGATTCTATGTTGTAAAATGCAACAGTATTGTATCAAATACTGTCAAACTATATCATAAAATACAGTCGTATATCATAAAATACAGTCGTATATCATCAAATACAGTTCTATATCATTGAATTAATGATAAAAGCTAAAACGTGGGTACAGTAGTTGATTGGTAAGAGAAATTAGAGACTTTGAATTTAGAGCCATTTCATTTTGATACGAACTATCTCATGATCATTCTTAATGTATCTAACTGATTGTCTATTTATGGGTGTTTAAATTATTACAAAAAAAATTTATGAAAGAAATCTCAGAGTGATATGTGACCTAAGTATGTCCACAACTTCTTCCAACATGTTGTTTCTAGCTACTTCCCATTTCGAGGCAGTTCTGGGTTGACATCTCTATGGATTTTGAGGAGAGGTTGCCCACGTTGATGGACAAGTCAATTCTTTTGGTGGTCGTTGACCGGTTATAGACGGGGGCACATTTCATAGCTCGGTCTGCCCTGTCATGGGGGAAAGTGTTTCCTACCTTTTATCTGAGCATGTGTTTTACCTACATGACCTTTCTGAGAGTATCATACTAGATGGCTTTTGACTACTGATTTTGATGTCTACTTGGGTCAATGCAACAAAAAACATAAATGTTTACATATATACATTATCATTTTGATGACTTCTATCAGATTGTAAAATGTTTAAAAATATACACAATATCTACTACTTTAGACCTCACAATCAAAATACTTAAAAATATAATATGCTAGTTCTGCTCTAAATAATGGGATGTTGCATGCTCACTCTTTGATGCTCGTCCATTCATAAGATTTTGTTCGACAAAGGTGCTCCATGTATTTCACCATATATACCACAATCAACATCGGTTTCCTGTGTTGGAATCCCTTTGACTGTTGAAATGGTCTACTTCATGAAGCTTATGCCACATTTATCTCGGGTGACATCATGGAGGACCCGAATCTACATGAAAGTACCATGTTAACAACTCTTAACAATCATAATGATTAACTAACGTAATTTTTAACAAACTGGTTCTTTAACCATCTCTACTCTTTTTCAATTTGACAAAAAATCATATAAATCTCATTGCTTCTGCTCATAATTTTCAATCAGTAAACACCAATGAGAATTAGTACAAACGGGCATTAAGATTAATCCCGCTTTCTTGACATTGGATGTTGTCACATGAAGCACAAAGGTCTTCAATCCTCCCTTATCGCGCTTCATTTTGCTATGAAGCTACAACATACAAAAACATGTTGCAAATTATGGGTAAAATAATTGTAAACAAGTTTTAAAAAAGGTAGCATTTTGCTCACCCAAAGGTTGGGACTAATGAAAAGGAAATGTTGCCAATTATCCATGTCTTCAGCTCTTCGCGCTTCCAGGACACGTGCAAAAGCATCGATGTGGCAATCTGCTAGGTACTTATTAGTTAGCGGGTCATCCATCGATTCACGCATTCTAAATATTTTCAATCCCTGGAAGGGAATATAATTCTTGTATACACAAGAATTTACATGTATGAGATTACAGGAAAATAACTAACTGACAATTAAGAAATGTTTAGTATAACGTTCTCATGCATAAGTTCCAAAACAAATGATAAGAAAGTAATACTTTTGTTTTGAGACTACTCATCCTCTCATGGATAAGTACCCGCTGTTCCTCCTCAAGAAAAGGCTTCCCTGGGTAATCTTCAGGATAAGGATAAAACTCCTCCATTTGCTGATTTTGTCGACGAATGCTTACTTTTTTGGTTGGAGAATGTGGGATAGGTACCTGTGTTGACTTTTGTTTACATTCTTTCAAATCATCCACATCTGCCCTTTGCTCATGAAAACTTGCAAGAGTTGGAGTGAACACTACTTTCTTCTTTCTTGCAGGTCACCCTTTAATAGATTTTATCATACTGCGATCCTCTATATTATCCCTAGCAGCCAAAGCAATAATTTGCAACGATGAATGCATTGATGATAATGATGTGGGAGTGAAAACTTTTTGCTCTGATGATGATGTTGAGGGATAATGTGGTGGGTGCAATGGAGGCGATGGCGCCCGTGATCGATCAACAGAGAAACGAGCCGTCAATTCTGAAAACTTTTTGCTCTGATGATGATGTTGAGGGATAATGTGGTGGGTGCAATGGAGGCGATGGCGCCCGTGATCGATCAACAGAGAAACGAGCCGTCAATTCTTCAAATCTTTCGTCACAATAACGCCTTAACTTTGTAACTTCAACGGCATATTCATGTATCCTAGACTCCAACTTCAATTCCTTATTCCTCCTCTATTTCTCTTTAACCTCCTCCAATCTCTTCCTCTTCCTTTCTTTTATCTCATCCTCTTTCATTTGCTTCCTCTTCTCCTTCCTTATCATCTTCCCTAATCTTCTCCTAACCAATCTCAAGATTTTCTTTTCAATACTTTCCTCCTCCTCCTCTTCTGCCCCACCCTCTTCCTCTTTTCTAACCTCTTGAAAATCTGAAATCTCTTGATCTTCTACTCCTAGGAGTTGCTGCTCAGATGGAAGAATGTTGTCAAATGTATTGCAAATCTAATCATCATGTGGATAATGTATCCACATACTAAAATTTCAAAAAAAGCAACAAATATGTTTTTGTTTCAGATATTTTCTAAAATATGTCTTACTTTATCGTGTCCTCTCAACTTGGACCTTAGAGATAAACATATCTTAACACTGTGGGTGATCTTAGGAGACCGCCAATATGGTCGGGGTCGAGCTAAGTCATCAACACATTCATGAAGTTTGGTTATCTCGAAGAACCAAACTTACAAGAAATATTTTTAAATATGGGGTTAAGTTTCAATTGCTCTGTAAAGTAGAATATAATAAATATTCCCATACTTACCACCAACAGAACAGAACAACCCTCCAAATATCCGATACTTTCCTTCTCAACTTTTGTAGTAGCTTTGCGGCTTAAAGACCGAAATTGCGAGTGCATAAAACTGTGCACTGCCTTTGGCCAGTTGTATTTTCTAAACTCTTCCATCCCCCCAAAATTATGCACAGAAGATGAAATTTTTAATATTTGGAGGAGAAAAAAGATCTTGCACAAGACATATTTTACCAAAATGTCAACCCTCTTCTTTTCAACCTCCTCCGACCACTCAACGTCGGCTAAACGCCTAATCTCATCTACTATGTCCTTTTGTTGGAATGAAGATAAGGGACGCCTCTGAAAAATGAACTCTTCACCACGGTTCGGCAATCCCAGCAACTTGGTCGACCTTAAATTTTACATAAATTTTACCTAGAAGGAAAGCCCCCTTCTCATCCACGTAAGATTTCAGCAAAGTTCCTAGTATAAGTATATTTTGCTTGATATCTTGGAATGAGAAAAGAAAGCAACCCTGCTTTGCCATCGAGGAGGGGCTTTGCACGTTTCTTAAAAGACGATATATCACACCTACAATTTAAATATGGAGTGCGAGTCATCTGCAATAAATAAAATAGCTCGACATCAAATTTGAGTGAATGTCGCCGTATAGATTATTGAAATGAAAAATACGGCCGTACATAGAATGTAACAGCCGTATCCGAGATAGTTTAGTATGAAATACGACCATATCAAATCAAATTTGAGTGAACTACGACCTTACATACACAATCAAGACAAGCAAATTAGGGCATTATTCTTTAATTTCATGTGCAAAAAATAAAACACATCAACATCAAATTTGAGTGAATCTGACGACATATAGATTGTTGAAATGAAAAACACGACCGTACATAGCAATGCACGGTCGTATCCGAAAATGATTATGTTGAAATACGACATATTCAAAAACAAATTTGAGTGAAATACGGCCATACAATATCGTGAGAGGGAGATTGGCGAGGAAGAGGGAGGGAGACGTGCGAATTCAGTGAACCCTAGGCGAGAGCGACGAGACCTCTCGGAGAGGCGAACGGAGTGCGGGATTTAAGATAAGAAGAGGCTCGGTTTGAACCAGTCCAAGGTGAACTACCTTTGTATTACAAGTTAAGATAATACTATCCTAAATAAATATGAAAATAATAAGGAGAGATGGAAATGTTATTTTAAGACATAATTGTATGTTTTTGGTTCAAAGACATTTGCTTTAAAAATGTAGTGCGAGTCATCTGCAAAAATTAAAACAGATCAACATCTAATTTGAGTGAATTTGTCGCTCTATAGATTATTGAAACGAAAAATACCGCCGTACATTGAAATTAACGGCCGTAGGGGATAGGTGCGAGAAACCCACCAAAAAAAATCTTGTTTATGGTTATATCATAAAATACAGCCGTATATAATAACATATTGCTGTCTTTTGTTAATTTACCTTCTTGAACGTGTAATGTGATTGAGGGAGAACGTTGTTGCCAGGATTTGATCTGTGCTCTTTAATGTGGGTTTGCTGTAGATCTAAGGGAGAAGCCACGAGGTTGTCAATCCGCGGTCAATCCTTGATCATCAACTACATCCGGGGTCCGAGAGGGCTGTCATCACCTCCTAGTATACCCGACTTCTCTGGTCATCTCATCCAGACACGTCAATCTCGAAGAAACCTTAGCTTTGCGATGAAGAAGCTTTCAAATACCTTGAAATCTGCCCTTGATGATGGAGGATGACCTAGGGCAAAGCCCTAGATGGTGGAGAATGAAGGAGGGAGCTGGATCTACCCCCTTAGGTAACTTTAGACGCCATAAACGACTGAACGAACCAATTCCAGAGGAGTAAAAGAAATCCGATCTGTGAAATCTGCCAAAAATTCACTTAAATAGTCGTCAGCATTGAACTTGCACGGTCGGGCGCACGACCGTGCAATCCAATCGTGCGAGAAGGATAATAGAAAATGATTTCCCACGTCGAAATTCGGCGCGCTGTCTAACAAAACTTAAATACCAGATCTGCCCGTAAGCTAACTACAACTCCACCTTCAACCTTCCGCTTGACATTTTCCTTCGCTAAATTTCACCTCGTTCTCCTTCATTCCTCCAAGCTTCCGCCTTACCTTTTCGGGAACTCATCTTCCCCACAAGTCGGAACTGCTTCAGTCTTCCCTAGCGAAAGGAAGCTTACCAGAGGGAGTTTTTGGCCACAAGAAAAAACCAGTGATGGGTTAAACTTGATCAGGAACAGGGTAATGCCGACATAAAATTACCTTTTCGGGAACTCATCTTCCCCACAAGTCGGAACTGCTTCAGTCTTCCCTAGCGAAAGGAAGCTTACCAGAGGGAGTTTTTGGCCACAAGCAAAAACCAGTGATGCGTTAAACTTGATCAGAAACAGGGTAATGCCGACAGAAAATCTGCAAGCCGGCAATGCTGAGGAGGCGATCGATTCATAAAGCATATTCCTATCATTAAACTATCTGAACAGGTATTCTATCAAGTTTCTTAGTCATTCTAGTTATGTGGATTTGGTATATATTGATCGTATTTGTTAACTGCCGGCCGTATTTGTTGTATATCTTGTTGTGCGCGGTAATGGTCATGTACTGCTCAAACATGGAAGAACTACTTAGTAGCGGTTTGATGAGTGACCTACATTTCGATGCCTATCATTTTTGCACTTTATACATTGATTTTGTTTGATAATACATGGAAGCTATGTTGTAAAATACAACAATATTGTATCAAATACTGTCAAACTATATCATAAAATACAGTCGTATATCATAATATACAGTCGTATATCATGAAATACAGTCGTATATAATAACATACTGCAGTCTTTTGTTTATTTACCTTCATGAACGTGTAATGTGATTGGAGAACGTTGTTGTCGGGATTTGATCTGTGTTCTTTAATATGTGTTCAAGTGGTACCATGTCGTTATTTAAGGTAGATTAATTAGTTGAAAAAAGTAGAGCTATCCTTATTGATTCTACCATCAAGATGTATTAGTGGATATTGGATTCTGTGCCACTGTTATTGACGATGTGCTGATTATAGTAGTTCAGTCATTATATTTATCATGTTTTAGTTCTCTTTGGATGATTAGGCATGTTCATTGTTTGCCGATAAAAACAGCGGATAACATAACTTCTTTCAGTTATTAATAAAAGAAATAATAATAATCTCATCTCCTTGACCATAGAAGATTGGAGAGGAAAGGAGGGAGAGAGAGAAACTTCATTTCCTCCTCTCAAAGAGAGAGAGAGAGAGAGAGAGAGAGAGAGAGAGAGAGAGGAAAAACTGTCATTTCTTTTTGAAAAAAGTCAATGCATTCGATTCACAAAAATGACTTACATATGCATTGGGATTATGAGTTCACTATGCACTTACTATCTATGCAAAGACAATACAATGACAAATGCATGAGTCAAAGATTGCCCACCACAAGCAAATGTGTGCATTTGATAACCAAAGAGGTGGTTTATATAATGGAACACATGGATATCACCCCAATTCAATGATGCTCTAATTGTTACATGGAGTTCTTAAATTGAATGGAGATCTAGTGCAACATCATAGATGGAATATATAACGGACAAAGGGAGGACCCGACGATAGAGTTGATTATTCTTTCTCTATGGAGTGGACCTTAAGAGGATTATAGATTGCAATATGGACTATTGCACTTCTGTAATAGACTATACATCTAAGTAGGTTGAGGAATAGTAAAATATATTTCCCGGAAGGCACCTTAAATGAGGTAATTTGTACATTCTGGCATTTTTGTCGTTACCAAAAGCATATGTTTCTTTCCCCTAGTACCCTTAGGGTCCGTTCGTTTGGATAGAATTGACATTCGGGATTAGAAATTCAATTCCAGGAATGAGAGATGAATTTGTGGAGAGGTGTGAGGTGGGTACAAGGTCAACAAAAGGAGTAGTGGGAGCTTGCTTAGGAGTTATGAGAAAGTGGGGGTTTGGAGAATGGATTGTACGGTCGTATTTTTCATTTCAACAATCTATATGGCGACAGATTCACTCAAATTTGATGCTGCTGTATTATATTTTTTGCACATGAAATTAAAGAATAATGCTCTAATTTGCTTGTCTTGGTTGAAAGTTGTTAGGTATGGTCGTATTTCACTCAAATTTGTTTTCGATATTGTCGTATTTCATTCTACACTAGCACTGATACGGCCGTTAGTTTAGGTATACAGCCGTATTTTTCATTTCAATAATCAATTGGGCGACATTCTCTCAAATTTGATGTTGATATGTTTTGATCAATATAAGTCAAAATGCTGTTAAAATTTTATTTAAATACACTCGTATATTGTAAAATACAGTCGTATATGATAACGTACTGCAGTCTTTTGTTAATTTACCTTCATCACGTGTAATGTGATTGAGGGAGAACGTTGTTGATTGGAAACCTCTTGGAGCTCCTGGCTTGATTTCATGACCTTACATACACGTTCATGAAGGTAAAATACAGTCGTATATAATAACGTGCTGCAGTCTTTTGTTAATTTACCTTCATGAACGTTGCAGTATTTTATATGGCTCCGGGTCTGTATTTAAGTCGTGCACTCCCTTTGGCCAGTTGTACTTTCTAAAGTCTTCCAACGCTCCAAGATCATGCACAGAAGCTGGAATTTTAAATATTTGGAGGGGAAAAAGAACTTGCACAAGACATACATACACTTCCTTGTGATACGACCGTATATATCAAGTCAACCATTTAATTACAACCCTTACGGGCGTTTGTTTGAACCATTGTTTAATTATTGTCGTAGAAGATGGAAAAAACAGTCGTATCGCGGTAGAAAAAAATTCAAAACGTGGGATCATTCTTACATCAACACGACCGTATCTCACACCCATGGTCGACGAACGTTGATCTATGACCAGTCAATTGTTTCAAAGCTAAACAGCTTATGAGAATCTCAATGACCATTCAATGTCACCCTACCTAAAAAATGACTTAGAAGTGATTACCATGCATCCACTATTTGAAAGAAAGGAGCCTTTACATTGAATTGTGCCTATGAAAATGTTTCTTATAAAATAAAAGTTGCCTATGCGAGAATAAATGTGCCTTTTCAAGAAAATCGTGTGTGGACTGTCCGAAAGGGCAACCCATGCGAATAAATAAAACTACGTGGGGTTGACTCAGTATAGCTGGGATACAGAGAACGTAGGCGGCGGTTGAGGAAAAATCGCGCTCAACCCCAACAGGGAATCTGATTTTCATTTTCCCCATACAGATACTTTACTACACTTGTCACATATAAGTATTTTATTTTCTATATTGTACTAATATATTGAATGAGCACAAGTGATAGATGTACAATATTGACAGTACTTCATGGACGACTGTGTCAACTAAGCAAATGAACTTATTTTGATTGAACACAACAAAGGCGACACCGCTTAAACAAATTGGGGGCAAATGATCGATTAATTTCTTTGTTCAATTACTTGATTGACCAATTAATTAATTAATTTGATTGATTACTTAAGTTAAAAATGTAACGCCCCGGTCTACTGTGAGTGTGCTACAGGTCTGCAGACCAGTGATCCCAACTCATCTCCACGGATTTGATCAGCCGCAGCCGCTAATTCTGGTGGCGGGTTTGTCGAGGCCGGGATTTGAACCCCAAACCTCCTGGATAAGGGAGCTCTAAACTTGTCCTCATCACCAACTGAGCTCATTGCACGAGCTCATGGGCAATGGGAAGACTAGGAGTCAAAAAAATATATATACTAACTAACACACATCCATCACAAAGGGATTGAGGAGATTATACCTCTAGAGAAATGAATCTCTAGGTGGAGGGGAGGACACGGTGGTGAAGTTGATAACGATTCCACAACATTGATGAGGCCGACCACCTCACCTCTTGGTTCACCTTGAACCTGAACAACCAACAACGATCTATTCCGTTGATAGGATGAATAGAGGGAAGAAGCTTAGACCTCCTTCTACAGGGCGTCGGAGACTCCAAGTGGCCTAACCACACCAAGTCGCCGGGGTGAGAGAAAAGAGGAGGAATCCGAAAGCTCCAGGCGTGGAGAGCAAGGGCGCAGGATCACCCGAGGAGAAACCTTGTCGAACCGAGCACGCCAAAGCAAAGCGAGGAGCGGAACCCTAGAGGCGATCCAGGAAGGGGAGCGGGTTCCGCCGTCAGGTATACTCCAAGAAAAGAACCGAGCCTTTTTTGATTTTCCTCTTACCTCTCCAATTTGAGCAAAATATGAGCTTATATACTCATTTACTTAGGGTTTTAATCTTGTGTAAAGATTAACCCATTCTTTGCTCATGCACTAACCCTAAATAAAATAGGTTATATTAAATAATTTGTGATAATAAAAATTATGCTCCCTTGTTATTAATTCCATGACGAACCATTTCATCACATCAGATAATACTCACACAATATAACAAATCATTGCGGTCTAAGCATGTCGAGTCACGACATTTTATATTCGTACTTATTCATGTATTTTGATCGCATACTCCATGAAATCAAATACACAATATAAGTCGAACTGAGGCTGTTTCCGTTCATTTGGTGTGACCTTACAGAGGAACCATGTCGTCTTGGCGATAATATAACAACTTATATTATGGACTATATATAAGAGGCTTTATCACTGCATTATAGTCGCCTCAGCAACACAGTAGCTAGGTAACAGATCTTGATGACCCGTGTCTATCCTTGTCACATGATATTATAAATATTGCGCAAAATAGGACCGTGTCATTTTCGCACAATATTCATCTTTCTTTGTCTCACAAGCGAGTTATATTTATAACTACGTCAGTTATATGTTACGGGCTTACTTCTATTACGGGTCTACTTCCGTAACAACGGTAACTTGTCGGAGTAGTGGCCGGAGTCGGTAATGACGGTGGTGGAGGATACAACGGAGCCTTAATCGCAGTTGCCTAAGCAAGGTTGCTCGTTAGAGGAGAGAGCCACCAAGATCTCACAATAAAGGGACAAGAACTAGAACTTCATTCCTTGATAATCCATACAATACACCATATGCCTTTATATAGGCTTACAGGATAATAAAAGACTAGTACTAATAATACCTATTACTAGACCCGGTGCTCGAGGCCCCCTACATAATAATAACACATATATAATGATGACACAGAGATAATCAAAATCAACTAGATAGGTGGGTACGCAGCCCATAACATCTCTCCCGGCCTTCAAATCGAGCTTGTCCTCAAGCTTGAACGAGACTTGTACTGCATGATCGTCTGACTCTTTAATTTCGCGCCAAAATAATTCTCGGTATCGTGTTGATGTAGCGGAGACTGAGGTAGACACGATGGTGATGAATGAGCGGAACGACGGTAGCTCGGGCGGAGCGCGAGAAGCGTCAGGCAGAAATGGCGGCACCGACTTGGGATCAGTCGGTTGAAGGAAGGGATCCAAGGGACCCGCGCATGAGCGGGGCTAGAAAAAAGCCCGGTAATTGAGGCGGCGATGTGGCCAGAGGCAGGAACGGGTCCATCGAGGTTGGCAGAGCGGGCGCTGACGGAGCGGGCGTCGTCGAAGCAAGTGCTAGCAGAAGAAGCGTCGACGTGGCCGGAGGAACAATCGCCGCGAAGAGTGATGGTGCGTCAGCGACCGACGAAGATGGCGACGACACGAGGAGAGACGGCAACACGAGGAGCGGCGGCGACAACGAAGGTGAAATCTTCGGCGGAAGAGTAGCTATCAAATTATCAAGTTTGTGGCGGAGCGCGGTCATGGCGTCCCGACGACGTGCTTCAGATTCTCGAAGGCGCACGTTCCACGAGATCATCATTTCCTCGATCGAACGGAAGGCAGCAATCTCCGCGACACTAAGCTTACGGTCCATTAATAATTAATTAATTACCTAATTAATTCAAATAGAAGAATTAATTAAAATAATTAATTTATTAAGGGACCTAACCCAATAGGGCTGCTGTGGTGGGATCGAGAAACAAAAAAGAGGAGAATCTGCTGTGCGGGGCTCGAGGAGAACAAGTGTGTGCAGAGTGGAGTCGTGTGGGGCTTGAGACCCCGAGTGGGAGTCATGTAGAGACAGACGACTCAAGAAGACTGGCGCATGCGATCTGGACGGGAGGGGCTCGATGAGGAACTGGCGGTCTGCTGCGGATAGCAGGGAAGGTCGGATGGGCTCGATGAAGAACACAACAGGCGGCGTGCGGCGTGGGCTGATAGGGCTGCGTCGGAACAGGGAATCGCAAGGGCTGGTAGGAGGAAGGATATCCCGCAGGAAGAGCGAGTCGGCGTCGACAAGCGGAAAGAGCTCGACGATGATGCCGCTCGACGACGATGATGCCGCTCGACGATGATGATGCTGCTCGACGATGACGATGCTGCTCGACGATGATGCCGCTGGTCTTGATGATGATGCTGCTGGTCTCGACAGCAGGGCTCAACGAAGGAGACGGTGCAGGGATGACAACAGGCGGTCGCTGGTCTCGACTGCAGGGCTCAACGAAGGAGAAGGCGCATGGATGACAACAAGCAGTTCGCTTTGGAGTGAGTTTGGCGTGTGTTGACGGAGGGGGACCGAGAAACTCTGATACCAAAGTTGTTATGGGCCTACTTCCGTAACAGCGGTAACTTGCCGGAGTAGTGTCCGGAGTCGGTAATGACGGTGGTGGAGGATACAACGGAGCCTTAATCGCGGCTGCCTAAGCGAGGTTGCTCGTTAGAGGAGAGAGCCACCAAGATCTCACAATAAAGGGACAAGAACTAGAACTTCATTCCTTGATAATCCATACAATACACCATATGCCTTTATATAGGCTTACAAGATAATAAAAGACAAATAGTAATAATAATACCTATTACTAGACCTGGTGCTCGAGGCCCCCTACATAATAATAACACATATATAATGATGACACATAGATAATCAAAATCAACTAGATAGGTGGGTACGCAACCCATAACATTATATTGCATGCTATACAATCTCGCTTTATCAAGGGGCCCACCAATATCATAACCCAAAGAAATTTGAGGGACAAATGATATTTCGATATGTAAATTTCTTACGCACAAGTAAGTGCAACGAATCACAATATATATCACTATCAAGAGATAGTCTTCAACTGCAATTACATTGCACACACCGATGCGATAAATTTACACATCTCATATCTTTGATTCATAAGACACGTTGAGAACATTAATGACACTAAACACAATCCATATAATGTTACAACATGGGATAGGTCAAACTCAATATGTATAAGATTCACACACATACATATCCATATGATTAAATGATAATCGTTTATCGACATTTATAGAACTACAATGTACTTTAATCGATATGACAATCTTAACTCGGTAATCAATGTTCCTCTTTGATTACCACGATTGTGAGGGTAAGATATAAGATTACGTGATATGATAAAACTCAGGGTTCTATAGTTCAGTACCAAGAGCATCTTCCTGAACCTATCATGAGATATAACGCATAATCAAGGAACAAAATGTGAAAACATTTTAGGTCATGAACACAAAAAAGAAAAGAAAAAAAAGACAACTTTTAAAACACCAGTTAAACACGATTCGCATGTTCCAATTGCATCAAAGTCAAAAGAATCTAAGAGATTAGCTTGATGTAATTTCTTTATGCGTTTCTCATTTATGTGACCAAAGCGATGGTGCCATAAGAGTGTCCCATTATATGAGATATCTTGAGTCTCTTGTTATTGATATTCAGTACGGGTTTATCTTCAACTACATTAAGCAAATACAAACCATTTGAAATGAAAGCATTTGTATAAAATAGAACATCCTTCTTAATAGTCATTTGTGAATTGCTTATCACAAAACAAAAGCCTTATGTATCCAAGCATGACACAGAAATAATATTTCGAAATACAGAAGGGACATGATAATCATCTTTTAAAATTAAACATAAACCACTAGGTAAGTGAAGGTCAAGAGTGCCCACAGTAACAACAAAGTTACTCACACCATTTCCAACCTTCAACACAACTTCTCCCTTGGAGAGCGGTCTCCTATCCTTTAGTTACTGCACATTAGAAACTAAGTGAGCACATGATTCGATATCCACTACCCAATCTAGGATAGTTGTGGCCAAATTTAAATTTAATTCGATAACAAATATACCTTTGGGACGTTTGTGTTCAATCTTGCCTTCATCCAAGTCACGCTTATACTTGGGGCAATTCATCTTGTAGTGTCCTTTCTCATGGCAATGGAAGCATTCAGTGAGACGTTGGAGAGTTCTTCACTTTGCTTCCCTTGGAGGTGTTCACTTGAGCTCCTCCCCTATTGCCTTTGAATGATGGATCTCTACTCGAGGTCTCGTTTGCGATGTTGCTTTTATTCTAGAAAAACTTCTTACTACTTAACGCAACGGCCAAGACAGGATTTGCCTTTGTCTTACTCATGTCCACCTCAACTGTTTTGAGGGCATTATGAAGCTCATTTATAGTCATCTTCCTTTCAAGCATATGATAATGCATGATAAAATCCTTGAAGGAGTAAGGAAGAGACCCCAATATGATATCCTCAACAATGTCTTCAGAAATTGGAGAATTCAATTTCTCCAATTTCTCCAGATAGCCCTGCACCTTAAGGAAGTGCACTGAGACAGATTCACCCTCCATCATTTTGCACCATGTAAGTGCTATGGTGGTCTTATAGTGCTCCTTCCGAGCACTATCGGTGAACATCTTTTCCAATTGTGCTACTATTTTCTTGGCAGGAGTATCAAGGAATTTCCTTTGCAACTGATCGCCAATGCTGGCCAAGATAAGTTTCTGCACAACACGCTGTTGGTCATTCCATTTCTTTTGTTCCTCCTTTTCAACATCAGTTGGTTTGCCTTTCTCCTTCTCTTCTGGGCAATTGCCATCCAAAATTTGTATGGGATTTTCCAAACGCAACACGATATTCAACTTGAGGATCTAATCAGAATAGTTTGACCCGTCATTAGCAAGAGGACTCTTATCAATCATAGAACGCAGAAAATTTGGAAGAGTAGACAGTTCTCGAGAGAAAATATTTTTAGAGAGTGAATTAGAGTTCATGAGAAAAAAAACTATATAAAAAGAAAATAAAATAGCCTCCACACAAGATTTTTTCCAAACAAGTGGACTCATCCATATTGTTTGTCCAGGTAGGTACAAGACACCAATCATAACCTTTTAAGCAAATCTTAAACTTTATGACTCTTGATAATTATCATTGTTTATGATTTTTTTTAAAACACTACATCCTTCTCTCCCACTTGTTTTTAAAGTTTCTTAACAAAAAAAAAACATATATAAAATATACGAAGGAGCATCCTTTGAAATCATTCGTCAAGCCACTCTCCATGGTCTTGCAACCACATGGACTCGAAATGAATTTCTCCTTTGGCTTGAGATAAAGGTTTGGTGAAGGGACCAACTGTGTTGTTGTTTGTGTCTATCCATAAAAGTGCAATTTTGCCTTCATCAATGAAGTCGCACGTGACAAAATACTTCCGATCCATGTATTTTGTTTTATGATGTGTCTTTGGCTCCTTGATTTGAGAAATGAAAGCTCTATTATCGCAAAACAATTTCAAGGGCCCTTAACTGGACGCAACAACTCCCAGTTCCTTAAGGAATTTCTTTATCCAGACTCCCTCCTTGCTTGCCTCTGATGCCGCCATGACCAGTTTAGAGCTCCCTTATCCAGGAGGTCTGGGGTTCAAATCCCGGCCTCAACAACCCACCATTGGAATTAGCGGATGCGGCCGATCAGATCCGTGGAGATGGGTTGGGGTCACTAGTCTGCAGACCTGTAGCGCACCCACAGTAGACCGGGGCGTTACAAACTTTTTATTTAACACCCCGATCTACTATGAGTGCGCTATAGGTCTGCAGACCAGTGACTCCAACCCATCTCCACGGATCTGATCGACCGCAACCGCTAATTCCAGTGGCGGGTTGTGGAGGCCGGGATTTGAACCCCAGACCTCCTGGATAAGGGAGCTCTAAACTGGTCCTCATCACCAACTGAGTTCATTGCACGAGCTCATGGGCAATGGGAAGACTAGGAGTTTAAAAAATATAAGACATTGATGAGATCTGTGAATCTCTAGATGGAGGGGAGGACACAATGGTGAAGTTGATAGCGATTCCACAACATTGATGAGGCCGACCACCTCACCTCTTGGTTCACCTTGAACCCGAGCAGCCAGCAACGATCTATTCCGTTGATAAGATGAATAAAGGGAAGAAGCTTAGACCTTCTACAGGGCGCCGAAGACTCCAAGTGGCCTTACCGACCCTCTAGAACCGAAAAAACCCTTGGCCGAACCTCCAGACACAGCTTCCCTAACTCTTATCCAGCACTCACAACCCCCCTCCCCCCAACTCTAAATATCCCCATAACCAGTCCCCCACTGCCACAAAGAACACCACACCTTGCCTGGACAACCACCACTACTTCGCCAGCTTGCATTCGCCACACCGACGGACATCTCACTTGGTGAGTTTATAATTTAGTTTTCATTGCCCTTGTATTGTGCGGATGCACTTGTATTGCTAGTAATATCTTGTTTAATTAATTTGACTCTTCTATTCTTATGTTTGTGTGCTCTAATCGTCCAATATTCATTCTTAGTACCAGGGACGGAGCCAGAATTTTTTTTAAGGGGGGGTCAAAAAATAGTAACATACAAATGATTTATGAAAATGCTAACATATAACACGATATATAATTTAAATAAACATTAATTACCTCATAAGTCAAAATTAAAATACTTTGAAACATGATTTATAATTGAATGAATATTTTGTAGAGTTGATAATCACCTGCAAACAACACAAGTAAAAGAACTTAAACTAAATACATAAATTATTAAATAATTTTCTAGATGGAGGGGAGGACACAATGGTGAAGTTGATAGCGATTCCACAACATTGATGAGGCCGACCACCTCACCTCTTGGTTCACCTTGAACCCGAGCAGCCAGCAACGATCTATTCCGTTGATAAGATGAATAGAGGGAAGAAGCTTAGACCTTCTACAGGGCGCCGGAGACTCCAAGTGGCCTTACCGACCCTCTAGAACCCAAAAAACCCTTGGCCGAACCTCCAGACACAACTTCCCTAACTCTTATCCAGCACCCACAACCCCCCTCCCCCCAACTCTAAATATCCCCATAACCAGTCCCCCACTGCCACAAAGAACACCACACCTTGCCTGGACAACCACCACTACTTCGCCAGCTTGCATTCGCCACACCGACGGACATCTCACTTGGTGAGTTTATAATTTAGTTTTCATTGCCCTTGTATTGTGCGGATGCACTTGTATTGCTAGTAATATCTTGTTTAATTAATTTGACTCTTCTATTCTTATGTTTGTGTGCTCTAATCGTCCAATATTCATTCTTAGTACCAGGGACGGAGCCAGAATTTTTTTTAAGGGGGGTCAAAAAATAGTAACATACAAATGATTTATGAAAATGCTAAAATATAACACGATATATAATTTAAATAAACATTAATTACCTCATAAGTCAAAATTAAAATACTTTGAAACATGATTTATAATTGAATGAATATTTTGTAGAGTTGATAATCACCTGCAAACAACATAAGTAAAAGAACTTAAACTAAATACATAAATTATTAAATAATTTTCTATCAATGAATTGAATTTTTTTTTTGAAAAAGTACCTTTCTAAAGTTGTCCTCGACGACTTTTCATGTTTTGAAAGCGCTGTATGATTGTTTCATTCTCAGTACTGTCAAAAATATCTTTTTCGATATATGTAACCAAACAATCATTCATCAGAGAATCTCTCATTCTATTGCGCAGACGAGTCTTCACAATTTTCATAGCTGAAAAAGATCTTTCAACTGTTGATGTTGCAACCGGTAAGACCAAAGCTAAATTCACTAGCAAATAAACTAATGGATATAAAATATTTTTTCTCTTTTCAATCAACCTTTTTGCTAGCTCATCAATTCCACTTATATTTCTCAAATTATTATCACTTCGAACATCAAGAATGTATGTATCCAACTGACTTTCAAGTTCAATGAGATCTATTCTAGAAAACTCAAATGGATAAAATTCAGCGAGACGTATCAATTTTTGTTTGTCAAATGCTGAAAAGGAGTCATTCAAATAAGTAATTCAGTAGTTGTCTCTGTGAACCGGTTGTTGAGCTCTTGGACTTGCATATCTATTACAGTATAAAATAATTCTGCACGATAATAATGCAAATTTGTCATCTCATGAACTCTTCTTTGAGAACGACAGCGTGCAGTATGCACATTATTCATATCTGGGATAGTAATTTTATATTTGCAACAAAATGCAGATACTTGTTCAAGTAAATTCCCCCATCCTTCATCTCTCATATTTTGTAAGAGTTGCTTTGATATTATTACTAAATTCATGGCATTAACAATATCCAATTCTTTACGCTGTAAAGACTGTGATAAGCTATTCGTTATGCCTAATATATTTTTCATTAGAAAGAGAATAATCACAAAATCAAATGTCTAAATTAAATCTAATAATGCAAATGTTGAAGCTTTTTGCTCTGAACTTGAATGATGATCATTTTATACTATTTCAAGAACATCAATAACTGATGAAAACAATCAAATCATGCTTAATAAAGAGCCAAAATAAGATCCCCAACATGTATCACCGGCTCTTTTAAGACCCATTTCTTGATTTTTTTCCTGTTCCACTTGAAAGTTCACCACTCTGTAAACTTTCATTAATCTTAGCAAACTGAGAGATACACATTAAATCCTGTCGTTTGCTTGAAACAGTGATAATATTCGTCACCGTATTAACCATGTCAAATAACCAGACAACTTGAACATTATTTCTTGCAACTGCAACTAATGCTAACTGAAGCTGATGTGCAAAACAATGAACATAATATGCTGATGAACTTTCATTCATAATTAGAGTTTTAAGGCCATTAAATTCTCCTCTCATATTGCTTGCACCATCATAATCTTGGCCACGTATTCTTGTTATACTTAACCCATGTTCAGATAAAAATTCTAGTAAAGCATTCTTAAGGGATTGATTTGATGTATCAGAAACATGCACAATACCCATAAAATGCTCAATCACTTGACCAGTCCGATCAACACATCTCAAAGCAATAGCCATCTGTTGTTTTGTTGATATATCCCTTGATTCATCTACTAAAACTGAAAAAAAATTCTCGCCAATATCCTTAATTATCAAACTTGTAGTTTCAACTGCCATTGCATTAATGATGTCTTTTTGGATATCAGGTGTTCAGGAGCATTTTGTAAATAACCTTGTTGATAGATTCATTTTGATCTCCAAGAAATTGTAACAATTCAAGAAAATTTCCTTGATTCAATGAAGTATCAGATTCATCATTGCCACGAAGTGCCAATCCCTGTCTAATCAAAAATCGAATACAATTAATTGTTGCTGTTAGTCGAGTACGATAATCCTCTTTATTTTGATCCGTCTGTTTGTGAAAACTTGTATCAATGTGTTGCCTTGAATCCATCAGATTTTTGCATAGAATGACATCTTTATTAGAATGCTAGTAGGACCACCGACATGTTCTTTTAACTTTGCAAATTCTTTTTTCCAATTTCTAAAACCATTGCTAACAAAATAATCACCTCCTGATTGTTGACCCATTTCTTGCTTAAAAAATAACAGAATAAACAAAATGCAGCATCTTTTTCTATACTGTATTCTAACCATGAAGAAAAATGCTCAAACCAAGCAGGATTAAACTTTCTTGAAATATTTTCGGTGACTGTCTTTGGAAATTCATATGTTTTTGGTTGACAAGGACCTTTTAATAAATAATATCTTCTCACTTCATCGCGATCATTAAATGGATAATCAGAAATACGACATCTCAATCTAGGATACGATGCTCTATTAACAATATTAACTTCTTTTCTAGTTCGTTTAATATCACTATTAAAATGCTCACTATCATTCTTCTCACAAAGATGTGATCCTGATTTCGGCGACGGCAAGACTTTAAAATATTTATCCATGACAAATAGTCAAACAGATATGCCGAGAATTGATAAAAAATTTGCGGGACTTTTATTATTTGACAAACATAATATTGCCCAAGACTTCAAGATAAAAATTGATAAAAAACATAAAAATTATGCGGGAATTTTACCTTGAGAAAAACTGAGAATGGTGAACAATGAGAAGATAAGAGAATCAAGATTAACCTCCAAAGTCCAAACCCAAACTTGATGTACACCAAAGACGCCCACGACTTCGAGCAAGGTATTTGACTTCTCTGCATTGGAAAGATGAAATGAAGGAAGGGGATTAGGGGAAGATGATCAAAACTCCAAAGTTCAAAACAATGAAAAAAAAGATTGGCGAAAAAGAATACCTTGGCAGGGAAGATCCACATTCTTGATGTTCTTGACTAGGCATTCATAAAAGAACATGATTGGCCGGACGGAAAGAAGAACATCCTGATCACCTGATGTTCATGCTGATGATCGCCCAGGCAGCGGCAAGCGGCAGCGGAGGACGGAAACTGCTGAGAGTGAACTTCGCGGAAACTGTGAAAGCAGGTTGAAGCCTGAAGGGCAGGGGAAGAAGACGGATCGGCCGGATGGGAAGAAGACGTGGCCGGGGATCACCTGAGTAGGCTTTGAAAACAGAGTAGCGGATTGCATGGCGCTGCCGGGGATCACGCGATTAGGCGAGTAGCGGATGCGGAGGCGGAGCCGATTCGCCGGATGAGTAGGCGAGTAGCGGATGAGTAGCAGAGTAGGCGAGTAGCGGGTGCGGGGCTGCGGGCATAGGGTTTAGCATTTAAGGATTTTTTTTTTTAAATCCTGGGGGGTCAATTGACCCCCTGGTCCCTTAATAAATCCGCCCGTGCTTAGTACTCTTATGTAATTGCACTAATCATCCACTTACTTCCATTCTTATTTTTGATCGATTGTGATGTTAGTGCAAAACTTTAAAATTAACGTTGTTTAATTAATTGCATGTCAGAAGTAATTGCATGATTGAGTTAGTGCATTTGCATCATATTAGGGTTTACCTTCATTAGTTCATCGGATTGCTTGCGTACATTCATTTGCATCTTCATTTTTGAGTTTGTCATCGATCCCGAACATTCATCTCGCGCTCGCTTGCATTGCCTTTAGGGTTAGTGCCTCACACGCTCGTCACATGTAGATTCGTCCTGCGTTATATTATAATGAGATATTTTGGAGACAACTTAAAGAACCGAATGATCAAATCTTCCGATTCTTGTTCGAGCTTGAGGGCAAGTTCAATTTGAAAGATAGGTGAGATGTTATGATCCCATATGGCCGGTTAATCCTTATCAATTTTACTAATATTTATTTAATGCCATTGTTTAGTGTGGTCATATGTCTATGTTAGGCGTCAATGTTATGAGTTAGTATTGTGTGTTTTTATTTTGAGACGCGGTCTTTTAATATTTTGGGTAGTTTTATGTATTTTTGGTCCATGCCGTTGTATAATGCTATTTGTAAATCCTTTGTCATGAATGAGATTAGGCAAGAAATGAATGAATATTATGAAATCTTTTCCTCTCTCTAGTTTTTTCCCTCTTATCCCTCTAGGATTGGGTTGAGCAAGACTCTCATCTTCCTCTTCTTCTCCTTCATCCCCCTTCGGATGAGCATGACTCCCTTATATCTCCACTTCCCTCACCGTCTCCAGCCTTCTATCTGACGAACCGCCACCCTGCTACTGAAGCACATAACACATTGTTTCAGTTCTTTTGCTTTATGGATCCTAAAATTTGTGAAGTCTTATTGATGTGGTAGCCGTTGTTGCTCTCTTCAGGGTGTAATACTAAGGCCATGTTCCTGCTAATTTCAGTGAACTGTCTGATTCTAATTTTAAATACAGATTCTTTACCAACTTTGTCATGATTTTGCAGATTGGCATATTTTGCCTTCCGACTTCATCTGTGATTCCACTTCATGATCATCCTGGAATGACTGTATTAAGCAAGATTCTTTATGGTTCTATGCACGTGAAAGCATATGACTGGATGGAGCCTCCTTGCATAATGAAGAGTGGGCAGCCAAATGAAATTTCAGGTCTGTTTCGTTGTTTCAGGGCATTGAATTAATCCAGGCGCTGTTCTTATTACATATGATATTTTTAGCCTAATTTAATTCTTTTTCTTATGCGGGCAACATATTTTAGTTGAGAGATAACCTTTCATGTTATTAACATCTACATTGGTATTAGGCCCTCTTTGGGAGAGCGGTAGGAGAGGGGTGGCGGTTGTGAAAACAATTCTGGAAAACACAAGTAGCGTTTGTGATGAGGATCATGGATCTTGAATGGGTCGTCCCTTATCAGAATTTGCACGGGTCTACATATGCAAGAGACAACATTAGGATCATTGTATGGGTGATCCGAGTCCGTGGTCGCGTTTAGAGCGACGACGGGATATTCCTATGTATTTTTTATTTTTTATTTCTTGTATTATTAGGATTTAGGGGCCGTCCACGGTGCCGATTCCGTGGATCCTTGGTGCTGAAGCCAATGTCATAATTACCTTCTCATCCATCCCTTTAACCATAACTACCTCTTTATATAACCATCAAGTAACTATCTTTCCCCACCCATAACTACTCATAACTCCCTCCCACCACTCAATAAAAACCTAGTAACTGCCTCCTGCTCATGCTCAGCCCCAACTTCCCTGCTCGAGAACAGTACCCAGCCCCCAGCCCAAAAGACCATTCCAGACCCTGGAAATTCTCCCAGAAGCCCCCCATCTTCGTCCCAACTGGTAGTCCAGAGGACCTCTCCAATTCAGCTTCCACATCGAGTAAATTCCTCCAGAATCCTCTCCAAACACCCTCCCTACCCGGCTGACCCTAGTTCCAGTCCAAATACTATCCAAGAAGCAATTCCAGCACCTTAAAACGTGTTTACAGCAGCCGGCATCTGGCCCAGCCCCTCCCCTAGTCCCCCCCCCACCATTCCCTACAGGAGATATAATCGCTTATACTTAAAAAAGCAAGAGGAATCAGCCCAGCTCTGTTCTGAAACTGTTCCAGCAATACTGCAGAAGAAGAGCGAGAAATCTGTCTCAAAACCACCCCTGAACCCTCCTTCACAAAATTGGTAAACTGTAAGAAAATCAGGTTCGAATGGCCAGAACACAATTAGCATAAACTTTTAGTTACTAGTTGAAAGAAAGATTTACAGTTCATACCTGCACCCTTACCTTCTTTTCATCCACTTACTCTGGTGTTTTAACCTTTTGCTCATTTCTTACAGTGAAGTTGGCTAAGTTTCAAGCAGACACAGTATTGACGGCGCCATGTCCTACGAGGGCTTTGTACCCAAAAAGTGGAGGCAACTTGCACTGCTTCACTGCAGCCACTTCAGTTGCAATGCTTGATGTTCTTGCTCCTCCATATTCTGAGGTTGCTGGCAGGCATTGTACTTATTATCATGATTATCCATTCTCGAGTTTCTGTATGTAAACATTCTCGGCCTCTATTGCAGAATTTTGTCAGCAAAATCTCTTTTTTCAGTTTTGTATTTCTCATGGTTTGCAAGCAACAGACATTAGAGCATGCCTGAGATTATAGTTGGGAAATTTGTGACTAGAACTACCCAAATCATCTCAGGGGCTCATTTGATTGCTTTAAATCCATTATTTGGTTGGATGTATTTGGATACTAACAATGCATTCAATTTTGGCAAACGTTCGTTGATTTTTTTTTTTTGAAAAAAATGATCCATTTCATCAGCAAGCAACCAAGTGTTCTTTCATTTGAATATGTGGTCATGCTTTTTCTAGTTGACAATATTTCCTTTAGTTTATGCCCCCTTCACAGATGTTATAAGGGTTCCCCTGAAATTTCCCATTCCTATAAATCTGAAGTGATATATAACTCCGTTAAATATAGGATTCGTGACATGATAAACTCACAACCGTCCGTTCTTGCCTCTCTCCGTAACCCTATTCTCCACAATGAAGATCTCCGCTGTTGATCTCTGCGCGAACCTCATAATTTCCTGTGTCGGGGTGATTTTGTGTTTCTATCTTTCTTCTTCCTCACTCTAAACTCATCTAACAGAAATGTATGGTGGTTTCAGCAACTGTAAGGGAACTTGGGCTGAAGGAGAGGGATGAGGAGTATGCTTGGCTGGAAGCTATAGATGCACCTGATGATTTTTACATGCGCTCTGGTGACTACACTGGTCCTCCTGTTAAGGTACCTCTCTACTAATCTCCTGATACAATTCATGATTATTTTGACCCCCCCCCCCCCCCCCCCCCCCCCCCCCCTATTTTTCTGAAACTTATATATCTACCATGTTTTATATGAAACACTAACAACACAGGAAGAGTTGTGCATTCCAGGATCTTGCACTATAGCCTAGTCCCAGACACCAACTGCACCTCTGAATTTACAAAATGGGCACCTTACTTGTGTTTTGAGGCCAAGCAGAAACTAGCAGAAACCTCTGAAAGCTGAGAAAAATGTGTACTGAGTGTGCTTATTTTTTAAGCTGGTGATCATGGTGTTGGCGCTGTATTGGTCTGTTGTATCCCAGGTTTTTGTGTACAGAATGAACCCGTGAATGTTTAGTTATATCGTGTTTTATTCTTATGTTTTGTCTAAGGTTTGAACGGGGAAGTCATTTCATTTGATGTTGCGTCTTGATTCATTGGAAATTTCTTATGATCCGTTTTGCTGGACAGGATTGGCCTTTAGGAACAATTCTGTTGTTCTCAAAACGTGAATTTCACGAGAACTCCTGTGAACTAGTTCAATTCCTTTGTTTTCACACAAAAACAAAAATTGATGCAATTCCTGAAGAAAATGGAAATTATTTTACTGTCAGTCTTAGTGAGATCAAACCTTCAAGCAATAGATTTATAGAGAAAATTTTGCGAAATGTTTAGGGAAAATTTCTAGTAGAGAAAGTGTAGATAGCAATAACATAGACTTGCATATCTTCGTGTACGAGTGTCACCAAGTGCTCCATGCATGCATGTTCTTGTGCCGCTAAAATTAAGATATGTTTTATTGTTTTTAGCATTTTGATTATTATACTAACTATTAGGGGTGCAACTCAGTTCGGTCATAAAGCACAGAACCAGAACTGGATTCGAACATTTTTCTTCGGTTCCGGTTTGGTTTTACCTGTCTCAAAATAATTAAGAAATGACTTTTCTAACTTATGATTCTTTGTAATACAAGTATCAATGTCTCAAAATAATTTAATCACGACTCTTTATAACATTGAAGTCATATAACTATCAATTACAATAAATATTTTTTTTAATCATACGACTGTATTTTCAATTGTTTTTGCATATTTAGTCATATGACTATAACCGTTATCTCAAAATATTTTTCTAAACATTGATATTCAGTTCTCTGGTCGGTTCTGGGTACCCGACTCTTGGAACTAGGAATTGAACCGAATTGTCAGTTTTTGTATTATGAGAATCGGAGTCATGCTGAACCTATTTGAAATCGACCCAAACAATTTG
This sequence comes from Dactylorhiza incarnata, assembly GCA_033032865.1. Lineage (NCBI taxonomy): Eukaryota > Viridiplantae > Streptophyta > Magnoliopsida > Asparagales > Orchidaceae > Dactylorhiza > Dactylorhiza incarnata. Next base: position 748,789 of record JAWHQI010000282.1, on the reverse strand, counting down.
GTACTGTTAAAAAGTGTTTCCAAGTCTTTTTGATCAGAGAAAAAGGGAAGCAAATTGATTATTTTTGTGAAGCGCAGACACAGCCCCTCAGATTTCTATGTTTCTTCGTCTATTTTTTTAATAAAAGCAGTTTTTAATCATTTTTTTTTAATTTTTTAATAATATTAACGAGAGTTAGAAAACTATAGAAAACTATAGAAAACTGATATAGCAATTTTGACTATAAATTATGGGTATGTGTCACAGTTGTGACTTGTGAGGACTGAGGAGCGCCAGTTCTCTGCCCCGCTCCCAATGAGTCTTTTAAACCTACATCAACTCACCGGATTCTCTTGCTTTCCTCTTCCGTCTAGATTCCTTTCGCCTCTTCTCCGATTTCAAGCTCCCAGAGCACAATTTTCAGTCATCAAATCCAGAAAATATGTTTTCTGCAGCTCTTACACTGCCTCCCCTATACTCTCTGTCTCTCTCACCAAGCAGCGTCGAGCTAGGGTTTCCCTTGGCCGAGCCGATGAAAGGCTCGGCGGGAAGGAGTATGAGCAGGAAGAAGAGGAATCTGATGATCTGGGCGAGGAAGGGGAGGTCTTTCGGAAGACGCTGAGGCTGGTGGAGTGCTCCATGTTTGCTTCCGTTGCTGGCCTTGCCTACTTTTTGAGCAATTCCCTTGCTATTGAGGCGAGTAGTTCCATTTTAAGCGTAATGTTTTGAAATAGTAGATGGTATCTTTGATTTATCATGGGCCGAGTTTTGGATGTTGTTCTAATTGAAGTTGACGCTTCTGGTTAAGTGAAAAAAAAAATGTTTCTTTTTCAATGCTTGTAATGGTCAGAAATTTTTTCTCCCCCTTTAAATAGAAATTGTCTGCCTGAATGAAAGAAGATCTTACATTCTCCGTCTGTTTTCTTGAGGCCATTTAGAGCACAATTATGATACATACTCAAATGTTAAAAGAAGTACAAATCAGGGATCCTTTGTTAGAATGGAAGAGGTTTCCCGGCTCCTCAAGCGACCTTGCCGCAGTTTATGTTCCAGACATGGTCAACAATGCCATGGTCGCTAGCTTCAACTTCTACCGAGTCCTTGTTGGTATGGAGAGCTTTGTGAACGTTCTATTAAAAATCTGTTTGGTAAAATGGGTCTAGATCCATAAACCTTGAAGTCCAATGAAGGTTAGTTTATGGATTTGTTGGGGACCAACGAAAGGTAGAAGGCTGTAAAAAACAAAAGGTAGAGGGATCGACCACCACACCAATCCCTCTGGGGATCTAACCAAGATGACTTGCTTCATTATTTTCGATGGTCTAGACAATTACAATGGCAGAAGTAAACATCAAGGATCATATGTTGCATTGCATGGTTTTAAGTCATGGTGACCGGAAATATCATGCAAACAATTTTCGCAGAAAAACAATATTTTAATACCATTAAAAATGTGGTGTGCGTGGATCATGTATTGATACGAGACACCCGAAACTCTAATTAAATACAACCACCCCAATTGTAAGAACGAGACATTCTTTATTTCTCTCGGGTTAGATTAGAGACTTACACAACAAATCAATACTTTTTTTTGCTCATGTATTTGGATTCTTTCTCCATTTCTCTTTTCTATTGTGTGATTTTTGCCGTGATTACCAGTAATACCTTGTAGATATTCATCACGAACAAATCAAGATTTAAGACTAGATTTTTGCCGAACCAATGCATATGTGATATAGTCTACTTTAAATGGACATGTATACTAAATGCTTGAGAACGTATCTTGAAGGATAGTTTCTAGGGTTCATCAAATATTCAATTAACAATGAATAGAGAAGAGCTTGGTTGTTTCTCAATTTCCATTCTTTGATGGTGCAATTGTCTCTTTCCCATTTTTAACTATTTCTATCTTTATATGAATTGACTAGACGATAGTTTCCTCATACTTATTTATTTACTTTTTAAAGTCTCATTGTCTTTCCATCAAATTGTTTGCCATACGAGTGTGGCTTTAATTACTCCCTTATGACTATGACACAATTGGGGGGGGGGGGATTAAAAAATAACAAAGATAAGTGCCCACAAATGATTTGCAAAAACCCAAATGCAAGACACAAATATTTAAGTGATTTGACCTTTCTACATTTACCTCTAAGCTATACCCTAACCACAAGATTCGACTCACTAGCGATTAGCGACACCAAGGAAATAATGACGTGGAAATAAGTTCACGGATTTTCTCTCACAATGGAATGAACTAACTGAAATCACAAAACAATACAAGCAAAATCTAACTCCTTCAAAAATGATTTGGCAATTGAAGTAGGAATAACGGAATTGAATATAGCTAATAAGTTTGATCTTAGGAATGTGCTAAAGGATATTGGAGAGTCATTGAGGTATATATATATATACCGACAATGATGTCGAGGAGAGAAATCATATAGCCGGAGGGTGGTAAATAATGTTGTAAGATGCTGCTTAAGCTGAGAAAAGATGATGAAGCCAACGATCTCCTTGGGAATGCCTTTTTTCCAACTGTAACATGAGGACAAGGATAGCAAATGTATCTTCAGAAGACAACAAATCTAAGACCTATAGGCACTAAAAGGTTGGGCAAAGGCTACTTTTAATAATTCCTTAAGATACTGCAATGATTTGATCACATGAAGGAGCTGGATCTGAAGATGGAATGAAAATTCTGAATATATCATGTTAATTACTTCTACAGTTGTCGTGATTGGCTAATTCTAATGACTGGTTGACGGTGATGATAAAAGATCTAGCTAAGAACTACTAGCATTATAAGTTGGAGGTTAAAATTTTGGTAGAGGTTGAAGCTCAATTTTAATGGCAACTGTAATACAAGTACAATGTGAGTAGTTTTGGCAAAGGACTATCTGACAATTGTTGAATGGGGAAAATGAAGTATGCCTATGATGCTTAAGTGGATGTAGTGTTTTGAAATAGGGTTGTGGATGTGTTTGGTCGGAGTGAGAATCATGGTTTATTTGTTGGACATAAGGGGTGAAGTATTGGAGCTTGTTTTAATAAAACAAGGAAAGGAGGTTCGACCACTGATGTTGACAGTAGCTTGATCAAAGGATTTAGGCATTTTAGAATAAGAAATTAGATATATATTCGGATATTGAATATGACCAGGTCAATGAAATCTAAAGAAGATCCAATGATTGGATTGATATCTGCAAAAAAATCAGTAATCTAAAGGATATATGCATGACTAAGTTTAAAAGCATATTGATAAAGGGATCTAGAAGACTATAAATGAAGATCAAAGACTACATCTTGATCAATGATATAAAAATGATCAGCCAAACGAAGTTTGGTTAAGATTCATTTATTATATAAAGGATCCAGGAAAATGCATATACATTTGATGTAGATGAAAAATATGTTTTCCTAAAGAATGAATATCAATTCCATTTACTTTACCCTTGTTTGATTTTATTACATGATTTACATAAACACACATGTAATCCAATTTTTTTGTCGTGCTTTACTTTCTTTAAAGATAGTACTTGTACTTCAAACCCAAAATGGGATTGACAACGCATCGTTATCATCAACGTAAACATTTGTGTCATGTAGGTATGCTAATCTCTAGTATCTCTATATCTCTTTCTTGTTCCCATCTTTCATAATACTCAACTGTGAAATATGTTATTTTGTGCAATCCTGGGTACAATTGCATGTCCCAGTGGAGATTAGAAATTTCTTTACCCGTAATGTCCATGTTATGGGCCTTACCCGTAACGTCGTTGGAAATGGTGTTAAAGGCGGAGACGCAAGGGGAGCTGTGCTTTGCCCTTACCCTAAAATGAAGATGAAGAGAAGAACTAGAGGGAGAGAAGAGGAGATTTGAGAGAGATAGAAAATTTGATTTAATTCTTTGATATCTTCATAAATGATCCAAGGGGTCTATTTATAACATTACAAGATGACATAAGAGTAATTAATCCCAACATAAAGAGATGCGTAAAACACTAAAACATTAAGATTCTAATAACTCATAACTACAACTCAACTCGACTGATACAACTCAGTTCATACAACTCGACTCCAATACCTAAAGACTCACAATAATATAACCACCTATAAATAACTGACGACGTGAGACCCCCCTAACATTCCACCCGTTCTTCAAATCGAGCTTGTCCTCAAGCTTGAACGAAACTTGCACGACGTGGTCATTTGACTCTTTGATTTCCCTCCAGAACAATTCCCGGTAGCGTGTCGCTGTAGCCGAGGCTGCATCGAGCGGAAGGGCGGCATCGTACTCACATATGTCTTAAAAGACAACAAGGATTTGACGGGGCACATGCACTTGCGGTGGGGGTGCCCAGTGGCTGCCACACATACTTTTTTTTCGTCAGGAAAGTCTTAAAATCTGGGCTGTGGAATTTGTGCACCTCAAGGTGGTTAAATAAGATGATTTATTTTGTTCATCTAACAATTGCTTCTGATTATGAAAGCATAAGCATATAAAGAAACATTACATGGCCCGTTTTATCAGTAACACAAATAATCTGAAACAAACATTTACGGTGGTCACCAAAATGCCAAAACGAGAATATGCTAAATTTAACTTATATTTCTTCATCATTAATGTAAAAATCCATACATCAAATAATATCACCACACGTCTGTTTTATTTCATTTTTTAATTAATAACGGCTTTCCATCGGCTACTGCATGGTTCAATTCAGTTGTTCATAATCTTTTCTTTTGTTTTCTTAAGCTATAGTTTATATATGAAACTTGTGACTACTTTGGATAGTGACTTGGTTAGCCTAGTTTTTAATCCAAGTGCATTTTTCAGTTATTTAAATGAAGATTATTTCCACAGAACTACTTTGGCTGTTTCTTCTCATTACCTATAGTGATCTCCTGTATGAGATGGGGGCTAGCAGCTGGTAGAAAAACAATGGTTTGTGTCTAACTTGAATATATTTAAGTCAAACTTGATATATGATGCTAATTTGTTTTTTGAACAAAAGCAATTTAACACTCTTCAAGGTTGCCACAGCCGTGCTCCTTTTCGTTTTATCTGGACCTCTCAAAGCAACCACTTATCTGGTCAGTTAATGCTCTATGTATTCTTTAGGCTTTGTTAAATATGGATGTCTATTTCAACATTCGAACTCAGTTTGGTTCAGTTTTATTTTACCATATCAGCTATTTATCAGCTGTTGTGGCTTCTAATTCACATCAATGCTGTTAAAGAGCCGTAAGCATGGGGACCGGAATGAAATACGATACGGATACAAGAAACGTGATTTTAAAAAACATAGGCTATGTGATATGTTACCATATATAAACATACGGATACATAGTTTTATTTTACCATATCAGCTATTTATCCTAAATAGGAGGCATGGATAAAAATATGTAATCAATTGAATCCCACCATTTATCATTCAACATTTTTTCTTTAACATGCCTTTCTTCATGTCACCATCGCAAAACATATAATTTTGGGTATTTTCGAGAATGCCCAGGCGTATCCGGTAGTATCTGAAGGTATCCATGAGTTCCCGAAATTTTTTAATCTAAAATTAAAAGACAAATTTCCGAGAGTTTCAGGGACAGATTTTCGAGTGTTTACGAGAGTTTCCCGATTATGAAATGTTTCGGATATGATACGTAAGACTGTTGTAAGTATCCGTGCTTCACACACTATGTGAGAGGTTTCCATGAAAGCTCTTTGATTCACTAAAAAGCATACGACACAGTGAACTGCTTAATTTGTTGTGCGATTGTCATGTAGTTACAGACATTTTCTTTTCATCTTGTTACAGCTCTGATGATCATCACCTGTTTTTCTTTCTTCACAATTCTCTCCTTTTACTGTACCTTGAGCTTATATTGCTTTGCTATTTTCTTTGTATTTGATTTTTTCCTTTTTATTATGCTTCCTGGTTTGATTTAGATCTGTACATCTATGCTATAAATATAAATATCTTTATTTTTTACCATCAATAATTGATGCACGAAGGATCCCATCAAAAATCTATATTATTTAGGAATGAAGTGAATTTAGGATAGTGTGTAGCTCTTAGGAGAATGTAAATTGAAATATGCGAACTAGTGTTTTGGAAAATTTAGTCTACTAGCTTTTACCCTTCCTCTTTAATGGTTCCTTGTTCTTTTTCGTACTTCTTGTTCATACTCTTCGTCTTGTTTTCTACTTCTTCTTTTCTTCTTCTTGTTCCTGCTCTTCTTTCCATCTCTGTTGAAGCAACTTGGCAGGAAAGAAAGGTAGAAAAAAAAACAGTTTTTTGGTTTGGTTATCCATGTTTTCCAGTTTTTATGGCCAATTTAGCTGGAGATGTATGCCAAGCCCCGACCAATGCATATCTAAGCCTATAGATGTGTGTAAACATTTAGTTTCAATATGAATAAATCTAACCACAGAAGCTCGTGTCTCAATTGGTTTGTGGACAGTTTGGCAGCTAATCTTGATTGAACAAAGTGATCAAATATACCCAGATGAAGCAGTTAGCGTGTTGTGTTTAGTTTCAATATGAAGATGAAAAAAAAGTATAATGGTTGCCTCCATCCCTGATCCACCTTATGGAGACAACCATCTGAGGTATGGATGCTCATCATCATCATTTGACTCCTTCAACCCACCTTCGTTTCTTTATGTTAAGGGCTCGCCGTTGAACGTCGATGGCATCGCTAGAGAGGTGACCGGAGGTGGAGATGATGTTGGAGATGTGGGGCTATTATGGAGCTGGAACCGCATTTACCTAAGCGGGGTGTACTTGAGAGAGAGAGAAAGAGCTACCATGATCTTATTACTTGAGACAAGAGAATATACTTCAATTCATGCATACTTCATTCATATTCTAAGAGATACTTAAATAGGATTACAAGAGTCAACCATCAACTGACATATTATTGACGTACATTAAATGACTTAACTAACATTTTAATGACACATTAATTTTGACTCAACTTTCAACAAAATATTAATTAAATCTGAGAGCCACCCGGGGCTGGATTCAGGTTCCAATAGAGTTACAAACGGCTGTCCGTGGCTGGAAGGGGCTGGAATTCAGCAACCAGCTGCTGGGGGAGGATCGACAAGGAACTAGGAGGCTCGGGGAGGCTTCCGGGCTGCAGGGTGGCTTGCTAGTAGGCGAGTATGGGGCCTGGACAGCAGCTGAGAGGAGTATGTGGTTTGTAAGTTGCTGTCCAGGAGGTTCCCTGCAGCAGGAGGTGGCCGGGTGGGAGGGGAATTGAGGTGGGGCTGCTGGAATGTGAAGAGAGAGGAGCTCGGTTGGAGAGGGAATTGGAGGGGAGGTGGTTCCATGTGTGTTCAGCGCATGGAGAGGAAGGGCCCGGCTGGAATAGGGGGAAAGAGTAATGGGGGAGTAGGGAATTGGGTGGAGGAGAGTGATTTTAGGAAGGGGAGTTTAGGCCGGTTGAGTGTGGGGAGGTGGGGTTCAGTTTGGGGGGGAAGTTGCAGCTCCACGTGATGAGAAGGGTGGGGAACAAGGGGGCCGACTGCTAAGGAGGGAGTGGGGAGAGGATGTGGGCTATATTTTAGGAATGGATCCTAAAATTTAGGGGAGGTAGTTATGGGGTAGTGGTCGAGTTGGCTGGCCGGAGGTGGCTGGTGGTGTCTGGAGTTGATCGAAGGTGGTCGCCGGAGATGTTTTCCGGCGATCGCCGGAAAACTAAAATGGAACGGTGAATGAAGGAGGATCATCGAAGATGGTCGGAGAAGGTTTCTGGCGATCTCCGGAGGTGGATATGAGGGGAGTTTGGAGAGGGGAAGTGGAATGAAAGAGTGGGAGAGAGGGAGACCGACAAATAAGGAGTGGGGAAAGGAAATGGGAGTCGGCCAAGGGGAGGAAATGGTGTGGGATGGTCGACTGTAGGGAGTGGGGGTGAATTGGAGAGGAGGATGGGGGGAAGGTGGTTCCACGACAAGGATGAAGGTACTTGAGAGGAAGGGTTAACAATAGTGGGATGGGGAGGGGAGGGGAGATGGAAAGACCGTCTGCTATGAAGGGGTTGGGAAGAGTGGGATTCACGACAAGGGGAAGAGGGGAGGGGGTAGGCTTCACGCCAATAACCTAGCTTCGACACTGTGGTGTTCGAAAATAAGGCTTCAACACTGAAATCTTCAATGCCTAAAATGAGAGCCCTCACCCCCAATATATAGACACTAGGGAGGACAACGAACAGTCATGATTCACCGTTCGTTGCGATCCCCAATATATAGACACTAGGGAGGACAACTAACGGTCATGATTTTCCGTTCGTTGCGATACCCAAAATAAATAAAAATACAACTCGAAATAAAAAACACAAAGAACAACTAATGCTAAGATCGGCGATCCGCTCATGATGAGCGATCCTGATCGTCACTGCTCCCGTGGTCGGCGTGAGTAGACCCGAACGAGTCGGGCGGGCTGATCCTCATCACCCTCAAGCTTGGATGGGGCTCTGACAGTTTGATTACCTAGGTTCTTAATTTCTCGCTAGTATAACTCCTCGCAGCGTGCCTCCTGACCCGAGGCTTCCTCGAGCAACGAGCCCTTGTCTTGCTTAATGATGACACATGATGGTGATGTTGTTGAGGGGCCGTTGCTTACGTAGAGACGGAATCAACAAACTTGATGTTATGTAGTGGTGATCCTTGTGGATGGGTGGCTGGAGTCGGGGCAAGGGTGTCTGGTGGCCCCGAACGATCATGGGTGATTGATGAGCCCGCGTGATGGGAGCCTTGGGGTTCAGGAGTGGCGGTTCCGGATGGGTAGCAATCACTTGAAGTAATGGCTCTAGAGTGGTGACCGACTCACTTGGTGTCGTAACGGTTTGAGAGATTGTGGGGCCCGCTAGAGTTGCTGAGTTGTCTTCATGCGCTGGCATCACGACGTTAACGCCTTGCCGTGGCGTGAGTTCATCGATTATGTTGGAGAGTGCAGAAAGGGAGACCTGGTGTTTCGGACTTCAGCGACAACTTCGGTCGTCATAAAAGTGCGCATCAGTTATATAAGCTTACTCATTTGGTCCGTGAAATCTCCCATGCTGTTGATACTAGTAAGAAGTACACTGGTTGAAGCACGAGAGGAGGGTCAAATTACTGAATGGCTCTAATACCAAGTTGTTGCGGGCTCGCCGTAGAACGTCGATAGCATCACCAGAGAGGTAACTAGAGGTGGAGATGATGAAGGAGATGCAGGGATACTATGGAGCCGAAATCATGACTATCTAAGTGGTGTGAGCTCGAGAGAGAGAGAGAGCTACCACGATCTCATAAATCTGGACAAGAGAATATACTTCAATTCATGCAATACTTCATTCATCCTCTAAGTGGGTACTTAAATATGATTACAAGACTCAACCATCAACTAACATATTAGTGACGTATATTAAATGACTCAACTACCAACAAAATTTTAATTAATTCTAACTAACATATTAGTGGCACGCATTAATTAATTCAAATATCAATAATACATTAATGACTCATATTAACTAAACTAAGAACGAAAACTATGATAACATAGCGTGAATGTCCCTAACACTTTACTTTCTGAGAATACAAATGTCGAATTTTAAAGAGTGATGTATAATAAAACCCAGTCTTATTGGGTTCTTCGATTCCACTTGCCTGGATTGGTATATCAAATAGGGTGCAAATGCTTCATATGGCCATAGATCTAGTCATCTAAAAGATCTTCAATATTCGTTCTAATTCAAGCAATTTATCCATTCTAAAACCGCTAATATACTGATTCAAGAAGATTTTTTCAACCCAAGCACAATTGTTAAGTTTTAAGGTATATATGCCGATCCTCAGTATACCAACTGTCACAAGATCTGATATGTCTAAAGTACAGTACACGTACTGATATTTTATGTGTTTGCTGATAGGATAATATACTGGAATTTTAAGAAAATCATGCTCAAACATTAGATTTAAACTGCACTTTTCTGATCTCTTTAGTACTAATAGTTGCAATTATGTCGCTTACACTTCTCCATTTTACATTTTTTTACTTTTAAAATAGTGTACAATAATAGATTCCCCTTTTAACTGCAGCTTATGCATGGATTGGTTGGTCTGGCATTGGGTTCCTTGTGGAGGTGCATTTTAAACAAATTTCTTGCATCTTTTAATCATATATCCTTAATGTTTGTGAATTGGGGACTTTGAATAATCATTCATGTGTACCAAGTCACTTGTTTAATTCTGGAGCCTGATGGTGTTTTCAGGTTGAGAGTGAATTGGGGTGTCTCACTGGCATTATGCACACTTGTAAGTATTCTCGACTCTCATGATCAGTATTGTCATCAATAGCTTTATCCAACTATGTTTCATTCGTTCGTACTGTCTGAGATGTTAAATATAAACTATGTGAATAATCTTGAACAACCTTTTTTCATTTTCTCGACTCTCATTCATCATAAACTCCTTGTTTTTGATAATATAGTGCAGTTTATCTATAAATGCAGTAATATGCAGGTTCGATTGATTGGGGTCATCTGTTATATCATAATAACATCGTTCTTAATAAGAGAGAACATATTACACCTGGTACAACATACTAAACCCGGTACCATTCTAAGATTGCTCAAAGTTGAATTTTGAACTTGGTCTCACTAACTCTGTAAATTATTTTAGATCACCATTAATGTTCATGCTTCGCTCACGTATGTCCTGACCGCCATTGGTGTGAATGTTATTCCGACAATGGGTGCTATATATGCTATATTCGGAACACTGGTACCACTATCAATGCAGTTTTTTCTGTCAAATTTTTATCAACTTGCTGTAAATTTAGTAGACCTTGTATTGAATAATTTATTTTCCGGACTGATCTGAAACAGCTTATACTCAACTGTGGATTCTTTGTTTTCTTGCTGCACATTCTTTACTCGATCTTCCTCACCAAACTTGGGATGAAGGATTCTTTGGCGCTTCCAAGGTGGCTGGAGAAGGCAATCTGAGTAACAGATAATTTCCCAACTTCCATTTTGCGCTTAAAAAGCACCGAAGTTTAAAAAAGGTGAAAATGTTTTGCTGAAGTTGTTTTTATGGCATAGTTATTCAATCTAACAGAGTGCTTGATGTTTGGCTCCACATATGTAACAGTGCACAAGTTTATTCATACTTCCATCGTATCCTCATTTAACCTCAAAATAACTATCCAATTGACATATACAACAACACGTAAGCCTTTATCCCACCATTGTGGGGTCGGCTATATGGATCCTTTGTTGTCATTGCGCCCTATCTTTAGTCATAATTTCACTAATGCCTAAGTACATCATGTCTTTCCTTATGGTTTCATTCTAAGTCATTTTTGGTCTACCCCTCCCCCATTTAACATGCCTAGTGGCTAAACTCTCACAACGCCTAGCAGGTGCCTCTAATGGTCTCCTTTGTACGTATCTGAACCATCTTAATCGAGCTTCTCGCATCTTCTCCACAATTGGTGCCACTCCTGTCTTATCCCTGATACATTCCTAATTTTATCTAGTCTCGTGTGTCCACACATCCACCTAAGCATTCTCATCTCCGCAACTCCCATTTTTCGCTCATGTACATAATTCACTGCCCAACACTCAGAACCGTAGAGCATCGCTGGTCTAATTACAGTATGGTAAAACTTGCATCTAAGTTTTAATGGTACTTTGCGATCACATAAGATCTCAGACGCGCCTCTCCACTTCAACCAACTTGGATTCTATGTATCACATCTTTATATACACCTCTATCTTTTTGAACTATCGATCCCAAATATTTAAAGCACTCATTGCGAGAAATATCTTGGTCACCCAACTTAATGATGAAGCCATCCGTCCTTCTTGCACTACTAAATTTAAGGTCTATATACTCCGTCTTTGTCCTGCTCAACCTCAAATCCTTCTTTTCTAAAGTGTCTCGCCAGGATTCAAGCTTCGCGTTTACACCATCGCGCATCTCATCAACCAAAACAATATCTACAAACAATAAACACCAAGATATTGCTTGTTGGATATGCCTGGTGAGCTCATCTAAGACATGGGTAAAGAGATAGGGGCTTAAAGCTGACCCTTGATGTAAGCCAACAGTGATAGGAAATTCCTGTGTCAATCCTCCAGATGTCCTCACCCTCGTCACTGAATTTGTATACATATCTTTGATTATGTCAATGTATGATACATTTACCTTTCTTTTCTAAGACTCTCCGTAAGACCTCTCTTGGAACCATATCATAAGTCTTCTCATGATCGATATACAACATATGCAAATCTTGTTTTTTTTTCCCGATAGTTGTCAATAAGTTCCTCAAGAGGTGTATAGCTTCCATGGTCGACCGCCCTGACAATGACATGAATCCAAATTGATTCTCCGAGATGCTAGTTTTTCATCTTACTCTTCTCTCAATTACTCGTTCTCATAGTTTCATGATACGACTCATTAATTTAATTTCTCTGTAATTGACACAATTTTGTATATCGCCTTTGTTCTTATACAAATGTATCAAAATACTTTCTCTCCGTTGATCCGACATCTTCTTTCTCTTCAGTATTTTTATTGAAAAACATGTAAGCCACCAAATTCCTTCCTTTGCTAGACATTTCCGTACTTCGATGGGTATATCGTCTGACCCAACCGTCTTTTCATTTTTCATCTTCTTCAGAGCATCATTTACCTCCGATGCTTGAATTTTACGATAAAAAGTTACGTTCTTATACTCCTCCGATTTACTTAACTCTTCCAAGCTCAGTCATTGTCTTTTTCTTCATTGTAGAGTTGATAAAAATATATTTTTCATTGCTCCTTAATAGCCACATCATCCGTCAAAATCATATATGTTTCATCCTTTATGTATTTAACTTGACTTAAATCCCTTGTCTTCATATTTCTAGCTCGAGCAATTTTATATATATCACGCTCTCCATCTTTGGTATCTAGTCGCTTGTAAAATTCTTCGTAAGCTTGACTTCTTGCTTTACTTACTGTCTTTTTAGTTTCTTTCTTAACGATTTTATACCTTGCCAGGTTTTCATCATTCCTACAAGCGTCGAGTGCTTTATAAGTAAATCTCTTTTCCCTTTTGTCTTTTACTTTCTCTTTCCGCCACTAAGATTTTTTATGTGGAGGCACACGATTTTTTGACTTTCCAAGTACGTTCTTTCCACTTATCCTTAAATGTGAAATCATAACTTCTCATGTGACACTAGGATCAACCTAAGGATCATCAACTAGTTGTTCCATAACAGTTGCTTTGAAAACAAACCTGTTTTTTCGTCTTCAAGTTTCACCACTGAATTTTTGGCAACATTTTTGTCTCTTAAATTTACTATGTATAATTTGCACATCCAACACCATTAGTCTTGTTAGAGAATATAAGAAAACATGTGTAAAGGCCCATTAATTAGGCCCATTTATTTTCCTCTCTTTTAGTCCCACATCTCTTGTATAGGATTTCTTCCTCCTCTCTCTTCCTATATATTTGTATCCATACTTGTATTTACCTTTTAAGTGAATATACTACAAGGTTTTATACCTTTTTCTACATGGTATCAGAGCCAGGTTTTCGAACCCGCGGTCTCCAAATTCTTTGACCGCCCCCCTGCTAGCGCCGTCTCCAGCGTGGTCTTCCCATTCTATCTGCGATCTTGTCTTTGTGAGACCGCGCTTCCCACCCCCTCTCTACCCACTCTCTCATTCGTCTCACTCCTCCTCCTCTTATACCTTCTCTTCCCTTGGCCGCTGGGACCCACCTTCCTCCTAGACCCCTGCTTGCCGCTCGCCGCTCCAGCCAGCTCGGCACTGGGCTGCGATCTCTTCTCTGTGTGATCGCTGCTTGCTGATCGCAAGTTCTGTTCGTCCTCCCGTGCTCCTTGATCGCAAGTTCTGTTCGTCTCCTGTGATCGCTTCCTCACCACATCTGCGATCATCTGTGTATCTGCGATCTCCCCAGATCGCCCCCTCCCCAGATCGCCTGCTCCCGCGATCTCACCGCGAACAGCCTGACCTGCTCGCCTAACTTCAGCGATCTCTGTCCAGTCCGCTTGCGTCCTGCGGCTTGCGACCTGCTCGCACGTTCTGCCTCCAATCTGCCACCTCGCGCGGCCTCCCCACGCCTTCTACGACCTGCCGAGACTCCTCCAGACCGCAGCTCCTCTAGGCCGTCCTTGCCGCTGCTCGCTCGCCCCTGCTCTGCTCTGGCCGCTGCTCTGTTCGCTGCCCTCCAGCCCGTGCAGACCGCTGCCCTATTCCTCCAGACCGCTGCCCTGCCCTCTAGCCGGCTTCTCTTCCATTGGTCTCCCTTCCAATGGCCCTCGACGATTCCTCCTCCACTGCCATTCCGTCGCCCGCTCCGCCTGCTGCTCCGATCTCCGATGTTCGTGATGAACTTCGAATTACCACTATCTCACTTACCGGGAAGCGTAATTTTGTGGAATGGGTGCACTCGGTGCGTCGAGTCTTACAGACCAAAGGGCTCCTTCATCACTTAACCCAGGTTACTACTGAGCCTACTACTGACTGGCTTAAGGACGATGGCCGTGTCCAAACGTGGCTTCTCAACTCCATGGACTCGGAGCCGTACAGGATGGCTATGTATCATGACACCGCCAAAGCCATGTGGGATGAACTTCATGCCTTCTACTCTGGGCAGAACAGTCTCCAACATCTGTATGACATCATATCTGACCTTCAGAACCTTAAGCCTGGCGCGCCCGATGACATGCTCTCTCATGTCGCCAAGGCAAAGACTCTTCATGAGGCTTGGCTTCAACATCAGCCTCCCACTCCGGATCTCGCTATTCAGCGATCCCAGAAAGAGGCAGTGACCATTGCTATGCTACTCTCTAGCGTACCTCCTCATCTACATAGCGTTCGCGCTCAGATACTCTCCACTACTACCACACCGTCTCTGTCTGCTGTCTGCTCCATGCTTATCAAGGTTACACCTCCATCAGAGGCCCCGCAAAGTTTTTCTCCGGCTCTTCTCCAACAGCCGCTCCTTCCAACACCTAACCCTGGTTCCTCTGCTCGCGGTGGCCGCCCCCCGTCTCGGGGACGAGGACGTGGTGGCCGACCTTCTTTAAAGTGTACTTACTGTGGCCGTGACGGTCATCGTGAAACAACCTGCTACCGTAAGCATGGTCTCCCTCCTCACCTTGCTGCTACTTTGGCACCTCCTGCTGCGTCTTCACCAGCCGATCAGCTTGGTCCTACCCGACAGGAATATGATGACCTACGCTCCCAGTTCCAACAGCTTCAAGGCAGTCTTGGCCGTTCTCCTGGCTCAGTTGCTTCTTTCTCCACTGAAGGTATTACCTGCCTATCTCACTGTTCTCATTGGATCGTAGATTCTGGAGCGACGCATCATATCACCTCCTAGAAACCACCTCAGTATATACAGACGTCTCACCCTCCGTCTATTGTTGTTGCAAATGGTGCTACTACTCCGGTTGCTGGTGCTGCTGATCTGCACCTCACTCCCACTCTAATGCTCTCCTCGGTTCTTCATGTTCCGGGCTCTCCTTTCAACTTACTCTCTGTGAGTCGTTTGATACAGGATCTTGATTGCCGTGTAACCTTCTCTTCCTCTTCTTTTGTTTTTCAGGATCGCCGCACATGGAGTATCATTGGTAGCGGTCGGCTGATGAATGAGCTCTATCTCTTGGATCTCCCACCTACCACTCTCCTGACTGTCTCCACAGCTGACTGGCATCGCCGACTTGGGCATGCTCCTCTTCCAGTCCTCTGCAAAGCTCTCCCTGATGTACCTCTTCACGAGTTTACATGCGAAGCCTGCATCTACGGCAAGCAACATCGCTCTTCTTTTTCCCCGTCATGTACCCGGAGCACGACTCCATTATCTTTAGTACATTCTGATGTATGGGGCCCTTATAAGGTCCCAAGTATTTATGGCTACCGTTATTTTGTAACTTTTATTGATGATTATTCTCGTGTTACCTGGTTATATTTACTTCATGATTGCTCTGAGCTATCATCTGTGTTTCGTGCCTTTGTGACTGAATCACAGACACAATTCTCCACTACACTTAAAATCATTCGAACTGACAACGCTCGCGAGTACACTGGCCGCTCATTTTCTACTCTCTGCACAGAGTTTGGCATAATTCACCAAACATCTTGTGCCTATACCCCCCAACAAAACGGCGTTGCCGAACGGAAAAATCGTCACCTTCTGGATGTTGCTCGGGCACTCATGGTTCAAATGCGGGTTCCTACGGAATACTGGAACTTTGCCGTCTCCACTGCTTGCCATCTGAATTGCTCTGAGCTTGCCATCTCAAATGCGGGTTCCGTTCTTAACTTTGCCACTCCCATGACACTCCTCTTCCCCTCCACTCCTCTCTTTCCTATTCCACCTCGAATTTTCGGTTGCGTCTGCTACGTCCACCTTCTCGGTCCGCCTATCGATAAACTTGCCCCACGAGCTGCCAAGTATATGTTTGTCGGCTATTCTCGGACTCAAAAAGGATATGTGTGCTACTCTCCAACCACCGGCAAAACCATTGTCTCACCTGATGTTACGTTCTGTGAAGATCAATCATTCCACTCTCCCTCTGTTCCAATCACATTACCTTCCACTACTGTTTGTCCTTTTGTTCCGACGGACACTACTCCCTCACCATCTCCGCCCCTACGGTACCTTCACCATCTCCATCTACTGAACAGCCTCCTCCCATCATTCAAGTATACTCTCGTCGTAAATCTAAGGATGGTCCCCGTCAGGCGCCCTCGGCTACCAATGCCTCTCCATCAGCGGTTGATCCAGCCTCCGCCTCTACAGCTCATCTGATGGCAAATCACGTGTCTCTCCACCGGCTATCTCCACCTCTTCACCGGTTTGCTACCTCTCTTTCTTCCATTTCCCTCCCTAACTCTGTGCAGGAAGCGCTACAGCCTCCGGGGTGGTGTGCTGCGATGGAAGAAGAGGTGGTCGCTCTCCGAGCTAATCACACTTGGGAGTTGGTACCTCTTCCTCCTGGCCAACACTGTGTCAGCTGCAAATGGGTCTTCGCTGTCAAACAAAATGCTGATGGGACTCTTGACCGCTTAAAGGCTCGTCTCGTCGCCCGCGGTTTCACTCAACAACAAGGCTTGGACTACGATGAAACCTTCTCCCCCGTCACCAAGTTAAACACTGTTCGTGTGGTGATCTCCGTCGCTGTCCACCGCCGTTGGCCTCTTCTTCAGTTAGATATCAAGAACGCCTTCTTGAACGGTGATCTACAGGAGCAAGTGTATATGTACCAACCTCCCGGGTTTGAGACCACGGGGGAGTCTCGTGCTGCCTATGTTTGCCGCCTTCTGAAAGCTCTCTATGGCCTCAAACAATCTCCGAGAGCTTGGTTTGATAAATTCTGCAAAGTCCTACTGGCACTTGGTTTTCGACGAAGCTCTGCTGATTTCTCACTATTCATCAAAGAAGGACCCACGGGAACTGTGATCTTCCTTGTGTATGTTGATGATATCCTGATCACTGGGGACGACATCTCTGGGATACAACAACTCAAGGAGCATCTGAACTCGGCGTTTCAAACGAAGGATCTTGGCAATCTTAGATACTTCCTCGGAATTGAAGTTGCTCGTCGACCCGATGGGTTAGTCCTGTCCCAACGGAAATACTGCATTGACTTACTTCAAGAGGCAGGTTTCTCTGGCTGTAAACCTGCAGATACCCCTATGGATTCAAACCAAAAGTTATGTGCAGCTGGTTCTGAGACTGATCAACTCCTTGAGAATCCAGAGTACTACCGTCGTTTGGTTGGGAAGCTGATTTATCTTACAGTTACTCGACCAGATATTTCGTTTGCCGTCAGCGTTGTAAGTCGCTTCATGCACACTCCGAGGACTTCTCACCTCCTAGCTGTTGAGCGCATTCTCCGATACTTGAAAACTGCTCCTGGACAAGGCCTTGTCTACAAACCATCCATCTCGCCATCTCTTCTTGCTTACTCAGATGCTGACTATGCTGGCTCTCCAGATGACAGACGTTCCACGATTGGTTTTTGTACGTACTTTGGTGGACATCTTATAACATGACGTAGCAAGAAACAGGTTGTGGTTGCTCGCTCCTCGGCTGAGGCTGAATATAGAGCTATGGCTGTTGTCGCATCTGAATTAACCTGGCTTGAAGGGCTTTTGGGAGATTTAGGTGTCAAACTCTCCTCTCCGGCAACTCTTCTTTGTGACAGTCAGGCTGCTATTCATATTGCCAAGAATCCTGTGATTTCATTTGGGCTCGGCTGAAATCCTGCGGGAACACGGTTTTCCTCCTGTGCATATTTCTGGTGCTTCTCATTAACGCTTTCTCTTCGCTGATATCCGCCTCCGCTATTTGCCGCACGTGCTCTAAACCTTGTCCTGCGCTTGCCATCTGTCCGGGTACTTATTTGATGTTCTTATCTTGCGGAGTAATATCTTCATCTCTGGTATCCCTGCGTTGCATCTGTACTTGTAAGGTAGGCTGCTTCGCCATTGTTGAGATGATACTCTTTTCCTTGATAAATTCCAGAGCTCTTTGTTAGTCCATGGACAGAAGATGAACTGAAGTTCAACCACAGAGGAGCAAACTTTGAAGGCGTAGAGTTTAAGGAAGGGAAGATCGAGCGATAGAGATGGTAACGAACATGTCAGAGCCGTCACTACTTTTGTTCTACAGCAGGTTTTGGTGATTGCTCTCCATGGATGTAATGTGGAAGTGATATGTAAAGTGCTGGTCAATTGCTAGTGAGATGTATGATCCTTCCACTAGAACTATTGTTCAAATGTTTTATTTTATTTTGAAATAGATTGATCCAACTGAAGATTGAAAGAGCTGAATTGAATATCCCTTCATGGTTTAGGGCCATTTGTGTTTGCTGGATTAAGGAGTATCCTACAAAAAATGGTGTTGTCTTTCTAAATTGCCATTCCTTCTCAAGAATACGGCATGTACACGCAAGGGTGTTCTTAATTCCCTTTTAGGGAAGTCCCGGAGAATAACAAATGTCTGGAACTGGTTCATTATGACATTTATGGACTAATAAAACCATCTTCTAATGTTGGTAAATCTATCTAATTACCCAAATTGATGATTGTAGACACAATGTGGGTTTATTTTGTAATAAATTGCAACAAAGTGATGCGTAAAATAGAATTTAGCTTCAATATGGTGAAGAAACTTACTGGCTGGAGGCAGAATTCTGAAATGGTGTTGGCTCGATTTACTGAATTGAAACAAAAATTTCTTACACTGATTCTCTTTGATATTGAAGTTGGAAGAAGAAAAATAAACCGTAGGTCCGCTACCATAGATTTCATTAGAAGCATGTAAAGAAGCCTACATAGAAGAAGACGAAGCATATGAGAAGAATAAGAAGATGAAGAAGCTTATATAGAAGAAGAATAAGCCTATATGGAAGAAGAAGCCTATAAAAAGAAATATACAGACTTTTATGTTTCTTCTTATTCAATATAAGTTTATATAGAAGAAGTCTATATATGCTTCTTCTTCAATATATAGAAGAAGAATCCTTTATATAAGATAAACCTATATTTATAAGCGAGCAACTCTGCACGGGGTTCGCCGTGCTCGCCGACTCTTAGCAGGGTTCGTCCGTGCTCGCTGACTCTTAGCTGGGTTCGCCCGTGTTTGAGCGAGCTGCGCCCGCATACAAATTTTCAAGAATGTCTCCTCGTGTGGCAAACATTCGGCGGGCGGCAACTTTTGAAAGTGCTGTTAAAAGAATTGAGATGAGGGAAATGAAGATTGACCATCCGAAGGTTCAATTTCTTCGCTTTATTTTCAAATTGCGATCCAACAACTTTTGAAAGTGTTGTTAAAGAATTGAGATGAGGGAAAACAACTGAAACCGATGCCCTATTTGTGTTCCAGTGTTTTAGCTCATTTCGCTGGGAGAATAATGTCAGTGGAGACAGACATGTGTTCGGTAAATCTAATTTTGAAACTCCGTTGCAGCTGAGAAATCCAAAAACTTCATTTTTAGCTCTCATTCTCACCGCATGGTATGCGATCCATTTCTCACCACGATTCACATTCCCACCACTCAAACAAACAAAGCCTGAGTCTATCTTATCTCATTACAAATGGACAAAAAGACAATGATGTAAAGTGGGTCTTCAAAACAAACCTAAGAGAAAGCAATGAAGTTGACAACTATAAAACATGATTAGCGGCTAAGAGATACAATTAAGAGTATATAGTTGACTACAAAAAAAGATTTTTTTTCTTCATCAATTGAAGGACAATTCATTCACAATAGTGATTATATGCATTGACAAATGACACTCATGCATATTTCACGACCAATCTTCCACTTGATGCGACAACCGTATCCTTGAGTGGAGGCATGGATGAACATATTTTTTGCTAAACAACCTCGTGGTTACATTAAGATCGAAGAGGATCACAAATTATATTGATTATGAAGGGCATTTTATGGATTAAAAAATGCCCAATTGCTTAAAATAGTTATATTGAGCTTTGTTTTTGAAGTAGTGTTAAATTTAAATTATGCAAAGTATTTAAAAAAAAAAATCTTTTATGTCATCTTAGGTATGTACCTCAACATAGATGTTCCCACATTATTCCTCTTATATAACTATTTCTTATCCTCATGATATATTGCATCTCTTATGGTGTAATACTCTTGAGGTATATTATTCATATATTAACTATGTTATTAAATAATAAAAATTATATCATCATTTATATATTTGTTATTAATAATATATAATTATTAATATCATGCCTGCTAAAAGGACAATTTTTTTTCTGTTAATATTGAATTATCTATATTTTCTTAACACTTTAACCAATCATATAATTTTACAACATAGTTTTAAACCCTATTCCAATAGCTGATAGGTGGACTAATTTAGGCTCTGTTTGGGATGAAGTTTTTGAGCCAGTGAGTTTAGACAAAAATGTTATCGTCATAGAATGCATATTTGACAAAACAATGTTAACGAGCGACACAAAAAAAAATTAAATTAATTTTAAACTCATGAAAAATGAAATATATATATATATTTTTTAAATAAAAAAAATCGATGAGTAGAACATTTCTATGAGTAAAATGGTTTTATTCAAAATTTCACTGCAACGCAGCTCCCGACTCTAGCCCTTTTACATAAGCGTTTTTTATCGAGAATCGACGCCAACTCCGGCGATGGCCGGGCTTTTCGCTTGGGCCGCGGACGTCGTTGGTGGAACAGGGGCAGGGAACGAGGAAGACGATGAGATCCGGTTACCTTTGTTGGTTTTCACACCGGAGCAGCAGCAACGCGCGCTGGAACTTGACCGGATGGCGACCACCCTACGACGCTCGATCCAGGATCTACGGCTTAGAATTCCGCCGGAGGACATATCCCAGAGGCTCCCCCATCTTCACGCCCATACAATCGCCTCGAGCGCCTCCCTCGCTCTGCAGCTGGATGCCCACTCCACCACTCGCGAGCAGGTGCAATCCATTTTTAACCATGTGTTGATACCATCGAAAACACATAACACTGCTACTGTTCTCGATTAAATCGTCCAACTCAATTTTGTTTTTTTCCCGAAATTGGAATCTTGGAATAGATTGGGTTGTTTTCACTGTTCTTTCGGTTTTGACTTCATTGTTTCTACAAAAAATGTCAAAATTCAGCATATTATCTATCCATGTAACCATGAATCCTCTTTTGGCAACCGTTTTTTAATGGCTATTAGTGCTTAAAATATCAATTTGGTTTTGTTTTCTAATTTACTTTGCCTGCGGAATGTGCATAATGGTTATTAGTTCTTTTTGATGTTACATCGGGATGATTCTTGTTATGAAATGTCGGTTAGCATTAACATGTTTCATTCTATTGTGTTGGACAAGCTTGTGTGAATGCCATTGGCTGATTTTTTATCATTGAAGAGTATACAATTCCCACTCTAGATATTCAGAGATCTTCTAATGTAATTTTTACCCACATTAGTCAGCAAGCCGCGTGAGCCATAGTCCTGAATTCAAGTTCAACACTAAATCTTGCGACCACATTTTGCTTCTTGCTTCACATTATTAGATTGCCTCCTTGGTAAGTACATTGCCATGATTTCTTCTGTCAAGCTGTAATCATGCATATTTTTGTTGATTTTCAAAGTTAGATCTTTTATTTTCTATAGCAATTTTTTTACCCTGTTTAGGCTTTGAAATAATGATTTTTTTGAACATCTTGCTAATATTCTTCTTGAGGATCATAACAACCTAACCATGCTACATTTGGCCTAATGCGGGAGGGATAGATTAACATGCCAAGTACTCTCTGATACTTCTCTTATCAATTGTACTACCACCTTCCATCATCCAATTCCTTGGTTGGGATCAATTAGAGTGTTTGTTGTAATGGTTGATATATTCCCCATCCTTTGGAGAAGGCGCACATGTTCTCTCTAGAAAATAAAAAAGTCCCCTTCTAGAGTAAGCTACCAGGATGTTTCTTGCCCTCCAAAAATGTGTGTGATATACGATCGTGAGCCGACCTAGGAGTCTTTGTCGAGAGCTGAATCTCTCCGTGTATTTCCAGCCGGCTACTTGGAGGTACTCCATTTCCAATCCAACCTATTAATGGATTAAAGAAATAAGAAGTTTCTGCATTAGAACAACAACAACAACAACAACAACAACACTCAAGCCTTTATCCCACCATAGTGGGGTCGGCTATATGGATCCTCTGTCTCCATTGCGCCCTATCTTTAATCATAGTCTCACTAATGCCTAAGTACATCATGTCTTTCCTTATAGTTTCATTCCAAGTCTTTTTTGGTCTACCCCTCTCCCGTTTAACATGTCTAGTGACTAAACTCTCACAACGCCTAACAGGTGCCTCTAATGGTCTCCTATGTACATGTCCGAACCATCTTAATCAAGCTTCTCACATCTTCTCTACAATTGGCGCCACTCCTGTCTTATCCCTGATACATTCATTCCTAATTTTATCCAGTCTCATGTGACCACACATCCACCTAAGCATTCTCATCTCCGCAACTCCTATTTTTTGCTCATGTACACCATTCACTGCCCAACACTCAGAACCGTAGAGCATTGCTGGTCTAATTGCAGTACGATAAAACTTGCCTTTAAGTTTTAATGGTACTTTGCGATCACATAAGATCCCAGACGCACATCTTCACTTCAACCAACCTGCTTGGATTCTATGTATCACATCTTTATCTACACCTCCATCTTTTTGAATTATCGATGCCAGATATTTAAAGCACTCACTGCGGGAAATATCTTCGTCACCCAATTTAATGACGGAGTCATCCGACCTTCTTGCACTACTAAATTTAAGCTCTATATACTCCGTCTTTGTCCTGCTCAACCTAAAACTCTTCTTTTCTAAAGTGTCTCGCCAAGATTCAAGTTTCACGTTTACACCCTCACGTGTCTCATCAACCAAAACAATATCATCTGCAAATAATAAACCCCAAGGTATTTCTTGTTGGATATGTCCGGTGAGCTCATCTAAGATAAGGGTAAAGAGATAAGGGCGTAAAGCTGACCCTTGATATAAGCCAACAACGATAGGGAATTCCTGTGTTAATCCTCTAGATGTCCTCACTCTGGTCACTGAATTTGTATACATATCTTTGATTACGTCAATGTATGATACATTTACACCTTTCTTTTCTGAGACTCTCCACAAGACCTCTCTTAGAACCCTATCATAAGCCTTCTCCAGATCGATAAATAGCATATGCAAATCTTTTTTTGAGTCTCTTTAAGAGATGTATAGCTTCCCTGGTTGACCTCCCTGGAATGAATCCAAATTGATTCTCTGAGATGCTAGTTTCTCATTTAACTCTTCTCTCTATTACTCGTTCCCATAGTTTCATAGTATGACTCATTATTTTAATTCCCCTGTAATTGACACAATTTTGTATATCTCATTTGTTCTTATACAAAGGTACCAAAATACTTTCTCTCCATTGGTCTGACATCCTCTTTGTCTTCAGTATCTTATTGAAGAAACTTGTAAGCCATAAAATTCCTTCCCTCCCTAAGCATTTCCATACTTCAATGAGTACATCGTCTGGTCCAACCACCTTTTCATTTTTCACCTTCTTCAGAGCATCTATCTCTGATGCTTGAATTTTACGATAAAAAGTTATGTTTCTATACTCCTCCGATTTACTTAACTCTTCCAAGTTCAGTTCATTGTCTTTTCCTTCATTGTATAGTTGATAAAAGTATCTTTTTTATCTCTCCTTAATAGCCACATCATCCGTCAAAACCGTATCTGTTTCATCTTTTATGCATTTAACTTGGCTTAAATCTCTTGTTTTCCTCTCTCTAGCTCGAGCAATTTTATATATATCACGCTCTCCATCATTGATATCTAGTCGTTTGAAAAATTCTTCATAAGTTTGACTTCTTGCTTTACTACTGCATTTTTAGCTTTTTTTTTGGCGACTTTATACTTTGTCAAGTTTTCATCATTCCTACAAGCATTAGAAGAACATGAAATAAAAATAAATAACATAATAGAAATGGATAAAATTTTCCAACACAAAATGAATTTTTTGTGTGACAGATATTACTTCTTTTATAATTAGTTGATATTTTTTTTGCTTCTGTTCATGTTATTGCTCATAAACTGTATCCACTTTTATCTAACATCTCACTGCTTATGCTTTGCCTTATATTAATATGCAATGGTCCTTGGAATTGTCCTTTTTCCTGATCTAATACATAGGCACAATTAAGAGAGCTCTCTCTCCAAGATGAAAATGCTACATATGAAAAGGCTATATCAGGTTGCCAGAAGAAAATTCAAGAAAAAAAGAATGAAGTTAATCAACTTCAAAGTAGACTGGAGGTGAGAACAATGATAGCCGTGATTCATTTTGTTACTTATTTCCTGAATTAGTAGAAGTTAAAGATTCATTGTTTATTAAGTCAATCTTATCTACTTTGTTTATTAAGTCAATGTATTCCTTCTACTTTGTTAGCATCACAGCGAGGAGTTATAGATTTAGGATTTCCTTATTGAAATTTGTTAAGTAAATAACAAGAATCGTGAGACTATATGGAAATAAATACACTTTTGCTTTTGGCATATTTTTACTCTCAAGGAGTTAACATTCATACAAGCCTGTATATACTTGAGGCCAGGGAGATGCTCTCTAGATGACCCAGGAGGCTTCTACCAGTCAAATACCAGTTGGATCTTGTTGGAGAAGCTCAAAACAAAATTAGATTAGAGTAAAGAGGCACTCTTCTTTATATAGGAGAGAGATACAAGGCTAAATAATAAAGCAACAGAAAAACTCCTATAATTCCAACACTCCCCTTCAAGTTGAGCGTGTGATATCTTGCATGCCTAACTTGCACATAATTTTTCCAAACACGTTCTAACTCAACCCCTTGGTGAGAGCATCCGCTAACTGTTGATCTGAAGGGACAAAAGGTGTGCTCACAACTCCTCTTTCTATATTCTCTTTGATGAAGTGACGATCAACCTCCACATGGTTTGTACGGTCATGTTGGAAAGGATTGTGAGCAATGTTAATGGCGGCTTTGCTATCACAGTAAAGCCTCACGGGATCCTTGTTTTCCATGCCAAGATCTTTTAGGAGAGATTTAATCCACAGTCCCTTGCAAATCCCATGAGCCATGGCTCTGAATTCTGCCTCAGCACTAGACCTGACAACCACATGTTTTTTACTCCTCCACGTTACCAAATTACTACCAACTAAAGAACAATAACCAGAGGTGGACCTCCTGTCGTCAACTGAACCGGCCCAATCAACATCAGTATAGACTTCAACGGTCAGCTCTTTGCCCGGGGAGAATAGGATACCCTTTCCAGGAGAGGACTTGAGATACCAAAGGATTCGATGAGCAGCTTCTAAGTGATGGGTTCGTGGTGAGTGCATGAACTGACTAATAACACCAACTGCATATGAAATATCCGGATGAGTATGAGATAGATAGATAAGATGACCTGTCAATCGTTGAAACCCATTGATATCATCTACCACTTCCCCATTATCTCTATCCAATCCGTGGTTAACTTCAATTGGGGTATCAGCAGGTCTACACCCACTCATCCCACATGATTGGAGCAAGTCAAGAATGTACTTTCTCTGAGATATGAATATGCCATGATTTGATCGAGCGATCTCAATTCCCAGGAAGTATGAGATTTTTCAGGTCTTTTACTTCAAATTTTTTTTGCCAGTCTTTGTTTCAGAGTTCGAATCTCTTCAGTGTCATCGCCCGTGATAATGATATCATCCACATAAACAATAAGAGCAGTGAGTCTCCCGTGTTTGTGCCTTACAAATAAAGTATGATTAGCATTGCTTTGGGAATATCCAAATGCAACCATAGCTCTGTGAAATCTCCCAAACCATGCCCGTGGAGACTGTTTTAATCCATATAAGACTTTCTTCAACCTACATACCTTTCCCTCAGATCCGGTTAGGGTAAGACCAGGCGGTAACGACATGTAAACCTCTTCTTCCAAGTCCCCATGAAGAAAGGCATTTTTCACATCTAACTAAGTCAAAGTCCACCCTTTGCAGGCAACACACGAGAGCAAAACTCTTATAGAATTCATCTTCGCCACAAGAGCAAAGGTTTCTTGATAGCCAATCCCCATGGTCTGAGTATAGCCCCTAGCCACCAGGCGAGCCTTGTATCGCTCAACAACACCTTGAGAGTTCTGTTTGATGGAGAACACCCACTTACATCCTACCATAGTCTTGCCAGGTGGCAACGAGACCAAGTCCAATGTGAAATTCTTCTCCAGGGCTACCATCTCCTCAAGCATAGCATCTTGCCACTTCCGGTTAGCGATAACATCCTGCCAAGTTGTGGGAATAGAAATGGAGAAGAGAGAGACAATAAAAAGTTTATGTGAAGGGGATAATGAGTTATAGGACACAAAGTGGGACATTGGATGTTGGGTAGAGATACAGTTACCTTGAGTTCCCAAAGAAGGATCAGGTGTTGGAGCGGGTAGCCTGAGAGATGTCGATGTACCTTGACCCCTTTTTCGCTGAGTATACACCTGTAAATGAGGAGCGGTCACAGGAGTAGGAACATGAGTAGGCAAGGATGTAGGCATAGCAGGAGGAAGTCTCCCCCTGAAGTGAGGACTCGTAGAAGGACTCAGACTCCCAAAACGTGACGTCCATAGTAACGAATATCTTTCGGGAAGCTGGATGGAAGCATTTATATCTTTTCTGGGTAGGCGAATACCCAATAAAGATACACTTGAGGGCACGAGGATCAAGTTTGGACGTGGGGCGAACATGGACAAAACACACACACCCAAAAATACGAGGAAGGAGATGTGTGGGAGAGACAGAAAGAGCCGCAAGAGGGGATTTGTAACCAAGGACACGAGTCGGCAAGCAATTAATAAGATACGTCGTAGTAAGAACAACACCCCCCCAAAAATGCTTCGGGGGGTGCATCTTCAGGAGGAGGCATCGAGCAACCTCTAGAAGGTGGCGATTCTTACGCCCGCCAACCCCATTCTGAGCTGGGGTGTAGACACAAGATGTCTGATGTATAATGCCCTGATCACTAAGATAACGCTCAAAGGAAGAGTCAACATACTCACGACCATTATCACTGCGCAAAACTTTAATGACATCATTGAATTGAGTGGCCACCATCTTATGAAAACGTTGAAATTAAGGAAAGACATCATTCTTGTTTTTTATTAAGTAGACCCACGTAAACGAGAAAAACAATCGTTAAACGTAACAAACCAGTGAAAACCCGAAATAGAGGCAACAGGGCAAGGACCCCAAACATCAATATGAACCACAGCAAAAGGAGAAGAACTAGGAGTGGACACATGATTAAGAGAAGCACGATGATGTTTACCAAGAGCACACACATCACATTTAAAAGTATTCAAAGATACATTTGACATATTCGGAAATAAAATATGCATAGTAGATAGAGAAGGATGGCCCAGGCGGCAGTGCCGGGAGTCCACAGAGATCTGAGCAGCAGAAAGAGCCTTCGGAGGTGAAGCAGAGCTAGAAGGGTCGAACAGGTAGAGGCCATCCCGCAAGCTATCAGAGCCAATCACCGTCCCCGTCTTCAGGTCCTGAAAGACACGGGAGGAGGAAAAAATGTTACAGAGCAATTCATGGAATTAGTAAGGTGACTGATAGAAAACAGGTTGCGGGTAAACTTAGGAACATGAAGCACCGAAGAGAGGGTGAGGGAGGAGCAAGGAATGGACCCTTTCTCGGCAATGGGAGACAAGGAACCATCAACAATGCTCACTTTGTCCTTACCAGACAAAGGGATATAAGATACAAAACCTATAGCAGAGCCAGTCATATGGTCTGTGATGCCAGAATCAATGATCCACTGGGTGGGAGAGCAAGCGGAGGCAGAGTGAGCACCTGGAGTCCCCTGGTGGGCATATGAAGAGCTAGCAGACTCAGATGAGTGGTCAAGCATGAAGCGACGGAAGACTTGAATCTCCTCAGCAGAAAGGGCAGAAGGAACCGCAGGGGCATCAGATCCTTCATAGGAAGCAGGATCATCAACAACATCAGAGAGATGAGCCGAGTGAGACGGAGCAGACCGACCCAGAGTGCGACCAAATCCACGGCCACCACGAGGGGCTGGTCCACCGCGAGGAGGAGGAAAGCCATGAAGCTTGAAGCAAGTGTCCCGAGTATGACGTGCTTTCCCGCAATAATCGCACGTCAAATGGTCCTTGTCCATAGGTGTAGACCTTGTGTCCCGGATAGAGCGACCACCAGGATTGAACCGAGCAGCAAGAGCAGAGCCCTCAGCAACAATATCTGGTAAACGAATCTGTCGGCGATCATATTCTTGTTGAACCAAGCTGTATACCTCAGGTAAGGAAGTCAGAGGAGAACGGCCAAGAATCTGAACACTGATGACATCGACGTCACGGTGGAGACCATGAAGAAACTCGAAGATCCGATTGTGTTCCTCTCGGGCACGGACCAACACTTCATCCTCAGGGGAGACAAGAGTAAGCGCGTCGAAGTGTCATACTCCTGGTAAAGCTGGGTAAACTCCAGGTAATAAGCAGCAGGAGGTCGATCCCCTTCGCGTAAAAGGAAGATCCGTCGCCGCAATTGGAAGATCTGAGCGGCATTCCCACAACATGAGTAGGTAATCTCGGCCCGTTTCCAAATGTCGGCCGCCGTATCCAGAAATAGATAATTGCGGGCAATAGACTCCAACATAGAATTGGTCAGCCAAGACATCACCAAGGAGTTCTCGGATTCCCATTGGGGCCAATCCGGAGAGGTAGCAGTGGGAGCCCTAGTAGTGTCATTGATGTAGCCAAATAGACGGCGGCTCTTGAGGGCCAGAGTAACGGAGCGAGCCCATGGAAGATAATTAGTGCCATCCAACTTAATAGTAGTAATCTGAGGAATCCCGTGATCATGGTGGGCACGAAGAGATCCAGTAGATGGCAGAGGATCATGAGGGGCACTCCCACCGGAGGAGACATCCGGAGTCTCACCACTTCCTGACATAGCAAGCGAGGGAAAAAAACACAAATCCGGGTGTCTAGAGACGAGAAATCTCACTCATAGAAAGAGGAGATGCGTCGGGGGGACACAATATGCAATAAGAGACAGATACATTCCCACAAGAAGGGAGAACGGGCGCTGGAAGAACAATCACGGACTCAAGCTTGCATAGATCCGGCGCCAAGAAAAGGCTCAAACAGCCATGCGAAGAGGACTGTGCCGACGGGGGCTGGAGGAAGGCGACGGGGCTGGAGGAAGGCGACGGGACCGGTGCTGAAGCTGGCCGACTAGGTCTGGCTGACTAGGTCTGGCCGACTAGGTCTAGCTGGCTGGAAGAAGGTGACGAGATGGAGACGCGGAAGACGCTGACGCTGGATGCCCGATGGGGACGCTGGATGCGCTCGACGACGAAGCCGGATCGGGACTTGGAAGACGACGACGGGACGCTGGATGCGCTCGGCTACGGGAGAGACGCGGGATCTGGACGCTGGAGGAGGATGCGCTGTCGGGAGAAACTAGACGCGTACACCGACGCGGAAAGGAGAACGCAATCGGGAGGATTAGGTCACACCATGCTTTGATACCATGTTGGAGAAGCTCAAAACAAAATTAGATTAGAGTAAAGAGACACTCTCCTTTATATAGGAGAGAGATACAAGGCTAAATAATAAAGCAACATAAAAACTCCTATAATAATTCCAACAGATCTATAATCCAGGAGGCTCTTAAAAGCACATGGGATATTCTGAAGCACTAGATAAACAAGCTTCAGAAATCTTATAGAAGATCCGAATAACTTAAACATTCCAAAAAAATTTAGGGTTTGTTATTATCTGCCGCCTATAAGTGATATCATTTAATTTGGTTCACTTAAATCATAATTTTTTTGGATTTTATGTAACTTTATTATTTTGTTTATTGGCTCCATATGATTATAGATATGGTCAATTGTAGTTCGTTTTATTGTTTATTAGATCATCAAAATTGTTAATTATCTTCATTCTTAAACCTAAGTCACCTCCTATCTTTCTCCTCTCTAGCCACTCTTCTCTTCTTTATCCCCCCCTCTCTCTCTATCTATCCGAGATGACCTTTTTTCATTTCTCTCAAGAGAAAACTCTCTTTCTCCTTCTAGTCTTCTCTAAATTGTGAACAGCAATAGAAGGAAGCAAAGGAAAGTTCAAGAATCTCAATGAAGAGGAAGCCATTCAAGGGAAAGTTTCTACAAGATGTGGTAGCTATATGCTCATGAATATTAATAATCTTTAAACCTCTCTTTAGTTAGAAAATCACCCCTTGTGTTAGCTAGTGCCAAAGCTCCGAATTTTGGGTTGGAAAAAAGTGAATTTTTTGACAAGTTATAGTTCACTAAACCTTAAAATCTATTTTTTTTAATCTTAATTGGGTAAGTAAGTTGTAGTCCTCTTTTGAATACAATCTACCCACTTTCATTTACTGTTCTAAGTTGTATTCCTCTTTTGACTAGAATGTTGCCCTTGAGAACTCATTGATTTTCAAGACAAGGATTCTAGTCATTTCCAGTGGATCATAAATCTGTATTGAAGAACTACTTTACGACTTAGAGCATTAACTACCAACCCCCATTGAAATTGAAGAGGCAATGGCATAGTAAGGACGAATGACTGAGATAGTGTCAGGGACTCAGGGGGTTTGAAAATAAATTATAAAGAGCTATGCACAATCTTATTTAGCAGATGGACATCTAAAAGACACAATTCCCTTGGATATAGAAGGATTCAATTACATATTTCGTGAGGATGATGTTGAGGGTGACTAGGAGAACAATGAGGATTATCAAACCGTGGTATGCATAAAAAATGGGAGATGGTTCATGCTGAAAGCTTGATGGATTTGAAGTAGGAGGCAAGGTTGTTTGTGCTATGGCCTCATGAGGATTTCAACTGTGTGCACCTTTTCGAATCAGATAATACTTCATTT
This sequence comes from Dactylorhiza incarnata, assembly GCA_033032865.1. Classification (NCBI taxonomy): domain Eukaryota; kingdom Viridiplantae; phylum Streptophyta; class Magnoliopsida; order Asparagales; family Orchidaceae; genus Dactylorhiza; species Dactylorhiza incarnata. Next base: position 717,305 of record JAWHQI010000282.1, on the reverse strand, counting down.
TTTTCCTTTTATCTGGTATGTTTGCACCTATCTATGAAACACATTGATATATACCTTGCAATCTGCGAACTATGAATAATTATCCATGATAGCCATCCTATGCCATTTATTCATACATGAATTATCTCCTACTCCCAACACCCTTTAATTCCATCTCATATATTGTAAAATTTGTGATCGACACCTCAACAGTACCCTATTCAACAGCTTCTCTTTATAGTTTTCAGTTATAGTAGCAGTTGAGATAAGCAGCAGAATCACTTAATAGAGCAAAGTTTCTCATTAGCTAAGATGGTTGGTGTTTAGTTTTCATGAAGTATATTTTAACATGCATCAAATAGTTCATTGCCTCTCACAGGCACTTGTAACACATAAGAGTGGAAGGAAACCATGCCATTATCTTTTCATTAGGGCCATGAACATGAAAACAACTTAGTTCACATAAAATATGACAGTTTACCGATAAGTTTGATCATTTACTTAAAGAATTTTTCAATTATTTGGAAACATTGCTATCAAAATAAAGATCACGTCTATAGCTAATGCTAGATCTATAAAATTGAGTAATGTTAAACAGTCAGAGTGATCATTACTACTTAATGATAAGTCTTTGAACTATAATTAGAGTGGCTATGAATATGGGTCAGATGTTGATGGGTGAAAACAAATAGTCAAGTTGTGTGTTAATATGAAGAAATTTAAGAGATATGTGTGATAAGAGTTGGTATGTTAGAGTGAGAACTGACTGTTAGATGGATAATATGAAGTATTGATTGAAGATAAAGTTGTGAAAAATGACAAGATGATTTTGGCATGAGCTATTGGATGGGAGATGCATCAATAATATAACTTTGATGGAATAATGTTGACATTTAGGAAGAAAAGCTGATAGAGTTTGCAGTGAATTATCTCCAATTTTGTTAGTCTACGAAGCACGAATACTTAAAAATGCTTCGCGTATCGGCTCGAACGCGTATCGGATACGGGAAACGCGCGCTTTTCCGAAACGTAGGAAACACAATATTTAAATTAAATAATAAAGTTTAATTGGGAAATGCGTATCCCGCTTGCGGATACGCGTTTCCCGCTTTTCTCGTTCACGTGTCACGCGCAGCGTTCTCGACTCAGGACTCACGCCTGATATAATTTGAGTTTTAGGGTTCACGACTCACGCGCACGACCCCCACATCTCTCCTCGCTCTGTGTCGTTCTCCCCTGACCCCCGCAGCCGAATCTCTGTGTCGAAAGCCCGTTGCACCTCTCCTTGCTTTACTTCGTTCTCCCCCGAAGCATTTCTAGGTCGTTCTCCCCCGAAGCATTTCTAGGTCGTTCTCCCCCGCAGCCAAAGCTCTGCGTCGAAAGCCCTTCAGCAGGTGAGTGCGGCTCCTAAACCCCTTTCTCTGCTCTTCCTCTGCAAGAGCTATCATCTCTGGCACTATTTTGACCTACATTTCGCAGCGGTCTCACGAAGCAAGACTCCACCTTTCGCGGCTATCCCAGGCACCTCGGATGCTTTTCCCTTAATTATAACTTCTCTTCGTTCGTGCATCTACCCGCATCTTCCTGTAGCCAAGTTATATTTATATTTTCTTGCTATATCTACGGTGAGACACCTATGGATGCTATCTTTTAATTTTCTTGCTATATTACTCCATTATATCAAACAACCTAACTTCTCAAAACAAACAAACTGATTATTACATGTATTAGTAGAATAACAGTTGATGATTTCTTCGTTTCCTGCATGGAAATATAAATCTATGTTGAAAAATACTCAAAACAAACAAACAAACTCAGTTGAGGATTGTCTCTTAATATTAACACAGTTAATGATGTTAATATTAGCGTTAATTAATACTTATATTAAAATAATTAAAAAAAATTAAAAACATTTCCCGTATTCTTATTTTTTTTTAAAATTCCTGTATCCCGTATCCGTTTCGTATCTTATCCTGTATTCCGTTTCCGTCCCCGTGCTATATAGCTCTGCCTTCCTTCATTCCATGTCCTTTTTGCATTGATCTTCTCTTCAGTGCTCCTTATGTCTTCTTTCCTGCTTCCATGTTGGGAACTATGCATCCTGATATGCTTCAACTTCACTTTGAAATGTACTACATTCCTTGTTGAAGAAGAAAAAATTAAACGAAACTAACAGCTATGTAGCACGGGGACGGAAACGGGATACGTTACAAAACGGATACGGGAAACGAGAATTAAAAAAAAAAAGAATACGGGAAACGTTTTTAATTTTTTTAATTATTTTAATATAAGTATTAATTAATGTTAATATTAACATCATTAACTGTGCTAATATTAAGAGACAATCCTCAACTGAGTTTGTTTGCTTTTTTTAGTATTTTTCAACATAGATTTATATTTCCATGCAGGAAACGAAGAAATCCTCCACTACTATTCTACTAATACATGTAATAATCAGTTTGTTTATTTTGAGTAGTGATGCGCAAATCTAGCATACCGCTATAGGCGGTAGCAAGATTGCGGCACGAAACGGCAGTGTACCGATCGTTCAAGTAATATAAAATGTGGGAGTGAATCCCCAAATATCGATCTCGAAGGAACACAGTAAGGCGGAGTTTACTTTTAAGGAAGGACTTGAGATTGAAGTCCTTTAGGTCGGATGAAACGTGTAGGGGGGTTTTGGTTTATGGAAAATAAAAGAAAAGGAGCTAAACTACTCCTATGCAGGCCTTGGGCGCACTGCTTCGCTAGGCGGGATGGAAACTACGTAGGCCTTGAACGCACTACTTCGCAAGGGCGGATGGACGAGTAGGCAAGCGGATGAAGTGAGTGTAACTGCGGAAAGGTTTGAGGGCCGTTAGCACCTCTTGGCTAGGCGGATGGATTACACGGGCCGCTATGTCACGCTTCACTAGGCGGATGGACGAGTAGGCTTGCGGATGAGGTGGATCGTACTGGCGGAATTGAGGGTCGTAAGCACCTCGTCACCAAGCACGCCACTAGCAATTGCTAGTGCGGCACATGAACGTGATGGCAGAATGGATGGTGGATGGAATGGGGCGCTCCTCACTAAAATAGACCACAGATATATTTCACATAGACATAAAATATACTAAATGACATAGCAAGATTTAGCATACATTATCCATACACACAAATAATAGAAGAAAAACAGTACTACAATATGAAGGGGGTGAGATTACAACCAAAGGGTGGAGACTCATCAGAGGTTCACGGCCGGAATCTAGGGTTGTCAATCCTTGTCCGAGCTCGGGCTCCAACTGCCGTCCGGGGTATGGAAAGGAGTTGTCAGTTCCTTCTAGTTGACCCGTCTTCTCCGTCAATCATCTTCGATTCCGACCTCGCCGGAGAACTTCATGTATGCAGCAATGAATCCCTCAAAATCGAGCTTTGGAGGTGCACGAACAATGAAGGAGGCCACGAGGATGCTCCGTCTAGAGATTTGCAAGAGAATGGCGGCCGGAGCTCCTCCCGAAGGTGGGCGGCGATGGAGCGGCGAAAATGGCGCTGAACTAGAGCTCTGGGGCGCAGGAAAATTGATTGATCCGATTAGGGCAGAAATCTGCGCTTTTATAGAAAACAATCAGAAATTTGGTCACGCACGGTCGAACGCACGACCGTGCGTGAACCGTGCGATATTAATTAAGAAGAGAAGCCCCAGGAAGACGACCAAAACGCCCGTGCGTTTTACTCACGCACGGTCAAACGCCGACCGTGCGTAAAAACGCACGGGTAAATTCAGAAGGCTCGAAATCCGGCAAACAAAAGGAGGTCGTGCGTTTTGTTCGCGCACGGTTGAGTCCAACCGTGCATGAAGAAAACGCACGAGCGGGGCAGATCACCATATTGACCAGTCGATCATAGCGCACGACCGCAGCCGACCGTGCATCAAGTAAACGCACGACCGTGCGATTCATACAGGATGAATTCTGGGCAATATGGACGATCTGCCCACCTGCACAACAAATCCAAACGCTGGGAACACACCTCCAGCACAAGTATAAAAGCATAAAAAGAATGGAGAGCACATTGTGCTTGCCCCCAACAACAAAGCGTGCAATTGCACACCAAAAACATGCTTAAATGTGCACTTCATGTGAGAACTGTGACCAAGTGAAATATAAGCAATTAAGGACTAAAAATGAAGCGCATATGCATGAAAATAAGCCTAGATGAGTCCAAATATGTGTATATAAATGAGACTCATCACACCCCCAGACTTAAACGCTTGCTCGTCCCGAGCAAATCATCCCTTAAGCGGACAAGAAAAAGACAAGCTGACATAGAAATTGTAATGACAGAGTACCATGCGAAGTCGCAGGCTCACACTCATAAAAATTCAGTAGAAGAAATATCTAATTATACATACTAGTCTATAATTTTCTAGGGGCGTATTTATATATTACATTTACTCAAAATTGAATCACGGTGAATCATCTGGTCATGCCTAGGAAGAAAGTAGACTGAACGCTAAGGTGAGCATTGCCAAAGATCGGGGCTCGGAACAACCTCCATTGAAATCCATCAATGTCGTTGACCATAAGCTTGCCCGTTCGCAGTCTCTCCACGGCACTAGTTTGACTCAAACGCATGAATCAGTAGGACTTTAGGTTAGAGATGGGGCTTGGGTTTAGGTGAGGTATACAATGATAAACAAGAGGGCTAAAGCACAAAACCCAAATGAGCTAACACAACAAAATTATCCTCAAGCACCACACAAATACACAGGTACACCACACCCCCAGACTTGGACTTGAAAACATGGGCGTGTGCACCGCCTACTCCCAAACAAAAATATAAACATAAATATTTTCAATTAAGCTCTTCTTCTTTTTCTTTTCACTTCTTTTCTTTTTTTTTCTTAATTTTTTTTCTTTTCAAAACATCTTCAGCAAATTGAGCAATGAAGCGCATCCACAATTTCACAAAAATATCACAGCATCAACATCCCAAACATGAAAATAAAGTAGAAACTTGAGCTCAAATTCAGGTGTGCGATTAAGATTGGCTTTAAGGCTTTGGTGAGATAAAAGTGGGGCTGAATCAAAGAACGGGTAGGCACAACTGGGCTAGCAAGGATAGAGCGATAGGAATGGGCACAAAGGCTCAACCGGGCCAAAACTGATGACCTACATCACATTCGCGCGATTGACTAACCGTATACCCATGCTTCAAGAATCGCTTGGGGCAAGTTCTTAACAACCGAGAAAGATTATCCTTCCTCCCGACTTGAGCAATACGAGGCTAACGAACGTCTACACACATTCCTATGCTACCGTTTGATTCATACCGGATTCACAAATTTTTGAGTATAGTAAACAATATCTACGTTAATAGAAAAGTATAAACTAAAAGCTTAAAAAGAAATTGACTCTACACAAATTTCTATGCGAGACATGAGCACTCGACTAGGAGCATTACTGGAGTCAACACTTTACTCCACTACATAATTTAAAAGCCAGCACAATCATTTTCCCAAACACACAAAGGGAATGAGTTATACTCGATACGCGCCTACAACTAAGTACACGCTCAAGTGGGTGTCGTGGTGTGCGGTAAAGATGAACAATACTAAATAAATGAGATAAAATTACTTCTAGTATGCAATGCAACGTGTGCGTGCACAGTGGGTAACAAAAAACAGCTCTCCCCCAGACTTAATCTAAACAATCCAAAACAAGATATAACCATGAAATTCAAAATGAAGTCTAGGAAAAGAGAGTACCCAATGCTCAGTAGTGAGCATACCAGAAGATTGGCATGTAAACCAAAAAAAAGCTGCAGCATCCGCCATCCAGAAGAAGGACCTGCAGGGGTGAGCTCCGCAAAAACAAAAGAAAATATACAAAAACAAAATACAATACAGCTAACTAAATGGACGAGATGAAAAGAAATTGCAGAAAAGAAAGATAACTACTGGGGTTATTGTCATCCCAGCATGACTTATTCAAATTTAAAATAGTTCTAGCTAATGGGAGTATGAAAAAGGAAATGCACAGGTAACTGTTCTAATATGCGTGTCGGTAGCGGGTACCGATACGACGATAGAACAGTTACGCCTCTACCCGAATATAAATAATACCTGCTCGTCATGGGTAGAGGGAATAAAAAGTAAGAAGAGGAGGAGTACTCCTCACAAATCTCACCAAAAACATCCTTGCCCAGCAAGGTGTCGTCTTCAGGGAGGCGGCAGGGGGAGAAGACAATGAATGAGGCTTCCTCTATGGAGGAGGGATCAACCTCCTCACAAGAGAGGATACACTCATCATTGACTTGAGCAAAATGCTCCATGTCCTCCCGAAGTACTTGTAAAGACTCAACCCGCACAGGCTCAGATGAAGAAGGGGGTCAGGAAATAAAAGGGAAGAATGACTTAAATAATCAATAATCGGGGGAGTGGTCCCGGTCTCACTCCCAGCAGGATCCAAGCTTAGATCACTGTCGGTATCATATGAGTCGTAGCGAGGGGAGTCCGAAAGCTCGAGGTCCTCAGTGTTGAGTTGGATCTCCTCATCCAATAAGGAAGTGCAAACTTCCTCATCAGAAAGGGGTTCCTCCCCATCCCACCTCGGTGCGTCATCGTGTTCCAAGGAGTCACACTCCCTATCAGAGAGAATAACTTTCTCATCCCACTTTGGCGCAGCCTCAGGCTTCGAATCAACTTCCTGCCTAACATCATCAACCAACTCACCAAAGATAGGTGTAGAGAGTTCTTGCAAAGAAAGCGGAGGTACAGAGGTAATAACATCATCAGAGAAAATGTGCACAGGTTCCTCCGGGGGTGAATCCAAAAGGAGTGACAAATGCACCGGGAGAGAAGTCTCCACCATGTCGTCACACCGATCAGCAGAAAGTCTGATGGGGATATCCGCACTAGTCTCCCATAGACAAGGTGGTACTGCGAATATATCATCAGAATCAGAATGAGCACCCAAATGAGAGGTGGATGGAATGATACGAACATCAGTTTCATCATCCTCCATCTAGCGCTGAAATTCTGCGCAATCTTTCAGCACATGCTCAGTGCTATGACAACACAAACACCGTTTTCCATTATTCCTCGGTCCAGACGGGGCCGGAGAGGAATATGAAAACAGTAAATGGGGTGAAGAAGAGTGATCATAAGACTTAGGTATGGTGTATGAAGTACCGTAAGAGAACGGTGCTCCATATACTGGGCCTCGAGAATTACGCTCACCATCTCCAATAGGGCATTTATCACTAGAATGATTATGATTTCCACACCATCTACAACAGATATTGAAAGCCGAATACATGGTGTAGCGGGGGATAATTCACCGACAGAAAAAAAAATTTCTTTGCAAAAATTAACTACACGCAAGAAATAATAAAAAAAATGAATGTCTGCTTTAGATAAATCACAAAATAGAAAAGGAATAAAGAAATTTAAAACTACAAATTCTAAGAACTAAAACAAAGAAGAAAATGGTATAAACAAATGGAAAAGGGCTTCTATCTCTCGACTTCCTCTCCAGAAACTCACACGACTGTGTTCCCCGGCAACTGCGCCAAAAATTTGATGCACAAATCTGGCACACCGCTATAGGCGGTAGCAAGACTGCGGCACGAAACGGCAGTGTACCGATCGTTCAAGTAATATAAAATGTGGGAGTGAATCCCCAAGTATCGATCTCGAAGGAACACAGTAAGGTGGAGTTTACTTTTAAGGAAGGACTTGAGATTGAAGTCCTTTAGGTCGGATGAAACGTGTAGGGGGGTTTTGGTTTATGGAAAATAAAAGAAACGGAACTAAACTACTCCTATGCAGGCCTTGAGCGCACTGCTTCACTAGGCGGGATGGAAACTACGTAGGCCTTGAACGCACTACTTCGCAAGGGCGGATGGACGAGTAGGCAAGCGGATGAAGTGAGTGTAACTGCGGAAAGGTTTGAGGGCCGTTAGCACCTCTTGGCTAGGCGGATGGATTACACGAGCCGCTATGCCACACTTCAGTAGGCGGATGGACGAGTAGGCTTGCGGATGAGGTGGATCGCACTGGCGGAATTGAGGGTCGTAAGCACCTCGTCACCAAGCACGCCACTAGCAATTGCTAGTGCGGCACATGAACGTGATGGCGGAATGGATGGTGGATGGAATGGGGCGCTCCTCACTAAAATAGACCACAGAGATATTTCACATAGACATAAAATATACTAAATGGCATAGCAAGATTTAGCATACATTATCCATACACACAAATAATAGAAGAAAACAGTACTACAATATGAAGGGGGTGCGATTACAACCAAAGGGGCGGAGACTCATCGGAGGTTCACGGCCGGAATCTAGGGTTGTCAATCCTTGTCCGAGCTCGGGCTCCAACTGCCGTCCGGGGTATGGAAAGGAGTTGTCAGTTCCTTCTCGTTGACCCGTCTTCTTCGTCAATCATCTTCGATTCCGACCTCGCCGGAGAACTTCATGTACGCAGCAATGAATCCCTCGAAATCGAGCTTTGGAGGTGCACGAACATTGGAGGAGGCCACGAGGATGCTCCGGCTAGAGATTTGCAAGAGAATGGCGGCCTGAGCTCCTCCCGAAGTTGGGCGGCGATGGAGCGGCGAAAATGGTGGGGAACTAGAGCTCTTGGGCGCAGGAAAATTGATTGATCCGATCAGGGAAGAAATCTACGCTTTTATAGAAAACAATCAGAAATTTGGTCACGCACGGTCGAACGCACGACCGTGCGTGAACCGTGTGATATTAATTAAGAAGAGAAGCCCCAGGAAGACGACCAGAACGCCCGTGCGTTTTACTCACGCATGGTCGAACGCCGACCGTGCGTAAAAACGCACGGGTAAATTTAGAAGGCTCGAAATCCGGCAAACAAAAGGAGGTCGTGTGTTTTGTTCGCGCACGGTTGAGGCCAACCGTGCGTGAAGAAAATGCACGAGCGGGGCAGATCACCATATTGACCAGCCGATCACAGCGCACGACCGCAACCGACCGTGCGTCAAGTAAACGCACGACCGTGCGATTCATACATGATGAATTCTGGGCAATATGGACGATCTGCCCACCTACACAACAAATCCAAACGCTGAGAACACATCTCCAGCACAAGTATAAAAGCATAAAAAGAATGGGGAGCACATTGTGCTTGCCCCCAACAACAAAGCGTGCAATTGCACACCAAAAACAGGCTTAAATGTGCACTTCATGTGAGAACTGTGACCAAGTGAAATATAAGCAATTAAGGACTAAAAGTGAAGTGCATATGCATGAAAATAAGCCCAGATGAGTCCAAATATGTGTATATAAATGAGACTCATCACACCCCCAGACTTAAACGTTTGCTCGTCCCGAGCAAATCATCCCTTAAGCGGACAAGAAAAAGACAAGCTGACGTAGAAATTGTAGTGGCAGAGTACCATGCGAAGTCGCAGGCTCACACTCATAAAAATTTAGTAGAAGAAATATCTAATTATACATACTAGTCTATAATTTTCTAGGGGCGTATTTATATATTACATTTACTCAAAAATTGAATCACGGTGAATCATCCGGTCATGCATAGGAAGAAAGTAGACTAAACGCTAAGGTGAGCATTGCCAAAGATCGGGGCTCGGAACAACCTCCATTGAAATCCATCAATGTCGTTGACCATAAGCTTGCCCGTTCGCAGTCTCTTCACGGCACTAGTTTGACTCAAACTCGTGAATCAGTAGGACTTTAGGTTAGAAATGGGGTTTGGGTTTAGGTGAGGTATACAATGATAAACAAGAGGGCTAAAACACAAAACCCAAATGAGCTATCACAACAAAATTATCCTCAAGCGCCACACAAATACACAGGTACACCACACCCCCAGACTTGGACTTGAAAACATGGGTGTGTGCACCGCCTACTCCCAAACAAAAATATAAACATAAATATTTTCAATTAAGCTCTTCTTCTTTTTCTTTTCACTTCTTTTTTTTTTCTTAATTTATTTTTTTCTTTTCAAAACATCTTTAGCAAATTGAGCAATGAAGCGTATCCACAATTTCCCAAAAATATCACAACATCAACATCCCAAACATGAAAATAAAGTAGAAACTTGAGCCGGTGCACCGTAGCTTCGTAGAGGCAGAGCACCGTAGCTCATCCTTGAGCATAGGGGAGGCGGTTCCCATTAGCTTCAGTGCTAGGAATGACATTGTTTAGCGCAGTTCTCCCCTGACCCTATCAGTCCAGGTTTTTAGTATTTACTGTTGGACGGTCCAGCATGAACCAAAAAAGGCATGTCAAGATTAGTCTCACACAACCTACCCAGACGGTCCACTCTTTTTTATAATAAGCCCTGCATCTCCTATCTTTGACCCGGGTTTTGGAATGGAAAATGCGTGCGATGGTTTAATATGGTATCAGAGCCAGGTTCACGCTGAGGGGGCGTGTTGGACGGTCCAACATGAACCAAAAAAGGCATGCCAAGATTAGTCCCACGCCTCCTACCCAGACGGTACGCTCATGCTTATAATAGGCCCCGCCTCTCCTATCTTTGATCCAGGTTTTAGAATGAAGAATGGGTGCGGTGGTTTAACATTTACATTTTGTTTTTTTTGTTTGATTTAAAACCAGAGAGGCTTTGTTTTACATATTTAGTCTACTCTTTGTAACCATTTGGGTACAAGAGATATTTTCTACTTCAGAGGAATGTCTCTGTCCATGTTCTTACATTATTTATTTCTCTTTTATAACACTTGTTGGCATTCTTGACTTAACCTACAACAAAAAGGTCTAATTGGAGAAAATGACTCATTTCCTAAGCTTGGTTTTGCTTGGTGCTTCTGTTAGAGGGTCTTTTACAGCGAAGCTTAAGTAATCACGGATAACAACATTGTTGATGATAAACTACATTATTGGCTGAAAGTGTTACATCAATTGTTACAATATCAATATAGCATTTATGCCACATCAGTGTGCGATAAGAAGGAAATCCCTGAGCCAAATAGTCCTTCTGTTTGAGCCCCTTTATTGTTTGCTAAGATGATGTGTGATGCATGTTAAGTATTTTGTTGAATTGTTGGTAACATGTCTATCCTTGTTTTATAAATATTTTATATTGGATGCAAGCTGTGATTGCTTTACACAATGCTTGTTTGTAGGAGCTGGATGTCATCGAAAAGGATTTGAATGATAACTTGGAAAAAATTGAAGCTGAAATGAAGCTTAGTCAATCCACAGTAATTAGTGGTCGCTCCAACGACGAAGAACAAGTTGATTTTGTGGGCGAATCTTCCATTGGCATTAAGTCAAAAGATTTACAAGAAAAGAAAGCAGAATTAGTTTGTTCCTTTCTTCTATTTTTTCCTGCATATATTTTTCTCCAAGGTACTATGAAGTTAAATAGATAACAGGATTAATTGAGAGTCTCCATTGTTCTTGTTTTCTGCTTAGAATTCGTTGAAAGAGATGGTTCAGCGGTTAGAGGAAGAATCGTCTCTCATTGGACAAGAGGCTATGAAGAAACCTTCTCCAGGTGCGATATTGTACTTTATTTTCATCTTTTCAAGTGTGAATATTTCATTAGCTGGTCAGTAAGCCCTAAATTTAGCTTTATCTACTCTTAGCACTCACTCTTAATAGTGGTAGTAAGATCAATGAACGTGGCAGTAAATAAATTGAGAAATTTATGGGAGCTTTGAATATTGATGCAAACAATATGATAAATTTTTAATAAAAGACTACTCTAAAGTCTAAATAGTATTTTGGGTATTGTGGCTTCAAGAGGATGGTAATATTATTGCTAGAAACAAGTTGAGGTACCCATGAATTCGCTATATGAACTGAAAACTTGGTTAATAAATGCTTCTATATGATGAAATCTTATTTCAGTCCTACTGTTCAAAGCATATTAACAAATATCTCAGTAAAATGCGTAAACTGTAATTTAAGAGCTCCCATGCACTAGGAGTTTGTTTGGTAATGCTTTCTACTATCCACTTATCATATTTTGCGAAAAAGTATGAAAGCAAAGCAGCAGCTTTATTAGAACAATGTTCTAGATGACTCCTCAAAGTGCTCTTATGTATTTTAGCTCATCTATTTAAGAAGTAAATTAATTAATTAATATATGGTGAGAAAAAATGTATTAAATTAAATTATTAGATTACCACAGAGTCTTAGATAAGCAATAAATAGAATATTGTTATCATAAATGAATATTTTTCCACTCCTCAATTTAGAGCATCGATATCATTGAAGTCAAAGTTGCTCTTGTAATGATTTTATTTTCTCATTCGGCTCTAACAAAGCGATAGTTAATCTCGATATGCTCATGAAACACTCAGTTTTTGTAATGTGAATGATTGCTTGATTGCCAACAGAACAACAGAACAGATGAACACAATAGATATACACATCAACTTATCTCAGAACTACTAAAAGAAACATTGGAAGTATGTCGATTTCCAAATTTTTGTTATGGTCCCCACACAACCAAATATCTATTATCAGTTACTGCTCCTATTCATTTAGTATCATTATTTAACGTCGTCGTGTGTCTATGTTAGACGTCAATGTCATGAGTCAGTTTATTATATAAGTTTATGTTATGTGTTTTATTATTTTATAATAAGTTCAAGTGTCGGACTTATTACGCCTATGTAATCTATTTAAAGACATTAGGGTCATGAATGAAGCATCCAAGAATTAAGTTTTTTCCCCTTGTCTTTGTCATGAGATTGTGGTAGCTTTCTCTCTCTCTCTTTTTCTCAACCCTCACTTATACAACCGCAGTTCCACCTCCATAGTATCATCTTCCTCTGTCATCTCCACCTTCGGCCACCTCTATGATGATGTTACCGATATGCTATGGTTTGCCCATAAAACTTGATATCAAATCCTTTCGGTCTGTCTTCGTCCTTCTGCAACCCATTCAGTAAGATTTCTGTCTTGGACAACTTGTGGAATCGAAGCCTAGAGCTACTCCCGTGGTCATCAAAGCCACAAGTTTTTCTGCTTCAATTGTCGACACAGAAACAAGATCCAGTCTTCTCTAACGTCCCTTCGACGTTGTTCCACAACACCACTGACCGACTCCAGCTCTTCATCCATCGACGAGTCGTAGACCCTTCCGACCATTGCTTCTTGTTTAGAAGCCATGAATATGTTGGATGCAGTTGTCGATACTCCTTGCTGAATCCCCTTGCACATCATGCCATCGTCTTCATCTAGAGCCCCCGCCCTCTCCTGGTGATGCAATCCTTTGTGCACCTACTGTGCCTTCATCATCATCGTCGACCTACGCTACTCGCAGAACACTCAGACTGCCGACCTATTGTATTAGCCACGAGTTTCTATTATCAAGCACACCTTACTTTCATCGAGCCTTTCGCTCCTTGAGCCTTAAGCACCCATCCACACGAACCCATCACCGTGATGAGGCAAGTTGCACGGCCCTACATTCAGTTACTCATTACTCGATTAATCAATTAATTTTGCATGAAGTCGAGCTTCGACGAGCAAAATATCATTCGTTCGATGCTACTGATGTTATTGGAGATGTACGCTTCACACCAAGTCGCAATTTCATGACTCACTACCAACATCCACAGACTCACAATGTTTGGACAATTCGGGGCCCCGATCCCAACAGAGCAGCTACCAATCCAGTCGAAGCACGAACCCCCCCCCCCCCCCCCCCCCCCCCCCCACACTAATCTCCACAGTTGTCATCACCATCATCGCCTTCTATTGTTCCCTCCCTGCAGTTCACATAGCAGACACCTTTGCTATAGAGCCCGATGGTTAATCCACAACATTTTGTGTAGTCGTCGATCCCTACGGTTCTCCTCCAGCCAACACACGCAGCTACCCGTCATCCGACAGTCAGAAACTTCTTTTCCAACCGGCCCCACGTCAGACCTTCTTAACCAGTATCGTACAAAGGACCCCGCCACTACTTCAATCACTTGACGATCACGCGCAATCTCTTCTTCGATCACATTGTCACGCAAGCTACTCATGTCCGACAACATCACCTTCATTCGTGACATTTATGAGCACAAGTCGTTCGATACAACCTCCGCTATAGCAATGCGCTACAAGGATCCGTTCTAGCGGGAAATTAAGTAGACGGAGGATCAAATTGTCCGAGCCTCTTTCGAGCTTAAGGGCTAGCTATATGCCTATATTTGGACTTGTGGAATATTATGGTCTAACACGACCAGTTATCCATTGTCAATTATTGTGCATTCTTATTTAGGGTCGTTATTAGCGTTGTCCTTTGTCTTTGTTAGGCGTCAATGTCTTGAGTCAGTTTATTATATGAATTTATGTTATGCATTTTATTATTTTATAATAAGTCCAAGTGTCGGAATTTATTACTCCAATGCCATTATGTAATATTATTTAAAGACCACTAGAATTATGAATGGAGCATCCAAGAATTAAGTCTATTTCTCTTGTTTTTTTAATGAGATTATGATAGCTCTCTCCCGAGCACACCGCAGCTGCAATCCGGCTCCATAGTATCCTCCTACTTCTCCACCTACCCCCACCTCTCCGACAACGTTATTGACATGCTACGGATTTGCCCATAACAATTTTATTCAATCCGATCTATTGATCGACTACCACTACAACTACTCCCAAATCTTCCTCCACATACTTTACTAAACACATTTCACCATATTGTTATGCATCTAAGGAAGACCTCTTGCCCCAGTCTTGAGCAAGTCTAATGGAGAAGATGTTCTGCAAGAGATGAATTGTCTCTAACAGTGAGTCTACTGTTGATTACTTTATCACCTGGTGCCTTATCACATCCAACTCCTTTGACAATCTACTTAGAGATTTTAGGACATTCTGATATGATTACGACCTCCTGGACACGTGTCTCCCTCTGCTTATGTAGCCCTAAGGGGCATTATCGTAATTTGTATGTTCCACTCCCCTATATAAAGGAGTGGTAGTGTCTCTTATTTTTCATCTTGGAGATATTGTGAGTGTTAGACTCTCCTAGGTGAGAGAGACTCTTAGGGGGAACCAACCGTCAAGAGTTCGTGTCGATCTTGTCTCGACATTTGTATCTCTATTTTGTGTTCAATTTTACAATTTCAGTTATTGACAGTGCGTAACTATCAATTGGTCAGACCTGTCGCTCACTTAGGGTTTCCTCCTGCACCCTAAGATCCTCCAATGTTTCGATTAAGAAGATTCCTCCTCCTGGTCCTCTTCTCGTTTCCGCCAATCCGACGCCGATCCACCTGCACCTTCAGCTGCTAGTCCTCCGCTCCAGCACAACCCACCGATCCACCGTTGCTCCTCCTGTGTTTCCGCTTGACGCCGCTCGATCCCAATCGACTGCAGTCATCGCACAGGACCCAGCGCGTCAACTGTGTGCGTCGGCTTTCGTCGACGCCAGCCCTTCCACAGTGCTGCGACCCCCTGCACCTTCCACTTCCAGCGCGTCGTCTTCCGCTCGCGTGCCTTCTCGTGTCAAGTCGGCATCCAACGCCTTTTCCCGACTTCTTCCCCCAGTCGCGCCGCCTCCCTGCCGTGTTCGACACCCCAACGACTTTTGGCCTCCCATGGGATCTTTCTTTGCAGCTGTTCGCCGACACATAGTCCACAACAGTTTTGGCGCTTCTCACTGCTGCGCCGGCCGCCGTTCCACCCCCGTTCAGCCCCGCAGCATGTGTCTCCCTCCCGCACCCTCGTTCCATGCCCCAGACCCATTCAATGGCCCTCCACGCCGACTAGGACGCCTCCTCCACTACCTCTGCTTACACCGTCGCTTGGATCAACTCGAAGCACTACTTGAGGATCTCACTCTCCTCCTTCGAGAGCTCGCGGCCACGTCGGTAAACCGCCCACCATCCCCTCTGCCACCACCATCGCAACCCCCTCGGTCCGTCCCAGACTATATGGGGTTTCTCCACCCCGCTACGGACATCCACCTGACCCATCTTTGTCGGATCGAGGTCCATGTGTTCGACGACACTGACCCCCTCAGTTGGATCGCCTGAACAGTTCTTCAACTTTCATTCCACCCTTGCCAACCAGAAGGTTTCCCTGACCACTATCTATATGGAGGGTTCGATGCTCCATTGGATGTGTTGGACGCGCCAACATGTTCCTGACCTTTTCTGGTCCACGCTGAAGGAGGACTACTCCGCCAATATGACGGCCGTCAGGAGGGCAATGCCTACGAGTGCTTCAGCTCCGTGCTCTAATCCGACATCGTGGCCACCTACATTGACGAGTGCGTCGAGGTCACCACACATGTACCCGACCTATCCCCCGACCATTACCTGGGGTACTTCCTTGGGGGTCTACAACCCCACCTTCGGGGGCGCCTCCATGTTCGCAATTCCATGACACCTTTCCACGCTGTGGAGCAAGCTCGTTGCCTCGATGAGGAACTCTACACAGCCCATCCGCGACTCCTCGTCATGCCACCCCATCAGCCACTGTCACTACCTCGTTGCCTCCGTTGCCGCTGAAATATCCTCTGCCTCTTCACCGCTTGGATCACCTGCCCCCGCCTGGGCCCCCACTGCTAGGCCCGCCTCTGTCGCCACCAGTTCCTCCAGCCCCACCTCCACCAACGACCCCACCGCTTATCTCACAAGCAGCACCTCGTGCTTCACCGCAAGGGTCTTTGCTTTTGCTGCCAGTAGCCGTACTCTCCCACCCACGGCGCGCTTTCAAAGACTTGTGCGTGCTGGTTAGATTTGAAGATGACGGTCCTAATTTTGGAGACTTGGACCCTCTGACGTTCGCGGATGACCCCTATGGACCTCGACCTTGAGGACAAGGTCGTTTTTTTGTATGTCCCACTCCCCTTTATAAGGGAGTCTCTTATTTTCCATCTTGGAGATATTGTGAGTGTTAGGCTCTCCTAGGTGAGAGAGACTCTTAAGGGAAACCCTCAAGAGTTCGGGTCGAGCTTGTCTCGACATTTGTATCCATGTTTTGTGTTCAATCTTACAATTTCAGTTCTTGATAGTTTGCAACTATCACATTGAGTTGTTCCTTTGGAGCTTTATCTTTTGTCCATCAACTGGGATTTGAAATATGGTGTTTAACCTATCATAAAACTTACTAAATTTTGTGTGATTTTGAGACACTTCTTATCTTCCTTCAAAACATGACCTGAGAAACTGAATATACTTAAGAGAGATTATTTTTTATAAAATAGAGATTGTGGAAAATTTTATAATTCTTGCATGTTGCGATAATAACAAATATAAGATCCCGCACCTCTCCACAACTTTGAGAAGTTGGCTCTAGATTTGCTTGTCATCTCTCTTCCACTGAATCAAGTTTGTAAAGTGTGCCTCCATTGTGTCCATACATACATGTATTTGTACATTAATATAGGAAGAGCGAAAGGAGAAATAATCTCAATATAAGATGTGAGACTAATACATAAGGAGGAAGAGTGCCCAAGATGAGCTTTGGATTGGGCTTTTACATATCTTTCTTCTAACACTCCCCCGCAAGTTGGAGCATACAAATCGTAAGCACCCAGCTTGGACAAGAATCGATAATGTAACGGGCGTGGTAAGGCCTTAGTGAGAATATCAGCAATTTGATTAGCAGCAGGAACATGTTTCAATTCCAGCTTCTTCAATTGAACTTTCTCCCGAATGAAGTGACAGTTTACTTCAATGTGTTTGGTTAGTTCATGGAAAACAGGATTTTTAGCAATGTGTATAACCGCTTGACTGTCGCAAAATAAAGTAGCTGGTGAGGAAAGCTTTACTCCCAAATCATCTAGGAGACTTTCTAGCCATGTAAGCTCAGACACAACAACTGCCATTGAACGATACTGGGCTTCAACCGAAGAGCGAGCAACCACAAATTGTTTCTTGCTGCGCCGGGTAATAAGGTGTCCTCCGAAGTAAGTACATAAACTACTTGTGGAACGTCGATCATCCAAGGAGCCAACATAATCAGCATCAGAATAAGCAATCAACGACAAAGGGGAAGAGAAAGAGGGTTTGTATATTATCCCTTGTCCAGGAGCAGTCTTCAAATATCTGAGGATGCGTTCGACAGCCTGGAGGTGAGACATCCGTGGAGAATGCATGAATCGGCTGACAACTCCAACAACAAATGAGATATCTGGTCTTGCAACTGTAAGATATATCAATTTTCCTACAAGACGACGATAATACTCTGGGTTTGGAAGAAGTAGATCAGTGTCGGAGGCATGAGCACAGAGCTTGAGGTTGACATCCATAGGAGTATCAACAGGCTTGCATGCAGAATAGTCATCGTCATGAAGAAGATCAAGACAGTACTTCCGTTAAGATAGGACGAGACCATCAGGACGTCTTGCAATCTCTAGGCCAAGAAAGTATCGAAGATTTCCCATATTTTTAGTTTGAAAAATTGAATTCAAGTGTTGCTTGATCATTTGTATTCTTTTGGAATCATCTCCAGTAATTAGAATGTCATCAACATAAACTAAGAGAATCACTGTGCCAGTTGATCGATGATGAGTAAAAAGAGAAAAGTCCACCGAGCTCCATGTGAATCTAACATCACGGATAACCATACTAAACTTGTCAAACCACGCGCGGGGAGACTGTTTGAGACCATAAATAGATTTCTTGAGGTGACAAATAAGTGACTCCCCCGTGGTCTCAAACCTGGGAGGTTGGTGCATGTAGACAGTTTCTTGAAGGTCGTCATTGAGAAAAACATTCTTGATATCTAATTGATGTAAGGGCCACTGGCGATGAACATCCAAGGAGATTAGGACACGAACGGTGTTCAACTTGGCGATGGGAGAGAAAGTCTCATCATAATCGAGGCTTTGTTGCTGAGTAAACCCGCGAGCCACAAGACGAGCTTTGAGGCGATCAACTGTCCCGTCTGGAGCATGTTTGATCGCAAAAACCCATTTACATCCAACACAAGTCTGTCCCAGAGGAAGGGAGACCAGATCCTAGGTCTGATTAGCCCAGAGGGCAATCATTTCCTCATCTATGGCCGCATGCCACCCGGATGTTGGAGAGCCTCCTGCACAGAGTTAGGTATAGAAATGGAGGATAACGAAGTTGCAAATTTGAGAAGTGTTGGGGAGAGACGATGCAAGGATACATAATTCGTCAGGGGATGAGGCGTGGATATAGGAGCCGATCGTCAGGCCGTGAGTTACCACAGGTAGAGAACGACTATTGTGGGATGTCGGAGCGAGGAGGACGACAAGTGTATACACGAAGAAGAGGTGGTTTGTTCGGTACGGAAACTGAGGTTGGAAGGAGTGGTGGGAGAGGAGATGTAACAGGGACAGTAGGACGTGGTAATAACGACGGTGGAAGAGGAGATAGAGGAAGAGAGTAAAAAGGTTGATCTTCTAGAAAAGTGACATCGGCAGACACGACAACCTTGCGATTAGTGGGAGAGTAACACACATACCCTTTCTGAGTACGAGAATAACCAACGAACATATACTTGGTAGCCCGAGGAGCAAGTTTGTTAGTGGAAGGACCAAGATTATGGACATAACAGGTACAACCAAATACCCGAGGTGTGATGGAAAATGGCGGCTTGGAGGGAAAGAGAAGACTAAACGGAGTGACATAGTTGAGAATGGAGGGCAGGCGATTGATGAGATAGCATGCCGTAGATACTGCAAAATGCCAATAAGACTTGGGAACCTGCATTTGAAATATAAGTGAGCGAGCAACATCAAGAAGATGACGATTCTTGCGTTCAGCTGCACCATTCTGTTGGAGGGTATAAGCACATGAGGTATGATGGATGATCCGCAGTACAGAGATCGTCAAACGCATGACTGGTATAGTCACGAGCATTGTCTGTACGAATAATTTTAATTGTTCGGGAAAATTGAGTACGAGTCTCATTAATAAAGGCCCGAAACACACGAGTTGGATCTGACCGATCATGAAGTAAGTATAACCACGTCATGCTAGAATAATCATCAATAAAAGTAATGAAATAACGATAACCAAAAATACTAGCAATTTTATATGGTCCTCAAACATCATAATGAACTAGATCAAAAGGAGCATCGCTCCGAATACAATGAGGGGGAAAATAAAAACGATGTTGTTTGCTAAAGATACATGATTCGCAGGTAAAGTCAGGAAGAGGTAAATCAAGAAGGGCCTTCTTGAAAATTTGAAGAGGAGCATGCCCAAGACGTCGATGCCAATCCACAGAGGTGACGAATGAGAGAATGGTGGGAGAAACGTCCAAAAGATAGAGCTCGTTGCATAGTCGTCCTTTACCAATGATATTCTGTGTCCGTCGATCCTGCACAACAAAAGAAGAAGATGTGAAGGTTACAGAGCAGTCAAGGTCTTCCGTAAGGCGACTAACAGAAATTAGATTGATAGGAGAGCCCGGGACATGAAGGACCGAACTAAGAGAGATAGAGGGACTGAGAGACATATTAGCAGAGCCAGAAACAGAGGCGGTGTCACCATTGGCCACTGCGATAAACTTGGGATGCAGAGAGTCCAAGTACTTAGGATGTTTCAGCGGAGTGATATGGTGGGTGGCACCTGAGTCCACAATCCATTGTGGATTATGGGAGAGACAGGAGATTCTCACTCTTTCACAATTACCTCCTTTTCATTCACGGGAAGCTTTCCCCCACATCCCAACTGAACCCCACTCAATCTTATCCAGCCGGCCACCTCCCCTCAAGTCCCCAACCATCCAGAACTCCTCCCAGCTCACGATTCCAGTCACTGGAATTACTTCCAGCACTCTGATTTCCTGTTCTTCAGCCCCAACCATCCAGGACCCCTCCCAGCTTCAGATTCCAACCTCTGGAATTAATTCCAGCAGCCCTATTTTCTGTCCTTCAGCCCCCAACCGTTCAGGATCCCTCCCAACCACAGATTCCAACCACTAGAATTAATTCCAGTAGTCCGGTTTCCCTGTTCCTCACCCCCATGTTGGATCGGTCGGCGCCCTTAGAGGGGGGGTGAATAAGGGTTTTCAAAAACTTTAGATTTTATTTAGAAAAACTTCGGAATATTGCAAGATTAATAAAGAGACATCAAGTAAAACAATAATAAAGAGATATGCTTTATTAATATCAAATAATATTTTACAAAACTTGATTTCTATGACGCTAGAAATCGGAGGCGACTAATAAAAATTCTTTTTCGTTTTCTATACCGACTCGTATCCCCACGAACCGGTTGGCTTTAGCCGATCTCTCCCCAGATACGGCCTCAAGCCGCTCTAGCCGATCTATCCCCAGAAAGGCCTCGAGCACCCCCTAGACCTAACCTAGATCTAGTCGCCAACACGTGGCGAATTTCAGCCCTAAGTCCTACCCCAGACCTAGTCGCCAACACGAGGCGATTTCACTACCGTTTACAGAAAAGATATGAAATGAAAAGATAATAATATAAAAACTCCCTCTATGTGGATCTCTTGGAGAAGTGGACGAAGGCCCGCAGAGTATGATCGTAGTCGATGCGGCCTTTCGTCACGATGATGACGCGTGTTGAAATCTTCTCCACGGATCTCCTTAAGGCTTTATGGAATTGTGGGAGTATCGCTCTGAATCTTCCTCTCTCTGCTGTGGCACGAAGCTCTGGAGTTTGGGATTGGAGGAGGATGAAGAATTCGGAGCCAAAGCATCCAATTTATAGCCTTTACGCTACCGCCGGCGCTAGCCCGGATTAGGAATGATTTTGCGCGGCCGAATCTCCCATCTGTGGCAACAATTTGCTCTATGCCTCTTGTGCGCCATGCTACCGCCAGCGCTAGTAGCTACCGCCGGGCGCTAGCTCCTTCTAAAAATGCCGCCGGAATCGAGCTAATCAATGCTAGCGCTGGGCGCTATCGCTACCGCCGGCGCTAGTGAGCTTGTTCGAATTTTGGCCTCAAATTTGGGGGCAAACATCATGAGTACTCCTTGAGTCATGTGGACTATGTTAACCTGCACACTTGAACACACAAGATCAAATACACATGATTTGTTATTCTCAAACCTAGGAGATGCGGAAGACCGTGTTCCAACAAACTCCCCCTTTTGATAATAACAAATCCATTAATGATAAATCAAAACATTAATAAATAAGCATGATGAGACTATACTTGTGTGTGTGTGAGAGTGATGACTTTAGGATGATTATTGATTTTAGCATTTAGAATTGCTCCCCCTAAATATATGCTCCCCCTATGTGAATGCTCCCTTAATATGTATGCTATCAACTGAATTTGTCATGTTGGGTTTATGATAGCGGGTTACATTTATCATTGTTAGTTCTCCCCCTTTTGCATTTTATCATGTTAGTTCTCCCCCTTTGTTATTAGCAAAAGTGGGTAGGGAAACAAAGCACTAAAAATGTGTAAATAAAAGAGAAGGCATAATCGAGCTTTTTAAGTAAATGATAAGGAGTTTTAGACTTGTCTTTCATTGAAAATGATCAGAGTTATGACTTATTTTATCCCTTTTGTTTGTAGTTCTCCCCCTTTTATATATCAGAGTTTAAGCAAAAAATAATGATTTCCCCTTTAAATAAGAGTTTTAAGCCTAAAAACAATCATGATTTCCAAGTAACCAATCTACCCAGACAATATGTCAACACCCTAGCCCCGTACTAAGTGACGGATGGGCATGAGGAGCTGCAAACATGCCGTAGGTTGGGGTGTTAATCCCATATGCAAACACTAGACAAAAACTTAACCTAGCACTCTTTTCCCCCAATGCCTCGCAAGGCCCCCACTAGAACCCTCCCCGGTTAAGGACAATACATGACTAGAGATAAGGTTATCTAATGTCTACAACCCTACGCCCCCGCTATGGTGAGAAATGAAGTCATGGATAACAATTATTGGAAACATTAAGCATTTAAATCTAATGGGAAATATCATAGCATATGGGTTTATATTTTTATTTGAATTTTTGAAATAAAATTCACATAGCTATATTCAAATTCATGAATGAATCAGAGTTTGAGTATTGCGGAAGTTTTCGAAAAAGAAACATCATAATACTAAATAAGAGTTTAAGTTAAAAAAGAGATGTTTTATAAGCAATATTTCACTTGTTGGAGGAGTGTTTAGAATAGAAATAGATCAGAGTTATAGGCAAAAAAAATTCAACCAATATAAAGTTTACCAAGCAAGTCTACCACTTGTTGCAAGAAAGGAATTTGAAGATTCAAGTGATGATGCACACAAGATGAAAGATTTTAAATAAGTATTAAAGTGCAAGGTAAAACAATTATATGGTTATGATGCGGAAGACATATAGAAGTACAAAAAACATCTTATGGTAATCAATGATGGTTCATAAAAAGATATATGAGTTCAATTTCAAAAAGAAGATGTTTTTGTAAATCATTTTGCATTTAAAATTTTTGTTTTGACAATACAGTAACCAAACATGAAATAATCTTATCAAAAAGAGATTACTACAATGTTACTTTAATTCACAATTTCAAAACATACCAAACATTGTAGAAAGCATGCTAGGTTATCTAGTGCATTTCATAAATAAAGAGTAGTATAGAATTAACATTAGGATCCAATACTCATGAGAAGACGTGTTATGGAAGATAATGATGTGCATAAAAGTGTATTTTGAATAGAGTAAACTAATGTTTTAATCAAAAATACAAGTAATATGTAAAGTAAAGAGCACAATAAAACACAAATAATTTTACTTTCACTCACTTCAATGCACAAAGAAAAATGTACAACTACCAAGGTGCTCTGCACACACAATGCTCATCAAGACTTATCAGGGTGCAAAGTAGTGTTTGGGGGATCACATAGTTTTATTCTTCAAGATTGATTTTTATTGTGATCCGGTGTACTTAAGAATAAGTGGTTTTTATTTTGAAAGAAAGATATGGTTTGCACAAGATACTTTATTATTCTTTCCAAGGTGCTCAACCTCACAACGCTTATTAAGACTTATCAGGAGGTTCAAGTAGTGTTTGGTGGAGTTATCTTTGTCACTTTATTTTATGATTTTGTTTTGTACAAAGTTCTCCGAATACACTTGTTTTGCAAACCAATATAGTTTATGAAAAAGATAACCACTTTTCTTAACTTTTAAAAGTGCAAATAAAGGTTGTGTAGGTAAGATACTTGTGCAATTTTAATTCATTGTACTATTACAAAACATACACAAATATTCTTAGATTAAACACATAAGTAGACAATGCCAAAATAAGTGAGTGAATTGCGATCATTATCAACCATAAAACATTACTCATACTTAGAGGCATGCTACGCATAGTTCTACACAACTTTTTCAATATAAATTATGCACATATTAATAGATGTATCAAAGCATGATGAAGGCAATGTTCAAAGTAGTTTGAAAAGATAAATTGCAACATTATAGAAGTTCTAAATAATAGATTAAATCATGCTTGATTTTCAATGAAGTTCATACAATATTTTTGATATTTTTAAAGAGTAATTTTTATTTAAAGTTTGAACTCATAAAATTGATCTTGGACTTCCCGAGGGCTACCTTGTGAGAGGTTCGCCCGGTACTAGGTGATATGATGGGAAGATAGCCCAAATCACTCTTTCGCAAGATACATAGAAAAGTTAAGTTCAGAAGAATAATTTTGATACTTGTTTTTGTTTTGTTTTATATTTTTGTAGTTGATTTTTACAAATAAAAGCATATTTTTGTAATTTTTATATTTGATTTTTGCATAAAGATGAACTTTAAATAAAGGAAACAACACAAGCGAAAAAACAAAACATATTTTTTTGTAATTTGGTTTTTGTAGTTTTGTATTTGATTTTTCAAAAAATAAAGAAACACAGAAGTGCAAAACTAAGTAGAAAATATAGATTTATATATTTTAAGGGAATTTTAGAAATTTTAAAAATACAGAAAAATGAACATGGACGCTAGCGCCTGCGGTAGCGCTAGCGCGGGAGATAGTGAACGATTTTTTAGGATTTTAGAAATTTTGATTGGTGGTCTTGATTAGGTGTCTCAATAGTAGTTCCATGCTGAAGTTGCAGATTTTTAGGAGATGTTTTGGATGGTCCAAATTGCATGAAACGTAAGCGATTTCTTATATGACTTGACAAAATAATCATTGCATGAGATATATTTACTTATGTTTTCATTTTGACTTTTCTAAAGACTTGTGCTTATAATTTAAAAAAATAGGAAATGAAAACTCAAGATATCATATTTGAACAAATCAAATATGCATGGTTTCGGTGAACAAGGAGTAATGTTCACGCAAATAGTAACATGGATATGCCCTGACATATAAAACCTAACATAGATATAAATATTCTTTAGGTGTCAATGTTAGTACGATAAATTTGAGATTAATGTTTTGCCAAAGTTTGATTGTGTTTCAACTTAGAGACCTAGAATGGAGTGACAATTCTATTTGATTTGATATCAAAATGATTCAAAGGTCTAAACTAGAAATAAATCACAATACACACATAATATACCAATCATAGTAAGCAATTATAATACCAATTGTCATTATATAAAATGTGATAGATGATTCTTGATATGAATTATGATTTTAGAAAGTTTTAGCAAAAGATATCAATAGATCATGGTGGTGCGTATGACATCAATATTTATGACAATTAATCTTTCAATATGTCTTATGTGTTTTTCTTTTTAATTTAGATAAATATCTCATAGCAAATTCAGAATTTTATCCATTTGTTGGTGAAGGCTAAAAATCTAGTAACCGGATTTAATTTGAAATATCTTATAACAAATTTAGAGTTTGATTCATATGGATAATATAAGATATTTAGAAGCAATGAATATAATAATAAAAGATAGGTCATCAAAATATGATTTTGAATTTTGATCAATTTGTTTTATAAAACTATATTAAGCTTTTAAGAGATAAAATCATATTTTCAATATTGTATAGGATGACCATGACATGATAGTTTAAAAGAAAACAAAAAGAAAAAGATAGAAAAGACATTAAAGCACATCATGAAGTAGAAATTTGTGTATTTCATTTTAATTGATTTCCACTTCATGCAAATGATGGAATACTAATGAATAAGAGATTTAGGTATCCAAAGAGGACCGGGAGTGACGGTTCCTTTGGGTACCCAAATACATCGTGTTTTCTTTTGGGGAGATATGTTTGAATGGGCCCTTTCTTTTGACATTAGAGCGTTATTCTTAAGAATGGGTCTCCATTCATACCTTGGATAAACATTATTTTTAGTTCTCAATTTTCCATAATCATTTACTTGAATATTTGGATAAAAGTGATTTTTGAAAGGAAATTTGTTTGCATTTAATTTTAGGTTGGGAGAGCATGGTTTTGTAAATAATGATGATTTTGATTTTGATTTACAAATCCTTTATGTTCCTTACTCTCATTATTAAACTTTGTTATGATATTCATATTCTCATTCAACTTGTCTTTAGATATAGTTTGATATTGTGAATTTGTATTTACAATTTTCATAAGCAAGTTGATTTTTGATTTTAATTCATCATTCTTGATCTTTAAACTATGTCTAGCTTTATTATAATTGATTGTGCTATTTTTAAGAGTGGTAACAATTGAGTCAATATGTTTTTCATATTTATCCCTATACTCATCAAATGTTTCATCCATCTCTTTCATTTCAATTTCATAGTCCTTGCACTTAGCACAATTAATTTTTAAAGATGAATTTTCTAAACATAATTTTTCATTTTGTTCTCTTATAAAAATAATTTCTTTTTCAAGTTCCTTAAATTTTTCTTTAATATCATTACAATCAAGACAAGGTTTTGTATTTTCAATTGAAGTGACATGAGTAAAGCTAGATAAATCGGATTTTGATACTACTTTAACTTTTGCTTTTAAATTTTTATTTTCTAAGCGCAATTTGCAATTTGCAATTTGCATTTTTTAGTTTCTTAAGTTTACGCTTTGTAATTTGTAGCAATTGTAAAGTAGAAATGGAAGTACAAGCGATGAAGTTTGATTTCCTTACATTGCTTTTGGATGAGGGGGGATTTGAACATAATGTTCCTTTGTCTTCTTCTTGACACTCCTCTTCCAAAAGTAAGATTGCTTCATCTCTTTCCTTTGATGTGTGCTCCATTGATTCGTCATGAGGAGGACATTCTTGATGATTTGTGCACGCTTGCATATTCTCCGGTTCTTGCGATTGTTCCATACCTGTAGATGGAGAATCATACATTTCTTCAAGAAATTGTCATACTTTATATGCACTTGAAAACCAACATATCAATTCGAAAATTTCATTAGATAGACTGCAAAACAAATAGTGTTTAGCTTTTGCATTTAATTGAAGTTCTTTTTTATTTGATTCATTTGCGGGTCTTGCTATTGCTAAATTCCAAACTTCGATGTCTAAAGTTTTAATAAATTTTTCAATTAAGATTTTCCATCCTTTATAATTTGTCCCTTCAAATAAAGGTGGTGCAAGTGATTTTTCCTCTTCACAAAAATCTCCCCCACTAGTAGAAGCGAGATCATGAGACGTCATTATTCCCGGTTGTTAATCCGATTGGAATAAAACCTGCCTCTGATACCACTTGTTGGATCGGTCGGCGCCCTTAGAGAGGGGGGGGGGGGGGGTGAATAAGGGTTTTCAAAAACTTTAGATTTTATTTAGAAAAACTTCGGAATATTGCAAGATTAATAAAGAGACATCAAGTAAAACAATAATAAAGAGATATGCTTTATTAATATCAAATAATGTTTTACAAAACTTGATTTCTATGACGCTAGAAATCGGAGACGACTAATAAAAATTCTTTTTCGTTTTCTATACCGACTCGTATCCCCACGAACCGGTTGGCTTTAGCCGATCTCTCCCCAGATACTGCCTCAAGCCGCTCTAGCCGATCTATCCCCAGAAAGGCCTCGAGCACCCCTAGACCTAACCTAGATCTAGTCGCCAACACGAGGCGAATTTCAGCCTTAAGTCCTACCCCAGACCTAGTCGCCAACACGATGCGATTTCACTACCGTTTACAGAAAAGATATGAAATGAAAAGACAATAATATAAAAACTCCCTCTATGTGGATCTCTTGGAGAAGTGGACGAAGGCCCGCAGAGTATGATCGTAGTCGATGCGGCCTTTCGTCACGATGATGACGCGTGTTGAAATCTTCTCCACGGATCTCCTTAAGGCTTTATGGAATTGTGGGAGTATCGCTCTGAATCTTCCTCTCTCTGATGTGGCACGAAGCTCTGGAGTTTGGGATTGGAGGAGGATGAAGAAATCGGAGCCAAAGCATCCAATTTATAACCTTTACGCTACCGCCGGCGCTAGCGCTACCGTCGGCGCTAGCCCGGATTAGGAATGATTTTGCGCGGCCGAATCTCCCATCCGTGGCAACAATTTGCTCTATGCCTCTTGTGCGTCATGCTACCGCCAGCGCTAGTAGCTACCGCCGGGCGCTAGCTCCTTCTAAAAATGCCGCCGGAATCGAGCTAATCAATGCTAGCGCCGGGCGCTATCGCTACCGCCGGCGCTATCGCTACCGCCGGCGCTATCGCTACCGCCGGCGCTATCGCTACCCGCCGGCGCTAGTGAGCTTGTTCGAATTTTGGCCTCAAATTTGGGGGCAGACATCATGAGTACTCCTTGAGTCATGTGGACTATGTTAACCTGCACACTTGAACACACAAGATCAAATACACATAGGATTTGTTATTCTCAAACCTAGGAGATGCGGAAGACCGTGTTCCAACACCCCAACCATCCAAAATTCCTCCCAGCTCTGGATTCCAGCCACTGGAGTTAAATCCCGCACCCAGTTCTCTGTTCTTCAGCCCCCCGGCTCCTCAAAACAGCCCCTACAACCTATCACAGCTGCTGTTCCCAGTCATCCAGCCCTGCAGCAGCCCAGTTCAGCAAAACTGAGTTTTCCCCAGAATCCCTAATCGTCTATTGCCTCATTCCCATCCACCTGAGACTTGTCGGATACACGCCAAGCCCTCTACTTCATAGTTGTGTAAGTTTCCAAGTTGGGTGTTAATTATTTTGTTTTGAATTAGTGTCTATTCACAGCTCTAGTTATATTTGCTTTGTAATCATTGTTGCCGATTTTTTGTAACTTTGTATGTTCTTATTTACTCGAGTAATTGATTGCGTGCTTTCTCGCACTTATACAACAACACTTGCTTTCCTATTTGCTAAGCTTCATCTACTGTATAATTTGATTTAAAATTTCATTATTGCAAGCTAGTTGTCGGATTTGTGTGCATTTAGAAATCATCCATTAGCCCCCGATAGGACCTTACCTTATGTCAGTGTAACATTTGATTGCTTATTGCACTCTTTGTCAAATGTCAGTATTCCTGAATTTTCTGTATCTAATTTTTTTCATTCCTTTAAAGCTTTTTTTTGGGTATTATTAACTTTCTCTACAGCCACATTTTACCGCCAATCTCCTTGTCTATTATTTACTTCTAAATTTTCCTTGAATTTAAAAAGCACTCTTCTTAACCCAAGTAGTCATTTTTGAGTTATGTCAGAGTTTGATTCTACTTTGAAGGTCCAATTTACCTCTTTTAAAGGATCAAGTTATCCATATATTATGATCAATTCTGATTTTTAGTGTCTTATAACTATTATGTATACTTAATACATATTTATTTAGTTTTTTAGAGGGAGTAGGCCTGGAGCGTAGTGGCTACTTGCCTCCGCTATAATATGGAGGTCATCGGTTCAGGTCACAAAAAGAACCTCTTTGTTATGTAGGGTGAATGATGCGTGCATCAACTCTCCTCCCCATATCATTCTTTGGTGAGAGCTTCACAAGTTATGAACACACATTATAGTGCATAATTTCGTATTTTAAAGCATATTCTTTTACCGCAACACCGTTTTATACCTTGCTCCTAACACAAACTTCCTATTAGGAACTATTCCAACTCTCTTAGAACTTCATCGACAATATTATTAAAGAGCAATATCAAGTTTTAGCTCATCTTCGAATCATTTTGGCTAATTCTTTGGCTTTCCCCAATCGAAGTTTTTAATATTCCATATGAAAAATATAATTTTTTTTCTCGTGGTTATAGTACTCTCAGTAATTCATTGTCTGACTTCATAAATAATAGAACACTGCTTGTGGAAACCATCTTAGATCCAACTCAACATGTATTGTTTGTAGGTGGACGGGTTCATGAGTCATGATCTATATTACATGCAGAAGGATGTGTTTCACAATGTAGAACTAGTATTCTCAACACATCCTCTCGTTGATTACAAATAAGGCCAGGAGCCTATTTATGTAGAGATCCATATCTATATAAAGAATATAAATAATAAGTTACACGAAAAAGTAACACTCTTCAATGTGTATTTAGTAGGCATCCTACTTGTGGCCACAAAGTCGTTCAATCTCATTTTTTTTAATCTCTTTGTATATGCTTTTCCTCGATAATTCATAGTTATGATCCTTTCCACCAAATGCAGCTCAAAGGGAGAAGGCACTGGAAAAGCAGCTCCATAGTCTGATTGAACAATTGACAACAAAGCAAGTAAGAATCTTAAATTGTTGAAATCATGAATGCCACTGGTTTATAAATATTAAAAACACACGGCTTTGTTCTCTTTTTTAATTCATACATAGAAATGTAATTGGTGTTCCCTGCACGCGCGCGTGTATATAAGTTGAATACACACATATCTATACTATATTGAAAAGGAAAAGTCCAATTTGGTGAAACATTCATAATGCCAATAATACCCCTGCTTTTTCAATCTAATGTCATCAAATTTTTTTCTTCATTTCAAAATAATTTAAATTATAATGTCCACTTACATAATTATGCATCCAAAAAAGTAAAAAATACAAGTTGTCGAAATCAATGTCAAAAGCAAGTTGTACACATATATATACGCAAGTACACACATATATATATATAAATACACACACACACACACACATATATATATATGTATATGCATGCAAGCATCTATATAGAGCCACACACGTACATACATATACATAGATACATACGAAGAGGCCTTTTTAATGCCATACTTTGGCTCTTCACTTGTTATTATATATCCCCATTAATTATTATTATCATTATTATTCACAAGTGGACATCTTGTGCCTTGTGTGTGTGCACTTGCGTGCATTAGGCCATAGAAATTTTTTGATATTTTGATGCTCATGCAGGCACAAGCAGAGAGTCTCATCAGGGAGATACGCACCAAGGAAAAGGAACTGGAGAAGCTCAACAACATGCAAAGGGAGCTCTCCGCCAGTTCCTCAGACGCCGCTACCTCCAGGAACCGTTTCAGTAGAACTACGGCGGGATTAGGCGCTTCTCATACTGATCATGACTCCTTCCTCAGACCCTCCAATGCAGGTGCCAGAGCAGAAACCCTGCAAAAGCTTATGCTTCTCAGGTCTGCATTTGTTCTCTATATTTTAGCCCTTCATGTAATTGTTTTCATTAAAATTTCCTTCTAATTTCTCAATCCAACTCATATTTCATGTCCTTATCTCTATACTGTGGTTAATTTCTATAGTAGATTCTCCAATTTTTTTACAGCCAAAGCCTAAATCAGCAAACTCCTGCCGCAAAAAACCTTAACCTGAATGATAGCAGAAATGAGTAGTGTGCCTATAGATAATTAGGAACATTAATAACTAAAGTAGCCCATTCTGTTATTTAGTGTGCAAATGTCACGCGCACACACACACACATATATCTTTTACTATATATAAGGAAATACATTTCAGACTATTTTGAAGCTCCAAATAACCACTCAAGTAATCTCAGCCGTCCGATCTGATTTCATCACAACATCTTAGCCGTTCGATCAACCTGGAACGTTGATTCCATCTCGACCGTCCATTTTTTTCTCTAGATCTCCTAAACCTACCTTGATAGGATGTCTTAAACCTATAAATTTTATAGGACCCCTACCTTACAAAGTGAAATTACTATTTTGCCCCTACTATTTTGAAAAAAGAGTATTGGCTCACGCGGGCCAACCAGCCCACAGACCAATCTTGATCCTACCCGCAGCCAGCCCTTAAAAAGCACGCCCGACACAGCAAGCCAGTGACGAGCCTGTAGCCCGTCGGCCCGCTGCAAGCAACAGTTCATCAAACTGAATGGTGAAAAGGTTAATATACTAAATATTACAAAAACATTAAGCGGTGTGAGACTATTCAAAAAGGCGTGTGAACAGTACGCGTGCACAGTTTAGGTAATATACGCAGAACACGCGCCTTTTGAAAATAGACCTCCTATATGACATTTTTAGGAAAAGTGTTCAACATGAAAGTTGTAGATCTTGACGAGATCTACAACTTTCATGTTGAACACTTTTCCTAAAAATGCCATATAGGAGGTCTATTTTCAAAAGGCGCGACATTGGGCATAACAATTTGCATAGTTTCGCCCGGGTTCCGCCCCTTTTGAAAATAGACGTCCTATATGACATTTTTAGGAAAAGTATTCAACATCAAAGTTGTAGATCTCGACAAGATCTACAACTTTCATGTTGAACACTTTTCCTAAAAATGCAATATAGGAGGTCTATTTTCTAAAGTCGCAGCACTGGGCAGAACAATTGCGAATCGCATAGTTCCGCCCGGGTTCCGCTCCTTTGGTCTCCTATATGACTTTTTTAGGAAAAATGTTCGAGAGTTGTACACTTTCTCTAAAAATGTAATATAGAAGGCTTATTTTCAAAAGGCGTGTGTTCCGCGTTTTTCTCTATATGAGGTTTTCGCGGACAAACAGTAACCTCATATAATATATATTATCTAATCTAATATAAATATTATTAACTACAAAATTTTAACCGCCAATATTGGCAGGCTGTTCACCCGCAACATTTATTTCATTTTACTAGGTGTTAAATTTTAAAAAATTTATATTCGTTTCTTATAAAATACAGTATAAATAATTTAAAAAAATTAAAAAAAAACTATAAAAAATGCAAAAACTGAAATAGTTTTAAAAAATAAAATAAGCCCGTCGATCAGGTGTGGACGAAGCACGCGGCCGTGGTGCGGGTACTGTCGTGTGGGGCACGGGGGGCCCCCGTGCAATGTCACTCGTATATATATGTATATAAACTAGCAGCGCCAAAGGACGGGCCCTTGGAGTT
The DNA here is from genome assembly GCA_033032865.1 of Dactylorhiza incarnata. Classification (NCBI taxonomy): domain Eukaryota; kingdom Viridiplantae; phylum Streptophyta; class Magnoliopsida; order Asparagales; family Orchidaceae; genus Dactylorhiza; species Dactylorhiza incarnata. The sequence continues at coordinate 684,262 of JAWHQI010000282.1, read as the reverse complement.
TAGAAATGTCATAATATAAATAAGGTCTGTTCGTTTGGGCGGAGTTGAGCCCTTGGAATTAAAATTGGAATTGGAATTAAAGTGATCAAATTTATTTTCAGAGTGAAGGAATTGAAAATCATATCGAATTCCATGGAGTTCATTGCATGATAATATCAATTTTCAGAGTGAAGGATAGCACCGCAGTTTTGGCTATGTGCACCGCAAATTGTATGAGTTATTACGTGGCTTTTGGAAATACGCTCTGTACATGCATTTTTAGGAAAAGTGTTCAACACGAGATCTACAATTTTCGTGTTGAACACATTTCCTAAAAATACACGCACAAGGCGTATTGCCACCCTGATTGAAACATGAGCGTAACTATAGTGAATTTTTGGAAATACGCCTTGTGCGTGCATTTTTAGTTAAAATGTTCAACACGAAAGTTGTAGATCTCGACGAGATCTACAACTTTCGTGTTGAACACTTTTCCTAAAAATGAATGGACAAGGTGTATTTTCAAAAGACCCGTAAAAATACGGTGCACATAACCAAAACTTCGGTGCTTTTAACAATTCCCTTCTAATATTCAAGTTAAATTTCAGGTTGGTCCAAATGAGCAGAGCCTTATAAATTGTTGTTTCATGGTAATTGTGTGTAGTTGGAGGATGAAAAGTCAACCTTTTTGCATTGATTGAGGTTTCCTTAAGGGTTGACCTCCTGAGTGTTTATATTTGTCCATTGACTCTGTGATTCATTTTTGCGTCGATTTTGAGATTTTTTTTGGGTGTTCTCAATACGACCATATTTGTATTTAGTAGTGCCTTCATTTGGAAAAAAAATGTTGGTGCGTGTAACACACCTTAGATCACCGTGCACGACCCTCATGATTGATCTAAAATACAATCACTTTTCAATACGACCGTATTACATGAATACGACCGTATATTTTCGCAAACATTCTACACCGCTGAAATCACGGATCATACGGCTATATTTACTCCCTTACCATGATCTATTATGAGGACCGTGCGTTATCCATACCTAAAATATCTCTCTTCATTTGAGGTTGGGTCCAGAAATGAAGATTATTTTTGAGACGATGGTCAATGACAGAATGAGTACTATGTGATGACGTGGAGGTCAACTCTTGATTATAATTGACTTGTCGCTTAAATGACAAATTGTGAATAATCGTTCAAAATAATATTATGCCTAAAGCATCCATAAGAATTTCTCCTTGAAAACCGCATCAAAGCATGTTTTAGGGTTCCAAAATATACAATATTATTATTCTAAAAGAATTTAGGGGCTAATTATGTTCACATGCAATATATATAATAATGAAAATAAATTCCAGTGAAGGGAAAATGACCATTTTCTTTAAAATATTTTAAATAATATATACATATTAGCATCTTCGAACAGGCTACGCCAGTTCTCGATGCGTCGCTGCGGGCTTCGCCCACCCCCGTCGGGCTTCGACCGCATCCAGGCAGGCTTCTCTCGCCTCCGCATGGGCTTTGCCCGTGCGATGCATCGTTGCGGGTTACGCCTGCAACATATGCATATGAGTACTCAAAATGATCGTAAAAAAATATAAATCATGTTTACAATTTTAATTTTGTAAAAAAATGTACATTTTAACATAAAAATTTTAAATTATCTCTCTCTCTCCCTATCACTCTCTCCCTCACTTTCTTCCTCCAATATATTTGACCCATATTCTTCTTGCTCTCTCTCTCTCTCAACATCATAGGTTAATCGTATTGCACATAAAATGACTTCATAGCGTTTTTTCTCCATTTATGAAAAGTAAGAGAGCAAAACTCTGATATTTTATGTATTAAATATTGTCTTTCTTATTTAATAAATAATAACGGATTATTTGCGCTCATTTCGTGTTGTCAACGATCGATGCTGGCGGAAAAAGCTACGAGAGAGAAGCCTCTTTCAAAAACCTCAATCATAGCCAAGGGAAAGTAAAATACTATCATATTTCATTTACATTGAACTTTCATTTTGGGTCGAGGTTGTTTAAAAAAAAAAACGCAAACTAAAAGGAGAATAATATAGAGCAATTGCTGAAACTGCTAAAATCATGTTTTATGAAATTGGATCCTCTCCATTTGGACTCAAATGGATGTAATTCATTTTGCAAAAAAATATTTATTCTTGCCTCATCCGACGAATTCAGTACTTTTTTTTCTAAAATTTCATTTAACCAAAATATTTCACACTTTTGAATAAATGAAAATCAATCCGAACTAATAATAGACCCCCAATATTTGGTCCCAAATGAAGAGAATCTCAATACATATTTTATCGTTCATATCGTATAACCAAAAATACCTCATCAACACATCATTATTAAAGGAAGACTTAAGATACACAACCCGCAGATAGAAAACACACACCCGGTGCCCATGCGAATAAGATATTCGACCAAAAACCACTAGCAAACCCTAATGAGTAACGTTTTTGCTCCGATGAGTTTGGACAAAAACGTCATTAAATGTGTTATGACAACGGTTATGACCGTCACCAAGAAAAAAATAATTTTAAACATAAAAGTGGATGAAGTTTCTTAGGCGAGATTTAGGGTTCATAACCACCGTTTTTCACGGCTGCTACCGTTGTGCCAAACGGACACATTATCCTCCCCAAATATATCATGTCATCCTAAGCAAAGCTCTATATGTATGAAAATAAGTAATAACATATAGATGTCACCTTATTGACATGTAAGCATCAGAGAAGGATACATTAGTTCATATTTTACTGTGGAGGGAGACCTCCACATGCACTACAAGCATCCTATAATTAAGCTGTAAATTCACTACAAAAAGGGATTCAAATCATAAATCCTAAGAAAGTTTTGGCGCGATAATAATCTAATTACCTTCATACGCTCCACCTTTTGCACTTATTTTCTTTTAGCTAACCATATTTCGCTAGAAAGTTCTACGAAAAAATAGATTAAACAGACATCGCACACAGATCAAAACATGTTTTATAGAAAATAACAAGAGCACATATTGACTTTTACTTGCTCCCGTCCCTACGTCTTCTCTCCCTATATGACTCATCTTTTCGGTCTTTGCTCCTTTCGTAGGATTTATCATCTCTGCTCCGGTCCCTATGCCGTCTCTCCCCGTAGGAGTCATCGTTGCGGTCTTTGCTCCTTTCATGGGATCTATCATCTCTGCTCCCATCCCTATGTCTTTTCTCCCCGTAGGACTCATCCTTGCGGTCTTTGCTCCGTTCATGGGATCTATCATCTCTGCTCCCAACCCTATGTCGTCTCTCCCCGTAGGACTCATTGTTGCGGTCTTTACTCCTTTCATACGACCTATCATCTCTGCTTTCATCCCTATGTCTTTTCTCCCTGTGGAGCTCATTGTTGCGTTCTCTGCTGCTTTCATAGGATCTATCATCACTCCGATGACGTTCCGTCTCAGCTTTACTCTTCAGATGGTCGCCTTCATCATCTCTGTCACCTTCGAGCATTTCCTTCCCATCCCGGCTGCTGCCTGACTTCTTGTAATCTCTGTCATGGCCACTTTGCTTATTTCTCTCATGGCTTCTATCATGCTCTCCATTTATTTCTGTCCTCCGTTCATTGTAGTGCCCCTCGTGCCTTCCACTTTGTTTATCTTTCTCGTCCTGGTGGTTACGTCTACTTCTATCTTCGTCGTACTTGCTCCTATCTGTGTTTAGGGTATCATGATCACCATGCCTTGAATTTTCTAACTTGGTGTGGCTGGTTTTGATCTTCTTTGTTTGCTTTTGAGCTGTTTCGTTTATGTTCACTTCATCAAACAGCATGTCATAACTGCAATAAAAGATTCAATCATTTCAAAATGAAGAGGCGACAGAAGAAAATTAAAAGGGCAAAGAGAAGGAAGGGTATTTATTGGGGTGGGTAGACTAAATCCTAAAGACAAGCATATGCATTGTTTAGAATATAGTATCACATTTGGAAACTCACGCAACCTTATGCACTATAAATCTTAGGCAACTTCCCCAACAACCAATTGGTTTTAGCATGGGGTCAGGGCGGGCAAGCCCTACACATGAGGGGGTATCTGAGTTTAGGGTACTCCCACATCACCTATTTAAAAACTAATCTATGTGTTAAAAGGCCACATACCCTACACATGAGGGAGTATGCTGAAAATATAATTTCACATAAGGAAACTAATGTATTTCGTCTACTCAATATAAATTTTGAGCTCTCCACTTATAACTATATGATTTTATGTTGAATGTATAGGTTCTATTATGAGACGTATTAGACATATTAGTCTCACACCTTGTACCACCACATCATATTCCTTCATGCTTAGTATAAATAAAGGGTGAGACCTCTATGTGAGGTACTCAGTTTTTCTCCCAAATCCCGTAACATGGTATCAGAGCACGGTTAGGGTTTTTTTTCCCATTCGATTCTCTCGCCCGCTCCGTCCCCGCTTCGTCTCCCCCCCGCTCTCGCACGCTCTCACCCGCTCTTTTCCTCCTTCTGCGCACCTCCAGTGACATCGACGGAGGGGGCTTGTCATGATTCCGCCTGCCGTTGGCATCGACGACGCGTAAAGCCGCCGTCATCGACTGCCGTCTGCTCCAGCGATACCTAATGTTCTGCCTCGACGCCTCCTGCCGACCTTGATCCCGTGCTTTCTGCCTCGACGCCTCGACGCCTCCTGCTGCCCGACGACTCCTGTGCCATGCCTCGACACGTCCCGACGGTGCAATCCTGCAGTCCTTTCTCGTCTGCGCCGCTAGAATAGCTGCCGACTGCCTCCTGAAGCAGCCGATTCAGGACGTCCAGTCCGCTCTTTTTTTTCCCTCTGCTGGGCACTCTACCGACTACTCCCACTCCTGTGCCATGGGCTCCTCTGTTACTCATCCTCCGAATACTCCCACTCCTTCAACCGTTGCCCCCGCAGGGGACTCTACCAATACCTTTCCTCCCAACGCGAGGATTGCAACTACTATCCTTACCTCCTCCAATTTTCAATTATGGAAGAAGGGGGTTACTATGTCTCTTGCAGGCATCCGACGTACTCACCACCTTACTCGTCTCCCAACTCATCACGTGGGGAGTACCGAATATGATGACTGGTATAGTGATGATTGCCGTATCTTTGCTCTTCTCCTGAGTTCCATGGATCCATCTGTCCAGCAAATGTGCAAAAACTGCGACAGCACCAAAGAACTATGAGACACCCTTCACATGATGTTCTCTCAGGCGAACAACCTCTCTCGACTTGGTGAACTCTTCCCCAAGATAGCTGACCTGCGGCAGGGAGCGCGTACGGTTACCGAGTACTTTGCCGAATGGAAGGTTCTGGCTGATGAGATTTTAGACCTTTGGGAGATTCCCTCTACTAGGGAAGGCCATCAGGCTCAACGTGAACACCTGGTGCTCCTTTGGCTTTTGAATGGATTGGATCCACACTTCTCCACAACGAAGACGGAAATGCTAGCGAGTCCTACTACCCTTCAGACTGCTAGTGTGTACCATCGGCTTACTAAGGCTGGCTCCATCGGTACTTCGTCATTCACTCTACATACATCCTCCGGCGAGTCGATGGCTCTTGCTTCACGTGGAGGAGGAAGGGGAAGTAGTCGGGGGGCCGCTCTGGCCGTGGTCGTGACACTGACACAAGGCATTGTGCCCATTGCGGGCGTCGGGGACATACAAAGGATACATGTTGGCTGATTCATGGGAAGCCAGACTGGGCCACCAAACCTCCTCCACCTCGGTCGGCACACCTGGCTGACTCTACTTCTGTACCTCCGGGATCGAGAACTGTTGAAATATCCGAGGATGAGTACCGGCGCCTGCAGGCTCTCCAGATTGACTCACCACCTCATAATGCGGCTGTGGCTCAAACCATTCAGCATGTTTGTACCTCCCAGAGGCCGGTCCATGGCTGGCTGATTCTGGTGCTTCTGATCACCTGACTAGTTCCTCAGGTATTTTACACTCATACAAACCTCATAGCGGAGCTTCAATTACTGTGGTTGATGGCTCCACGGTCCCTATTGTTGGGTTTGGTAGCTGCAATGTGACACCGGACATGACACTCTCCTCAGTGGCACATGTCCCTCAGTCTGCTTACAATCTATTGTCCATTAGTAAGCTTACAAATGATTTGAATTGTATTGCTATATTCACCTTTTCTGGTTGCATTTTTCAGGAACAGTCGACGAGTCGTATTATTGGTAGAGGGAAGCTGCGTGGTGGCGTCTATGTCCTGGACGAAGTTTCCCACCTTGCATGTACCGCGGCCTCCACCAAATTCCTGGATCTTCATTATCGTCATGGTCATCCATCTATACAGGTCATGCGTCGTCTGTATCCGGAGCTTGGGAAAGTTTCCACTCTTAGTTGTGAGTCTTGTCTGTTTGCTAAACTCCACAGAGTTAGCTATAGTCCTCATCTTGATGCTCGTGCTTCTGCACCTTTTGATTTACTTCATTCAGACGTTTGGGGACCGTGTCCTGTTCCTACGTTGTTAGGGCACAAGTATTATGCTACTTTTATTGATAATTTTTCTCGTATGACTTGAGTCTATTTAAAGAAAGATCGTTCTGTACGTGTTAAGTGTCTTCGTACTGATAATGGCCGAGAATACCTATCTCAGTCCATGTCTACCTTTCTTTCTGACAAAGGCATAATCCACCAAACCAGTTGCCCGGATACCCCTCAACAAAATGATGTTGCCGAACGCAAAAATTGGCATCTCCTTGAAGTCACCCGGGCAATCCTCCACCATAAACATGTACCCAAACACTTCTGGGGGGATGCCGTACTTACTGCTGCACACCTTATTAATCATCTTCCTACTCACATCCTTCAGGGGGAGACACCCTATCACACTCTCTATCCTGACCATCACGGTCCCCTCCTCCCTTTGAAGGTATTTGGGTGTGTCTGCTATGTTCGGGATGCTCGTCCCTCTGTCTCCAAACTTGATCCTCGTGCCTTGAAATGTATCTTCCTCGGCTACTCTCGGACCACTAAAGGATATCGGTGTTACTCTCTTGATCTCTACCGATACATCCTTTCTTCGGACGTCGTCTTCCGGGAGTCCGACCCTTATCCCTCTCCTGGATCCTCTCATCCTGATCCCTCTTTGGATGCTTTATTGGTCCCTAGGCATGAACCTGCTATCATTTCACCGATTGATCTGTTGTCCCCCCTGTGGGGGCAAGTTTACTCCCGTCGCTCTTCTGATAGTTCAGTGGTGCCACCACCTCAGCCTACCTCCGTTACCGATGATGCGACGATTGTTCCTCCGGAAGAACCTGCTAGTGTATCTACTACTATTCCGCCATCTAGCCCAGAGGTTCCTATTGCCGTCCGGAAAGGAGTTCGGACCTGTCGGGAGCAACCGCTCTATGTTCACTCTTACCAGGGCTTGTCTGCTTCTCATAGAGCGCTGAACTCGACTCTTGATCGATATCATCTACCATCGACCATGGCGGAGGCCAAAGCTCATCCTGGCTGGGCGGCAGCCATGCATGACGAATTGACTGCTCTCCAACAAAACAATACATGGTACCTGGTTCCCTTACCTCCCGGCAAGAAGGCAATTGGATGCAAATGGATATATTCTGTCAAAGTGAATGCAGATGGTTCTCTGGACCGCCTAAAAGCTCGCCTGGTTGCCAAAGGTTATGCTCAGACTTATGGCGTGGATTATGATGAAACATTCGCTCCTGTTGCGAAGATGTCCTCACTTTGAATACTTCTTTCACTTGCTGCCTTCCGCCAGTGGGCCTTACACCAGTTGGACATTAAGAATGCTTTTCTCCACGGGCTCCTGGATGAGGAAGTTTATATGGAACAACCTCCTGGGTTCTTTGCTGAGGGGGAGAGTAACAAGGTGTGCCGTCTCCTAACGTCCTTATATGGATTGAAACAATCCCCTCGGGCTTCGTTTGCTCGGTTCAGAGCTGTTGTTACCCAGTTCGGGCTTACCAAGAGTACTAAAGACTCGTCCCTCTTTTATCAGAACTCCTCGGCTGGTACTATTCTGCTACTGGTATATGTTGATGATATTGTTATCACAGGCAACAACTCAGCAGGAATATCAAATCTCAAAGCATTCTTACACTCTAATTTCCAAACAAAAGATCTGGGCCCATTGCGATATTTCCTTGGGATTGAGGTGATTCATGATGATCACTCTCTCTTTATTTGCCAACAAAATATGCTCTTGATCTTCTATCTGACCTTGGGATAGCTAACTGTGACCATATGGATTCTCCGCTGGAACCAGGGGAAAAGAGTCTTCATGCCGAAAGCAAACCTTTTGAATCACCAGAAAAGTACCGTATGTTGGAAAATTAAACTACCTCACCATGACTCGCCCAGACATTGCTTGTGCAGTTGGTAAGGTCAGTCAGTTCATGGCGGCTCCAACTATGTCTCAGTGGGAGTCCGTTCTCCGGATTATCAGATACGTGAAGAAGGATCCTGGTTTGGGAATATCATACAAAAGTCGAGGCCATTCCGATCTAGAGGCATACAGTGACTCTGACTGGGCAGGATGCTTAGCCACCCGAAAATCAACCACGGGATTCACTGTCTTTATGGGCGGAAACCTTATCTCCTGGAAGAGCAAGAAACAAACCACAGTTACCAGATCTAGTGCTGAGGCAGAATATCGGGCTATGTCCCACACTGTTGCTGAGATCATGTGGGTGAGGCAGATTCTCAGTGAAATTGGGTATCCCGTTCAAGATCCCACCCCTCTATGGTGTGACAATCAAGCTGCAATCCAGATAGCCACGAATCCCGTGTTCCATGAACGCACAAAGCACATAGAGGTCGGCTGCCACTTTGTTAGAGAAAAGTATGAAGAAGGTCTTGTTTCACTAAAGCACGTGAAGACCGGAGATCAAGTTGCAGACATTCTTACGAAAGGGGTTACGGGGACTCGAATGAACTATATATGTAACAAGTTGGGTCTGGGAAGTTCCCATGATCCAACTTGAGGGGGAGTGTTATGAGACGTATTAAACATATTAGTCCCACACCTTGTACCACCACATAATATTCCTTCATGCTTAGTATAAATAAAGAGTGAGACCTCTATGTGAGGTACTCATTTTTTCTCCCAAATCCCGTAACAGGTTCTAACATGCATATATGTACTCTGTCCCTAATAATTCAAACATAAATAAGTGGCGTTAGGAGACCTTTTATGATCATCACCACCATGTTGAGTGTTGTGATCTTTAAGTATATATTTTGGGCCACCGTCCTTGCCATCTGGTTCTTCGTTACAGTCACGGGCGATATGATCAGCAGCACCACACTTAAAGCAACCATCTGAATTGAGATTGAGATTAAGAAATATATAAAAGCAAAGAAATTGAGATTACAAAATACATTTAAAACAGTAGCAAAATCATGGAGACAATCTTTCATGGTTAAAAATCCTTAAAAAACTATCTTCCAAGTTGGTTGATGTAAGCATGATTAACATACTGGACATGACTTCCACCGCTAGAAATTATCTGAAAGAAAGCAGTTCGAAGTGGGGAAGTTCCAAAATTTCGAAATAATTAGCAGAATAATGATAACATTAGATGTGAATGCGTCCATCCCAAGAAAATAATAGCATCTGGTGAAATAAATATCTTCCGTTGAATAAGCTTGGGGAAATTCTATTTCTGATACTTGAACAGCAATATGAGTAAAAAGGGCAGCCCGGTGCACAAAGCATCCCCGCGCAGTGAGGGTCCGGGGAAGGGTCCCACCACAAGGGTGAAATGTAAGCAAACCTTACGCTGCATTTTTGCAAGAGGAAGCACTTGAACCCATGACCTCAAGGTCACACGGCAATACCTCAACCGGTGCGCCAAGGCACCCCTTCTTGAACAGCAATATGAATGCGCAAAATTATTTAATAATTTACCTTTCGTTGATCTTTTACCGTATCTGAACTGCTTCCATAATTTCGCAACACTTTGGCTGAAATCAACACGGATTCTTCTGTCATCTATTAGGGTATTGTCCATCTGTCAAACTTGGTAAAATAAGTGACAGAAGTAGATAAAAAGAATAAGTTAATTCCAAAAAATAAAATCAAGCAAGGCTCTCCCTATTGAAATTAGGGCTCAAATACTGAACGTTTGGATCCATAGAGTGAACTGAAAAACAAAGTAAAATTCTGCAAGCAGCAATAATCCAGTCACAATAAAAAAAGGTTATTTGTATTGTAGAGAAATGGTATAAAACCTTGTAGTATATTCACTTAAAAGGTAAATACAAGTATGGATACATATATATAGGAAGAGAGAGGAGAAAGAAATCCTATACAAGAGATGTGGGACTAAAAGAGAGGAGAATAAATGGGCCTAATTAATGGACCTTTACACATGTTTTCCTATATTCTCTAACACTCCCGCGCAAGCTGGAGCGTACAAGTCGTAGGCACCCAGCTTGGATAAGAACTGCTGGTATAATGGCCGAGGAAGAGCTTTAGTCATGATGTCAGCAACTTGTTTTGCAGCTGGGACATGTTCCAATTCTATCTTCTTTGACTGAACCTTTTTCCCGGATGAAATGACAATCAACTTCAATATGCTTTGTCCGCTCATGAAACACAGGATTCTTGGCAATATGAATAGCAGTCTGACTGTCACAAAGAAGAGTTGCCGGAGAGGAGAGTTTGACACCTAAATCTCCCAAAAGTCCTTCAAGCCAGGTTAATTCAGATGCGACAGCAGCCATAGCTCTATATTCAGCCTCAGCCGAGGAGCGAGCAACCACAACCTGTTTCTTGCTACGCCATGTTATAAGATGTCCACCAAAGTACGTACAAAAATTAGTCGTGGAACGCCTGTCATCTGGAGAGCCAACATAGTCAGCATCCGAGTAAGCAAGAAGAGATGGCGAGGTGGATGGTTTGTAGACAAGGCCTTGTCCAGGAGCAGTTTTCAAGTATCGGAGAATGCGCTCAACAGCTTGGAGATGAGAAGTCCTCGGAGTGTGCATGAAGCGACTTACAACGCTGACGACAAACGAAATATCTGGTCGAGTAACTGTAAGATAAATCAGCTTCCCAACCAAACGACGGTAGTACTCTGGATTCTCAAGGAGTTGATCAATCTCAGAACCAGCTGCACATAATTTTTGGTTTGAATCCATAGGGGTATTTGCAGGTTTACAGCCAGAGAAACCTGCCTCTTGAAGTAAGTCAATGCAGTATTTTCGTTGGGACAGGACTAACCCATCGGGTCGACGAGCGACTTCAATTCCGAGGAAGTATCTAAGATTGCCAAGATCCTTTGTTTGAAACGCCGAGTTCAGATGCTCCTTGAGTTGTTGTATCCCAGAGATGTCGTCCCCAGTGATCAAGATATCATCAACATACACCAGGAGGATCACAGTTCCCGTGGGTCCTTCTTTGATGAATAGCGAGAAATCAGCAGAGCTTCGTCGAAAACCAAGTGCCAGTAGGACTTTGCAGAATTTTTCAAACCAAGCTCTCGGAGATTGTTTGAGGCCATAGAGAGATTTCAGAAGGCGGCAAACATAGGCAGCACGAGACTCCCCCGTGGTCTCAAACCCGGGAGGTTGGTACATATACACTGGCTCCTGTAGATCACCGTTCAAGAAGGCGTTCTTGATATCTAACTGAAGAAGAGGCCAACGGCGGTGGACAGCAACGGAGATCACCACACGAACGGTGTTTAACTTGGCTACAGGGGAGAAGGTTTCATCGTAGTCCAAGCCCTGTTGTTGAGTGAAACCGCGGGCAACGAGACGAGCCTTTAAGCGGTCAAGAGTCCCATCGGCATTTTGTTTGACCGCGAAAACTCATTTGCAGCTGACACAGTGTTGGCCAGGAGGAAGAGGTACCAGCTCCCAAGTGTGATTAGCGCGGAGAGCGACCATCTCTTCCTCCATCGCAGCACGCCACCCCGGATGCTGTAGCGCTTCCTGCACAGAGTTAGGGAGGGAAATGGAAGAAAGAGAGGTAGCAAACCGGTGAAGAGGTGGAGATAGACGGTGGAGAGACACGTGGTTTGCCATCGGATGAGTTGTAGAGGCGGAGGCCGGATCAACCGCTGATGGAGAGGCACCGGTAGCCGAGGGCGTCTGACGGGGACCATCCTTAGATTTACGACGAGAGTATACTTGAATAATGGGAGGAGGTTGTGCAGGAGATGGAGATGGTGAAGGTACTGTAGGGGGCAGAGATGGTGAGGGTGTAGAGTCCGTCGGAACAAAAGGACGAACAGTAGTGGAAGGTAATGTGCTTGGAACGGAGGGAGAGTGGAATGATTGATCTTCACAGAACGTAACATCAGGTGAGACAATGGTTTTGCCGGTTGTTGGAGAGTAGCACACGTATCCTTTTTGGGTCCGAGAATAGCCAACAAACATATACTTGGCAGCTCGTGGGGCAAGTTTATCGATAGACGGACCGAGAAGGTGGACGTAGCAGACGCAACTGAAAATGCGAGGTGGAATAGGAAAAAGAGGAGTGGAGGGGAAGAGTAGTGTCATGGGAGTGGCAAAGTTAAGAACAAAGGAGGGCATGCGGTTAATGAGATGGCAAGCAGTGGAGACGGCAAAGTTCCAGTATTCCGTAGGAACCCGCATTTGAACCATGAGTGCCCGAGCAACATCCAGAAGGTGACGATTTTTCCGTTCGGCAACGCCATTTTGTTGGGGGTATAGGCACAAGAGGTTTGGTGAATTATGCCAAACTCTGTGCAGAGAGTGGAAAAGGAGCGGCCAGTGTACTCGCGAGCGTTGTCAGTTCGAATTATTTTAAGTGTAGTGGAGAATTGTGTCCGTGATTCAGTTACAAAGGCACGAAACACAGATGGTAGCTCAGAGCGATCATGAAGTAAATATAACCAGGTAACACGGGAATAATCATCAATAAAAGTTACAAAATAACGATAGCCATTAATACTTGGGACCTTATAAGGGCCCCATACATCAGAATGTACTAAAGATAACGGAGTCGTGCTCCGGGTACATGAAGGGGAAAAGGAAGAGCGATGTTGCTTGCCGTAGATGCAGGCTTCGCAGGTAAACTCGTGAAGAGGTACATCAGGGAGAGTTTTGCGGAGAACTAGAAGAGGAGCATGCCCAAGTCGGCGATGCCAGTCAACTGTGCAGACAGACAGGAGAGCGGGAGGTGGGAGATCCAAGAGATAGAGCCCATTCAGCAGCCGACCGCTACTAATGATACTCCGTGTGCGGCGATCCTGAAAAACAAAAGAAGAGGGAGAGAAGGTTACACAGCAATCAAGATCCTGTATCAAACGACTTACAGAGAGTAAGTTGAAAGGAGAGCTCGGAACATGAAGAACCGAGGAGAGCTTTATAGTGGGAGTGAGGTGCAGATCAGCAGCACCAACAACCGGGGTAGTAGCACCATTTGCAACAACAATAGACGGAGGGTGAGACGTCTGTATATACTGAGGTGGTTTCTGGGAGGTGATGTGATGCGTTGCTCCAGAATCTACGATCCAATGAGAACAGTGAGATAGGCAGGTTATACCTTCAGTAGAGAAAGAAGCAACGGAGCCAGGAGAACGGCCAAGACTGCCTTGAAGCTGTTGGAACTGAGAGCGTAGGTCATCATATTCCTGTCGGGTAGGACCAAGTTGATCGGCTGGTGAAGAAGCAGCAGGAGGTGCCGAAGTAGCAGCAAGGTGAGGAGGTAGACCATGCTTTCGGTAGCAGGTTGTTTCACGATGACCGTCACGACCACAGTAAGTACACTTTAAAGGAGGTCGGCCACCACGTCCTCGTCCCCGAGACGGGGGACGGCCACCTCGAGCAGAGGAACCAAGGGTAGGTGTTGGAAAGAGCGGCTGTTGGAGAAGAGCCGGAGAAGAACTGTGCGGGGCCTCAGATGGAGGTGTAACCTTGATAAGCATGGAGCAGACAGCAGACAGAGACGGTGTTGTAGTAGAGGAGAGTATTTGAGCGCGAACGCTATGTAGATGAGGAGGTACGCTAGAGAGTAGCATAGCAACGGTCACTGCCTCTTTCTGTGATCGCTGAATAGCGAGATCTGGAGTGGTAGGCTGATGCTGAAGCCAAGCCTCATGAAGAGTCTTTGCCTTGGCGACATGAGAGAGCATGTCATCGGGCGCACCAGGCTTAAGGTTCTGAAGATCAGATATGATGTCATACAGATGTTGGAGACTGTTCTGCCCAGAGTAAAAGGCATGAAGTTCATCCCACATGGCTTTAGCGGTGTCATGATACATAGCCATCCTATACGGCTCCGAGTCCATGGAGTTGAGAAGCCATGTTTGGACACGACCATCATTCTTAAGCCAGTCAGCAGAAGGCTCAGTAGTAACCTGGGTTAAGTGAGAAAGGAGCCCTTTGGTCTGTAAGACTCGACGCACCGAGTGCACCCATTCCACAAAGTTACGCTTTCCGGTAAGAGAGATAGTGGTAATTCGAAGTTCATCACGAACATCTGAGGTCGGGGCAGCCGGCGGAGCAGGCGACGGAATGGCAGTGGAGGAGGAATCGTCGAGGGCCATTGGAAGGAAGACGAATTGAAGAGAAGACGGCTAGAGACAAGGAGTAGCGGCAAGGGCAGCCTAGAGGAGCTGCGGTCTGGAGAAGCCGCCTTGGAGCAGCAGCGGTCTGGAGCGGTCTTGGAGCTGCGGGCTGGAGCGGTCTGGAGCGGTTTGGCAAAGACCGGGCGAGCAGATCGCCGCACGCGAACAGGAGCAGAGCTTGAGGAGATCGCAGAGATCGCTGAGTTGGAGGTCGCAGAGCCTGAGGAAGAAGATCGCAGAGATCTGGAGCAGCGGTCTGGAGGGGCCGGAGGCAGATCGTTCCTGACAAGGCAGAGACCGCTGAAGAGATCGAAAGAACCTTTGCGAACAGAGATCGCTGTTTGCAAGACAGGGATCGCTGCTCAAGAGATCGCTGCGAACAGGGTTGTTTGCACGGCAGAGACCGCACGGCAGTAGAAGAGACCGCACGGCTAGATGAGACCGCGCAAGGTCGTCCGAGCAGCGAGCAGAGGAGATCGCAGGTCTTGAGTTCTAGAGAACCTTTGCGAAGCACGGGAGACCGCAGGAAGAGCTCGCGGCGAAGAGATTGCAGCGAGGAGACCGCTTGGGAGAAAGAGAGTTTGAGAGAGGTGGGTCCCACGTGTGAGGAAGGAGAGGTCTATATAAGAGAGCCAAAGAGGAGAGGAAGCCGGGAGAAGCAGAGCTGGCAGCAGGGTGGAGCGGTCTCAAAAAATGAGACCGCGAGAGCTCGAAAAAAAGGGGGGGGGGGGGGGGGGGGGGGGCGGTCAAAAAATGGGAGACCGCAAATTCTGGACCGAGTGCTCTGATACCATGTAGAGAAATGGTATAAAACCTTGTAGTATATTCACTTAAAAGGTAAATACAAGTATGGATACATATATATAGGAAGAGAGAGGAGAAAGAAATCCTATACAAGAGATGTGGGACTAAAAGAGAGGAGAATAAATGGGCCTAATTAATGGGCCTTTACACATGTTTTCCTATATTCTCTAACATGTATAAAGCTCCCTCTAGTTTGATATTTTGTCAAAAAAAGTTTCAAACTCTGGAAAAGAATTAGGATAGCAGTTTAACCAATTTTTTATAACAATGACAATTACGCTGTCTTATACCAGGATTCCCTGAAATCTTTGTAGTACTACTGAAGTTTGTTCCAAATGCTCACTATGCTCTGCTCGTTTGGACAGAATTGGAGTTAGATTTAGGAACTGAGATCAATTACAATTCTTCCATGAATTGGAATTCACCTGAATTTCAACGTTATTGCTCGGCCAAACAATGGAATTGAGCATGCAAAATTGGAATTGGTTAATTCTATTATTCTGACAGTGCTAGAGATCCAGTCATCAGGTCGCCGAACCGTCACCATGAACAGTCATAGAGTGATGAAAAGATGCATTCCCAAAAATTTGAGAGCAATTCAACAACTTCATTTTTCCCACGATGGTGATGCAACTGAGATTACAGAAGATCCGACAATCGGATCGAATAACTGTCACAACCAGCAATCTCAGAAAGATGACAAGAAGCTTCCTCAAAAAATTGATGCCGAACTGACTACTTTTTCTCACAATAACGGTCAGATGGAGATTGTGGAGATCCGGTACTCGGATCAATGAACCATTACGAGCTATGGTCTTAAAATGATGAGAAGAAGCTTTCTTGACAAGTTGAGAATTGATCTGACAACTGTCATACTTTCTTCGGCGACAATTATCAGAAATTCGTAGATTGGATCGACGAACCGTTATCACCAACAATCTCAATAAGATGAGAAGAACCTTTCATGAAATTTTGAGAATGATCTGACATCTTTTTTTTTGGCAAGGCAACCACCGCCGCCGGCCTCGGTCCTCTTTTTTTGGCGAATGATTCGAACTCAACAAACTATGAGAACTTTAATCAGGGCCGCAAGAATCATATATAAAATTTAAATAGAGAAAATATTACATTATTAATGCAAAGAGCATCTTAGATACATTCACGCGTGCGGATCATGGATGGAATTCTCCAATTCCTATATTAGATCGAAAGGAATTTGATTTAGTCAAAATAAATTCCAATTTTGCCGTTCAAGCACTCAACCGAATAACAAAATTGGAAATTGACCTCCAAATCGAATTCCAAGACATCAATTCCGTCCAAGCAAACGGACACTTAGGATTACTTGTAACTATATGGTATGACATTATACCATGTTTCATGATAAAATCTGGTAGAGTTGTCAAGTTTACATGAAACCATGATTAGTTATACCTTCTTGAAAAAAACAGCTGTCTTGCAAAATCTTAGAACTACTATCCTTCTTTATCCAAGGAGATTGATACAAATTTCCATACATAAAATTGTAAGGTCATTAATGGTTCACTTAACAAGTACTGAATCTATAAAGATCAAAGATAAAAGAAAAAAAGGACAACTGAGACTCCCAACCAAAACACAGCCTACCATTAAGAAGCACTTTAGAATTGGATCATTGCGCTATTACAAGCAATCACATGCCAATTGTGAGCTATACTCGGTGGTAAAAGAAAAATATATATTTGTGTGTAAGAGAGAGAGAGACAAAAAAACACCAATGCCTGATCAAGAATATTGCATCTATATGAAAGGAAATGCAAACATATAACTGATATACCTTGAAATATGCACGTTCACAAGCCTCCGTTGTCTCAAATTCTGGAGCAAGTAAAATATATAAACTAAATATTAACCACCAATGAAATATCCATAAAATGTTGAAAAATGTAAATAAAAAACTATATCTTCGTAGCATTATGGACAATCAAATATCCATAAAATGTTGAAAGATGTTAAATAAATATATCTTTGTAGCATTATGGACAATCATAACCCCTGCAAAGTTAGCAAACTCATGCACATTTAATGGACCACTTGTTTAACTGCTTCACTCTTTCCTTACATAAAAGAGGATCTCATACACCTTTATAATTTCCAAGCCTTGTGTGGCCCCCCACCAATCCCTTGGAATTAAACACATAAACAGGTTTTGGCGATATGGTCAAGCAAGAGAAGAACGGACTCATGATTCACAAAGAGGGTGACGCTATGATTCCAAAAGAAGAAGTTCTCTAACTGGCAGGATGGTGGAAATTAGGCGGTTCCTTACCAGAGTTATGTTTGAGTTTATTTGGCGGCATCACAAGATGCCCTACTATAGCACAGCAATTCTCAACATTGTCCGTGGCATTACATTACTTGCTCTTTGAAAGTTGCAAAGAGGAGGTCACAGGCTCGCACCCAGTGTTCTCTGTTAAGGGTACTCTTTAGCGGTCGGATTTACAGCCGAGTGGCCGATCCTCGGGCACTACTACATCCTCCCTCACATCACCCTTCTGACAAGAACTCTACCTCGTCTCACGGTTTCATCTTCTCAGGGAGCAACCAGCTATCACTCATAAATATTAATTTTTTCTCTTTGTCGGAGCTCCTAGTTGAGGAGGCGGATTTCTATTTACTGACGCACCTGCTCAAAGCATCATTGGACAGTAATACAATATCTGTCAGGCTCATGTACTCCTAACACAAATTTAATCCAGCTCTTCACACACCTAAAATAAAAAATAAAATAACAATAAATGCAGAAGCTACTTTAGCAATGTAAGGCACAGAACCAGAAGTCAATCTGAATTTGTTGCAAAGTTCGAAATGCGAAAAGAATGGCAGGAAACTATGATTTTCTGGCAACAGTTAGATCAGCACAGCAGCACTCCATACATTTAAGATCAACTTAACCAATTTGACATGCCAACCGTTCTACAAGCAGCTAATGCTGAATAGTCACTTGGGAAGACCTGAACTATCTTAGCTAAAAGAAAGCCAAAGAGACAACAGATAAAGAATAGAAGTGGTAGAGCCAAAAGTGTTGAGGAAAAACCAAAGATAAAAATTGGGATGCTTGAGTGACGACGATGATAATAATATTGGATGAGTGGACATGTAAATACTTTGTTGATCATTTTAGATATGGAAGTTCGTTTTGATTCTCATCTTCTTTCAAGAAATTAAAAATTCCAGATATTTAAGAAGAAGCACTTTTAAACAGCTAGTTTTAAATGTTATCACTTACACAATATATTAGCTGGTTTTGATCAGTGAAAATGAACTGATTTTAATAATAATGACTACATTTATGAGTAAGATCATATTTCCATGTAACCGTGTTTCTTCTGATGGTCGCAATTTGTCTTGTTTGGAGTCGACTTCAAATTGAGCTCAATTCAACTATACCCCTACACCAAGATAGAAATAGAGAGATACCTCTAAGATCTGAAAATATGTAGAAACGGTGGACGACTGTAAGAAGCTCAAAAGTTCCCACCTCACCCTGATGATAAGTGATAACCTATTTCACAAAAAATCATGTATGCATTTATGCATGAGGAAATTCTAATACTTCCAAATGAGAGCCATTCTTGATTGGTGGCGTATAACAGATTGAGTCCACCGAGTTAATGTGCTGATAAAGCAGACTAGTACTAAAAGGTCATTAAGTAGTTCAATATTGTAGTCTTCTTTTATACATGAATTTTCCATTTATATACCCAATTTTCATGAGTTGAATAACACACATTTTTTATCACTCTGCTATTGTAACATTGTATCAAAGCCCTAAAAAATCTCTAAAGCTCCTCGACACTTCCACGCTCGCTTTTACACTAACTCAAATGACGACATTCAACCAGTCAATTTCGCTACTCTCTTATCGATATTCCACAGATCCTCGACTTAGTTACAACTATCGTTTTCTCTGATGGAAGGATCCTTATTAACGAATCCCTACTAGAAAATGATGATCACATATGTTACGATCTACAATTCCTAGCAGGAGGTTGACGATGCATATCAAAACTTCTTTATTGGATGCTGACGACACGTCTTTTCTGCACCCAAACACAAATCCTGTATGATCGCTTGCTCTTAGCAACACGCGACTCCCATGACTTGATCTTAGTAAATCCTCTAGCTTACTCTTAGCTACAATTGTCGAAGGTCCAAGTTTATTTCATATATTCTTCAAATTCCTTATCTATGTCAAACATTTCAACCACTACTGTGTCTCTCTGCATCATCTTGGAAGACCCAAATTATCAGGTTTGGGGGATTACGGTTAGGATCCACGTGAGGAGTTGACGTCTCTGGCTCACATTGTGTTATGGGCCCTATTATGATGATATTTATTATGTTGCTTATTGTCTTTAAGTCGCCTTCCTATTTAGTCGCATTCCAAGACTGTTGTTGGTTTCCTATTTAATTGCATTCCAAGTTTGTCATTTTATTTTCATTAAGAGTCAGTTGTACTTCTATTTAAAGGACCACTTAGGTCTTGTATTGGTATGCAAAGAATTAATCTATTTTCCCTTCTTTGGTGTGTGAGATATTGGTAGCTCTCTCCTCTAACGAGTAATCCCTTCCTCCTCCGTTGTCGTCACCTCCTCCTTCGGCCCTTCCTCCGACTAGGCCCATAACAACTTGGTATCAGAGCCAGTGGTCCCTCTTCCGATCGTCGAATTCAATCCTACCGCTGGACGATTTTGAGCCCCAACTTCTGTCCCGTCTTCTGTCCCGAAGCCAATTCCATTTCATTCATCCGATGAGCCCAGCAGACGCGCACAACAATCCCTTGTGTCGTCTCCAGCAACGCGGCCAACGCAAAAACAGCACAACCAACGGGTCCTTTCCCAGCCTCAGCCATCTCCAGCTCCTCCACGATCCTTATCGTCGTCGACGAACACAACCAGGGAAGCGACAGATCGTTCTGACCCCTCCTGTCATCGAACCATCATCCCAGACACGTCCAGCCGCAGCAAAACCCTCCATCTTCCCTTTAGGCACCCTACCAGTGACGTCTTTGTCGTCTCTTGCGTGTATCACAAGCGACGCCATTTTTTCGTCGACGCTCTGTCGTTGCTTGCGTATATCGCTCTCTGCCTTTGCGCAGTTTCCTTCTGTGACGCCAGTTTTCCGCCGCTCTGCTGCCTATTTTGGGGAGGTCGAACTACTTTCCGCCTTCAGCCTGATATCCCGAGCCCAGCAATTAATTTATTCCATCTTGAGCCATGTGTTGTCAGATATTCTACCATAATACTTCTATTCCTCAATCTATTTTTAATTGATTGATCATTTATCAATTAATTAATTATTAATAATTCAATTTTTTTAATTTGTGCTGCCACCATTGGGAGACGACGCGGCACTCGCAACAACACAAATTCATCCGCCTCCGACGACTCCAGGCGTCCAACCACCCGCTCCATCTCTCGGCAAGCAAGTCAAACGATGGAGAACTCACAAGATTTCAGGAATGCTCTCCAGGACGTGTTGCAGACTATCATGACCTTCATGGAAGCACGCTTTCGGGACGCCGAAACCCAACATCGGGACGACATGGCCACCATCACCGCCAGGCTTAATGAGTTGGCCGCCTCCCATCCCGTTATTACTACTCCGCCTACGGATCACGCCAGCAGCAGTCGAGCACTGCCCCCACCACGAGCCACCACCACCAGCCATCGTACGCCCTGAGGCAGTTCCTCTACCACGCTACCCCAGATGGGATTTTCCGACTTATGATGGGAGGACAGACCCATTGAGTTGGCTCACCAAATGCGAACAATTTTTCGCCCAACAACAAGTACCGGCAGCGGATCAGATGTCTTTCGTCTCCTTCCACCTCCTCGATTCAGCTCTTCTTTGGGTCACTCGCCTCTTCATCGACCAGCCAGGTCTGACATGGGAAGACTTCAAACGATTCTGCAATTTGCGCTTCGGTCCTCCAACCCGCAGCAACCCCCTAGAGGAGCTCACAACTATACAACAGATGGGCTCCATCGACGATTATCTGTAAGAGTTTTAGCTTATCCTGGCACACGTCCTGTTTTCCCCTGGCATGCAGGTCTCCATCTTCATTGCGGAACATCGCGACCGACTGCGGCTGGATGTCGAGTTTGAGACTCCTCGCAACTTAATGACTACCATAAGCTTGGCCAAGATTTGCGACCATCGCCTTCAGCTGACACATGAGTCTTACATTTCCACTGACACAGCCCCCCCCCCCCCCCCCCCCCCCCCCCCCCCCCCCCCCCCCCCCCCCGCGGGACGTACTGAGGGTCCTCCAGGCGCTCCGATTCGTCGACTCTCTCATGCCAAGATGATGGATCGGCGAGCACAAGGCTTATGTTATAACTGCGATGATCAGTATACTCGCAGACATCGGTGCAAAAAGCTTTTCTTTGTGCAAGTTGAGGACTCTGACGATGAAGAAGGTGTCGAATAAAGCGGACACCATTGATCTCCCTCGAGCTTGAGGTCAAGCTCTTTTTCAAGGCAAGAGAGATGTTATGGGCCCTATTATGATGATATTTATTATGTCATTTATTGTTTTTAAGTCGTCTTCCTATTTAGTCGCATTCCAAGTCTGTCGTTGGTTTCGTATTTAATTGCATTCCAAGTTTGTCGTTTTATTTCCATTAAGAGGCCGTTGTACTTCTATTTAAAGGACTCATTGGGTCTGGTATTGGTATGCAAAGAATTAATTTGTTTTCCCTTCTTTGGTGTGTGAGATATTGGTAGCTCTCTCCTCTAACGAGCAAGCACCACTTAGGCAGCAGCGTTTCCGGCTCCACGGTATCCTCCCCACCGTCTTCACATCCGCCTCGGCCCTTCCTCCGACTAGGCCCATAACACATTGTTGACTCAACCCCTCGATCTCACCATGTCTCTATAAAGAAGACAATGACCTTCGACTTTTAGTGTCATCTATGTGCATATGATGACCACTGCGCTATGGCTATCCTCCACACCATCTATTCAACCATCATGCTCAAACTTGAACAATATGACATTGCTACTATGCAGGCTCAATTGATGTAGTACTTCACTCAAACCGATAGCACCTATGAATCAGCTTCTATAATCTACTTAGCATGCTCATCAGGAAGATCATACTGTTAAGCAATTCTATGCTCACAAGATGGATCTATGTAGCCAACTTGCCATCATAGAGCCTATTCAAGCTCCCATGACTTGCTTTTAGTACATCCTCTAGCTTACTTTTAGCTACAATAGTCGAAGGTCCAAGTTTATTTCATATATTCTTCAAATTCCTTATCTATGCCGAACATTTCAACCACTATTGAGTCTCTCCTACGCACCATCTTGGAAGACCCAAATTATCAGGTTTGGGGGCTTACTGTTAGGATCCACATGAGTTGATGTTTCTGGGGTCACATTGTTGAGACAACCCCTCAATCTCACCATGTCTCTATAAAGAAGGCAATGATCTTCGACTTTTGGGGTCATCTATGTAAATATGATGAGCACCGCACTATAGTTATCCTCCACACTATTTATTCGCCCATCATGCTCAAACTTGAACAATATGACATTGCTACTATGCAGACTCAATTGATGTAGTACTTCACTCAAACTGATAGCGCCTAAGAATCAGCTTCTATAATCTACATAGCATGTTCATCAGGAAGATCATATTGTTAAGTAATTCTATGCCCACAAGATTGGTCTATGTAGCCAACTTTCCATCGTAGAGCCTACAGGAGTCAGGTGCTACAAACTCTTTTTAATATCAATATCCCTCTCTAAGTGATCACCGACACCTACACCTACTTCTGTTTCTTATGCATCTATGCACTGAGTTATAGAGCTGGAAATCTCCTACAACATTCATCAATCTCTAATCTCGATACAACATTGAACAAGCAGACCATTGAAAAGAATTGTGGATTGCTCTTCAAGCTCAGTCCTCTCTCACTCCTGATAGTTATGCTTTAGTGGCTCGACCTACATCAACTATTCTGGGCTAGTAATGCTTGGTTGTTCCTTATCCTCAATAATTTCATCTTGTCCAGAAGTGGTGTGTTTGACACGAGCTATGACACACATGCCACTTGGGAGCGTCAAGCCCTGGCTTAGCAAAAGGACCATGAGACTACATAAGTTTAATCAGCCGACAATAACCTCTGTTAGTTCCTTCGCTGCCTCTGAAGGTATATTTTATTTCCCCTAGATTCTAAATCTATGGCTTCTTATCATATGGCCAATGATTCCTCTGACATGCTAGCTTTGTTCTAACCTGATCATTTGGGTCTACCTGAACGACTAATGGAACTAAACTACACATTGCTGATGGTGGTCATCTTATTTCCTTATCACCATTTTACTATTCACAACATCTATCGTATCCTCTGTCCAGACAAGAGTCTTCTTCCTGTCTTTCAATTGACTGACATGTTCTATACAGTTTCATTTACCACGTTTACTTGCACCATACAGGATCTTCATATGAGGAAGGATGTTGAGACCAATCATAGGCTTGATGATCTGTATTATATAGATTAATTGACTCTTCCTCAACCCTGATGTGTTGCTGCCACTACTTGCTTGGATCTTTTTACTCCACCATCTACATGCAGTATATGGCACGAGAGACTAGCTCATATATCCCTTCCTAGCCTTCAGTTGTTATCTTCTCGGTTGTTTTAGGGAACTTTTTTGCAAAGTGCCTTGCACATTTTCTTGGTTGTATTTATGGTCCTCATATTGCTAGCTACTTTTCTATCAATCAATTTGTTTATGTTAGCATTATTAGCGAGTTTTTTATCCTTTTTATTTCTGGTGTGCTATTAGCATGTTTGTATCTTTTATTCCTCCTCTATATATAGAGGAGCCTATTATTGAATGAAGTAATTTTGGCTTGTATCCGGTTCAACATGGTATCAAAGCCGAGCAATCCCGTGACCCAATCTGCGCTTCCGCCTCGCTTCCGCCTCGCTTCCGCCTCGCCCCCGTCTGATACTCCGATTGAGGCAAATCACCGATTGGGGCGTGATGATGGAGTGGCGATTGAGGATATTTCAGGGTTCCAAAGGCTAGTGGGGAGGCTCATATATCTTTCTCATACTCGTCCGGATATTTCCTATGCAGTGAGTGTTGTGAGTCAGTACATGCATGCTCCAAAGACACGGCACATGGATGCAGCACGCAGAATTCTTCGGTACCTCAAGTCCTCACCAGGAAGGGGAATCCTGTTTTCCCCGAGTACTGATCTCAAGATTGAAGTTTATACTGATGCTGATTGGGCCGGGTCAGTGGATGATAGGCGATCCACTTCTGGATACTGCTCTTTTGTTGGAGGTAACCTTGTCACTTGGAGGAGCAAGAAGCAACAGGTTGTGGCACGGTCTAGTGCCGAGGCTGAGTTTAGAGTTATGGCTCATGGGGTCTGTGAAGGCTTATGGCTTCGGGCCTTATTGAGCGACCTTGGTCTTGTTGAAGGACCCATCCGTCTATATTGTGACAATAAGTCTGCCATTAGTATCGCTCACAACCCAGTTCAACATGACCGGACAAAACACATTGAGGTGGATCGACACTTTATCAAGGAAAATATTGAAAGAGGAATTATTTGTACTCCTTTTGTGCCCTCCAACGGGCAACTTGTCGACATTCTCACCAAAGGGTTGTGTGTGAATTCCTTTGACCAGATTGTGAACAAGTTGGGCATGTTTAATATCACTCGCCCAACTTGAGGGGGAGTGTTAGCATTATTAGCGAGTTTTTTATCCTTTTTATTTCTGGTGTGCTATTAGCATGTTTGTATCTTTTATTCCTCCTCTATATATAGAGGAGCCTATTATTGAATGAAGTAATTTTGGCTTGTATCCGGTTCAACAGTTTATATTTCTCCCTTTAATCTTATTCACATTGATGTATGAGATCTTCTCCTTCAATCTCCTTCAAAAGAGGGAATAAATAGTGATCACTCTCATTTTACTTGGATTTATTTGATTGAGATGAAATCTAAGGGCATGTTTAAAGAAACTAGAATGAATTTGCGCGGGTGAAGGAGACATTCTCCTACAAAATCAAGGTACTTGAACAGATTCAGGAGGGGAATATACATATCATCAGTTTCATGATTTTCTTATTTCCCAAAAACTTTCTCAATTCTCTTATCCTCATGCTCATCAATAAAATGGGGGGAGGGTCATTGAGCTTCATGATCGTCAAATTCATGAGGTTACAAAATCTCTTTTTTTGTTAACTTCCTTCCTTGTTCATTTTTTGGTAGAAGTTGTGTTAGGAGTCGGGAAAATTAGAGTTACGAGAGAGAGAGAGAGGGGAGAGGGAAGGAGATTAGAACTAGAGAGGAGGAGAGGGAAAACTCAATTTCATTCCAGGATGAAAATAATACAGGGCTTATGCGTCCTCTTATAGCGACGATGAGCGAATGCAAAAGGAAATTCTGAAATTAGGAAATACGGAATTACTTAAAATGCCTTAAGCAAACCAAGCAACAAATAAAACACCTAAAGCAAACAAAACAACAAATAAATTATTAATTATCCTCCGCGGGAAGGGTGGGCCCCTCCGATATACGCGCCCGGCGTGTGTAAACTTTCCAAGGCGGCTCGTCGTCGTGCAGTTCCGTAACAATGCCGCCGTCTGGAAAATGTGTCTTGTCCTCAAGGCAGTAGTCGGCGAACTGGCGACGAAGCCACGTTGCTTCCGAGTCGGGCCGCCCGGTCCAAGTCACGAGAACCTCTTCCGATGTAGTGTCCCCTGTGGTGCAGTGCCTGCGGTCGAGGATCGACGCGGGGTAGTAGGGCGCTTCCCCGGCAAGGTCGAGGTCATCTGGGATGTGGTCCGTAGTGGTGTGGTCCCCCACCACGCGCCGAAGCTGTGAGACATGAAAGACTGGATGAATGCGGCTCCCGGTTGGGAGGCGTAGGCGGTAAGCGACTGCCCCTATGCGGGCGATGATCTCGAAGGACCCGAAGAACCGTGGCGCCAATTTGGGGCATGGTCGGCGTGCCACTGAAAGTTGGCGGTAGGGATGGAGCTTGATGAAAACCTTCTCTCCCACTTCAAAGGAGAGGTCCCGACGTTTCTTGTTGGCGAAGGAAACCATCTTTTGTTGGGCCCGTCGTAGGTGGTGCTTCAGATGATCCAGAATGGTATCCCTATCGCGGAGAGCGGTGGCCAGACTCTCCACCTGACATTCCCCTGGTAGGTGGCGGACAATAGATGGTGGAGGGCGGCCATAGACGACCTCAAAAGGAGTAGTGTCGGTCGCTTGGTGGTGGGCGGTGTTGTAAGAGTACTCAGCCCATCCGAGCCACTTGGCCCAACTGCGAGGATGCTCCCCCACGAAGCAGCGAAGGTACGTTTCCAGGCACCGATTGAGGACCTCCGACTGGCCGTCGGTCTGTGGGTGGTATGCCGTGCTCATACGAAGACGGGTACCCTGTAAACGGAACAGTGTAGTCCAAAAGGTACTCAGAAATAGCGGGTCGCGGTCGCTCACGATTGACCGGGGAAATCCGTGGAGGCGCACGATCCCCTGGATGAAGCTGTCGGCGACTGTGGAGGCGGTGTATGGATGATGGAGGGGAATGAAATGTGCATACTTCGAGAGCCGGTCCACCACGACCAAGATGCAATCGTGTCCCTGTGATCGGGGCAGTCGTGTGATGAAATCCATGGCGATGTCGTCCCACACACGGTCGGGGATCGGAAGGGGCTGAAGTAGACCACCCGGAAAAACTGTCTCGTACTTGGCTTTCTGGCAGATGAGGCAGGCGGCCACGAAGGCCTTGACCTGTCGGAACATGTGAGGCCAATAAAGAGAGGCTGCCAGTCGTCGGTATGTTCGATAAGCACCAGCATGTCCTCCCGTTGGGGATGTATGAAACTCTGCCAATAACAGGGGAATGCTCGGGGAGGAGGGTGCGAGTACGAGGCGCCTTTGAACAGGAGACGGCCGTCCACCAAGGAATACAGTGGATGAGCTGCGGCGTCCATGCTGAGTGCTGTTCGAATCCTGTTGAGTGTCGGGTCGGCTTCTATTTCCCGTTGGAGGGCCTCCGTACCCTCCCAGACGGGGCGGGAGATGGCTGCTAGTATGGGGTTGCGGGAGAGGGCGTCAGTTGCGCGATTCGCCTTGCCAGGCCGAAACTCGATCCTGAAGTCGTAGCCCAGTAGCTTTGCCACTCACACCTGTTGGGCGGGCGTAGCGATCTTCTGCTGCAGAAGGTACCGAAGGCTATGGTGGTCGGTGCGGACCACGAAATGTCGGCCCAGTAGATAGGGCCGCCAGTGTTGTATTGCGAGAACGAGGCCCATGAGCTCATTCTCGTAAGCGGAGCGGCTGCGGATAGTGTCGGAGAAGGCGCGGCTAAAGTAGGCCACAGGGCGGCCGGCCTGCATAAGGACGAATCCCACGCCGATGCCTGAGGCGTCGCACTCCACGAGGAAGGACTGAGTAAATTCTGGCATGGCTAACACCGGGGCGCGGACCAGGGCTTGCTGAAGAGCGACGAATGCGGCGGAGGCCGCCGCTGACCACTCGAAAGTGCCCTCGACTGACTTCTTCAGGAGCTGGGTGAGGGGACGGGCCAGAGTGTCGTACCCCTGTATGAACCTGCGGTAGTATCCTGTTAGGCCAAGGAACCCGCGAACATCGTGGATAGAAGATGGTGTTGGCCACTGGAGGACCGCCTCGATCTTGTCGCTATCCATTGCGACCCCTGTGGCGGAGATGGTGTGTCCCAGGTAGCGCACCTCCGGAACCCCAAAAGAGCACTTGGTGGGGTGGAGCTTGAGGTGGTGGTGTCGTAGCGTGACCAGCGTCTGGCGGACGTGCTGGAGGTGCTCCTGCCAAGAAGAACTGTAGACCAAGATGTCATCAAAAAAAACAAGTACATGCTGGCGAAGTACCGGTCGAAAGATGTCGTTCATCATGGCCTGAAAGGTGGCCGGCGCGTTAGTCAGGCCGAATGGCATGACCAGGAACTCATAGTGGTCGTCATGGGTCCGGAAGGCTGTCTTGGCGACGTCGGCCGGACGAACGCGGATCTGGTGGTAGCCTGCACGGAGGTCCAGCTTGGTGAAGATGGTCGCGTCGTGGAGTTCGTCCAGAAGCTCCTGAATCACGGGAATTGGGTACTTGTCCGGGACGGTGGCTTTGTTGAGCTCCCGATAATCTACGCAGAAGCGCCAGCTGCCATCCTTCTTCCTGACCAAGAGGACCGGGCTAGAGAAGGGGCTTGCGCTGGGGCGGATGAGGCCCCCCATCAGCATGTTGCGAACGAGTCTCTCGATTTCATCCTTTTGTATGTGTCCATAACGGTATGGCCGGACCGAAACTGCGGTCACGCCGGGCTGTAGAGGGATGGCATGATCGTGCGTTCGGGCGGGTGGCAACTCGGATGATGCTGAGAAGAGGTCTGCAAACTCGGACAGAAGGGCCTGAAGTTCCGGAGGTGGAGATGGGGCTGGTGGTGCCGTGTCCGTGATGGACCAGAGCCATGCTGAGAAATCGACGTCGACAGTCCTCTGAATAGTGCGAAAGGAGTCGGGGGAGCGAAGTAGGGCGACATCTCCCGTAAGGCACTGCTCCCGTCCGTCTTGTAGGAACCGCATCGTCATAGACCTCCAATTTACTCGCACGTCACCTAGCGTGCGCAACCATGCCACCCCTAGGATGGCGTCGATCCCGCCAAGGCCGAAGACGTAGAAGTCTGTCGTCACGGAGTAAGGGCCCACGAAAAGCGAGACGCTCGGACAACGCCCCTGGATCGAGCGGCGGCGGCCATCGCCCAAGCTAACGGAGAAGTCCGGAGATGGCTCTATCGGAAGGCGTAGCTGCTTGGCCAGTTGATCTGAGAGAAAATTATGACTAGCCCCGCTGTCGACCATGATGATAATGCGGCGTTCGCCTAACTTGCCCGCCAACTTCATGGTTTGGGGGTCGGAGATGCCGCCCACCGAAAAACAAGGGAGTTCCAGACGATGAAGGTCGACATCGGTGGTGGTTCCGGTGGTGTCCTCTGCTGCGATTTCGAGGTCCTCAAAGTCCTGCAAGGTGATCTCTGGTTCAAAGTCGCCGATGATGGCGTGAAATTCTTTGACCGCGCATACGTGGGTAGGAGAGTAGGGTTGACGACAACGGAAACAGAGCCCCTTGCGACGGAGGTCGTCGAACTCGCGGTTGGAGATACGTTGCGGGGGACCTGGGCGACCTAGCCGGACGGCTGGAGGTGGCCGAGGGGCCGGTGGTTCCGGGGCACAGGGACGCCATGGTCGGCCGCCCGGCGGAGGCCCGCCCGGAGTCGGTGGGGGTCGCGGAGACAGGTCCGCCTCCACGAGGCGTGCCATGTCGAGGGCCTCGGAAACCGTCCTGGGGTGATGGGTGCGGAGTCGGGACCGGATGTTGGGCTTGAGGCCCTGCATGAAGAAGTCAAGGTAATGATCCGGTGGTAGGCCCGGAACATGGGTGACGAGGGCCACGAACTCATCGATGTAGTCATCCATTGTGTCGATCTGGCGCGCTCCACACAGTCGTTCGATGGCAGATCCGGAATAGCGGCTGTCGTAGCGGCGGATCATCTCTTGTTTGATCTCCGGCCAGAAGATAGCTGGGTTGGTTTGGCGGAGCCACCGGGCCCAATGAAGGGCGGAGCCGTCGAGTCCTACGACGGCGGTAGAGACCTTGTCCTGCTCGGGAGTATGGTGGAGATCGAAGTACTGTTCCGCCTTGGCAATCCACCAGATTGGGTCCACACCGGTAAAGGTGGGAAGATCCAAAGTAAGGGTTGGTCGGCCTGGGGGAAATGGATCCGGGGGATCTCCGTTGTGCGGCAGTGGTGTCGCGCCGAGGATGGATGCACACGTCGATCTGTTAGCGGAGGAGGTGGCGGTGGGTTGGAGGGCATCAAACTTTGCGTGAAGAGAGACAAGGGAGGCGTGCATGGCGGCCACGAGGGATTCCTGTGCGTCGACACGGCGGAGGAGTGCCTCGTTGGAGTCGACCGCTGGAGGCTCGGTCATCGAACGGGTGTTGGGGGCCATCCCCCCGAGCATGGGTGGGCGTTACTGCGTGCGGACGGGGCTTCAGCGGCGGACGAAGGTCGGTGCAGCGTCGGCTGGCGCGTCTTGCAGGCGCGGTCGGACTGCGGACGGGGCTGCCGCGTTACTGCGGACGGGGCTGTGGCCATGGGTTGGTGCACCGGCAGCTGTTGCGTGCGGCGATGGCTTTGCGAGGACGTCGCAGAGCAGCAACGGGACAGAGGCGAGGCGCGAGCGAGACGAGCGCACGAGGCGGGATGCGCGACAGCGGTTCTGGCGATGGCGAGCAGATGCGCGATGGAGCGGAGTTAGGGCAGCGATGCGCGAGGCTCCGGCGGCTATAACAGCGGGCGGAGCGGCAGGTCGGACCAGTTGTTAGGAGTCGGGAAAATTAGAGTTACGAGAGAGAGAGAGGAGAGGGAAGGAGATTAGAACTAGAGAGGAGGAGAGGGAAAACTCAATTTCATTCCAGGATGAAAATAATACAGGGCTTACGCGTCCTCTTATAGCGACGAGGAGCGAATACAAAAGGAAATTCTGAAATTAGGAAATACGGAATTACTTAAAATGCCTTAAGCAAACCAAGCAACAAATAAAACACCTAAAGCAAACAAAGCAACAAATAAATTATTAATTATCCTCCGCGGGAACGGTGGGCCTCTCCGATATACGCGCCCGGCGTGTGTAAACTTTCCAAGGCGGCGTGTCGTCGTGCAGTTCCGTAACAAGTTGTGTAAGAGATTAGGACAGTATCTGGGCCTTAGGACAGTAAAATTTAGGGAGTTGACAAAAATCACCATCACCTCACTATCAAAGAGATGTTTTGGTGATCCAAATCCTTAATCTCCAGATCACTAAAGAGTCAACTCATCCCTGCTTCAAGGCAAGCGCTTTAACAATCATAATAATTAATTCCTTTGTTCTGATCACAGGTTCCTTGTGAAAACCAAGGATAGAAATAATGGAGAAAGAGACCAAAAATTAATGTAGTGACAATGAAAACATCTCACTTAATTTCACATAGATAGTGATTTCCCAAAATTTGCACCTGAATTCAACTAAAAAGAGTGTACAAAAGTGCTAAGTAAAGCCAATTACAAAACTTTCCAGGTGAAGTATCTATTAAAACTTAAAAGCATAAATGGTAGTAATTCTTCAAGGTTGAATGCAGATTAATTTTCTGATTCATTAAAATTTCTTTTATTTGATTCTAATAATAATCCTTGCATGATACTGTGAGAATCAAAGATCCTACATCCACAACATTCCCGAATGTATAAATAAGAAACAGTGTACATAAACGCTCCATGCACTATACTATTCTAATTAAATGATGAATAATGTAAGGATAATAGAGCAATGAACATTTCATGTAGCTTACTTGAAGCATCAGCAGGTTCCTTTAGTTTCATACAACAATAATATCCACAGACTCACATTAGAAATACCACTGATTCTAACTATGAAAAAGCGCAAAAGAGATCATAGAGCAAATCAAGGAAAAATGCATTTCGTAAAATGAATTTACCAATAAAAGCATAGCATAAGCTATCTCCCGTCTTGTAATCACGAATAATATCAGCTCTGCAAAGTGAAATTTGCAGCAAAAATTATGACATCGTAATTATGTTATCAAGTAATCAACCTAGAAAAAGAGAATACTCACGATGTTACGGTCCCAAAGCGGGAAAATATTGTATATAGATCCTCATCCTACATCACAATTTTTTATATTCAAAGTGCAACCATTATTACATAGTCATCGACCAAGATGGATAAATACACATGAATATGTAGAACTGAAGGGATATGATGATTAAATAAAAAGTTGAACTTACTTGAGTCACAGGATTAAGCTTGCAAACAAACAGCACAGTGTCTGGAGGCTTTACATCAGCATCAGGAATGTCTCCTATCTAGACATCGATTACAAGAATTAATTGATGCACACCTAAAATCAAAATTTGAAGGACATGGAAAACAGCTCATACACTCTCTAGAATAGCTGCATTAGTGTGTGCCTCTCTAGAACGAATCACTTCCACAAATTCTTCGGTACTTAATTTTTCATCCATGGGAACCCAGCTATCTTCCAAACGCTCCTCTGCTACCTATCATAAATAGCCAAGTGATAAGAATCCACATGGTATATAACGATTTATGAATGAGAGGAATGCATTTGAAAACAATACTTCATAGCATATTCATCAGAGTATGAATCCTAGAATGAAGATTGTGTTCCATGCAACATAGCATGAAGATTGTGCTTCCTGAATTTATTTTTAATTTATTTAGCTGGTCAAACATCCTTGATTGCATATCATTAAGAAATTTCATAAAAAACAAAGGGCAGATTAAAAACTGAATTCTATATCATAAATAAGGACTACTATTTTCATAATTCTCCAATAATACAAACAGGATATCATAAAGAATTTATATGTAAACACAGTGGTTCATTACAAAACATTGCAAAATCCTGAGATGCCAACTCACACACTCTCAGGTATCCATAACAAAAACTCACTGATCACTTGGAAAACTATTGAAGATACCTCTTCAGGCGGTTTTCCCTCAGGAGATTTCTCAGGAACAAACTCAGCAAGCTGAGATGGATCATCAAAAGGGTCATCCAAAATATATGTATGTTTGATTCTGTTGCATATCAAATAAAAAGGTAGTAGTTAGAGGAAACAATAAAATGTATCAAAACATAAAATAAGAATCTCATAAAAATGAAGCCCAATGTAGTAACAACTCTTCTGGGGGAATCTACTTCATAACAGTTTTAATTTAAATGATTACTGTGGAAACCCAAAATACAAATACAAATATTTATATTGATTCTCCAAAAAATCAGCTCATTACAAGAGTGCACCCCTCTTTATATAGAATAGAGGAGGTGAGAGAATGTACAAATGACGATGTGGGACTAAATACATCGGGAGGTTACAATACAAGTAACCGCCCGACCCTTATACAGAGCAGCAACACCGGGCCGCTACACAAGGGTAACCGCCCGACTGGGCGGTTACACAAGGGTAACCGAACGACCGGGCGGTTACACAAGGGTAACCGAACCGGGCGGTTACACAAGGGTAACCGCCCAACCTTTATATATATTACTTCAACACTCTCACGCAAGCTGGAGCATACAAATCGTAGGAGCCAAGCTTGGACAGAAACTGATGATATAATGGTCGAGGTAAGACCTTAGTGAGGATATCAACAACTTGACCAACAGCAGACACATGTCTCAAATCTAATTTTTTAAGTTGAACTTTTTCTCGAATAAAATGACAAACGACCTCGATGCGCTTGGGACGTTCATGGAATACAGGATTCTTGACAATATGAATAGCAGTTTGGCTATCACAGAAGAGACTGGACGGAGAGGGGAGTTTCACACCCAGATTACTCAGAAGACTCTCCAACCATGTGAGTTCTAAAACGACGGAAGTCATTGATCGATACTCAGCTTCCGCATATGATCGTGCAACCACAGTTTGCTTCTTGCTCCGCCAAGTGACAAGATGTCCACCAAAGTATGTGCAGTACCCACTTGTGGATCGACGATCATCGAGAGAACCGACATAATCAGCATCATAATAGGCAAGAAGTGATAAAGAGGAGGAGAGCTTATACACAAGCTGTTACCGATTTGCAATCGGAGGAGCCGCCGTGGCAAGTCTACTCGAGGAGGACGCGCGACGCGGAACGGCGGACCAACCCACCGACCTTGGGCGCTACGGAGTAGGGGGCGGGCAGCGGTATCGGACGGTGCTATCGCCGGGCGGTAGCGGGCCGCGGTATCGGCGTGACTGACGGACGGCGTTACCTGCGGCGTTATCCGGTTTATTTGGAATATTGTTTTATTATATTTTCTTTGTTTTGGTGAGTCCCTCCCTATAAAGGGGATCACTTGTTGTTATGACATTATCTTTTTGGATCAAGGAATTTTGTGTGGGGGCTGATCCCTCTTCTTCCTCTCCCAAACCCTAACTTCTTCTCTCAATCTCCTCTTCCCCCTTCCTCTCTTGCTCTTCGGAACCCGTAGTGGTAACATTTGGTCCAACCTGCCGCTCCGCCCGCCCCCCCCCCTTTGGCCGCCGGATACCGCTCCATGGCTCGCGGCTCGACCTCCCGCCCCGCCGATTCCGGATCTGCCCCGGACGACATCGCCGATCGCTTCGCTGCCCACGACGCGCACCTCGCCGCGCTCCAGACCGCCGTCGCAGCCCTCACTGCCGGCCAGGACTCGCTCACGTCCGGCCAGGCTTCATTCGCGGCCGGCCAGGCCTCCCTGGCGGCCGGCCAGGCGGAACTCCTCGCCCGCATTGCCGCCTGGGCGCCGGAACGGGCGAGCCAGGCGAACGGCAGCCCCGTTCCGCCCCTCCGCCCGGAGCCCATCCGGCCGGATCCTCTCCTCCGACTGCCTGCCGCGGCCGGCATCACCTTCGGCCGTGTTCCCTCGACCCCGACATATTCTACGGAGACCGTCTCCGTCCTCGGCATGCTCCCCCCGGCCGGCTTCACCGCCGACCGCTCCGCCCTCGCACTCGACATCCCTTCCTTCTCGGGCACGGACCCCCTCAGATGGATTGCTCGTGCGGAGCAATTTTTCGATCTCCACGGGACGTCGCCAATGGACAAAGTTAGCACGGCCGTAGTCGGCCTCGAAGGCTCGGCCCTCCATTGGGCCCGTTGGCTTCGGCAAATCCAACCCGCCATTTCGTGGACGGAGTTCAAACATGAAATGGTGAGCCGCTACGACGCTCGTTACGCCGGCTCCGCCATCGAGCGGCTTTGCACGACCCGTCAGTCCACCACGGTGGATGCCTACATCGACGAGTTCGTCGCGCTGGTTACTCAAGTGTCGGGCCTCCCTCCCGACCATTACCTCAGATTCTTCCTCCAAGGCCTCCGTCCCAACATCCGCTCCTGTCTTTGCACGCATCACCCGCGCACGGTGTCCGAGGCCCTCGACCTTGCTCGGGCCGTCGAGGCGGACCTCGGGCCTCGGCAGGCAGCTCCATTCAACTTTCGGCCACCCCGCCGTCGGCCCCCGCTCAGCGCTTCCCGCCTCCGGGTGCCGGCCGGCCTCCCCGACCAGAAGGCCCGCAACGCGTCGACTACAACGACCTCCGCCGACGCGGCCTCTGCTTCCGTTGCCGCCAGCCTTACTCCCCGCAACACGTCTGTCCCGTTAAGGAGTTTCATGCCCTTTTCGTGGACGGCGACAGCCCCGACGGACTCGAGGACCCTTCCTTGGAGGAGGCGCCACCGGATCCTTTAGTTGGAGAGCCAGAGACTGCACCGCTCAACGTCCTGGAGCTTCCCTTTTACTCAGTGGGGGCCTTACGGGGCCCCGAACGATGAAGCTATCCGGGATGCTCCACGACCGGCCCATCATCGTGATGATTGACAGTGGGGCGAGCCACAATTTCATGTCGGCTCCCCTCGCACGCCGCCTGGGGTTACCGGCCGATCCTTCCCCCGACTTCTCCGTCTGTCTGGGAGACGGCCGTCGCCGCCCCACCTTAGGCCAGTGCTCCGGAGTCACCCTGTCCCTAGGCCCGTGCACGGTCACCGCGGACTTCTACCTCTTCGAGCTGGGGGGCCTTGACGCCATCTTGGGGGTCGCGTGGTTGCAAACTCTGGGTGACGTCCGCGTCAACTGGGCGTCTATGACCATGTCCTTTCTCCACCAGGGCCAACCCTGCCGCTTGGTGGGCGATTCCACGCTCCTCCGCTCGCCCATTTCGTTCCGCTCCATGAACCGCGTCACCGACATCGACTTCTCGGCGTGGTTGTGGACGGTGCAACCCGCACCTCCGCCGTCGGCCGACGGCCTTCCGGCCAACATGACGGCGCTCCTTGATGATTTTCCGGCGCTCTTTGAGCCGCTACCCGACCTTCCCCCCGCGCGGCCGACCGACCACGCCATCGTACTTCAGCCCGGCGTCGCAGCGGTTTCTGCCCGTCCTTACCGATACGGGCACACGCAGAAGGACGAGATCGAGCGGTTGGTTCGCGAGATGTTGTTGGGAGGCCTGATTCGGCCCAGTGCGAGCCCCTTCTCCAGCCCGGTGCTTCTTGTCCGCAAGAAGGACGGCAGCTGGCGTTTCTGCGTGGATTACAGAGAGCTGAACAAGGCGACGGTACCGGACAAGTACTCGATTCCGGTCATTCAGGAGCTCCTGGACGAGTTACACGACGCCGTGTTCTTCACTAAACTCGACCTCCGCGCCGGCTATCACCAGATCCGGGTCCGACCGGAAGACGTCCCGAAGACGGCTTTTCGGACCCACGACGGCCACTTTGAGTTTTTGGTGATGTCGTTCGGGCTCACCAACGCTCCCGCTACTTTCCAGGCTTCCATGAATGACGTCTTCCGCCCGGTCCTGCGTAAGCACGTTTTGGTTTTCTTTGATGACATTCTTGTTTTCAGTGCTTCCTGGCAGGACCACCTCCACCATGTTCGGGAGACTTTTACTACTCTGCGCCGTCATCACTTTACCCTCAATCGGAAGAAGTGTACCTTTGGGGCCACGACAGTGAGCTATCTGGGCCACACGATCTCCGCCCAGGGTGTCGCTATGGATGCGGACAAGATTGAGGTCGTGACCCGGTGGCCGACTCCCACTTCTGTTCGCGATGTACGGGCTTTTCTCGGCCTGACCGGCTACTACCGGCGCTTTATCCGGGATTACGGGGGAGTGGCCCGCCCTCTCACTCAGCTGCTGAAGGCCCCAGCCGATGGTCCCTTCTCGTGGCCGCCAGCCGCCATGGCCGCCTTCGCCGCCTTGCAGTCCGCCTTGATCCGTGGACCGGTTTTGGCCATGCCGGATTTTCGACAGCCGTTCATCGTGGAATGCGACGCCTCCGGCTCCGGCGTCGGCGCTGTCTTGATGCAGGTCGGCCGCCCGATAGCTTATTTTAGCCGCGCCTTCTCGACGGTCGTTCGCAGCCGGTCGGCTTACGAGAACGAGCTGATGGCCTTGGTGTTGGCCGTGCAGCATTGGCGGCCGTATTTGTTGGGCCGACCCTTCATTGTCCACACTGATCATCACAGCCTCCGGTATCTGCTGCAGCAGAAGATCGCCACGCCGACGCAGCAGCTGTGGGTTGTATGATTTTTCGTAGCCCTGCAAGTTGAGTCGAGCCGGCTCGTGAGCTCGATGAGCCGGCTCGAAAAAAGCTCGACTCGAGCTCGAACCAGTTGAGCTCGAGCTCGAGCTCGACGAGCTCGAGCTCGATTTCGAGCCGAGCTCGAGCTCGATTACTCTTGTTCTTGAGCTCGCGAGCCGGCTCGCGAGCTTTTTTTTTGGGTATTTTTTTAAAAAATATAAATAAATAAAAATAAAAATGGGTTCATGAGCAAAAAGCTCGCGAGCAGCTCGAGCTCGACTCGAGCTCGCGAGCTCGAAAGCTCGAGCTCGAGCTCAATATACTGGTCTCGAGCTCGAGCTCGAGCCAAGCAGGGTGAGCTCGACGAGCTCGAGCTCGAGCTCGAGCTCGAAATATTTAGCTCGAGCTCGAGCTCGAGTTTGGGATTTTTGCCAAGCTCGACTCGAGCTCGACTCGTTTACACCCCTAATTTTTCGATCGAGTTCCGGTCTGGGAAGACCAACCGTGCGGCGGACGCGCTGTCACGTCACCCTCAGGCTTCGGAGTTAGCCGCCATTTCCCGCCCGGTTTGGGACGACGCCACCATCTTGCAGCAGGAGGCGGAGGCCGACCCCCACTTGCTTGCGATCCGCACGACCCTACTTGCCGACCCCGCGGCACGGCCACCGTACACTTTGATCGGGGGACGGCTATTTCATCGGGGCCGTCTTGTTCTCTCCGCCTCCTCGACCCGCATCCCGCTCCTTCTCGCAGAGTTTCATTCGACGCCTTCGGGCGGTCACGCTGGCGCATTCCGGACCTACCGGCGGCTAGCCGCCTCCTTATACTGGCCCCACATGCTACGCCAGGTGAAGGCCTACGTGGCGGCCTGCCTTCCTTGCCAGAAGGCCAAGTACGAGACACTGTTTCCGAGCGGCCTGCTGCAGCCTCTGCCGATTCCCGAGCGTGTCTGGGAGGACATAGCGATGGACTTTATCACACGGCTGCCGCGGTCGAACGGGTTTGACTGCATTCTCGTGGTCGTTGACCGGTTGACAAAGTATAGCCATTTCATTCCGCTGCGCCACCCCTATACGGCAGCAACCGTGGCCGATAGTTTCATCTCCGAGATCGTCCGCCTTCACGGTTTTCCTCGCTCCATTGTGAGTGACCGGGACCCGCTCTTCCTTAGCAGTTTCTGGACGTCTCTTTTCCGTCTTCAGGGCACCCGGCTCTGGATGAGCACCGCATACCACCCCCAGTCGGACGGGCAGTCCGAAGTGCTCAACCGCTGTCTAGAGACTTATCTCAGATGCTTCATTGGCGAGAGGCCTGGCTCATGGGCGAAGTGGCTCTGCTGGGCGGAGTATTCCTTCAACACCTCGTACCACCATTCGGCCAACACCTCGCCGTTCGAAACAGTATATGGCCGCCCCCCTCCCTCGATACTACGACATCTTCCGGGCGAATGCCCCGTGGCCAGCCTGGCCGACCACCTTCATGATCGAGATACCATTTTGGATAGCCTGAAGCACCACCTCCGTCGGGCTCAGGCAAAGATGATCTCTTTTGCCAACCGGAAGCATCGGGACCTCTCCTTCCAGGTGGGCGAGCGAGTTTTCATCAAGCTTCACCCCTACCGCCAGCTGACCGTCGCCCGCCGCCCCAAGCTGGCCCCACGTTTTTTTGGTCCCTTTGAGATTATCAGCCGCATCAGCGCCGTGGCCTATCGCCTGCGCCTACCAAACCAGAGCCGGATCCATCCGGTTTTCCACGTTTCTCAGCTCCGCCGAGTCATCGGCGACCACCCCGTTACCGATCACATCCCAGCGGACATCGAGCACTCCGCCTCCCCACCGCTGTACCCGGCCTCGATCGTGGATCGGCGCCATCATACTCCAGGGGATCCTCTTCCAGACGAGATTCGAGTCGCATGGCGCGACCGACCACTCAGCTCCGCGACTTGGCTTCTGCGGGACGACTTCCGGCGCCAGTTTCCGGATTATTGCCTTGAGGACAAGGCAAATTTTCCAGACGGGGGTATTGTTTACCGACTTGCAACCGGAGGAGCCGCCGTGGCAAGTCTACTCGAGGAGGACGCGCGACGCGGAACGGCGGACCGACCCACCGACCTTGGGCGCTACGGAGTAGGGGGCGGGCAGCGGTATCGGACGGTGCTATCGCCGGGCAGTAGCGGGCCGCGGTATCGGCGTGACTGACGGACGGCGTTACCTGCGGCGTTATTCGGTTTATTTGGAATATTGTTTTATTATGTTTTCTTTGTTTTGGTGAGTTCCTCCCTATAAAGGGGATCACTTGTTGTTATGACATTATCTTTTTGGATCAAGAAATTTTGTGTGGGGGCTGATCCCTCTTCTTCCTCTCCCAAACCCTAACTTCTTCTCTCAATCTCCTCTTCCCCCTTCCTCTCTTGCTCTTCGGAACCCGTAGTGGTAACACAAGCCCTTATCCCGGAACAATCTTCAGATACTGGAGGATGCGCTCAACAGCCTGGAGTGGGAGATCCGTGGAGCATGCATAAAGAGACTGGCCACCCCAACGACAAAGGATATATCAGGTCTCATGACTGTAAGGAAAATGAGCTTGCCCACAAGACGACGATAGTACTCCGGATTAGGGAGCAGTAGATCAGAATCGAATGCATGAGCGCAAAGCTTATGGTTGGCATCCATAGGAGTATCAGCGGGATTGCATCCAGAGTAGCTGACGTCAAAAAGTAGGTCAAGACAGTACTTCCGTTGAGACAGAACGAGACCATCAAGTCGACGAGCCACCTCGATGCCAAGAAAATATCGGAGAGACCCCAAATCCTTAATCTGAAAAATGCAAGGTGTTCTTTGATCATAGTTATACTATTGAGATCATTGTCTGTGATGAGAATATCATCAACATACACTAAAAGAATCACTGTGTCTGTCGGGCGATGACGAGTGAATAAAGAAAAATCAGTCGAGCTCCAAGTGAAGCAAACATCGTGAACAACCCGACTGAACTTATCAAACCAGGTCCGAAGAAACAATTTGAGACCATATAGAGATTTCTTGAGGTGACATACAAGAGACTCTCATGTTGTCTCATAACCAGGAGGCTGCTGCATGTAGACAATCTCAACGAGGTCGCCATTCAAGAAAGCATTTTTGATATAGAGTTGATGTAACGACCAATACTGATGAACAACCAAGGAGATCAGGACTCGGACAGTGTTTAACTTTGCGACAAGTGAGAAGGTCTCTTCATAGTCGAGGTCGTGTTGTTGAGTAAAACCACGATCCACAAGACGAGCTTTCAGACGTTCAACTGCACCATCAAGACCATGCTTCACAGTGAAGACTCACTTACATCCAACACATGTCTGTCCTGAAGGAAGAGTGACAAGGTTCCAAGTATGATTAGCCCATAGGAAAGCCATTTTCTCATCCATGGAGGCCCGCCACCCCGGATGTCGGAGAGCCTTCTGTAGAGAAGGGGTGGGAAATACATGACAGAGAGGTCATAAACCTGTGAAGCGCCGACGATAAGCGGTGCAAAGAAACATAATTTGAAAAGGGTGAGGGGTAGATGTTGGTGCATGATCAGGGGCCTGCAAAGCATCAGTAGGCAAGGGCGAATCCCGTAGGGCATCAGACCGGGGACGTTGGAGGGTGTAGACACGAAGAGAAGGAGGTAGCGACGGGGGACCATAGTCGGAGGAGTGGGCAGCAGAGGAGGAGAATCAGTGAAGGTAGGCACGTAAGGGCGTGGAAGGCCTAAGGAGCAGGTGGTAGGAGTTTCAGATTGGTGGAATGGTTGATTTTCAAGGAATGTGACATCAGCGGAGGTGACAAGTTTCCGAAGAGGTGGAGAGTAACCGATATAGCCCTTCTGGGTACGAGAATAACCAACAAACACGGGGAGCTAGCTTATCCACGGCAGGGCCAAGATGATGAACAAAGCAGACACAGCTGGATACATCTTTAATCAGTAAGCATGCCATTGAGGAGCGGTTAATCCAAGAGGAAGTCATAAATTTCTTCTTGAAAAACCCATGAAGGAACGCAATTGTCACATTTAGTTGAGAAGAGACCAAAACTTGTGAGCAACAATAGATAAAAGTATACTTACATAAGTAAATTTAGCAACAGGTGCAAATGTCTAATGAAAACCCACTCTACCAACTCCACAATAATTAGATTCTTTCATTCTCATCCCTCACAGGAGGCATCAGATATAAGAGAGGTCTTAAGCCAATGATGAATCCTAGCCTCTTGCAACTTTCAATAAAATTGTTGAATGATTGCGCTTATTGAAGATATTTATGTTTACTAAGTTTAATTTGTGTAATTGTTACGCCCCCGGACGGCGCCCGCCTATTTGGGCGTCAATACACGCGACGGCGGAAGGGATCCGGAGACGACAACGGGGCTGAACCAACTGGTTCAGCCCCCACTATCTAAGGAGCGGCCCTCGGGGGCTGAACCCACCCGGTTCAGCCCCTATTGGGGCCGGCCGGCCTTGGGTCCGGGTATAAATATTCCCGGAACCCCCTTTTGGATGGCATGCAAGAATATTATCAGGTATCTCCCCTCTCTCCCTCTTTAACCCTAGTTCCTTAGCCCCTTTTCTCTAGATCTCTCTCTCCCCTTCCACCTTCCTAACAGTAACCCCATGGGAATATGATGGTTGAATCCCATGAGAATAAACATTAGGAAGAGAAGCAATTTGTGTGGTTGTGATTTGTTTACCTTCATTAACCATCTCAAATCCAACACTCAAAAGCGGTACAAAAATAGATAAGCCCCTGTTGTAGAATCAGACAGCTGTAGAAGAACTAAGAGAAGCCCCGGTTGTAAAATAGCATAAATCCCAAGAACAATGGTAGCTAAGAGGTTCCTGGCTTCCTGCAGCTGGCAACTGCCACAACAAAAAGGATCACGCATGTGCCTTCACATTCATAAGTTGTTACCAAGCAACAAGAACCAATTGTCGGCTCCAATTCCAATGTAGGATTGAGTTCGTCACCGCCAGCGTCCTTTGCATCAAATAGATAACTCACAACAGAGAGGCACACCGAAGCAAGAATAGACAACCATCGCTGTTTTCGAGAGGTCCCCCAAAGACCATCGTCGAAAGGGTCAATGGGGCTCATCGCCTTTGACGTCCGAATCACAGGGTTGTCAGGTTTATCGCCTGCGTCGAAC
The DNA here is from genome assembly GCA_033032865.1 of Dactylorhiza incarnata. Taxonomy (NCBI): domain Eukaryota; kingdom Viridiplantae; phylum Streptophyta; class Magnoliopsida; order Asparagales; family Orchidaceae; genus Dactylorhiza; species Dactylorhiza incarnata. The sequence continues at coordinate 641,531 of JAWHQI010000282.1, read as the reverse complement.
AGTCGACGCAACAGTTGTCGAATAACCAACTAAGAAAAGTCATGCTCCGATATCATGAATGAACAAGAGGGGAATAGCTGAGATCGGCAAACTCTTCTCACACAGACGGATAACTCTTCTGATATTCCTTAGTAGATCAAACCCTAGCTCCAGTATCATATTAGTCCATTGAATTATTTAGGGTGGTGTGGTCACCCCTAGTAAGTTTACCACATCATCATAAGCTTGAATTTTAATAGAAACGAGTCGAACCATGATAAGAACTCAGTCTAAACATTTGTTGTTCGATTTGATCTGCTGGAGATCATTTCAGTAACATACTTACCAATATCTACAGCAAAACATCATCCGCCTTAGTGATACCCTCATTATTTGTGGTTCTTCCATTCTTTCATGTTTAGTTTTACATATTATGCAAAACTTCTGATCATGCTATCTATCATCTATCCCTTTTTACTTTTATACCCTCTTATGATGCACCTACTCTGATAGATAATAAAGAGAACAGGGATACAATCACGAGGTATGCTCGTGCCAACTTCCGGAGGCTGGTTCCTCCTTGAAGCTCCTCTCCAAATGAGAGTTCAAAACCTAGAAGATGAAAGGTCCCCTCTAACTCCCAATCCACCTCCTTATATAGGGAGGGGGGCTCACATGCCAAAACCCTAAACAATATAAGATGCAATAATAAAATACGCGCATGCGTAACATACTCTCTAGTATATGCTCCCAATAAAATTTATTTTCAAACATCTCTTCTCCTACAACCGCTATTCCCACTGTTTATCACACTGGCATTTTCAATCCATCCTTTTTCGGATTTAACCACACATCCACGTACACATTTATTAACATTTTCAGTTTTCTTCCTTTTTATAACCAAGGGACAAAAAAAATGTAAAATTCAGGGAAATCAAGGGCACTTTCATCAAGAAAAATAGCATAAAATATTTCCATCTCAACTTCAGCTCCCAGTGTATCAAATATTACCATTCTCATTCCAGCTTTTATGATTTAGCCACACTTTCATCTTCCTTAACATTCTCTTTTTTTCTTACAACTAGAAAAACAATTTTAAAATCAGGGGATCAAGATTATATGGAAAATCAATGGCATTTTCATCCAACAAATTAACAGAGAAATGTTTGACGGAGAATATTAGAGACCTCCAAGGGAGATTGCAATTTGCAGAAAATGAAACACCAGGTTTTTTAAGCGGAATGATGATAAATGTAACAATTTTAAAACCAGGGGATCAAAATTATATGGAAAATCAATGGCATTTTCATCCAACAAATTAACAGAGAAATGTTTGACGGAGAATATTAGAGACCTCCAAGGGAGATTGCAATTTGCAGAAAAAACACCAGGTTTTCTAAGAGGAATGATGATAAATGTAACATGTTAAAATCATTATATTCATTAGTCTGGACTATTTTCTCTTAGTAATTCATTACCAACCTACTAAACTTAATTCAAAGTGACATCCATAATGTATATAATAAATGCTTCTCCAAGCCTTATTCAAATTTTATATCTCATAATGATCTGATAGTTTTAAAAAGACATCTTATTAGACAAATAGGAACCAAATCCTATGATGACCATGAGTATCAAATCACAAGTACATAAGAAGGTTTTGACATACACAGCCATACCATAGAATTGCTGAGAGGTTGTTCTCATGAATCGAGATCCATCTCTAGCGCACAATCTCAACAAGAAAATATTGTATGGATAATAGTATAAGAAACTGACCTGATGTCTCTAAAAGGTCTTCCTTTAGCATCGACATAGGCTTCATTTATTTTTTCTAAGCAATCTAAGCTCTCCTTCTCTTCAACAATACCAAATACCTGTATCAGTTTGGTTGAGAAGTTACATTTTCACAGATAAGCACTCGCAGATAAATCTAACAAAATCAAGCCCAAGCAGTCATACCGTGTGCTTTCCATCAAGGTATTCTATATCATCTCGCAGTGTAATGTAGAACTGGCATTAAATGCATTGTTGGGCATTAAACTTAGGACAGATAAAAACAATTAATAATGTACTGCAGAAAGGATACTTTAAAAATAAGAGCATATAGAATATAAGAACATGGAACATATGATTATTGGCAAGTTCTGTTAGAAGATATAAAGGGGCGCTATGACTAGAACTTGATATCTTGAGCATGAATTCCATATTAAACTACACTAATGGTTTAATACTGTAAAACAATTTCAGCATAGGCTTTTTAACATGTGCTGGCAAATATACAACATACTACGACTAAAGGTAAGATCTTGAGCTCTGATGTAACGTTAAACTACAGAAATTATTTGATGTAAAAGTTTGACTTGAAGGTTGTGCTCCAAGCTAAATGTCTTATCCTAACATCAATAATAAGAAATATAACACTATATATGACGCAGGATGAATGTAGAGAATATGTGACTAAAGCTGCCCAAGGAAAACTCTAATGAAGGTGTGTATTGTGTTGTGAAAAAACCTAATAACGATGCAATGCGCAAACAATATCCGACGAACAATTATAATAAATGCTGAAATTATTAATATAGTCGACAATCATTCATGTTTGAGATTAGACGTTAAATAAATGAATAGATCAAGTTAAATTAAAAAAAAGTGCTTCAATTAAATACTAGGAAAATAAATCTCGCAAATAGAACAATATTGGACAAAGAAATACGAATTAACATCCAAAATAATATGTTCTTTCACCAAATGAATAATGAAGAGCGATATTAACTTCAACTGTAAAATTACATAAGAATTATGAGACCGGGGAAGTACTGAATTGGGGGCTGGAGAGCGAGCTTGCTGCAATTCTGCGCTGGAGTCAGAATTCTGGGTAGGATTTTTACAGTAATTGTGGATCCATGGTGGCGTGGTGGGCTGTTGGAGAGGTGGGCAGAAGTGTAGGGGCTATTGGGAGGAAGATGGAATACCAGTTGGAGGATTTCCTGGGCACAGCATACAAACAGAGGGTTGTAGGAGGTAGGAATTGAAACTGAAGGCTTCAGGAAGTGAAACTGACGGTTACAGGGAGGGTGTTGTGGTATGGGCAGCAAGAGCTGGAGCCCAGATTGAGGGAAGAATGGAATTGAATATTCCAGTCTCAGGAGTGTTTAGTGAAGGAATTGGAGAGAGTTTCAAGGATTAGTGCAATGGAAATGCAGGCTCGGTGATCTGCATAGAGGGATGCTTAAAGGGGTGCAGGGATGAAGGTGCAAGCGGGAATTAGGAATGTTCAAATTGAGAAATTAGAGGTCCTTATGGGAGGTTATGAGTGGGGATGGGAAGAGCTTCAGCACCAAAATCCACAGAATCGTCATTATGGGACAGTCGCGAGAGGGCAGAATTTCTGTCCAAAATTTGTGATGCCCAGAAATCAGCTCTTTGACCTCTACTTATAGATACAGAGGACACTATGGACATGTAGATCGTCCGAAATTTCAACGCCTAATAATACATGAAATAAAAATACAAAAAAATACAAAAAATACATAAAAATATCATGGCATCGCTCTGAATGAAACCACGGGCTCGGATCATACATATGATTATCCTAACTCTTCCTCCAGCGTATGTAGAACCTTGTGGGTTCCGATAAGGGTCAACCCGCTCGCAATCTGTGATCTCATCAATAAGTATTCTTACTAATGCAGTGTGCATGGAGGAAAATGCAATGATGGACGGAGGTTCAAATCCAAACTTTGATACCAATTGACAAGGATGGAGGTTCAAATCCAAACTTTGCTACCAATTGACAAGGATGGAGGTTCAAATCCAAACTTTGATACCAATGGACAAGGATGGAGGTTCAAATCCAAACTTTGATACCAATTGACAAGGATGGAGGTTCAAATATCTCATACAAAATTGAAGTAATTGTGGGATCCGACTGGGATTCAACGGGGAGTAAACAGGGCTCAAACTAGGATTTCTCAAACCGAGGTGGAAATCTCAAGGCGTCCTCATGCGAGGGAGGTAGAAGCAAGCATCTTTTATTTTAAATATTAGTCATGTCATTCTTGATTACAAGCTTGATAACCATATTTAACATAAATAAGAAAAGCATTGAGAAATAATTAAAAAAAACTTATAATTATTCACAGGCGGATAATTATTTAAAAATCAAATTTAAGTATCCATACGAGAATAATAATTTATTTAAAAACAAATTAATAAGTATCCACATAGATAATTATCTCCTAAAAGAAATGCAAAATAAAATGCAGCTAATAATTATACAAATATAGATAATTATTTATATAAAATAATTGAAACAAAATACTAAAATAATCTAAAATATGGGCTGAATTTCCCTTGCAGTGTCATATTGTTGGATGAGAATAAACTTTGCTAATTAGAATAGTAATGACATCTCCTATATATGTAGGGGAGGTAAAATACAAGTAGAGAAGACTCAAAAAAAGACAGAGGAAAAATACAATTGTAAATACTAACGCTCCCCCTCAAATTGGGTGTAAATGTTTATCATGTCCAACTTATCAATAATCTTTTCAAAACACTCACACTCAACCCCTTCTTGAAGATGTAACCAAGTTATTTATCGGATGGAACAAACTGTGTGCAGACAACGCCTCTATCAATGTTCTATTTGATAAAGTGTCTGTCATGTTGAAACCAGAGAACTGGTCTCGACGTTCGCAAGGGGGATGCAGCTAACCCTTACTTGACCTGAGCGAGACCCTTGACCAGTCACTAAGAACCGACGACCCTTACCCTCAAAGAACACCTAAGTCCACGAAAGGACCCCTTAAGCTGCAGCGTGGAGGTCTCACAACATACCCGGAAGCTCTCAAGGAACTTCCCCTCCCAAGCCAATGCTGAGCCTGGGCACCTTGGAGGGCACTAAGGATCACCTCACCGTCCACCTTCAATGACAGGGGGAGGGAAGGGGTAGTGCTTGCTCACACGCGAGGGAGGGGGGTATCAACATCCCTTCCCAAGGTGCTCATGGGGGTCTATTTATAGACTTCCAAAAAATTGTGCTGCGGATAGGCAAAAATTTACTATCTGCAGCCCAACAACCAACCCGAACGACCGAAACAGGAGGGGGGCGAGTGGAGCTTGAGACGTCCACTCCCCCCCTTGTCGGGGGTCGAATGAGTGGACCGAGGTCCACCACCCTGACTGGGCGAGTGGACCTATGGTCCATAGGTCCACTCGTCCACGGGCTTGGGGCGAGTGGACCCTAGGTCCACTCGTCCACGGGCTTGGGGCGAGTGGACCCTAGGTCCACTCGTCCACGGGCTTGGGGCGAGTGGACCCTAGGTCCACTCGCCCCCCACCTTGGGCGAGTGGACCCAAGGTCCACTCGCCCCCCCCCCCCCCCCCCACTCGGGCGAGTGGACCAAGGGTCCACTCGCCCGGGGCCTTGGGCGAGTGGACCCAAGGTTCACTCGCCCAAGGAGATCTGCCCCCCCCCCCCCCGGGCCTTCTCTTTCTCGATCCTTAACGGTTTCCGATGGTTTGGTTTGCTGCGTCGCGGTCGCCTTCTCCGTCACGACCTCATCCGTGTCGGGTCACACCGACTCGGAAAATATGAGGGTTGTACATGTCAACTTAAATGTGTTTAATGCGGTCATGTTGGAAGGGGTTGTGATCAATGTTAATAGTTGTCTTATTGTCACAGTATAACATGATAGGTTCCTCTTCAGTAAGGCCAAGATCACTCATCTAGGAGTGCAGTCATTGGCCTTCACAGATTACATGAGTCACGACTCTGAACTCTGCTTCGGCACTTGATCTGACTACAATATGTTTTCGCTTTTCCAGATGACAAAAATATTGGAGTTTGTGACCGATGAGCAATCAAGAGATTAATGTCAATGCCAACGTAATATAAACATATAGGATGACACATTAAGAACGTACTGAAAAAGGAAGAATGATCAAGTTGGGTTTAATATAAATCGGACTTTAATTTAGCAAGAGATCCAAAATGTCTTAATTGATAATAATAAATTTAGAATTAATTAATGTCGAGATTATTAATTCGATTTTTGAACTGATAGGGAAGCAAATAGTTTTATGCGTTCAGTCTTCGACAAACTCCTTTGAAATAAAATTGAATGTCAATGTTTAGTTACAAGTATAACTTTGATTTCTTGATTAACTAATTTCCCATGGATCTTATGGGAGTTTTGTGTAATTATGTTGCTCAATTGATGCCCTCATAACCCAACAATGATTTCCCATACGAGGGAGTAATACCCTTAAGTGGATCTTCGACCTTCAGTATAACTGGCCCAATCTGCATCTGTATAAACTTCAATACTCAGTCCAGTATTAAGGATAAAGAGTATACCATTTCCTGTCAAAGTCTTGAGATATCTTAGAATTCTGCGAGCAACATCCAAATGGCAGGCCTTCAGTGAGTGCATATACTAACTGATCGCCCCCACTACATAGAAAATAACTGGGTATGTATCGTACAAGCACACCAATCTTTTAATCAATCTCTGAAATATTGTGATATATTCAGTTGCTTCTCCATCATCTGTGGTTTGTTTCAATCGGGTTGTCAGCAGGTCTACACTCATACCAAACTTCTCAAGAAAAGCAAGGATAAACTTTTTTTGAGAAATAAAGTTTCATGCTTCGATCTTCCAACTTCAATACACAAGAAGTGCCTGAGTTTTCCCAAATCTTTTACTTTAAACTCATTTGCCAATTTGATGAAGATCATGTCACCAAGCCCGTTAGGGTCTATTATCGCCGACCTCAGGCCCAGTGACGACCAGGGCCGCTCATCTTGAGCGGATCGCCGATCGTAACATTTTTTGTTCTTTGCATTTTTTTAATTTTCAATGTAATTTTGTTTATTTGAAGGAGGCAGCGAACGAACATGACCATTTGTTGCCTCTTTCTAGTGTATATAAAGGAGTAGATGGCTCTATAGGGTATTGAAAGTTGAAGCAAAGAAGCCTTGTTTTTAATCATCTAATGCTGAAGCATGAACCCCCGAGTGTGAAGATTGGACCTCCCAACAACCCCCCTAGCCGCCGGCCGACATCTCCCTCCCTTCCCCTCCAAAAATCGAGCCTCACCTTAACCTCCAGACGCCCCCCATTTCCAACCCCTACCTCCTGCAGCCGACAGCCACCACCCCCTCCCACCACTACCAACCGGCATCCCAAAATCAACCTCAACCACCAGTCGGCCACCCTACATTCCCCGGACACCTCAAGTAAACTTCCACCACCACCCTTTATCCGTTTTCAGTTTTCCGACGATCGCCGAAAAATACTTCCAAGTACCGCCATCACCACCCCATAACTACCTTAACTACCTCCCCACTACTCCACTACTTCCACCTATCCTTTAATTTAGGCCTCATTCCTAAATTCTCTCCACTTCTCCACTCTCCCTACATTTCCTCTAAGCCTTATGTGGATCCACCTCTCAATTGAACCCCACTCCCACTCACACAACCGCCCCCTCACCTCCCACACCCCAACCACACGTATACCCCCTACTCCCAACCGAACCACTCCCTCTTCAGTCCAGCCAGCCTCCTAAATCTACAGTTGCAGCCCCACGTGGAACCACACCTCTAACCGCCCCCGCTCACTATCCAAAGCCAGCAACCCCTCTACCTTCCTCCCCAGGGGCCTCCAACCCCTTGTTGACCCCCTACTTTTTCTCCTTCCACCCCCAACTCGTAATCACAGCAGCAACCATCTTTTCCAGCTTTAAGAAACTCCAGTACAGCCCCGGCAACCGCTGTCCAGCAGCCCAAAGTTCTACCAAGAGACCAAAATTTAGTGCCACTACTTGCCCCGACTCCGAGAGATCCCTACAAGCCCTCTACTACTTTTGTCGTGTAAGTTTATTTAATTTGAAGTCAATTCTAAGTGTTGAATTAAGTTTTTATTTCCTATTCAAGGAATATGTCATTTGTAATCATTGTTTCAAACTTTTGAATCTTTATGAGTTTTCATTTACTTAGTCATTTGGTTTTAAGTACTCTTACATATATACGACGTCCCGTGTTTCTTTGATTGTTTGATTTATCGATTGTGACTCATTAAGCTTTTTGATTTATAAAGAAAAACAATTTGCAAGTAAGATTAATTGTCGGAAGCGTGTTTGAATATTGAAAATATCCTTAGCCCCTCTAAGACATTACCCTGTGTCACAATTTTTGTTTAATTGAATTTCATCGACATCATCCCATGTTATAACAATATCATCCACAAAGACAATAAGTGTGGTTACTTTACAAGTATTGTAAGCCCAAAATCAGATCGGATCGATCAGATCGGAGTGCTTTAATTGTTTTTCCTAGTTGGTTCTGTACTTTACAATAAGTGTGTTTCTTATGAAGAATAAATCTGAATCCTTTGAAAAGTTCAAGGAGTTTCAGAATGAAGTACAAAACCAACTAGGAAAAATAATTAAAGCACTCTGATCTGATTGAGGTGGAGAATATTTAAGTCAGGAGTTTCGTGATCATCTGAAAAAGTGTGGTATTGTATCACAGCACACTCTACCTAGAACACCACAGCATAATGGTGTTTCTGAGCGGAGGAATCGTGCTTTGTTAGACATGGTACGGTCAATGATGAGTCATGCAGATTTACCCGTTTCTTTTGGAGATTTGCTTTAGAGACGGCTGCTTTCACACTAAATCGAGTTCCGACGAAAACAGTTCAAAAGACACCATATGAGATATGGACTGGGAAGCGTCCTAGTATGTCTTCTATTAAGATTTGGTATTGTGAGGCATATGTGCGACGTCAAATGCCTGACAAGTTGGAACCCAAGTCAGATAAGTGTTATCTTGTGGGATATCCTAGGGAAACCAAAGGGTATTACTTCTACCTGCGATCCGAAGGCAAAGTGTTTGTCGCAAGGAGCGGTGTTTTTCTAGAGAAAGAATTTCTCTCTAGAGAGAAAACCAAGGTAGAACTTGAAGAGGTTCAAGAACCACAAACAATGAATGAACCATAAATGAAACCTGAGCAAGGACTACAAACAGTTGTAATTGGAGAACCTGCTGAAGAAACACAAGTCCTACGTAGATCTGGTAGACCTACAGTTGAGCCTGAGAGATATGAATATCTCATGTCTCAAATAGGTAGTGTGATGCTTATGGATCATGATGATGAGCCTACAATCTACCAAGAGGCTATGTATGGACCAGACTCCGAGAAGTGGCTTGAAGTCATAAAATCTGAAATGGACTTCATGTGTGCAAACCAAGTTTGGACCTTGGTGGAACCACCTGAAGGGGTACGACCCATAAGGTGCAAGTGGGTCTTCAAGAAGAAGACTGACATTGATGGGAATGTACAGACATTCAAAGGCCGACTGGTGGCTAAAGGTTTCAAGCAAATTCATGATGTTGATTATGCTGAGACCTTTTCCCCTGTTGTTCTGGTTAAGTCCATCAGAATTCTACTTGTTATTGCTGCGTATTATGACTACGAGATCTGGCAAATGGATGTCAAAACGACTTTCCTTAATGGAAAACCTCCTCGAGGAAGTGTATATGACACAACCCGAGGGTTTTGTATCTCCAAAAGAAGCCATTAAAATAAGCAAGTTGCATTGATCCATTTATGGATTGAAACAAACTTCTCGAAGTTGGAATCTGCGTTTTAATGAGAAAATCAAAGAGTTTGGTTTCATCAAGAACGAGGACAAGTCTTGTGTTTACAAGAGGATTAGTGGGAGCATTGCGTATTCCTGATATTGTATGTGGATGACATACTGCTAGGGGTGACCATAAAAAACCGCAAACCACAAAAACCGCTCGCACCGCAAAAACTGCCCGCACCGCACAAACCGCACCGATTTTTAAACCGCACCGCGTAGTTTCGGTGCAGTGTGGTTTTGAACTTCTAAAAACCGAACGTGGTTCGGTGCGGTGCGGTTTTCGGATCTTAAAAACCGCAAAAACCGCACCGCACAGACTAATTACATCTTTTAATTTTCATAAACACGTGACATATCACATACATCTAAATAAAATTACAACTTATAAATTATTAATTAATAATAGTAATTAACTAATTATATTAGTGTATATAGTTGTTTTCTTGCTTTAGTTGATTTAGTTTATTTGTTCTTTTTCAATTTATTGATGAATTTGCTGATTTGCAAGCTTTTGTTAAGTGTAAATAGTATCATAATGGTTCATCTAACTATAAATGTGTATTCACTAGCCTTCTCTTAATATTTCATTGTTTGAAGGATAAATAAAGCTACAATTATGTGGGTGATGTGCATATCTAAGACTTAAAGCCATTCAGATACATTATATTTGCATTTGATGTGTCATTTCATATGCAACTAAAGCAGTCATATCATGAGGATTTTAGTATTCGAAGATCTATTTTTAGCTCGTGCTTGATTTTGTAATATTTGCATTTTAAAAATATATGTATTACACATTTTTCATGATAATATAACTCATGTAATTATGTTTTTACCCAAATTTTACATTTTGTTTTACCTAACATTATTTTTTTGGTGTCTATGTATAACACATGCTAAAAATCGCACCGAAACCGCAACCGCACCGCAAAAAACCGCACCAAACCGAAATCGCACCGCGTAATTTCTGTGCGGTGCGATTTTGCTTTATCCAAAACCGCGCCCTTGCGGTGCGGTTGCGGTTTGGTCCAAATCCGCACCAAACCGCACCGCGAACACCCCTACATACTGCTAATTGGGAATGACATTCCAACCCTGCAAGTTATTAAGAATAGGCTAGTGGACTACTTTTCTATAAAAGACTTGGGTGAAGCGACTTATATGCTTGGTATTAAGATCTATAGAGATAGACCAAAGAATTTGATGGGTTTGACCCAGAGTACATACATTGAGAAGGTGTTGAAACGGTTCAACATGCTTGAGTCCAAGAAGGGATTCTTACCCATGTCGCATGGTGTGAGTCTCTCTAAGGACCAGTGTCCTAAATCTTTGGAAGAAAAGGACCGCATGAAGATGATTCCATATGCTTCGGCAATTGGGTCAATCATGTATGCAATATTGTGTACTCGACCCAATGTCTCATATGTTTTGAGCATAACTAACAGATATCAGTCTGATCCTGGTGATGGTCACTGGACAGCAGTCAAGAATATCCTGAAATACTTGAGAAGAACTAAGGATGTGTTTTTGGCGTTTGGCGGAGAGGAAGAGCTCGTTGTAAAAGGTTACACGGATGCTAGCTTCCAAACTAATATGGACGACTCAAAATCCTAGTCAGGTTTTGTATTTTTCCTTAATGGAGGGACTGTGAGCTGGAAGAGTTCCAAGCAAGAGACATTTGCCGATTGTACAACAGAGGTTGAGTATATCGTTGCTGCAAGACGGCGAAGGAGGCTGTATGGATAGGAAATTCATCGGCGAGCTTGATGTATCCTAGCATTGTTGATCCAGTAATTCTTTACTAGGACAACAACAGTGTCATTGCACAGGCCAAAGAACCCAGATCTCATCAGCGCTCCAAGCACATACTTCGGCGGTTCCATCTTATTCGAGAGATTGTCGATCGAGGAAATGTGAACATATGCAGAGTATCGACTGAAGAAAATATAGCGGATCCACTGAAAAAGCCTCTTGCGGAAAGGAAGCATGATGGTCATGCTAGATCAATGAGTATTAGATACCTGAATGATCATCTTTAGTGGGAGCCTTGTGGATTATTGATGAGTCCTGATCATATACACTTTTATGGACTCATCTGGGCCTTTATTCAGTCATTTCACCGCACTTTAGCCTTGTTATAGTTTATATTTGATATTCCATGCTAGGTGCACTTCTAGGCCCATTTTGGTGTTATTTCGTATCTTTCTTTGTTATTAGTTTTCTTGCGATGTTAAGTCCCACTTTCAGTGGCTAGACTGGTGTCGTACGCTGGAACAGGTGTCGTGCAGGTGTTTCCGGTGCAATTCTGCACAGGAACACTGCGCACGATCACCGGTTCTATTGCGCACGACCAGTGGTCGTGCGCCACTGATCGTGTGCACTTAACCCTTTTTTATGAGTTCTGTTTGGTGCAGTGCGCACGACCATCTACGCTAGTGCGCACGACCACCGGTCGTGCGCCACTGTTCGTGCACGCTTATCATCAATTTCATGAGTTCTATTTCAACCAGTGCGCACGACCACCTACGATAGTGCGCACGACCACCGGTCGTGCGCCACTGGTCGTGCGAACATGTTATTTCATAATTTCTGTCTTTGCAGGTTCCGTCCAGGCAGAGCGCACGATCACCGAATTCTAGTGCGCACGACCACTGGTCGTGCGCCACTGACCGTGCGCACTGTTTATTCCAGCGCCTATAAATCGACCTGCTCGCGATTTAGGTCAGATCGCTCCGCATTTTTCCGCCGTTCTTCCGCCGTTCCGCGCCAGTTTCGCCCCTCCACCGCCGCCCACCATCTAGAGGTGCTCCGGGCTTGTTCTTCACGCCAATCTTGAGCCGGAGTTTCCTCTCGGCCTCCTCCTTCATCCAAGAGCTCCAAAGGAAGATCTAGCCGCCATCTCCATCGAGCAAGAGGAAGTTTGCAACCTCTACCGGATCGTGACACGAAGAAGACGGGTCCATTGGAGAGTCGTGACAGCTCTCTCTACCCCGGACGTAGTTGCGGACCGAGCTTGGACGCGGATTGACAACCCGGCGATTCCAGCCGTGAATCTACAACGAGACTTCGGATTCGGTCGATTTCTTGTCTTGTTCTCCTCTTATTGATTGTTGTAATAGTTAGATCTTTTGTATTTTGATGAAGAACACTATAGACCTTGCTATTTAAAGTTATTTCATGTCTATGTGAAATACTCTTTTTATTTATTTGTGTGCTTGAGGTGCGCCCCATTCCATCCTCCATCCCGCCGTCACGTCCGGTGCCGCACTAGCAATTGCTAGTGGCGTGCTTGTCGAAGAGGTGCTTGCGACCCTCATTCCGTTAGCCTACTCGCCCATCCGCCTACCGAAGCGTGGCATCGCGGCCCGTGTATTCCATCCCACCTAACGAAGCAGCGCGCTCAAGGTCTGCATAGTTCGATCCGCTTGCCTACTCGTCCATCCGCCCTTACGAAGTAGCGCGTTCAAGGCCTACGTAGTCTTCCATCCCGCCGAGCGAAGCATTGCATAGCGGCATTGCATAGGAGTAGTTGATAGCTTTTATTTTATTTTCCAAAAGCCAACCCAACTCCCCCGCATTCCATCCGATTTAAGGACTTCAATCTCAAGTCCTTTCTCGAAACCTAACTCCACCTTACTGTGTTCCTTGAGAGATCGATACTTGGGGATTCATTCCCATTTTATATTACTTGAACGATCGGTACACTGCCGTTTCGTGCCGCAGTCGAGCTACCGCCTATAGCGGTGTGTGAGATTTGCGCCATCAAGTTTTTGGCGCCGTTGCCGGGGAACACAGTCGTGTGAGTTTTCTGGAGAGGGAGAACCTGAGAGAGAAGCCCTTCCATTTGTAAATTGCATTTCTTTGTCTTATTTCTTTTTATTCCTTTTTCCTGTTTTAATTAGGTTGCTTTAGTAATTATTGTTAGGTGTAGTATTTTGCACAATAGCATTTTTATTTTGAATCGTATTATCTTCACACTATGTGGGCACATCTCAATTTCCGTTGCCGTTGGTGTGGAGCTACCTCCCACTCTAGTGATGAATGCCCTACGGAGAATAGTAGGCATAATTCTTATAGCCCAGCATATGGAGCACCGACTTCGTCTGATACTCCATATGGTGCGCGTAAGTCTTATGGCTACTCTGCTGAGCCTTTACCGTCATACTTCTTTTCGGCTCCAGCCCCCGCTGTGCCAAAGAAGCCCGCAAGGCAGTGCCAGTTTTGTCGGAGCACTGATCACGCCCTGAAGGATTGTGCTGCTTTTCGTCGCCAATTGGATGAGGATGACGAGCCGGATATCCGGATCGTCCCGAATCCTAACTCTGGCGGCACACCTTCAACATCCGGTTTTGTGTCCTTGCCACCTTCACATCTTGAAGGGTATGGCGTTGACACAGTCACCGGATGTGCGGCTGATCTATGCACCGACATTGCTGAGCCTATTCTCTATGTGCATCCACCACCCCTAGTGGATTCGATTCTTTGTGAGGAATCGGTGCTCGACTTTTATCCGAGCACTATTCCTCTCCCTGTTGTGCATACTACTCTCGTCTCCGACGACATTGTTGATGATGTGTCGCAGGATGAGGTGGTTGATCTGAGTGTTGTGCCTATTCCTATGGAGGAGGACAACCTTCTAGGTGAAGAGGAGTTTTCCTCAACACCGGTGGAGGAAATCCAAATCTTAAGCCTGGCCACCATTGATCCCGCCGAATCTTGTAGCATTGATGACAATGCAAACATTATTTTACTTCCTCAACCTAATGGGAGTGAGACCGGGACCACTCCCCCGATTTTTGATTATTTATGTCATTCTTCTCTTTTATTTCCTGACCCCCCTTCTTCATCTGAGCCTGTGCAGGTTGAGTCTTCACAGGTACATCAGGAGGACTTGGAGCATGATGCTCAAGTCAATGATGAGAGCATCCTCTCATATGAGGAGATTGATCCCCCCTCCGTAGAGGAAGCTCCACTCGTTGCCTTCTCCTCCTGCTGCCTCCCTGGAGATGATACCTTGCTGGGCAAGGATAGTTTTGGTGAGATGAGTGAGGACCAGGCCTCCTCCTCTTCTTACTTCCTTTTCCCTCTACCTGTGATGGGCAGGTTTTATCTTTATTCAGGTAGAGGCGTGACTGTTCTTTCTCCGTATAGGTACCCGCTACCTACACGCATATTAGAACAGCTACCTGTCCACTTTTCTTTTCATAAGCCTATAAGCTAGAACTGTTCAAAATCCGAATAAGTCGTGCTGGGATGACAATAACCCCAGTAGTTATCTTAATTTTTCCTGCATTTTCATTTCTTTTCTAATTTTATTTAGTTAATTGCACTTTATTTCAGTTTTCTATTTTCCTTTGTTTTTGCAGAGCTGACCCCTGCAGGTACTTCTTCTGGATGGCGGATGCTGCAGCTTAGTCTTGGTTTAAACGCCAATCTTCTGGTATGCTCACTTGCTGAGCATTGGGTACCCTCTTTCCCTAGCCTACGGATTGTTTAGTTTAAGTCTGGAGGAGAGTAGTTTTGTTTACCCGCTCACGTGCATTATTGCACTGCATGCTAGAAGATTTCATTTAAAATGTTTTGTTTATTTTCATTGCACACCACATCACCCACTTGAGCGCGTACTCATCTGTTTGCTTGCTCTGTTGTGAATTTAATTCTTCTGCTTATTTGGGAAAGTCTAGGTGATGGCTTAGGACTATGTAGCAGAGTAAAATGTTGACTCTAGTAGTGCTCCTAGTCGAGTGCTCGGTTGCATAGAAATTTGTGTAGAGTAGACTTCTTTTTATACTATGGTTTTATATTTTTCTCTATTAGTGTAAATGTTGTTTACTCTATTCAAATGGTGAATCCGGTGTGAATCAAACGGTAGCATAGGGATGTGTGTAAACGATCGCTAGATTCGTATTGCTTGAGTCGGGAGAAAGGAGAATCTTTCTCGGTGGCTAGAACTTGCCCCAAGCGATTCTTGAAGCATGGGTATACGGTTAGTCAATTGCGTGAATGTGATATAGGCCATCATCTTGGCCCGGTTGAGCCTTTGTGTCATTCCTATCATCATTTCCTCGCTAGCCCAGTTGTGCCTACCCCATTCTTTTGGTTCAGCCCCACTATTGTTCACCAAAGCCTAAACTCCAATCCTAGTCGCACACCCAAAAAGCAAGCATTTTGTTTAAATTTCAAATTGGTGGTGTTGATTGTGGTAGTACATTGTGAAAATGTGGTTGTGCATCTTTAAAAATTTGCTGAAATTGTTAAAGAAAGAAAAAGAAAAGAAGAAAAAGATTTGAAAAGAAAAAGAAGAATGAAAAGTTTAATTGAAAAAAATCTGTTTGAGATTTATATTTGGGAGTAGGCGGTGCACACACCCATGCGTCTAAGTCTAAGTCTGGGGGTGTGGTGCATCCGCGTGTTTTGTGGCCACTTGGATAATGTTATGCATTTGCTCATTTGGGTTTAGTATTTGAACCATCGTCTTTATCATTGTATACCTCACCTAAACCCAAGCCCCATTTAAAACCTAAAGTCCTATTGATTCACGCATTTGAGTCAAACCAGTGCCGTGGAGAGAATGTGACCGGGCAAGCTTATGGTCACCGACACTGATGGATTTCAGCGGAGTTTTTCCCGCATCCCGATCTTGAGCAATGCTCGTCTCAGCACTTAGTTTACTTTCTCCGTATGCATGACCGAATGATTCACCGTTGTTCACCATTTTGAGTAGTTGTAATATGTTTTTACTCTTTTAGAGATATATAAACTGTTTTTATAATCAGAAATCTTTTCTACTATTTTTCTTATGCACGTGAGCATGCGACTTCGCATGGTACTCTGTATTGTAATCTTAAGCCATCTACTTTTCTTTCCTCGTTCGCTTAGAATTTGTTTGCTCGGGACGCGCAAACAGGTAAGTCTGGGGGTGTGATGAGTCCTGATCATATACACTTTTATGGACTCATCTGGGCCTTTATTCAGTCATTTCACCGCATTTTAGCCTTGTTATAGTTTATATTTGATATTCCATGCTAGGTGCACTTCTAGGCCCATTTTGGTGTTATTTCGTATCTTTCTTTGTTATTAGTTTTCTTGCGATGTTAAGTCCCACTTTCAGTGGCTAGACTGGTGTCGTACGCTGGAACAGGTGTCGTGCAGGTGTTTCCGGTGCAATTCTGCACAGGAACACTGCGCACGATCACCGGTTCTATTGCGCACGACCAGTGGTCGTGCGCCACTGATCGTGTGCACTTAACCCTTTTTTATGAGTTCTGTTTGGTGCAGTGCGCACGACCATCTACGCTAGTGCGCACGACCACCGGTCGTGCGCCACTGTTCGTGCACGCTTATCATCAATTTCATGAGTTCTGTTTCAACCAGTGCGCACGACCACCTACGATAGTGCGCACGACCACCGGTCGTGCGCCACTGGTCGTGCGAACATGTTATTTCATAATTTCTGTCTTTGCAGGTTCCGTCCAGGCAGAGCGCACGATCACCGAATTCTAGTGCGCACGACCACTGGTCGTGCGCCACTGACCATGCGCACTGTTTATTCCAGCGCCTATAAATCGACCTGCTCGCGATTTAGGTCAGATCGCTCCGCATTTTTCCGCCGTTCTTCCGCCGTTCCGCGCCAGTTTCGCCCCTCCACCGCCGCCCACCATCTAGAGGTGCTCCGGGCTTGTTCTTCACGCCAATCTTGAGCCGGAGTTTCCTCTCGGCCTCCTCCTTCATCCAAGAGCTCCAAAGGAAGATCTAGCCGCCATCTCCATCGAGCAAGAGGAAGTTTGCAACCTCTACCGGATCGTGACACGAAGAAGACGGGTCCATTGAGAGTCGTGACAGCTCTCTCTACCCCGGACGTAGTTGCGGACCGAGCTTGGACGCGGATTGACAACCCGGCGATTCCAGCCGTGAATCTACAACGAGACTTCGGATTCGGTCGATTTCTTGCCTTGTTCTCCTCTTATTGATTGTTGTAATAGTTAGATCTTTTGTATTTTGATGAAGAACACTATAGACCTTGCTATTTAAAGTTATTTCATGTCTATGTGAAATACTCTTTTTATTTATTTGTGTGCTTGAGGTGCGCCCCATTCCATCCTCCATCCCGCCGTCACGTCCGGTGCCGCACTAGCAATTGCTAGTGGCGTGCTTGTCGAAGAGGTGCTTGCGACCCTCATTTCGTTAGCCTACTCGCCCATCCGCCTACCGAAGCGTGGCATCGCGGCCCGTGTATTCCATCCCACCTAACGAAGCAGCGCGCTCAAGGCCTGCATAGTTCGATCCGCTTGCCTACTCGTCCATCCGCCCTTACGAAGTAGCGCGTTCAAGGCCTACGTAGTCTTCCATCCCGCCGAGCGAAGCATTGCATAGCGGCATTGCATAGGAGTAGTTGATAGCTTTTATTTTATTTTCCAAAAGCCAACCCAACTCCCCCGCATTCCATCCGATTTAAGGACTTCAATCTCAAGTCCTTTCTCGAAACCTAACTCCACCTTACTGTGTTCCTTGAGAGATCGATACTTGGGGATTCATTCCCATTTTATATTACTTGAACGATCGGTACACTGCCGTTTCGTGCCGCAGTCGAGCTACCGCCTATAGCGGTGTGTGAGATTTGCGCCATCAATTATATATTTGTCGGTTGTTCATTCATATGATGAATTGTGATTTGTATTATGTATTTCTTTTTACATTTATAACAAGTTCTTTTATTATGTGAATTTGTTTCTATGTGATGGCCTACGTTTATAAGAAGCATTATTCTTAATTGGTCAATGATCGAGGTATCATCGTAGAAATTAGGGCGAGGATGATACATCAAGACTGGTATGTGGGTTGACTGATGACTGGTTCTCACAGGTCATGATATGGGATATTAAGTCATCACATAGGTACTTGTTAGGAACAAGTTGTACTGGACAGACCCCCCCCCCCCCCATGAGACTACTTTGTGGATTGTTATATGAACGTGTCACAAGTAGATCTCTAGCGACAATGATGTTTGTGGTTCTTTGACATGAAGTCACAGCATTCATCAAGTGAGGAAGAGCATACTTGGATACCATCTAAAGTCTTCCTTTAGAAAGGTTGATGATAAGGGCGATTATTGGGTACTTTACGAATCATTTGGGTGTTTGGGTGTGGACAGAAATGAAATTTGTCCTCCTATATGACAGGAGTTACATCCATGAGCCCCTTGATGGAATGAGACTGAGAAATGCATGGTCATGGTTGGTTGAGTCAATATATGATATTGAGCTCACCGATTTCTGGAAGTCCATTCTAGATCAAGAAATTAAGATTGAATTACTAAGATGGTGACACGGTCCATGCCTCGAGTTCAATCTGGATGTAAGGATTGTAAGGGAAAAAAGGACATGACAACAGTGATACATTGGTCACGGACAGGCTTGTTTGAGTTATGAACTTTTATTGCTTGGATAGCAATAATGCATTGCTAAATGTCGCTCATTGCTTGTGAGACTTTTGTTGATGCCTTCTAGATCAAGTGAGAGACTGTTGGAGTTTCTACGGTGATCCGGAAGTAATCAAGCAGTTAGTCTCACTGTTAACACGATATTAGCCTATAGGGTCGCACATAAGAGCGTTTGCAGAAATTGGAGGAAGGATTGTGTTGACTTTACTCATATTAGATATGAGTGAAATGATCAATCCTATGACTAATTAGAGTTGAGTTGGTTAGGGAAAATGCTCCCTAGATAATGTGAATATTGTATGAAGTATGTCGAAAAGACTTCAAGACGATATTGTGAATATCGTCGAGAAGACTTGAAGACGACATTGTGAATGTCGTCGTGACAGATGGTCTGTCGGCGGGATCATCAAGTCGATATTGTGAATATCGACTAGATGATTAACGTTGTCGAGATTGTCTAGACGATGTGGATCTTCACAACGATATCGTCGAGATTGTCTCGACAATATTTCAGTCATCACGACGATATGGATCATCAAGATGTTGTGTGATATCGTCGAGACTTTCTCGACGATATGGATCATCTCGACGACATAGACTGTCACGCCGATATCGTTGAGATTGTCTCGACGATATGGGTCATCCCGACAATATTCATTGTACACTCAATTAATAGCTGGGTCTGTGGATAGTGGAATCCGTCGTCTGCTTTTATATCACTGGGTATAAATAACCAGACAATTAGGTTATTAGATGCCCCCACTTATGGAGATCGAGACGGAAGCGTTCCTGAGATCTCGCCGCTAGTTCCAGAAGACCCGTCCGACCATCGTCGTCGTCGCCTCTCCTTAGACGAATCTAGTAATTCGTGGAGACGCAGAGGGCATTCCTTCTCTGACCTAGACCTTGTTCGACAAGATCTTAGGGTTCTTCGCGCTTATGTGGACTACTGTAGAAGCGCAGATCTACTTTTGCGCTAACTCCATCAGATCTAGTCGCTGATCTCGACAAAGGCGCAGAATGTGGCAGAAGACTCGGATTGAGAATCCGATTCACGGAATCTATTTACTGGAGCAGTCCGATTGAATCTCTACTCGATTCAACACAGGTATTCTGATTTATTGCTTCGATTTCTTGATTCATGGCTTTAGCAAGATCCTATTATCTCTCTTTTGGGTTGTTCTTGAATATTCCGCTGCGTACATCTGATGCGTCTACCCCCTAAGAAAAAACCAACAGTCACGCCCTAACCTCCCTCTGATACCATGTGGAAACTATCGATATTATTATGTGCTTACTATTACAACACACCCCAATATATATAAGAGTGGAGGCCAAGGGGAAAGAGAATAATAAAACAAAATACAATAATAGCAACACTTTCTCGCCTATTTCGTCATTTTCCTCACTTTTCTTCATCTCTGAAAGTGATGTGAGGGTATGTTGAAGGGGCGGTTGTAGATAATAGGGTTGTTTCCTTCATTTCTGTGAGTTTCTTTTCTGTCAATTATATTTTCCTCCCTCTAGGGAAATATCCCTCGTGAATGCAAATCACACGATGCATGAATTAAATTTAAATAAATGGATATTTATATGGGAATCGTATTACAAAAGCTAATGAATGATAAACTGCATAGGAAATGATACAACAAGGAATAGATATTGGTCTAAGGAAGAATAAAGAAAAGAAAGTTAAGGTGAGTTCTTATTTTTTTTAGTTTCTATTAATTTTAAGCACAATTATACAAAATTGCGTATTTTATGGATGATGATATTTATAGACATATAGTGCTAATAAATAAATGTGCTAAATGTTTACACATGATAATCTTAATATGCTTAAATGATGTTGAAAAGATATGCTTGTAAATCATGATTTTGACACGATTAATGAATAAATGTTACAATTAAATGTTTATAGTTACAAATGATAATATGAATATGTACAAGGATAATGAAGAAGCATTTGAAGTGAATGACTATAATGAGAAATAAGTATATAAATGAATAAATGATGAAAAAGATAACAATATGAAAGATGCATCGATGCAATGGGCTATATTCAGGGTTAACTCAACCAGGGAGGTGGGGTAAATGTCCTCCCAACATGAAAACAAATGAAGAGTGGGCGTGTGAATATGAAAAGGCACACTACGAATGCATGTGCATGCAAATATGAAAAGGCACGTATGAATACATGAAAGCGCGCTATATAAATGAATGAATAAATGAAATACCAATTTATCTTTAACATTGCCCAAAATAGAAAATGAAAGAAATGATGAAAAGAACAAAATAAAAGAAATGATGAAAAGAAAGATAATATGAAAGGAATTGAGTAAAAAAGAACTACAAAGAAAAGAATAGGGTATAAGAAAAGTTACGAGAAAACATAGAAGGAAGATACTGAATATAAAAATGAATATGCGATAAATAAAGTAAAGAACTAGAAGAAAAATAAGTAGTATAAGCATGCGAATGAAATCCTAAATTAAACTCATTAAGTGTGAACATATTTCCTCTTGTTTAATGTTTGTACATTGTTGACTCATTGTTGATTATATGAATACCTCATGTTTATTAATGATAATGTTTTCTTCAAGTGACAAGGACCTCAAGAGGTAAGCAAGGCAAGTGCTAAAGAAATAAGAATTTGTTTAGTCAATTATGACTAATGTTTTATCATTTAATATTTTAGGATAAAGAAAAGAACGAGAAAGACAATTATAAAGGTTTATCTATTAAAAGGAAGAGTTTGAAATCGAGGTAAGAACTTTTTAAATGTCACAGTTTATTTTTATTTTTACATTCTAAAATGCTCAGTCCCCTGGTAGAAGAGATGATAAAAAATTCGCTATGTAAGTACTAATAAATATTTTTTAAAAGTAAAAGTATAAAGTAAATTGTGACGGTTGACAGTTGAGACGGGTCGTTACATCTCTTCAAGCATGTCTTTACTAATATTGTAGTTTAATTAGTGTTGTTTTTTATGTATTTTTCATTCTTAATGGTATTTTGGTAAATTGATGTATGCGAATCTTTCTTTCCCTCTATAACGGAGTGTAGTTTAACTCTTAGGTTATATTGTGGAGTCTTTTGTACCTCTCATTTGGAGAGTTCTTAGAGGCAACCAGCCCACAAGAGCGGTGGTGTAAGCTGCTTGCAAGTTTGTATCTCATTTTGTATGCTACTACAATCTTGCGTTTTGGTTTGTATCAATTGGTCTGATCTGCCGCTCGCCGCCTGTCGTCTACATCAATAGTCGGATCCACCGCTAATTTTTCCATTTATCAAGCCTCAAACTTACTAACCCAAGCCAAAATTTCAAAGCTTCTTCATGCCAATTCTTTCATACACACTATTCCATACATGCTTCCATTAAACATCTTATAACTCCTTCCGATACAATCAAATTAAAAAGCACACATATTCACACAACAGTATTCATATCAACTACACCCAAAGCCATCCACATCATTACAGACGTCAGCATCACACCTCAATCACAACCACGGCTCGTTCAATTTCTCTATGTCGATAATATCATCAAAGATAAAGACAATTGCAATCAGTCGTCATCACACGTAAAAAGACTCTAGCCACACATGTTTCATTGTTTCCCTTCCACTACTCCAGAGTATGATATTGCGCATGATTGCTTTCAGAAAATTGACCTTGGGAACAAGGTCGATTTTAAAGATGGATGTATTGATACATATATGCTTCCCTTGGACGTTCCCCTTCACGCAGAGAGATTCAGATTCGTCTTTCCAAGCTTATTGTATATTAATATTGTATTTTAATTAGTATTCTCTTGTATGTAATTTTCCTTCTTAGTGGCATTTTGGCCATTTTGTGCGAGTTTTTATTTCCCATATAAATTTAGTTTGAGTCTTGGGTTATCTTGTAGTATTTTTTATCTATCATTTGGAGATGAGTTCTTAGAGGGAACTTGCTCTCAAGGACGTTGGCGCGAGCATGTCTCATAGGTCTGTATAGCATTTTGTATTCTACTGCAATCTTCTGATTTGATTTGTATCTTTATTTTTAGAATAAATAATATCAGCATTGTTATCCCTAGAACAAAGAAGTTAATTTCAGGAGTAACAAGGAAGGAAAAGGGAGATCATGAATAAATGTTTCGTATAACATTATTGCCTCAAGCAAAATCAGGCAAGATGCACAAACTTTCATCACACAGCTATTTCAACTGAAGGAGTAAAATGGTAAAGCTTAAAAATTCCATCATACAAAGAAAAATCATATAAATAATCTGATCGAAAGGGTACAATCTCTAAAGCATGAAAAGTGTTGTGTTGCCTTATGAAAAAGCTAGGAAAAAACCTACACTTTGGTAACCAAAATAATGTGTTAAGAAAATTTAGTAGCTCCTGGAGTTTCAAACACTTGAAATTTTGATAAACCATAGATTAGGATGGACAGGATGTCTGTGTGTGTGTAAGAGAGAGAGGGGGGAGGCCATTAAATGGCCAGTTCAAACATGTTAGCACCATCGGCAATGCAATTTATAACCGCTTCGAAATGCGATGCAAGGAAGCTTAAGTTAAAGCTCAAGTATACATTTAGTTTCAAGACAAAAATTGCAGTTTATCTCGACAAAACAATACCACCAAAAAAAAAGAATTCTAAGAGCTCACTTTCCTACATTTAAGATTATTGATGCATTAGTGGATGTCATAGAAAACTAAAATATTAAGTAGAGACTCCCCACACCCCACTACTTCACAAATGACCACAATAAATGAGAGGGACTGGAAGGATTGATGATAAATTAAATCTCTTAATAAAAAAGATAAACATAAAAATGCACCAGTGAGGAAAAGACTATAAATTGAATTGATAAAGAGCATAATAAACATACCTGGGAGGCATTGCAATTTTCACCAGCGCTAGCCATTGCAACGGTGCCAATTTTTGAATGTTTTAAATCAGGATGTATTTCATCATCAAAAAAGCGAGCCTGATCACCATAAAGAAATCTGCAAATCGCATGGCCATGCTAGCATTAAATCAAGTTCAAGAACAGAGAAGAGTAGACAGTAAAGTACAGTAACAAGCAAATTAAACGAGTAATAATCCAGGGATTTATAAATTTCTTTCAATAAGCAGCGCAAACTTTATCTTAATTATCCTCCACAGATCAACTTGATTTTATGTTCATAACAAGTAACATGGTAAAACTTCTATAAAATTTTACATGTTAAAATTTAACTTGCATACTATATTATAATGTTGTCTGTTGTTAATAAATGATCGCAAATGTTATAAATTTTTATTATAATTTCATATGCTATAGAGGTTATTGTGTGTTTTACATCTTTTTATAAATATTGAAGTTTACAGGGTACATAAGTTGTGCAATTGATGCAACCTGAGATGCATCTTTATGTTATTTTTATGTCACACATCTTTATAAGTTAATTCGTAGCGCATGTCTCCATGCACGTTTATCGTTTTTATTTCGCGCACGTTATTAGCGCTCATATGTTTTGTTTCACGCATGTCACTCATGCATGCTTGTACGGCTTATTGGCATGACCGACCAATAAGACCCTGAATGAAAAGGTTTATCAAATTAAATAAGTGATAATTAAAGCAAGCTTAAATTAAAATTATAATAATATTAAGCAAATGAAAATTAAATAACTATTTAATTTTCATATTTAATTTTCATATTTAATCTTTCAAGGGGAGCCTTGGCGCACCCGTTGAGGTGTTGTCGTGTGACCTTGAGATCACGGGTTCGAGTCCTCGAAGCAACCTCTTGCAAAAATGCAGGGTAAGGTTTGTCTACATTTCACCCTTGTTCCTGATATATCGATAGTGTCCTCAGAAATAGATGAATCAATCACTATAAGGTCAATACTCGGCTCTCGACACTTACTCTGGATATGACTCGTCACTACAACATGAAGAAACTCTAAAGAGTTTGTACTCAGAGATGAGTTATGATTGAGTCAATAACTAGGTTTGTGCAGGGGGTAAGGGAAGGGCATATCACTGGGACGCTCGTACTCACTCTCTGTTAGAAGCATAGGGTCGGGGTCGAACTCAAGCGGTTGCCACTCATCGTACATCGAGTCTTACTGGAGTGAGATAACTCTGTATTAGGAGTCTCATTTCCGCGTCCATGGCGACATGAGTAGGCACGGTAGTGGCCTCGAACTAGGGAGAACTCATGATGGGCAAATCGGGATGTGAGTATACTCGGCTAACTCTAACTGATCTCCAAAAGTGCGAGTAATGGAGGACGAGTTGAAATGCCTGCTCAACAGACTCTAAGCAGTGATGGGCAAATCGGGATGTGAGTATACTCGGCTAACTCTAGCTGATCTCCAAAAGTGCGAGTAATGGAGGACGAGTTGAAATGCCTGCTCAACAGACTCTAAGCAGTGATGAGTCAACTCAATATATATCTCAGATCGAAGTCCATACCGAAATTGGGAAATGGCCGCAACTGGATCCACTTGGGTGTCTCTCCTCACTACCAACTCGTCAAAGCTAGCCATATAGTCGACAACGGGAGTAGATCTGTCATACGGAAAATAGTTGCTTGAGGAGACACCTCCTATAAGAAGCTGAAAGATATTTCTAGCATAACTTCCGGTTCATATCAACCCAACTAGTAATGGGGTGAAGATGGACGAGCTTAAGAGTCCACTTTATCCTACTCCAACATAATCTAGGCTGATCAAGTAGTCTAGTCTTCACAAATTTAACGCGACGCTCACCTAATATCACATATCTATCCATGTAATATTCTATATCTTCGAGCATCTAGATTCCACGACATTGGCACAGCGGAGAGATCGCGGGAACCTAAAATTTCTCCAAATTCTACAATGATCCGAAAATCAGCTCCTGGACTCCTATGTATAGACATGGAACCTACTACGGATGGTCAAGTTCACCCAATACAATAATACACTTAAATACATGGAAATAAAAATACAATAATACAATATAAAAATAAATAGAAATATCTCGTCGTCGTTCTGAATGTGACCACAGCCTCGGATGGTCTATACGATGATCCTAACTCTGCCTCCTGGCTCCTGCAAATGTAGACTCATGCGGGTTAAGGTAAGGGGGCCCGCTCGCAATATGTGATCCCCCTAAAAAGGCAATGCATGAGCCAAATTAGTTGACCATGATCTTCTAGAGATGTATCACAACTTCAAAAATGTCAAAGACTTATTTGTTTAAAAATAAAAGTTAAGGAGTAAATAATATGTTCCTTTAGATCAGTCCAGTATCAAAGCAGTACTAGCATTAGAAGAACAATGTTTGCTTCAATGACTGAAAAAATACAGCACTACTAACTTGTATACGGAGTCACCTCCACTTCCAGTTCCTGTACGGTCTCCACTTTGGGCCATGAAGCCCTTCTCAACTGTGTGGAACAGACAACCATTATAGTATTTCATCCTGCATCCATTAAAGCATAAAATGGGTGATAATTAAGCATGGACATTGAAAAAAAGCTGAATTACCAATACCGGAGAATGTCAAATATCTATCATAAGGGTATTACCAAGAAATAAAGAATGTCATTCTAAAAAAAATAAACCTCCCTAAAAATGAATTCCTGGACAGTGTTGTGGCCCAATTTGGCAAAATTAAGTTTCCAATCCACAGTTTGGAAGTTTTAAAAAACTTCAAAATAATTAATGAATGTTTAAAATCATGCTTTTCAACAACCTGAATCAGTCTGTAATTAGGAGTTTTGCAGTATTATTTCCATATTTTATAGTTGTGTTGCATAATATAAGATGGGAATTTTGTTATTTGAATGCTTGGAGACTGCATTTTACATGGACTGTTGTTATTGACAATTGTAGTCGAAATTCTTGAACCTTTTATCAATGCAGCTTATTGCCTTTTGAAATTGCAATCCTTCATCTTTCGGAGAAATGGAGGGGGAAAAGTGGTAGCAGACTGGATGGAAGGGGAATGGGGTCGCCGGCTAGTGGGGTGTGGAGGAGGGGAGGTCGGCTAATGGAGGAGGGATAAAGGACAATAACTCCCAAGCTTCGCATTGTGGTTTCATCTTCGCACTATGATTCCGGCTTCGGCACCGGGTGATCAAAAGGAGGGATTTCACTCAAACTTTCAATCCCCTTCTAAATGAGAGTCTTCTATCCTTACTTATAAATTAAGGGGTCATCATGAACGGTCATGATTCTCCGATCATGATGACCCTTAAAATACATTAAAATAAAAATTACAAAATTACAAAAAATAACTAAAAAACATATATCGTACAAAATGGACGACTCCGATCGTCGTGTAGGCTCCTGGAGTCGTGATCCCATCAGTTAAAACAATGCAATAAAATGGAGAAGTATCGTGTATGTATTATGTGATAAGAAGATATCACGAAACTTCAACAAAAATTTTATAGAATTGCAATTAAATCAACGATATTGTATAGATTTGAACCTTAGGTAGTAAGAAACATTATTGTTACCAAAATTGAGTGTTACGCCCCCGGACGGATCCGAAGGCGACAGCGGGCCCATTTTCTAATAACGGCCCTTGGGGGGCTGAACCCACCTGGTTCAGCCCCAATTGGGCCGGCCAGCCCCCTTGGCCGGCCGGCCTTGGTCCGGGTATAAATATACCCGGATCCTCTTGTGGAGGGGTTATGCAAGAATATCTGCAGGTATTCCTCTCTCTCTTCTTCTTCAAACCCTAGTCTCTCTAGTTCTTTAGATCTCTCCCTCCCTCCCACTTCGTTTGTAACAATTGGTATCAGAGGCTTCGTCCTCCCCGATTTTTTTTTCCGGATCCACTGGGATTCCAGCGACAACTCCAGCGCCGACCCTTCCCGATCCTGCGCCAGCGTCTCCTTCCCGATCCTTCCCGATCCAGCGCCAACCCTTCCCGATCCTGCTCCAGCGACTCCTTCCCGATCCAGCGACGACTCCAGCACCGCCTTCCCGATCCAGCGACGACTCCAGCGCCTCCAGCGCCGACTGCTCCGGATCTCGATCCCGACTCCAGCGCCTTCAGCCGCCGCCTGCTCCAGTGTCGCCGCCTGCTGTTCCAGAGACCGCCGCCTGCTGCTCCAGGCCGTCGCCTGCTGCTCCAGGCCGCCGCCTGCTCCTCGGGCTTCTGTGCTCCAGCGCTTCCAGCGTCTGGTTCCGCCGACCCCAAGTCCATGGTGACTCGCAACCAGGAGGAATCTACTCGGCTAGCAACTCTTGAAGAGAACTACATCGGGCTAGCCGACGCAGTGACAACCCTTGAAGGGAAGTTACAAGCCTCGGAAAAACGACTGGAGGGAAAATTGGATGATTGCCTCAACGAAATCAAGAATCTGTTGACTCAACACCTTAAGGGCAAAGGTGCTGTGAACGAAACCAGTGCAGTTCCAAATCCCCCGTTGCCCGCAACTGCGGGATACGCAGACGGTGGGGGAAGGGAGAATCATGATCGGGCCTCCAGCGTAAATGGGGGGCTTGGGATCGACATCGAAAGGACAGGAGGCCCACGACGACCGCCCTTCGGGCCCGAGCCAACCGAGATAGGCCGAATTGACGACTTTCTCCCTTATCGGGAGGGGCCCCAGGAGGACCGACGACTCAGAGGGGTGGGGTACCCACATCGGGATGGACTCCTTCCCATTCCAGGAGGACCGGGACACACCGAAGGCGGCAGAGGTGGAGGCGGATGGGGGTTTAGGCCGCCAGTAATGGGAAACCCCTATGGCGAGGATTGGGGATACCCAAATGCGGCCGCTGACCGACGACGACCGCATGGGCACGGGCAAGAGTACGGTGGACCTGGGCAACAACTACCACGAGCTTATATGGCGCCAAAGGTTACCCGCATGAACTACCCCAAGTTCAAAGGAGGCGATGCGCTCGAATGGATCCAAAAGGCTGAGTTGTTCTACAGTTATCAGGAGATTCCAGAGGCACAGTGGGTTAAGTTAGCATCGTTCCACCTCGAAGAGGACGCATACCAGTGGACACAGTGGTTCCTTCGGGGACGGGTTCACGCGCCGTGGCCCGAGTTTGTCGACGGTTTCACCGCCCGCTTTGGTCCACTCGAGTATGAGGACGTCGAGGCTCTTCTTCAGAAATTGCGCCAGAAAGGGACGGTGATGGAGTACAGGACAGCGTTTGAGAGGTTGGCAAACATGGTGCAGTGGGGCGAGAGGACATTAACGAGTTGTTTTATTTCCGGACTGAAGGAGGACATCAGAGATGAGGTGCATGCATATATGCCGCGCAGTTTGACACATGCTATCAGCTTGGCCTGAATTCAAGAAGAGCGCCTCAATCGACAGAAGTTCAGGGGGGGCACTAAGAGAACCGCTACACACCTTCCCGACACCAAAAAGGATCAAGCAACTACAGAACGGGCGACGGTGAAGAAATTGACATGGACAGAGCTGCAGATACGAAAGGAAAAGGGGTTGTGCTTCAACTGTGATGAGAAGTTCACCCCAGGCCACAAATGCCAGATGATTCAGGTTTACATGCTGCAGGACGATCAGATGCCAGATGTAGAAGGAGGAGAACAGGAACACATGCTGGATACAATCGAGTACGGGGTATCGACCATGACCATGGCAGGAGACACCACACCGCCCACTATGACTATTGCGGGGTGGATCGGCCAACAGCAGGTGTCCATTTTGATTGACAGTGGGAGTACACATAACTTCATCAGTCCGACAGTGGCACACAGGCTGGGGCACGCGATCATCCAGGACGCCTCTTCCCAGGTTGTGGTGGCAAGTGGACATGAGCTGCAGTGTGAAGGAGTGCTTCAGGACGTGGGGATCAGTGTGTAGGGCTATGCTGACAAGATGGATATCTATTTATTACCTATTCGGGTGTCCGATGTGATTCTGGGGGCCCACTGGTTGCGACAGCTGGGTAGGGTCACTCTGGATTGGGACAAGTTGACTATGGAGTTTTCTAAGGATGGGAATGAATATTGCTTGCATGGAGTCAGAATCTCACCGGTGACAGGGGACTTTCTTTGTGGTTTGGAGAGGCTGCGGGGACAAAGGGACTTGGCTTGGATCGACCTGCCGGAACAGACGGAGCCACCAGATTCCCACCTTGAGGACAAGCTGGGTCTTGAAGGGGAAGGGAATGTTACGCCCCCAGACGGATCCGAAGGCAACAGCGGGGCTGAACCAACTGGTTCAGCCCCCATTTTCTAATAACGGCCCTTGGGGGGTTGAACCCACCTGGTTCAGCCCCAATTGGGCCGGCCAGCCCCCTTGGCCGGCCGGCCTTGGTCCGGGTATAAATATACCCGGATCCTCTTGTGGAGGGGTTATGCAAGAATATCTGCAGGTATTCCTCTCTCTCTTCTTCTTCAAACCCTAGTCTCTCTAGTTCTTTAGATCTCTCCCTCCCTCCCACTTCGTTCGTAACATTGAGTGTGCCGAAAATAAAGAATCTTAAAATGAAAGTGTGGCAAAATAATAAAAGAAATTAAAAAATGACAATGCTAGAAGAACAGTGGCAGTGGCATCTTGAAGATAAGATAATAGCAAATATACTTAGGTAGTTTGGGTATGATAACAAAGATTATAAAATATATCAGTTGGACAAATAGCTAGAGTTAGTATCGAAGTGTTAGATAGAAGAAATAGTACACCCAATGTAGCATGGATAAAAGTTTTCCACGATTATATGTGTGTATGTTTAACACTACAGGCAGCAGTCCGTTTGCAGTCTATAAGAACAAATGAAAAATGTGGGTTCATAAAGCGAACCACGAATACCCATAATGATGATGATTCTAAAATATTGTAGAAGTTTCTAGAATACAGGAAAATATTCAAGAAGATACTTAGAAATATCGAAGATTAATATAAATTCAAGAGGATTAATATAAATTTGTGTTCTTAATTATTGTTTAACTACATTCTTATTATCTAAATACATTGAGTTAATAAAATTCAAATCATTACTTAGCTGCTTCATGTAATTATCAACTATTCAATTCCATTATATAGTAATGCCAAATTTTCAAAGGTACTTATAATTCAAAACATAAGTTAATTAGAATGCTTGGATTTTCTTTAGTAAAGCCAATTTTTTATGTTTAAAATGAATTCTATATTTGGAAAACATTACATTAAATTATTATATCTAGGATTTTATTTTGTTACTAAAGTTAGATTGTTAAGGTTCTTCTAATGGAAGACCTAAGATTATGTTTCTATACATTCAGTGAAGCATAAAGAAATAAACAACTATTGCATACATTCTCTCTTTTCTAAACTATTTATGGTATTCACAATCCAATGCTCATGTCCAGCACAAATACCATGAAAAATCATGCATGTCAAGGTAAGTATAGGATTTTATTTTGTTACTAAAGTTAGATTGTTAAGGTTCTTCTAATGGAAGACCTAAGATTATGTTTATATACATTCAGTGAAGCATAAAGAAATAAACAACTATTGCATACATTCTCTCTTTTCTAAACTAGTTATGGTATTCACAATCCAATGCTCATGTCCAGCACAAATACCATGAAAAATCATGCATGTCAAGGTAAGTATATAAATACTAGAAACTCAAAATCAACCTTCAGAAATCTAGCAGTACCTTAACACACTTTTAACATTTTGGTCATAACTCCTGATTTTAATGCAAATTGAGTGATAAAAAAGATGACTTCGTATAAAAAATTTCTCATAATTCTCGCGTCTAGTTCTGAGGCTAATTCGAAAGAAAGATATACCCATGGTGGTATCAAAACTCGAAAATTTCTCAAAATCAACTTGGATTATCTTGAGTCCACTCGGACATAATTCACTTGGTACTATTCCACTATGAAAATATTCGGCTCGAACATCCAGCTATAAACTCCATCACAAAGCAATATTGTGTATCCTACCATTTTAGAAAGCCCTTCGAAACCACATATATGAGCCATCCAAGATCTTCATATGCACAATTTTGATTATGGGTCGACTCAAGCCACAATTATATTATAAGCAAACCTAATAGCAATTTTATAAATATGTTTTTTACCTTATTTTTTAATCAAATGTAATAATCCTAAAGCACTTCTCCAGCTTAACCACTCCAAAATCTATCAAATTTAGGTCTTAATCTTTTAGTAATATTGATGATAATGCCACTACAACTATGGTGCATACATTCATTTATTACTACTCATATGATCTTATCTTCTTGATATGTTCTCTATTATTTATTCTAGCTTTTCACTTACTTAGCAAATGTTTCACGAGTCAAAAATTAAAACTATGCATCTTCAAGAAAATTCAATGATGTAACTCACTTAAAATATTCCTTATAGACATATTTGGTAACTCCGCAGTTACTTCTAGTACTATTCAGTGCTCTGTTATAAAAATCTTTAATAACAACATAATAACTTCAACATAACTTTTTTTCCTTCATGATCTACATATATTCTCATGGTATTTGATGAATATATGTATACTTGCGCAGACAAGGGTAATTTAGTCAACGCTATGAAACCCTATATATGGTATATTTGTATGTACATATTGAGTGACGAACATGCGAAGTAATAAGTTTTACTATTCCTTCCACTTTCACGTGTTATTAAAGTTTGATACCAATTTGTTTAGCACTCTTGCATGCAGTTTGAAGTCGATCAAGGAGAAGAGGTCTCTTCTCCATCGTCACCATCCAGTTCAATCGCAGTTTGAAATCTATCACAAAGATCTCACACTCCCTACTGTACATGCTTCACATCTTTTTCATCGCAAAATCTCACTGCTCTACTCGTTTTGGTTGTCTTCTTCTTTATAGAAGCTCATTGTACCACATGTATTTTTCGTGCAGTTCACTGTTTAGCATGTCTTCTTCATTGTAGAAATCAATTGCGAAGAATTTAGTCCCATAACCACTTTGTTCAGAAAAGTCGCGGAGGTTCGGTGGTATGCATACTCCAGTCTGCCTCCTTCATGCATAAACTCTCTGCTCCCTACTCCATTCACTTTCTCTATGATTGTAATTTTACATGCAATTCCAGAAGTTGCCGTGCAATAAGTTCCCTACTCATTTAGGCTATGTTTGGGCCCTCTTTTCTTCTTAAGATTTCAAAAAACAATTTAAATATATAGATGATACAGATGTTTTAAAAAAATTACTATTTTATGCATGAATCTTCTGTATAACTTCATGAGGATATAGAGTAACTTATGGATAGCTCACAATTTTACACGAGAGTTTGATAGTTCTATTCCATAAAACACAAGAAAAGGGAAGTGTCAACAGAATTGCACTAAACAAAGTATTTATTAACATTCACCCAGAACATGATTTAAGAAACTTAACCAGTAGTCTAGTATTCACACAGTCAGATTTCTATTAGTATAGTCACTTCAGTTGTTCTGATCATATACTGTTAGTAAATAATTTCCAGCTATTCTTTGTTTCTTCCTCCCACCACCTGTCCTCCTCCCACAACAAAAACATATAGACGAATCTGATGACCAACAAATCACAACCAGAAATCAGTCCCAAGCTCAACCATGGGTGCTCAGATGCAAATACAACAAACAATAAATTACTAGTCAGGTCTACAAGAAATTATAATAAATTTCCAGAGGCAGGGTTTGGAACTTGAGGCATGAATCAACTTCAGAAGCAAAATATGCGTGGAAGGGGAATATGCTACTGAAAGTTAGAAAAAAAAAATTAAACGGAATTCATAAGTGAATAGAAGAGGTGTACTTGCAGAGCTTGAGGAAGTTCTTGGTAGTTAAGGGGCAGCGATCGGTATATAGATCGACGACGACGTCGCCCAAGCTTGTCACGATCATCACCGACATGTTAACTACTACACTGATCTTGCTCTTAGCCTATTCTATTCGTGGGATTACGTTCTTCACTCGCCCCGCTTAAGGGGGTTCACCGAAGGACTGGGTAAGGAGAGATGACGTCGAAGAGAAAGGGGGAAGACGAGATCATCCTCGGGGCCAGGAGGTGAGACTGAGAATGATCGATAGTGAAGCCTCCGAGGTACAGATGGCCTGTGGAAAGTAGCAGAAGGCTGGAAAATGAAGCAACAGACGTCGCCGTTGGCGGAACGAGGAGAGATTGGTAATAGCCGACGGCGAGTGCTCAGAGCCCGGAACTCGAAATTAGCAAACCGGCGCCCGTTCGTAAAAAAAAAATTCGGCAATGTTATAACCACACCAGTTTTGACTATTCGCACACCAATTTTTATGAGTTATTACTCGCCTTTTAAAAATAAGTCTTGTACATGCATTTTTAGGAAAAGTGTTCAACACGAAAATTGTAGATCTCGTCGAGATATACAACTTTTGTGTTGAACACTTTTCCTAAAAATGCATGTACAAGGCGTATTTTCAATAATTCGTTATAGTTACGATTAGGGCGACAATATGCCTTGTAGGTGCATTTTTAGGAAAAGCGTCATAACTCAGAAATTAGTGTGTGAATAGCCAAAATGC
The DNA here is from genome assembly GCA_033032865.1 of Dactylorhiza incarnata. Classification (NCBI taxonomy): domain Eukaryota; kingdom Viridiplantae; phylum Streptophyta; class Magnoliopsida; order Asparagales; family Orchidaceae; genus Dactylorhiza; species Dactylorhiza incarnata. Next base: position 606,975 of record JAWHQI010000282.1, on the reverse strand, counting down.
ACGTATTTTCAAAAGGCGTGTAATAACTCATAGAAATTAGTGTCTGATTAGCCAAAACTGGTGTGCTTATAACATTGCCCAAAAATTTCTAGCCTGGGGCGTCACGATTTTGACACGTGGCATGATATTCATGGGAAGACTCTGTTGGATGGGCGGTGGGCCGCCCGTGTGGGAGCAACCGCTGCCGCAAGGTGGGAAAACAAATGCGCCTCGCGCGCAGGTGACGGAGTTTGCTCCGTCTTAAGGCTGCAGAACCCTTCGTTCCCAGCGGAAGTCCCCCCCCCCCCCCGGGTCTGGGAGGGTGGCGGCATTTGCGCCCTTCCTAGTCGTCGTCGCCCTCCCAAAAGCCCAAATGTTCTATGTGCTCAACGTATATGGAGGATCATGCGGGGAATCCATTTTTTATCGGAGTCGTTTCTCCATCATCCGACCACTGTTTTTGAAGTATAAGTCATCAAAATTCATTGCCTCGGCGAGAGGAATTCAAATACACTTACCATTTTGCAAAAATTCTGGGGGCAGCCCCCCCCCCCCCCCCCCCCCCACCCCCAAAAAAAAAAGCCCAAATGTTCTATGTGCTCAACGTATATGGAGGATCATGCGGGGAATCCATTTTTTATCGGAGTCGTTTCTCCATCATCCGACCACTGTTTTTGAAGTATAAGTCATCAAAATTCATTGCCTCGGCGAGAGGAATACAAATACACTTACCATTTTGCAAAAATTCTGGGATCAGCCCCCCCCCCCCCCCCCCCCCCCCCTAGATCGTCCTTTGGCCGGTGCACAAATATGGTCACAGGGCGATCAAATTTGATCATCCTGTGCACATTTTTGTTCGTTGGGTGATCATATTTGTTTGTCCAATGAACATTTTTGTTCCAAAGCAAGTAACAATGAGGCAATTCCTAGGGCATAATATTTAATATTGTTGTGTTGATTGTTGTTAACTTTGATGTTCCTTTTCAGGGATAGAGAGAAATATTAAGGTGAGCTGACCACACCTTTTGTGCGCAAGATGTTGCATCAAATTTCTGTGATATAGTGATGTCGGTTATCTCCAAAGTAGATGTTGAGTGCAAAAATGTAATTGAAGACTGCAATATTGCACATTTATTTGACTTGCATAGGATATGTCGGAATGTGTTTTTCCTTTATTCCCCAAGGACATGCTTCACTTCAGATTATTGTTCATTAAACATAAGGAGGGAAAGTTGTTGCATTTACTGTTAATGAGGTAGCAATGATTCTGACTTGCCCAACTAAGGTGAAGATCTAATAATCAAGGCTAAAACCACTGCGAAAATAACAAGATCGGCCTTGAAGAATAAGATGGTCTCTATGGCTTCAGATAATTTATCGGTAAACAATGACTGATATGAGTACTATATTTTTGCATCTAATTTGTGGATTCTTCTTTCCATATCCTGAGGAAGTAATACCCGAGTATATGGTTCTACTCAGCGAACCTCAAGTGCTTAAAAAATATAAGTGGTCGAAGGCAATTCATAAGTTTTTGATAGATAGTTTCTACTTTCTAATGTCTATCCCTTGAGAATGATGTAATCGTGCATGCCAAAACTCTTGATTGGCCAAATAAGACAATTAGAACGCTTGATGGATGCTCACATCTTTTAGTGGTATTCCTTTTCATAATTTCATATATTTTTTGTTATATCATATTAGTATTATTGCCACCAACTTCTAATGATAATGTTTGTTAACAGATTTGATTCCTAGCGCACAGGACCCTTCAGTCTCACGCATCTCTTGCAGCTTGTCTCTGAGTTTATCATTGGACCAAGAAAGTTTCTTACTCGATGAGGAGCTTGCCCGACTTATTTTTAAAGCTTCAGGCAGAGCATGTTAAGCACAATGTGTTCTTAGTTTCATGTCGCATTACATTAACATCTCATTATGTAATGTAGGTATTGAATCGCTTTGTTGATATTGTTCAGAAAACTAGGATGTGTGTGATGGAGCAACTCTGATTTATAGGAGTGTTTCAGATCAGCCATCCAAGAAAGTTAAAGCTACTGAACAACCTACTTTCCCATAGCGCCAAAGCAATACAAGACTTGAATATTATAGATATGAGGGACTTTAAATGACATTTCTTTGCAATGTGCCATCGACATAAATTATGTCTAATCTCATTCAGGACATTCTGAATCGCAACGGTCTGTGAACATTATTATTGGTTGTTTCTCGAAAACAAATTTCAAAAAGTTTGAAACAACCAAATAAAGGTTTCTATTGTTACCTCGGCAATAAACACTACCCCGATTACTACATTCTACCAATGATGATTTACAGCTACAAATGGAGCACATGTGATGTTGTACTAATTCGTTTTGTAAGTAGTGTCAAAAATTATTACATACTAAAAGCATTGATAGTATATTTTCTTTTGTCCATCAATCCATACAAAGTTAGTTAGTCTGTTGATATCATCCACTTGGAAAAAAATATGTTGTCATCATAATGTCCTTCCTTCAATATTTATAGAAGTTTACGTGCATCACCATTATCAATTTTTGATTGTTTTTTACTTATCAATGAAATTGTATGCATCTCTTATTGAGTAACCAATGTTTTGAGAACCCCCAACTTCATCTGCAATAAATGTGTATGCATTTGTAGTTCATATTTTTGTTTTTGCCATTGACTTTAAAACACTGGTCCCATCTTTTGAAACACTTTTGTTAGAGTGGAGTAAATGTTGTTTGATGCATCACACAATGGATAATATAAAGTTAGGTAGTCTGTTGAGATCATCCACTTGAAAAGAAAAAGAACATATTGTCATCATAATGTCGTTCCTTCAATATTTATAGAAGTTTACATTCATCACCATTATCATTTTTTTTATTTTTTTGGCTTATCAATGAAATTGTATGCTTCTCTTATCGAGAAACCAACATTTTGAGAACCCCCAACATCAACTGCAATAAATGTGTATCATTTGTAGTTCGTATTTTTTATTCTGTCATTGACTTTAAAACACTGGTCTCATCTTCTGTGACACATCTGTTAGAGTAGAGTAAATGTTGCTGATCTGATGCATCACACAAGGGATGATTGTGTTCTCTCACAAATTTTCCAACAATTAAGTTTTTATTATCTTCGTCAGCATTGAATACTATGACCGCAATACAATTGGTTATTGTATTCATGCGTCAAAATTTAACTTTAGAAATCAAAATCTTGGGGCTTTTCTTTTTGTCTGATCCTAAACAAAAAAAAAATTCTCTTGCCTTCAGAATCTTCATACTCGAAAAACATATTTAATGCTCCTTTCGAACAATAAAACTCATTTTGCGAGTATAGATACAGTACATTTCATATGCTTCTTTTTTGGTCTAACCGGGCTCGATTTTGCTGGGGCCAGGCTAGGCCCAACATGAATAAAGCATGGGCCTGGCATGGGCTTTTTTTGCAACCATAAATAAGTATTTATTATAAGGCAATTGTTAACAGCACTCCAGTTTTGGCTATCCGCAACTCTTTTATATGAAGTATTATACGTTTTTTTTTTAAATACACCTTCTACAAGCATTTTTAGGAAAAGTGTTCAACACGAAAATTGTAGATATCGTCGAGATCTATAACTTTCGTGTTGAACACTTTGCTAAAAATGCACGCACAAAACATAGACATAGATCATCATTTGAATGCATATTATCCCATATACTTCTATTATCTCTCTATTATTAGAGTATGTAAAGTATTGAAGTATAGACATAGACGATGATGACGAAGACTGCAGCTAATCAGAGAGCCATATACTCTCTGCAGGATGAGGCGCTCAATCTTCTTACAGCACCACGTGTTTCATGAGCACCTACAATGGAGGAGAAAAAACGCCAAACCATCCACCTAACTAGCCGAAAGCACGAGCACTCAACGAAGATGAATCAGAGCTCCGGTGGCCGCCGGCGTTTGAACGGCAGATTGGGCAAAACGGGCTTCTCACCAGCCAGAGATCCACACAACCAGCATGGAAGCTATGCAGACAAGCAGGCAGCAGACGGCAGCGGTCGCCGAGCTGGAAGCTCTCCAAGCAGAGAGCGCAGCCGTCTGCGCCGCCTTCCCCGCCTCCCCTCTCCCATGGAGCAGTCGATATTTCGAAGCAGAGGAGCTTCTCGAGGTCGTCGGTGGACAGACCATTACCGGGTTCGAGGAATCCGGCGCCTCTGTTGAAAACTCTGAGAGCCTGTCGGCATGCCCTGCCGACGGCGAGCATTTGGGGGAGAACGAGAGTGCTTGCCGCGAGTACGAGGAGGACGATGGCTGCGATGACGCCGGCCCAGATGATCCTGCTGGCTATGATTAGTAATCCGCTGCCCATTTTTGCTCCTGAATTTGCTTGCCGAATTGCTATAGAAATCAATAGCAGGAGAATTTTGCTTGCTCTGTTTTCCGCCAGTAAACATAAAGGTGTGAGTTTTATTGGAAATCTGATTTAGGGGAGTTTAGAGAGAACGCTTATATTTTGACTTTGTCGCATGTATTTTATGTGCGGAGAGCCGCATGAAAATCGTTGCTGGAAGGGGGAGAGAGAGAGAGAGAGAGAGAGAGAGAGAGAGCAGAGTAAGATATGGTTGGAGGTTGGACCGTTGGACCACACCTTATAAAAAAAAACCAATTGCAGGAGCAGATTTTATATTTTATTTAACATATATATGTTATGGAGGAGTGGCATGTGTGTTTGGGTTCAACTAACTCAACTTCAATTGAAAATCATTTTTGGATAGACTTAATAATTAAAGTTGAACAAAATTCATAAAGACTTCACTTCTCTTGCCATGCATTCACTATTATTATTATATAGAGCATCATATGATACGATTGATTATATATTTGTTGCGGGTCGCTCGACGTTCTCGTTAGATCGGTCGAATTGAATCGTCTCAGCTCTAGAGTGAGCCGAGCGACCGATCAATCAAAGTAAAGTGGGACAGCTGACAAGAAGACTTTTTACGTAGAAAACCCGAAAATGGTGAAAAATGACGGGTCCAGATCGGTGTCAACCAAATTCCAGTATATCTTTCGGTGTTATAAGTTGCGGAATGCAAGAGGGTGACAGATCACCGCTCGTTACAGGGGATGCAGAGAAAGTTGAGAAAAAGGAAAATCTCTAAGGAGGAAAGAGATCTCCTAGAGTCTAAGGAAGACCTTCAAGTCGCATTCGAGGGAGAAGGAGATCTTCGAAGGAGGAAGGGAATCTTCGAAGGTTTCTTCGAACGCCAAAGAGGGACTCTGAAAGATCTTCGAAAGAGCTCTCTCGGGCACTGAAGACAAAGTATCCGGAAATGATGGTTCTGGACTCCTTTTATAGTCTTGGGCAGGGGTAACCTGGTAATTTTACCTCTGTAACCACCGTAACCACCTGACGGGATAATCATGTTCGTTGATTTGGGGCACACGAATCGTCATTTTCCGGATATTCCAAACTTGCCCCCCGGTCAGTTCGGGCAGCTTCATTGACGTAAATGATAGCAACAAACGAAACCTGCAATCTGGAAAATTAAGAATGTTAACTGCTATGCGCGCTGCGAACTTGGGAATATCCAGCTCGTGTTATGTAGGTGGAGACGTACTGAGCGCAATACGAATTCCGGTATGTTCGATGCGCGTCGCGAATGGTGACCCAAGAAGGTGTAGATGAGTGATCCTGGAGAGGTACGACCACGAGAGGGAGAGCCAGGGAGGTGTTGGCCGCACCCCTCAAGGGGGTGCAGTGTTGGCCGCACCCGTCAAGGGGGTGCGGTGTTGGCCGCACCCCTCAAGGGTGGGGTGCGGCCATGACCGCACTCCACAAAAAGGGCGTGCGGCTTACGGGGCTCCGCCTCTATCAATCAATTAAATTAATTATTTTTCATCATTACTTTTCAAATCAACTTTATTAATATTGATGTGCCTAATATATAATTTAAGTAATTACACTATATTCTTGTTGAAACCAATAACTTGGCTTCTTGTGGAGTTCGGGCCCTCAACAAGTTGGGGGGGGGGGGGGGGGGAGTGACCTCACTCACTTCTCCCAAGGGAGATCTCTAGGCTAAGAGGCTAAGGAACTAGGAACAAGACCAAGGACTTAGCGAGGAGGTCCCACCACACACCCGGAAGATCTTAGAGTGCTTCCCCTCACAAGCTAATGCTAAGCTTGGGCACCTTTGGAGGCTCTCTCCACCCACCAAAGAAACATGGGGAGAGAGTGGCCAAAAGAGAAGTCCTTCCAAAGGGTGTCCCCGTGGTCCTATTTATTGATTTTTGGATTTGGTCAGCCAATAGCCACATTCTGACCTGCGAGATTACGAAAATGCCCTCAAGTTTGGCCTGTCAATAGCCAAATTCTGCCATTCCAAGACGCTAAACGCGGACCCCCCCTTCCCTCTCTTAGGGCTGGGCGGGAGGGGGCAGGCCACCCTTACCGGAGCTGGGGCGAGAGGGGGCAGACCACCCTCTCCTCTCGCCCCCCTTGCTGGGACGGGGGCAAGAGGGGGCCGCACCTCCTCCTCTCGCCCCCTTGCTGGGGCGGGGGCGAGAGGGGGGTTGGCCGCCCCTCCTCCTCTCGCCCCCTTGCTGGGGCGGGGGCGAGAGGGGGTTTGGCCGCCCCTCCTCCTCTCGCCCCCTTGCTGGGGAGGGGGCGATAGGGGGGCTGGCCGCCCCTCCTCCTCTCGCCCTACTTGTTGGGGCGGGGGAGAGAGGGGGGTTGGCCGCCCCTCCTCCTCTCGCCCCCTTGCTGGTTGGGTGAGCGGGAGGCTCCCGCCTCCACCGCTCTCCTCCTACACGAGCTGGGCGAGCTGGAGGCCTCCGTCTCCACCACTCGCGTCCTACACGAGCGGGGCGAGCGGGGGGCCTCCGCCTCCACCGCTCGCCCCCCTCTCTTACTGTCATGGACCGTGCTGAGAAATAATGTCTTAAAAGACCGTTTGGGTCCCGGGAGCCCACTCGGCGAATACAGGGTTGTACATAATCCCCGCTCTTTTCGAGCAGGGTACACACTCGGAAAGAAAAGTCCAACCATGCATATTCGGCGAGTGGCGCTGAATGAAATTGAGAAAACCCCACATCGTCCTGGTGAAAATTTACTCAAGCTTCCCAGAGAGGCCATCCTACCCTGCTGGCTAGTGAGAACCCGACTAGCGGAGCCACCTCGGGGGGGGGGGGGGGGGGGGGGGGGGGGGGGGGAATCACAGCCTCCCTGAGAGGCCTTCCTACCCTGCCGGCGAGTGAGAGTCCGACTAGCGGAGCCTTCTCGGGGGAAAAAAATACTTACCCTCCCCGAGAGGCCATCCTACCCTGCCGGCTAGTGAGAGCCTGGCTAGCGGAGCCACCACGGGGAAAAATACTTACCCTCCCCAAGAGGCCATCCTATCCTGCCGGCTAGTGAGAGCCCGGCTAGCGGAGCCACCTCGGGAGAAAAATACTTACCCTCCCCGAGAGGCCATCCTACCCTGCCGGCTAGTGAGAGCCCAGCTAGTGGAGCAACCTCGGGGGAAAAATACTTACCCTCCCCGAGAGGCCATCCCACCCTGCCGGCTAGTGAGAGTCTGGCTAGCGGAGCCACCTCAGGGGAAAAATACTTTCCCTCCCCGAGAGGCCATCCTACCCTGCCGGCTAGTGAGAGCCCGGCTAGCGGAGCCACCTCGGGGGAAAAATACTTTCCCTCCCCAAGAGGACATCCTACCCTGCTGGCTAGTGAGAGCCCGGCTAGCGGAGCCACCTCGAGGAAAAAATACTTACCCTCCCCGAGAGGCCATCCCACCCTTCCGGCTAGTGAGAGCCCGGCTAGCGGAGCCACCTCGGGGAAAAAAATACTTACCCTCCCCGAGAGGCCATCCCACCCTGCCGGCTAGTGAGAGCCCGACTAGCGGAGCCACCTCGGGGGAAAAATACTTACCCTCCCTGAGAGGCCATCCTACTCTACCGGCTAGTGAGAGTCCGGCTAGCGGAGCCACCTCGGGGGAAAAATACTTACCCTCCCCGAGAGGCCATCCTACCCTGCCGGCTAGTGAGAGCCCGGCTAGCGGAGCCACCTCGGGGAAAAATACTTACCCTCCCCGAGAGGCCATCCTACCCTGCCGGCTAGTGAGAGCCCGACTAGCGGAGCCACCTCGGGGGAAAAATCACTTAGAGAACTTCCGACCACCAAGCGGTTTCCGGCCCTGCCAGCTTGATGGGAGCCTGGTCAGCGGGCCAGCATCGGGGCTAAGTACTTTCCTTCCTGCCACCGAGCGATTCCCGACCCTTCCAGCTAGGTGGGAGCCTGGTCAGCGGGCCAGCTTTGGGGCTAGTTACTTTCCTTCCTGCCACCGAGCGGTTCCAGGCCCTGCCAGCTAGGTGGCAGCTTGGTCAGCGGGCCAGCATCGGGGCTAAGTACTTTCCTTCCTGACACTGAGCGGTTCCCGGCCCTGTGGGAGCCTGGACAGCGAGCCAACATCAGGGCTAAGTACCTTGAGAACTTCCGGCCACCGAGCGATTCCCGGCCCTGCGAGCTAGGTGGGAGCCTGGTCAGCGGGCCAGCATCGGGGCTAAGTACTTTCCTTCCGGCCACCGAGCGGTTCCTGACCCTGCCAGTTAGGTGGGAGCCTGGTCAGCGGGCCAGCATCGGGGCTAAGTACTTTCCTTCCCGCCACTGAGCGGTTCCCGACCCTGCCAGCTATGTGGGAGCCAGGTCAGCGGGCCAGCATCGGGGCTAAGTACTTATCTTCCTGCCACCGAGCGGTTCCCGACCCTGCCAGCTAGGTGGGAGCCTGGTCAGCGGGCCAGCATCGAGGCATTCCAGCACAAAGAACTTGCTACCTCGCCAGCCTCTCCAGAGATCAACCTGACCCACCGTCTATGAGATCACGATAGTGGAATCGATCTGGGGCACTCCAGCACAAAGAACTAGCTACCTTGTCATCCTCTCCAAAGATCAACCTGACCCACCGTCTATGAGAGCCCGACAGCGGAATCGATTTGGGGCACTCCAGCACAAAAAACTTGCTACCTTGCCAGCCTCTCTAGAGATCAACCTGACCCGCCGTCTATGAGAGCCCAGCAGCGGAATCGATCTGGACACTCCAGCACAAGGAACTTGCTACCTTGCCAGCCTCTCCAGAGATCAACCTGACCCACCGTCTATGAGAGCCCGACAGCGGAATCGATCTGGGGCACTCCAGCACAAAGAAATTGCTACCTTGCTAGCCTCTCCAGAGATCAACCTGACCCACTGTATATGAGAGCCCGGCAGCAGAATCGATCTGGGGCACTCCAGCACAAAGAACTTGTTACCTTGCCAGCCTTTCCAGAGATCAACCTGACCCACCGTCTATGTGAGCCCGGCAGCGGAATTGATCTGGGGCACTCCAGCACAAAGAACTTGCTACCTTGCCAGCCTCTCCAGAGATCAACCTGACCCACCGTCTATGAGAGCCTGACAACGAAATCGATCTGGGGCACTCCAGCACAAAGAGCTTGCTACCTTGCCAGCCTCTCCAGAGATCAACCTGACCCACCGTTTATGAGAGCCTGACAGCGGAATTGATCTGGGGCACTTCAGCACAAAGAACTTGCTACCTTGCCAGCCTCTCCAGAGATCAACTTGACCCACCGTCTATGAGAGCCCGACAGCGGAATCGATCTGGGGCACTCCAGCATAAAGAACTTGCTATCACGTTAGTCATAATATTGTATGTAAGAAAAATCTAAGTCTGGAAACAAACCATTGCACTACATGGAACTGATGGAGACCATATCCTCAAACCACTGCAGGTGCATGACTGGGTCATCCTTGCTGGAGTAGTAAGACATCTCCGGCCCCCTGATCCCCTCCGGAACCGGGGCTGAGAGGATCAACTCACAAAAGAAGCTTCCCTCCCCGGCTCGACGAGTGGTTCTCCATCGCGGAGTCGGCCCGCTGACCTCTGCGCTTGCCGGACTACCGAACAACTGCCCCTCGGGGAGGTCTCGCTAAAACGCCTCCGCTCGACCCCTCTTGGGGCTGGGCGAGTGAGGGAAAGCCACCTCCCCACTCGCCCCCTCTTGGGGCTGGGCGAGTGGGGGAAAGCCACCTCCCCACTCGCCCCCTTCTTGGAGACGGGTGAGTGGGGTTCGGATGCCTCCCCACTCCCCCCTTGGAGCTGGGCGAGTGGGGTAAAGCCTCCTCCCCACTCACCCCTTTGGAGCTGGGCGAGTGTGGGAAAGCCTCCTTCCCACTCACCCCCTTGGAGCTGGGCGAGTGGGGGAAAGCCTCCTCCCCACTCGCCCCCTTCTTGGAGACCGGGTGAGTGGGGGTCGGATGCCTCCCCACTCCCCCCCCCCCCCCCCCCCCAATGCCTCCCCACTCCCCCCCCCCCCCCCCCCCCCCCCCTGGAGCTGGGCGAGTGGGGGAAAGCCTCCTCCCCACTCACCCCCTTGGAGCTGGGCGAGTGGGGGAAATCCTCCTCCCCACTCACCCCTCTTCCCAGATTGTTGGCCGGGAGTGCTCTCGCCCATTTGTCGGGGTGGGACCTCCGGACCCTTCTCCTCCACCTCCAGCCATAGAACTCAGCTTGAGATTTTCTTGTGCTGGTCACTCTCCACGCTCACTACACCATAATGTTGAAACCAATAACTTGGCTCACGGGACTTCCAGTTATTAGTTTCAACAATTCTCAAAATAAAAATAATGATGAAATTTTATAAAATTGAAAAAGTTTTTTGTAGAGCTCATATACCTACTATGGTAGACTATCATTAAGCATGTCAACTTTATTAAAGTTGATTTGAAAAATCACGATAGAAACAAATTAATTTAATTTGAAAAAAATGACGAAAGATTAATAATACATGAATGATGATTGGGATGAAGTACTGTGCTTGTTGCGGTCAGAGTACTGTCATATTCGGGATACTGTCGGGGTTGTCAGTAGGGGCGGAGCCATTGTAGTGAACATGATAAGCAAATGATATAATGTAAATAATGATAAAAATAATAATCGTGAAAAACTAACAGAAAAATCATAAATGAATAAATGATAATTGTGAAAAACATCCAATAAAATTAAATTTTTATGATCAAAGTTGAAGCCTTTAAGTTTCATATATATTAGAAGGGATAATATAATGTACGTAAATTCAAGAGATAGCTACTACCTACTACCATGTTATATAATTTGAAAGACAAATAAAGAATCATTGTAGTGAACGTGATAAGCAATCTAAAACATTTAGTAAGAAATATTTAATAATGTTTACACTTCAATTTTTATGTGCGGAAGTAATAAAAATAATAATAAAGTATATACGTACGTAAGTGCAAAACATCAAGATTGATGTCAAGGACTAATCAATAATATATGTCAACATGCAATGAATTGTACACTAACAAAATTATCATGCAAAGTAAAATTATTTCCACAATCTCTACACATATATGTATCATTATCAATGTGCATTGTACATGCAATGTTCATTAAGACTTATCAAAGATACGAAATAGTGTTTGGTGAATCAAAACATATAAGAAATATATTTCACAATAATAGCGTGATTCGTGCTTGGTACCAAAGAGAAGTGAATGTAGTCAATAAAATTCAAATCAATGTGTTCAACCTCACAATGCTTAAGGAAACTTAATTATCAGGAGAATGAGTGTTTGGGATGTGCTTGTCATTATTCATTATTATTTATTTAATAACGTGAATAAGAGTCCCGAATTCATGATCAAACTCGTATGATCAATTTTAAGGAGGCCGCTTATCAAGCTACAAATAAGCATGTTCACTATTGAATTTTGCATGTCAACTATATAAATAGATCAATATGAACTAGATTTATATGAATGATGATGAATTCTTTATTTAGTTTTCTAATGCAATATTCCGCTTGCCTTCATTTTGAACATTTAGATTATTTTTATATTTGTTGGACATGATGCATTAAAAATTGATTTTTGCAACAATTTACTGCTTATAGTAAAGAAAGTAGCTAATAGAATAATTAATCAAAATTAAAAATTTCGCAGCTAAAATAAAAATTAATCAAGAATTTGACATCTCTATAAATTTTAGCTGGGGTGACTGAAACAACCAAAAGATGGAGAATTAGGTGGATAGAAAAAAAAATCATAAATTTAAAGTAATGTTAACACTACACATTACATTAAATATAATTGTTCCACAAAGATCCAACTGCTCCACAGACCTTGTAACTTTTTTAATGCCTTGAATCATTCCAATTTTCGCTATCCTCCGATTCCTCCATTTTTGGTGTTTTCCAATCTTTCCATTTTTTTGTTGTTTTACGTATTCTTGAAGGGGAGCTTTGACGCATCGGTTGAGGTGTTGTCGTGTGACCTTGAGGTCACGGGTTTGAGTCCTGGAAGCAGCCTCTTGCAAAAATGCATGGTAAGGTTTGCCTATATTTCACCCTTGTGGTGGGACCCTTCCCTGGACCCTCGCTATGCGGGGATGCCTTTGTGCACCTGGCTGCACTTGACTTATCTTGGCTGAAATTTATAGCGCTCAAGTGCAAGGAACGATTTGATTTTGAACCGCACATGAAATTTCGCATGCTTGGCTAGATGTGACTTACTGATAGTTCTTTTTGCCTTCTTCTTTTGTTCAAGGTTGGACCGAGGGTTGAAGTGCTCGATGCTCTAGGGCGGGTTGTGTGTTTCAAAGAGCGTATATAGAATATATGCAATATAGATTATATGCACTATTCACATTAGAATCAAACAAAACGTTTTATTTGATTCATTTCGATTAATTTACTTTTGAAGTTGGATGCTTGGAATTTTAATATGATGATGAAAAGCGTAGATGATAATGGATGATTGAAAATAGATTTGCAAAAGATTATTGAGAGTAGTCCTTGGATAGGTGGCCTTCTGGAAAGTGCTCGTACGTTACCTATAGAAAATATCAAAACTGTGGGGTTCAACTACTCAGTATGGACTGACAATACTTCTGATATTGTGAAAATTGAGTCATTACATACAATGACATTCATACCTCTTGGTTTGACCTTGTTGTATCGTGTTGTTGTGATGTGGTGAAGTTTTATTCTCTATATCAAGTTACTCGTGTTAGATATTTTCCCGTTTGGTGGACTTGATTTCATCGAGACGTCCCGTTGGAGTCGTACGCGAATATTTAGTCTATTCGGACTCCTACGAGCATGCGTTAGTTCAGTCGCGCGAACGGTCGAAGTCTGTGATAGGTGGGCCAGATCGTCTCGTAATTTCATGTCGCGAACTCGGTCTCACCCTTGGCACGAATTTGGGCATTATGATGAGATCCAATTTATTTATGGATTTCATATTTGGTTTTAATTTGGAGTGTAAATGGAATTAATGTGTCCGTTTTGTAACTTCCAAATTGGCTCTCCTATTAAGCTAAAGAAACCTTCATTTTATGCCCGTGAGGATTCATGGTGAACAGGGGCTGAAAAGAACCGCGTTCTTTATTTTATTTTTGGTAACTGCCGAAACTTCATCGCCTCCTTCTTGGATCGCCGGAACAGTCTCTCTCTCTCCCTACAGTTTTCACGGAGAAGCTCCAGGGTCGAAATCCTTACCGCTTAGGAGAGATCGGTGAAAACTGCTGCCTTCGTCTTCCTCCTTTTGGATCGCCGGCAAGGGCTGCCACTTCCGCTCCTCTACTAGATCGAGAAAGGTGTTGGGGATCAGATCTTCATCTTTACAGCCGGCGACTTCCTCTTCGTTTCCCTGGAGAGGGATCTGCACCAGCGGTGTTTTTCCGTTCAGGTTTTGGAAACGCCTCACCTCCTACTCTTCAGATCTGGTGGATTGGTCTCTTCTCAGTCCAGAACACTCCAAATCGAGGTTTATTAAGAAGAGTCTTAGGCTATCTTTTGCCCAGATACTTCAGGTATTATATCAAGGTTTTATCTAGTCAAAACTCTCTATATAAATCCTTTCATCTTCTATAAATTTCAGTGCCTAGATCAGATTTTAGATGGAGTTATAAATTCAAGTTTGGTTCTTTCCGATTCAAAGTTCTGTTATTTTCCAGAGAATAGAATCTCCATTCATGGCCTTGATATTCTATACAATCATTCCTTAATCACTGTTTCCTTTTGGGAAGGAGCGTTTTAATTACGTATATATATTGTGCTGACTATCTTGCATTGTAGAGATTCAAAGCTTGAACACTATTGTATGTTGTCGGGATCCGCTAGTGCGGCGGAGTTCATAAGAAACAACACGTCACAACTATTGCGAATTTCTGCGATCATGAAAAACGAGCAAGAATCCAAGAACGGTATAAACTACATTTCCGCACTTCAGTAAATATACCGCTTGCTCAATTTTTAGTTATTTTGTGTGCTCTTTATTTAATCAATTATTTAGTCAGAAAAATAATTTTCTGCATAAACTCCAATTAGAGATTAGTAGTGTTTGGTTAAGACGATCCTAGGAGCTTAATACGTCGCTGCATTCAGTAGAATTTTCGATAATATAAATTCACCGTAGCGACACTTACTTCAAATATTATAACAGTTGGTATCAGAGGGGGTTAACTCAAATCTATTGATCTCATTCATAATTTTGGAGTGAATTATTTTTCTAATTAATTCTATTAAAGAACACAATTTTCAAAACTCATTAAGAAAATTAGAGAGAAATAAAATTTGGGATTGAAAACCAAAGTGCATTAATTAATCAATCCCCGACAAATTCGTTGTGTTTTCTTTGGACGATTAAGTGCCCAAACGTCATTAAGCAAAAGAAACACGACATTAATTTAGGGCAATATTCAGATATCCCGGTGTGAAAGAGTCTCGTGGATTGATAAGAACTATAGCCGCCAAAGTGGCCTTTTCGAGTCGATTTGTGAGATTACGGTTTCACATGTTTTAGGGAGTTCTCTGAGACTAGTGCGCAATCATTCTCCCAAAGGAGGTGCTTGCGCAATAGGTTCAGAGGGATACACACGGACATTTGGACGGTAGTGCGGGGCTCTAGCAATCTATTCACCCAAAGGTGGTAGAACCGCGAAAAGCTCAAGCATAACTGTTGCTAGTTCTTGTGTTGAGAATCACTAATTGTGTGGCGCGTAGTCTGCCCAAAGGTGTTGCGCGCTGACACGCCAGGATTCTCTGCCTAGTGTGCTATTTAGGGTTTTATAGCCACTGTTGCCCTATTTGTCTCTAATATTTTTATTCTCTCTACACAGTCACCTTTACAGTTCATAACAATATGGCGACCATTGAGAAACTCACTGGATCGAATTTCAAGAAGTGGAAATCCGACATCATGTTTGCGTTAGAGATGACGGATATAGAGATGGCCATGAATACCGCCCAGCCTGCAGCCCTCACAGAAACCAGCACTCAAGCTGAGAAGGATCTTTATGGTGCATGGAACAAGTCCAACAAGATCTGCTTGTTGACTATGAAGCGTTCCATTCCAGAGCACCTATTGAGTGTGTACAACCCGTATTCGCCGAGTGGGCCCCTCAAGCTAAATGGCGAGACCTGGGTTAGCCCGATCATTCGCCCCGGCTAGGAGGAGGAAGTACCCCGGTTAGGTGGGGGTAAGGTGCAGAAGAGAAGGAGCCAGGCGAGTGGTGCTCTCACGGACCACTCGCCCGGAAGCGCGGGCACTCGCCCAGCAAGGCGGGTGCCCAGCGAGTGGTGCCCTCAAGGACCACTCGCCCAGGATGATTTGAGGGAGAAATGACCCTAATACCCCTGGTGGGCTGCAAATAGCCCTTCGGAACAGCGGAATTAGGCTGTTAGCAGACAAGTTTGGGGTGCTGTTAGTAAAATTAAAATGCGGATTCATGTTATTTGCAGACCAGCCTAGAAAAATCTATAAATAGACCCTTAAGGGCACCTTGGAGGAGATCCGATTTTAGAGAATCCTCTCCTCCAGGCTAGTTTTTGGTCGGCTGCTAGTGCCCTCCAAGGTGCCCGGTTGAGCTCTGGTTTGGGAGGGGAAGCTCTCTAAGACCTTCCGGGTGTGTGGCGGGACCTCCTCGCTTCAGCCTTGGGTCTATTCATATTCTCACATCCACCGTCAAGAGAGTCTAGTGAGGGAGAAGTAAGCATCGGCTACACCCCCAGTGGGTCCGAACTCAAGAGACTTGTTGCAGGTTTCAATATTTTTTGTGCGGTGAGCGTGGACCGTAGCCGGTGAAGGAAAATCTTGAATTAGGTTCGATGACAGGAGATGACAGGAATGGTTCTGACTCAGGCCACTCGCAGCCACCCGCGACAGGAGAGTGGCTGGAGATGTTTGAGAAGTTCAAGCGAGAAGTTCTGCAGACAGTTCTCGCAGCAAGGAGCGAGTGCGAGACCCCGACAGTCCCCGTGGTTCCGCCCCTGCAGATCGGCGAGAACGCACTAGGGCTGCGGCCGGGGAAGGAGGTGCCAGCAGAAGGAAGTGCGCGAGATCTCCCGGGGCGGCAGCTGTTCAGCAGTCCGGCGAGTGCTGAGGTGTGCGAGCTGGGTCCGCGCGAGAAGACCATTCGCCGAACAGGGGAAGGGAGCCCCTTTTGCGAGATGATCCTCTCGGCCCCAGTGCCAGAGGGATTTCGTGGGCCGGAGATGTCCTACTACACCGGCAAGGAGGATCCAGTCGTGCACCTGCAATGGTTTGAGGACATGACCTCAATCCTTCCCATGTCGGATGCTTTTCAATGCCGACTCTTCGCAACAACCCTGAAGGAGAAAGCAAGGGACTGGTTCCACCAGCTTTCCGCGGGTTCCATCTACACGTTTGATGACCTGCGCCGAGGCTTTCGGCTGCGCTTCTCGACGTCAAAAAAGAGGAAGAAGGATGCGGAGGCTCTCTTCAAGATCAGGCAGAAGGAGGGAGAGTCCCTGGGACATTACGTGGATAGGTTCCAGGAGGAGATACACCTCGTGCAGGAGGTGCCGGGATTCGCCCTCCAAATGGCGTTCATCGTAGGGTTACGAGACGGGTTCTTCAAGATGGACCTGAAAAGAAGACCTCCTTCATCTTTTGAAGAATTGATGGAGCGAGCAGCAGAAGAGATTGAAGGGGAGGCGGCCAACCCAGAGTTCTACAGGAGATTGGCAAAAATGAGCGAGCCCGAGGTGAGGCAGCAAGAAGGAAGAAGGCGGGATGAACCCAGGGGTCACGGGTTCGAAAGACCGCCTCGGAATTGGAGGAATCAGGAGCCCAACAACAGGTTGGGCTGGAGGCACCAGGAAGGACCGGCGCGAGGTCAGGAAGAGGGGTACCAAGGAAGAGAAGCGGGAGGAATGAATCCGGGGTGGAGGCAGGGTCCCAGACCCCCTCACCCCCCGAGGGAGCAAGCTATGGCAGTAGGCCGGGGAAGAGGAGGCAGAGGAGCAAGAGGAGGAAGAGGAAGAGCAGGGAGAGGGGGCAGGGTGGCGTTGCCTTATTGTGACTTTCATCAGGAAGAAGGTCACGCGACCGTCACCTGCCCCGAATTCTTGGAGATGAGAGAGAGAGGTCAGCCACGGCGGCAGCAGGCCAGGATCGAGGAAATGCTCCCGGAGGCGGAAGAAGACCGATGCGAGGACATGGCAGATACAGGAACCAGGGGGGAATCGGGGTGATTCATGGAGGGGTTGGGATAGAGGCCTCTCGCAAGAGGAGCTTCCAGGCAATGTCCTGAAGGGACGTCGCGTCGACTTCCCAGACCCCACCCCTCTCGGAGAAGCTCACCTTCTCCTCGGAAGACATGCCAGATTATGAGGATCCGTTCTGCGACGCTCTGGTGATTCAGACGACGATTGAAAATTTCACGGTCTCCCGGATCCTGGTGGATAACGGGAGCTCAGTGAACGTGATCTTCAAGAAGGCCTTCGACGCAATGTAGGTGGAAAAGAAGAGGGTGCAGGCCTCCGACGGACCGCTGTTTGGTTTCTCAGGAGAGCGGAAGGAGGTCGAGGGAGGTGTTGGTCTCCAGGTGACGCTAGGAGGGGTCCCAAGAAACTGCCGGTTCGTCATTGTGGACGCTCCGAGCAGCTATAACGCCATTTTCGGACGCCCCCTCATCAGCGCCTTCCGGTGCGTGCCCTCATCGTACCATCAATGCTTAAAGCTCCATAGTGGAGGAGTCCAGGTCCGCGTCCGAGGAGATGCTAAGGTGGCGAGGCAGTGCTATGTGACTGCCGTCAACACCATCTCTTGGATGGCGGATGCTAAGAAGATGGATAAGGAGATGGCGAGGCCGGAGGGGCCAGGAGAAGAAGTGGAGAAGAGAGAGGTAGGGGGAGAGGGCAATGCCCGAGAAGAGAATATGGAGGTCGCTTGTGAGGAGCAGGAGGTCGTGCCGGCAGAGGCGGAAGGAGTCATAGAGGAAGAGGCCCGGATAGAAGGGCGAAAAGCAAAGGGACAATGGGAAGAGCCAGCCCGGCTCGAGGCGGCAGAAGAGGTGGTGGAGATGGAGGTCCTCACCCAGGAAGGGAGGGTGAAAGAGGTGCGGATCAGCGGGGGTCTCGGCCCGGAGGATAGGGTGAAGATGCTGGAGTGCATCCAGAGGAACGTGGATGTCTTCGCATGGAGCGCAGCTGATATGCCAGGCATCGAGGCGGACGTGGCTTGACATCGTCTCAACCTCAATCCAGAAGCCCGTCCCATCCGGCAGAAGAGAAGGACCTTCGCCAGCAAGCTCGAGGGACCCATCCGCGAGGAGGTGGCAAAACTCCTCGAAGCAGGTTTTGTATCGGAGATCCAGTACCCAGGCTGGGTCTCCAACGTCGTAATGGTAAAAAAGGCCGATGGCCGCTGGCGTATGTGTGTGGATTTTTCATTGTTAAATAAGGCCTGCCCTAAGGATTGTTATCCCCTGCCTCGGATCGACGCGCTGGTTGACTCAGCCGTCGGTTTTTCTGTGATGAGTTTTTTGGATGCTTTTTCAGGTTATCACCAGATCAGGATGCACCCCCCCCAGACGTCAAAGACGTCTCGTTCATCACCAGGGAGGGATGCTACTGCTATAAGATGATGCCCTTCGGGTTGAAAAATGCAAGAGCAACCTACCAGAAGATGATGGACCGGGTATTTAGGGAGCAAAGGGGAAGGAACCTGGAGGTCTACGTGGATGACCTTATGGTGAAGAGCAAGTGCGTGAACTCTCACATCCAGGACCTCGAGGAGACCTTCGCCACCCTACGCAAGTACAAGATGCGCCTGAACCCCCTGAAGTGTGTGTTCGGGGCCAGTAAGGGGAAATTCCTGGGGCATCTTCTCACCCCTTGGGGGGTAGAACCTAACCCGGACAAGGTGAAGGCCATAATGGAGCTGGGGTCCCCGCGGAACACCAAGGAAGTTCAGCGCTTGACCGGAAGGCTCGCGGGGCTGAGCAGGTTTCTCTCCCGAGCTGGGGAGAAATGCTCCCCCTTTTTCAAAACATTACGAGGTAACCAGAAGTTTGAATGGACAAAAGAATGCGAGGAGGCCTTCCAGGCCTTGAAAAGCCAACTCACCAAGGCTCCACTGCTCCAAGGTCCCAAAGAAGGGGAGGATCTATATCTATATCTCGGGGTCGGGACGGAGGCCGTAGGCTCCGTCCTGGTTCAGGAGGAAGGCAAGAAGCAGCTGCCCGTCTACTACGTGAGCAGGGTCCTGAGGGAAGCAGAGCTCAGATACCCGATTTTGGAGAAGTTGGCCTTTGCTCTGGTCGTCGCAGCAAGGAAGCTCAGGTCATACTTCCAGGCCCATTCAATTCAAGTGGTGACGGACCACCCTCTCCGCCAGATCTTCGAAGGGGTGGAACACTCGGGAAGGCTCGCAAAATGGTCGATAGAGCTAAGTGAATTCAACATTACCTTCGTCCCTCGATTATCCATGAAGGCGCAGGTGGTGGCTGATTTCATGGCAGATTATGTGGCCGAGATGAAGGAAGATGGAACCCCTCGTCACGTTCCGTGGAAGCTGCTGGTGGACGGGGCTTCGGGCAAGAATTCACTCGGAGGAGGGGTGGTGCTGGAGAGTCCCCAAGGGGTAAAGATCGAGCAGACACTAGTGATACACTTCCCAATCACCAACAACCAGGCGGAGTATGAGGCGGTGATCGCCGGTCTACGGTTGGCCCAAGAGCTCGGTGTCCATGACGTGGAGGTCCTCACCGACTCCATGGTAATAGCCTCTCAGATCAGGGGAGAGTTCGAGACGAGGGAGCCTGCGCTCATAAGGTACTTGGCCAAAGTGAGAGGTCTCGTAGGAACGTTCAAAACTTTCTCCATCCAGCACGTCCCGCGGGAGGAGAGCACCCCGGCGGATCAGTTGGCCAAATCCGGTCCTCGGGCCGGGGGAACCCTGACGGACCTATTCCGCCCTTCGATTGAAGAGGGAGAACTCATGGAAGTAGAGCAACGACCCTCCTGGAAGGATCCCTTCGTCACCTTCCTTGCAACAGGAAAGTTTCCAGAGGAGGTCCCGGACCAGAGGCGCTTCTGATATAAGTCCGCCTACTACGTGCTCCACGAGGGGGACTTGTATCGGAAGACCCTCTCGGGCCTCCTGGCCCGATGCATTTCAGAGGAGGAGGTCCCAAGGATCTTGGAAGAAGTCCACTCCGACGAGTGCGGCAGCCACTCGGGGAGCAGGATGTTGGAGGCAAGAATAATGAGGCAGGGATACTTCTGGCCAACCATAAGTAAAGACGCGGCAGCCTTCGCCAAGAGGTGCCAGAAGTGCCAAGTGTTCGCCCCGCTTCAGCTCGTGCCAGCTCAGAGGCTAAAGAGTATCACGGCACCCTGGCCATTCGCCATATGGGGGATGGATCTGGTAGGACCCTTCCCCTAGGCTAGTGGGCAGAGAAGATTTCTCCTAGTAATGATTGACTACTTCTCAAAGTGGTTGGAGGTCAAGGCGTTGGCTAAGGTCACCTCCCAGGTAATCCGCAACTTCGTATGGGGGGATATCATTTGTCGACATGGGCTTCCACAGGCCATAGTCACGGATAATGGTCCGCAGTTCGCAAGCGAGGAATTCATCAGCTTCTGTGGCCAGCTGGGGATAGACCTCAGGTTTGCATCCGTTCACCATCCCAGGAGCAACGGGCAGGTGGAGGCGGCAAACAAGGTCATCGTGAACCTGCTCAAGAAGAAGGTGGAAAATCTGAAGGGCAATTGGGTAGAACAGCTTCCATCGGTCTTGTGGGCCCTAAGAACTACCCCCAACACCGCCACAGGAGAGACCCCTTTCAAGCTCTCTCACGGCTGCGAGGCCGTCATCCCCATAGAATTCGAAGTTATGACACCACGGGTAAAGGCCGCCGCAAGCAGAGAGGAAAGTTGGAGAGCCGAAAATGAGATGGAGTTGCAGCTCTCCCTCGACCTCATCGAAGAAGCTCGGGACCTGGCAGCCATTCGCCAAGAAGAGGTCAAGCGACGGATGGCCAAATATTTCGATAAGCACGTCAGGGTCAAGCAGTTCGAGAAGGGAGATCTGGTGCTCAAGAAGGTCGACGCGGCCGGAAGATCCACCGCGGTGGGAAAACTCAACCCCAACTGGGAAGGTCCCTATGTCGTAGAAGAGGCACTAAAGTCTGGGGGGTATTGCCTTCAGAATGTGGAGGGCCAACCTCTCAGCCACACATGGAGTGGTGACGATCTTAAACGTTTCTATCCCTGAAACTATGTAATAACAATGTTTTGAAATAAGAATATTTTGTTTAACATAAGTGTTTGAGATTGATGCTCCAGCTTGTAGGAAAAATCCCGAGCGCTCCGAAAGTGGCCCCGAGCAGACCCGCTGTCCAGGCTCTCATCTAGCTGGCAGGTCCGAAGGCTCACTCGGAGGCAGGTTCTATGTGAAAGAGAAGAAGGCCCCGAGCAGACCCGCTGTCCAGGCTCTCATCTAGCTGGCAGGTCCGAAGGCTCACTCGGAGGCAGGTTCTATGTGAAAGAGAAGAAGGCCCCGAGCAGACCCGCTGTCCAGGCTCTCATCTAGCTGGCAGGTCCGAAGGCCCACTCGGAGGCAGGTTCTATGTGAAAGAGAAGAAGGCCCCGAGCAGACCCGCTGTCCAGGCTCTCATCTAGCTGGCAGGTCCGAAGGCTCACTCGGAGGCAGGTTCTATGTGAAAGAGAAGAAGGCCCCGAGTAGACCCGCTGTACAGGCTCTCATCTAGATGGCAGGTCTGAAGGCTCACTCGGAGGCAGGTTCTATGTGAAAGAGAAGAAGGCCCCGAGCAGACCCGCTGTCCAGGCTCTCATCTAGCTGGCAGGTCTGAAGGCTCACTCGGAGGCAGGTTCTATGTGAAAGAGAAGAAGGCCCCGAGCAGACCCGCTGTCCAGGCTCTCATCTAGCTGGCAGGTCCGAAGGCTCACTCGGTGTCAGGTTCAAAATTCTCAAAGAGTGACCTCAAGAGCACTCGCATTAACCGTGCACAGGAGAGATGACCTCACTTCACTTTCATGACTACCTAAGCGAAACCCCGGTTTGGGCGAATGGTAAGAAAGTGCGAGTGGGGCAGGCAGCGGGAAGCGAAGGGGGGGGGGGGGGGGCGACACGCCCAGGTCACCCTCGAGCACTCGCTAGGTGGACGAGACAGTCGCACCACAGTTTAAACGTCCTAATGAGCCTAGCGAGATATAGCGGCGAATGAGAAAGAATTAACGTCCTAGCGAGCCTAGCGAGACATAACAGCAAATGAGAAAAAAGTGGAGATAGCACAAAAATGGAGAGCACAAAAATCGTGATCAATATACATATCTTTCAAGGGCACTCGCCCCGTTCATGATTACATTCAAAAGATTTTAAGTAAAAGACGGCAAAAAAAACACAGGGCCCATCTCAGGGGTCGGCAGGCTTCTCGCCAGAAGATCTATCGCTCTCGCCTGAATCCGGTAGGAGGGCGTCTTCACGCGGCTCGCCATCCTCATCTTCCGGGAAGGGGATCGGGATGAAGAGCTCGAGGACGACCTGTCGGGCAGAGAGGCATTCGGCCTCTTCCTTCAGGTACCCAGCCTGCCGCAACACCTGCAGCGCATGCTTCACGGCGCTCTGGGCGTTCTCCTGCATCAATTGCTCCAGCTCGTGGTGAGGGTAGAAGTGCCCCCCACTCCCCAAGGCGAGTGCCGAGACCTCGGCTTCTCGCGACCGCTGGGCCTCGGCCTTGGCCAGCCGGACTTCGTCTTCAAGGCCAGCCACCCGAGCACGAAGCATCTCGGCAACTGTGGTGTCCTAAGAATAATAATAAAGGTGGTAAGAAGAAAGTACATCAATCGGCAACAGGTCACTCGCGGGGAGGGAGAAAATATATACCTCCGCAACGGGGCGGCGGGCGAGAAGGGTTTCCGCAGCTGCCAGCTTCGTCCTGAGTTCCTGCGCCTCGGCAGAAACGACGGCCCTGGACTCCTCAACCTCCGCCAAGCTCCGCGCCAGTTTGATGCTCCGACGCGAAGACATATGCGTGAGCTCGAGCGCCCGCAGCATGGCCCTGGCGGTCTCATGGGCGAGGACCTGAGTCGTCTCGGCATCATAGACTTCAGCATCCTCCCGACCGTAGAGGGCATACGCGATGGCATAGGCCTCACCACTCGCGAGGTCGCTCTCTATCCACGATGGATGAAGGGTGGAGAGCGAGACCCTGTTGGCGTTCCTGTCCCACTTTACCAGGGGAGCCCCTGAGGGGTCCACGTACTTCTCGCCGCTGGGGAAGTTCCGGTGGTCCCTGGGCAATGGAGGCGGCAGCAACGACGATCCCGCGCGAAGGGTGGTCTCGCCTGGCGCACCCGCCTCCGGGGTCTGAGTCTGAGCACTCGCACCTAGGGCCTCGTCCAAGACCCCCTTCCCCTTGGCGGATGGGGGATTCTTTGATTTCTTGGAAGAAGAGGAGGTCAGCGCCCCAGGTTTCCGCTTCTTTCCGCTAGGCTTGGAGGAGGAGGGTTCCTCCCGACAGGCATCCGCTGCAGCCTGTGCGAAGGACACGGAAGCCCCAGCGGGACGCCGCGGATGCAGGGGGAAGCTACGCACGCCTGCATAATATTGCGAATGATTTAGCGAATGATATATGAGCCACAAGATCGAAACGAACGAAGTCCCAAAAACTTACCCTCGCCCTGCGGAATGAGCGGGAGCGAGTTGACGTTTCGCCGGAGATAGACGAGGTCCATCCCGTGCTCCAAGATGTATTGGTGGAGTTTGGCCTCGTGCCCCCCTAGGGTCGGGGGGCGGAAGGTTGACTCCTCCTCCTGCACCGGGGCGAGAAGTGTATTTCCCAGGTTCCCGCTGACGAAGAGGAAGCGCCGAACCCAGTCGTGGTTCTTATTCGGGAGCCCGTAATGCTTGAGCGGGTTCAGACCCGAGAAAAATGAGATGCCGTTGGTGCAGCGAAAGGTGTAGAGCTTGCGGAAGACGGGGAGCAAGAACTCGATCCCCTCTTCTCGCAGATAGCTCGCGTACCCGACCAGCATGGCGATGGAGTTGGGGTTGAGCTGGCCGGGCACGACTCCATAATATCTGAAGGTCTGGCGGAGTTCCGGCCAGATGGGAAGGCGAAACCCCACCTCGAAGTGCTCTAGCGGGATCGCGAGAGCACAGGGCGAGATGGAGTTTAGGCGCTCGTCCGGCCTGGGCTTTCGCGCCTCGAACCCAGGCGGGATGTAATCCGCGACCGTAGTCAGGTAAGCCTCGTCGGAGAGGTCGCAGGAATCGAAGGTGTGGTTGACGAACGCGCTGGCGCATCTGGCTCTGCCTTCCGCATCACCACCCATGACGCGAATGACGAAGGATAAGAAGGCAGCAGAGAAGAGAGAAGCGCGAGGGAAGAGAAGGAGCGGATGGTAAGGTATTTAATACGGTGGTTGAAAGGCCTATTTATAGAAGGGCTAAACGGCGTTTGGGCTTTCGAGGTAACGGGTGTGCAAATAGCAGTCGCGCCTTCCCGACACCTCGGAACCCGGGCCGACCCCTCTCGCCCATTAATGACAAATGCTCTGTGGCTATTCGCTCATCGACTACGCGAAAGAGGTTAAGAAAGCATTCGGCAATAGTAAAACATTCGGCAATACCCAAGCAAGATATAGGAAATAAAAGACAAAGAATAGAGCATTCGCAAAACACGGGACATAAGATTATTACAAACAGAAATAAGAGTTCAGCATCCGCGCTACAGAAAGCAGAAAAACTACAAGAAGGGCGAATGAAGACTGGCTCAATACTCCTCCCAGACCCACCGACCTCGCTTTCGCGACCCGGCTTCCAGGGGCATTCGCGGACGAAAATATGCGAGCATGTTGGTGATCTCATGGGAAGCCAGTTGGAGTTGGTCCCGGGCTCGCGCGGCGTGTCTTTCGGGAGACAACTCCCCTCCTTCACCCCCCAGGTGCTCCACCGTCGCGAGAATGCGCGAGTAGTCCCGCTGGAGGTCCTTTAACTCACGCGCGACTCTCAGCCGCACGTCGTCCACCTGGCCGGCAACATTTCGCTGGATGTGGATGAGCTTCCCCAAGACCTCCGAGATCCGATCCTTCAGGGTCGCGTGATCCGAGGAGTCGCCCAGAAAGTCAGCGAGATCCCCAGGGGAAGGGAGAGGCGAGAGCATCCCCTCTCCCCCCTCGTAGTAGGAGTCAAAGGGGGAGGCTTCCCGATAGCCTGCGAAATCACGACTAGGTCAGTAGTGGTAAAATATGCGAGTACGATAGGTGCGGGTGAGTGAACTGACCTGGGGTGGGGTCCTGGTGACCTGAAGGACGAGACGAATGGAGGTGCGTTCCAAACAGCCCGGCGGGAGGTAGGACCTTTCCCTTTCCAGGACGGTAGGGCTGTGAGGTAGGAGCTGGAGCATCCGCAAGATCATCCGCGCGGCCCTGCTGACCGGATCCCTTCTGGGGGGACACCCTCGGCTCATCCGCAAGCACGGAGGGGTTCGGTCGAACAGGGGAACTCGGAGGAATAGAGTTCCACAGCGAAAGGTTGGGGTCGAGGGCTACAAAAAACAGTGGTCAGCAGCGAGCAGCATGAAGGATGAATCTAAAAGGGGTTACGACTTACCGGACTGCAATGATGTCTCGCCCGGAGGAGGTGGAGGAGCAAGGTCCCGATCTGGAGGCCTCTCGTCCGGGGGAGGTGGCACCGCGACACTGCTCGAGACGGCCCCGTAGCCGGTCTCGGGCATCGAAATCCCCTGCGAATGGTCAGACTTGTTGCAAGGTAAGGGGAGGAACTAAACAGAGGGACGAGAGGAATCCTCATACCTGCGTCCCGGGGTCCGGAGGATTCCTCGCCGGAAGGGTATCCGCCGGCGGAGTGTTTGCCGGTGGAGTACCCGCAGGAGATTCCGAGGCAGTCTCGCCTCTCTAACGATTCAGTCGAATCGCCTTGGCTCGACGCGAGACGTAGGGGGCATTCGGATCCCGTTTAGACAAAAGTCAGGGAGCAAATTTGGCTGCCTTGGGGGCAGTTACAGCTTGGGTCGCGGCCAGACGCTCGATCATCTCCCGCGAGAGGGGTCTCGCGGAAGGCATGTGAGAAGACATTGATGTCGGTGCAGGACTAAGAGAGGGAAGAAGCTCCGAATCAAGGGTTGTCAACGCTCCAGGAAGTTCTGACATGAAGAGATATATATAGGACAACGGTGGGACCCACAGAATCTTGTGAAAGTCCAGTCAGCAAGCACTCACCGAATACAGGGTTGGACTGTTCTTTCCGAGCGTAGTAACCACTCGCAAAGAGCGGGGATTGTGTACAACCCGTATTCGCCGAGTGGGCCCCTCAAGCTAAATGGCGAGACCTGGGTTAGCCCGATCATTCGCCCCGGCTAGGAGGAGGAAGTACCCCGGTTAGGTGGGGGTAAGGTGCAGAAGAGAAGGAGTCAGGCGAGTGGTGCTCTCACGGACCACTCGCCCGGAAGCGCGGGCACTCGCCCAGCAAGGCGGGTGCCCAGCGAGTGGTGCCCTCAAGGACCACTCGCCCAGGATGATTTGAGGGAGAAATGACCCTAATACCCCTGGTGGGCTGCAAATAGCCCTTCGGAACAGCGGAATTAGGCTGTTAGCAGACCAGTTTGGGGTGCTGTTAGTAAAATTAAAAGGCGGATTCATGTTATTTGCAGACCAGCCTAGAAAAATCTATAAATAGACCCTTAAGGGCACCTTGGAGGAGATCCGATTTTAGAGAATCCTCTCCTCCAGGCTAGTTTTTAGTCGGCTGCTAGTGCCCTCCAAGGTGCCCGGTTGAGCTCTGGTTTGGGAGGGGAAGCTCTCTAAGACCTTCCGGGTGTGTGGCGGGACCTCCTCGCTTCAGCCTTGGGTCTATTCATATTCTCACATCCACCGTCAAGAGAGTCTAGTGAGGGAGAAGTAAGCATCGGCTACACCCCCAGTGGGTCCGAACTCAAGAGACTTGTTGCAGGTTTCAACAGAGTGGTCTTCCAGACACGACCGTCGCTAGGGATTTTCTGACTGCCGTTGGGCAGAGGTACAAGGTGTCTTCAAATGCTGAAATTGGGACTCTGATTCAGGACCTCTTCTCCATGAGGTATTCGGGAGGAGGCGGAATCCGCGATTACATACTGAAGATGGTCTATTTCCAAACCAAACTGCAGGAGATGGAGATTACTCTTCCTGAAGCGTTGATTGTGCACCAAGCACTCAACACCCTCCCTGCAGAGTTCAGCATCTTGAAGACTACCTACAATTCCCAGGATGAGGCGTGGAAGATAAATGATCTGATTACGCGCTGTGTTGCTGAGGAGGAGAAGCTGAAGAATGAGAAGACGAACACTGCACTGCTTGTAGTCAAGTCTCCCTTCAAGAAGAAGAAGAAGTCCAAAGCTCCTACTAAAGTGCACCCTGGAGAAACTTCAGGGATTAAAGACGTCGCTGGTGTGAAAAAGCCTCTTAGCTGCTTCTTTTGCAGAAAGAAGGGGCATGTGAAGATCGAGTGCCTCAAATTCAAATCTTGGATGGAGAAGCGTGGATTTGCACCTAAAGGTAACCCTTTAGCTTTTGTCCTTTGTGAATCCAATTTAATTGAAGCACCATCAAGTTCTTGGTGGCTCGATAGTGGAGCAACTAATCATGTTGCTTACATACTACAGGGATTCATCAAAAGGAGGAGGCCAAGCAAGGGTGAGTGCAGACTCACGGTCGGAAACAATGCTGAGGTGGAGGTGGAGTTCATCGGGGACATTTGTTTAGTCCTTGATTCAGGATATGAACTTTTATTGAGAGACATATTTTATATCCCTTCGTTTAGAAGGAATTTGATTTCAGTTTCTGCATTAGATAGATTTGGTTATGGTTTTAATATTTCTGCTGGTTTGATTAAGCTATTTTATGAATCACAGTTTATTGGCCAATGTTCTCTATCTAATGGTTTATATAGAATATGTCTTGCACCTATTAATTATTATGCTACCTCTTATAGTGTTGAAAACATTGCCACCAAAAGACCTATAATTAAGGAACAGTCCTCCATGCTGTGGCATAAAAGATTAGGTCATATCTCTAGGGAAAGAGTAGAGAGACTAATTAAGCAAAATATTCTTCCTACTCTAGACTTCAGTGACTTAGAGACATGCGTGGACTGTTGTAGAGGTAAAATGACCAAGATTAAAAAGAAAGGCTCAACTCGTAGCTCAGATTTATTAGAGGTTATTCATACGGACATCAGCGGTCCTTATTCCACTACCCTCTGTAAGAACACCTATTTCATTACTTTCATAGATGACTACTCCCGTTTCGGATATTTGTATTTAATTAAAGAAAAATCTGAATCTCTTGACAAGTTCAAGATTTTCAAGACTGATGTAGAAAAGCAAATAGGGAAAGTCATCAAGATTGTTAGGTCTGACAGAGGTGGCGAGTATTTTGGTAGACATGATGCCTCCGGGCAACATAAAGGTCCGTTTGCCAGATACTTGGAAAGCTGCGGCATTGTTGCCCAGTACTCCATGCCGGGTAGTCCAGAGCAAAATGGTGTGGCCGAAAGGCGTAATCGCACCCTTAAGGAGATGATGAGAAGTATGATGAGTAGGACAAATCTTCCTGAGTTTTTGTGGGGTGAGGCGCTTAAGACTGCAGTGTATATCCTTAATAGAGTCCCGTCTAAATTAGTACCTAAAACACCTTTTGAGTTGTGGACTGGTAGACGACCCAGCCTTAATCATTTACGTGTTTGGGGTTGTCCTGCAGAAGTCCGTTTATACAACCCATCTGAAAGTAAGATTGCCCCTAGGTCTTGTCGTTGCTACTTCATAGGCTACCCAGATCACTCTAAGGGATTTAATTTCTATTCCCCTTCAGGAGGCCCCAGAATTGTGGAGTCTCAGACAGCCAAATTTTTAGAGTTTGATGTTGCTGATGAACCGAGTTGCTCTCGCACTATTAATGAAGTCGAGGAAATCGTACCTATTAATTTATCTGTGCCCTTGGTGGGAAATCATGTGGTGCCTGAACCCGTGATAGAGCACGTGGAGGCTGTGGATCCGGTTTTACCACCGATCCCTGTTGAGGTTCCTCCGCAAGTTCAGGAGGTTCATCCACCCATTAGGAGATCCATTAGGGAGAGAAGGCCTGCAATTTCCTCAGACTATGAAGTCTATCTAGGCGAGAGTGATTTTGACATAGGTCATGTGGTTGACCCAGTGACTTTTCAGGAGGCTGTGTCTGGACCTCAAACTGATCTGTGGTGGGATGCGATGAAAGACGAGATGGAGTTTATGAAGCTGAATAAAGTATGGGAGTTAGTTGAGTTACCCAAAGGCTGTAGACCCATTGGTTCTAAATGGGTGTTTAAGACCAAGAAAGACTCCAAAGGAAAGGTCGAGCGGTTTAAGGCAAGACTGGTTGCCAAAGGATTTACGCAGAGAGAGGGAATCGATTATAACGAAACTTTTTCCCCTGTTTCCTCTAAAGACTCTTTCAGAGTAATAATGGCGCTTGTAGCTCATTATGATTTGGAGTTACACCAAATGGATGTTAAGACCGCATTCTTGAATGGCGATCTTGCCGAAAAAGTCTATATGGTGCAGCCCGAGGGATTCAAGTCTGGTCATTCTGACCAGCTTGTGTGTAAACTTAACAAATCCATATACGGTCTAAAGCAGGCTTCTAGACAATGGTATCTGAAATTCGATGAGGTGGTTACCTCTTTTGGTTTTGTAGAAAATAAGGTAGACTGTTGCATATATTTCAAGATCAGTGGGAGTAGATACATCTTCTTAATTATTTATGTAGATGATATCTTGCTTGCGAGTAGTGATTTATCGTTATTGCATGAATCTAAGCAATTTCTGTCAAAGCACTTCGATATAAAAGATCTTGGAGAAGCATCCTTCGTTCTAGGAATTGAGATCATTAGAGACCGATCTCACCATTCTTTAGCACTCTCTCAGAAAGCATACATCGAGCGTGTACTTGAGAGATTTAGCATGCTTGATTGTAAGCCTGGTGACGTACCTATGCTTAAGGGTGATAAGCTTAGCTTAGCACAATGCCCCAGGAACGATACAGAAAGAGAGTGCATGAAAGATATACCTTACGCTAGTGCGGTTGGCAGCTTAAGGTATGCCCAAGTCTGTACCAGACCGGACATTGCCTTCACAGTTGGACTTTTAGGCAGATATCAGTCGAACCCAGGACCTGCTCATTGGGTGGCTGCCAAGAAAGTCTTAAGGTATTTGAAGAGAACTAAGGATGTGAAATTGGTCTACCATAGAGTGCAGAACCTTGAGTTAGTGGGGTATAGTGATTCTGATTTTGCGGGGTGTGAGGATGATAGAAAGTCTACCTCAGGTTTCTTTTTTAAGTTTGCTGGCGGGGCCATTTCGTGGAAGAGTGTCAAACAGACACTCATCACTTCATCCACAATGCATGCTGAGTTTGTTGCTCTTTTTGGAGCTTCTACTCACGCGGTGTTGCTTAAGAATTTCATTGCTGAGTTGAAGGTCGTCGACTCTATAGCTGGACCCATTCAGATGTATTATGATAATATTTCTGCAGTTATGTTCTCGATGAACAATAAAAGTATCACAGGGTCTAAGCATATGGAAATTAAATTTTTAACCGTTAAGGAATTGGTCAAAAAAAAGGGTGACATTTCAGTGAAGCATATAGGGACATATGACATGTTAGCCGATCCACTTACTAAAGGACTTCGCCCCAATGTATTTCAGAAGCATGTTTTCAACATGGGGCTTAAGGAGTCATTTGATGTGTTAGATTAGTGGGAGGCTGCATGGAGCTCCATTTCATTTATCTGTCAATTTTGCACTTTAATTATTTCATCAATAATAAAGAATATTCATTTAGGAATATCATTAAGTTTAGATATTCATAGAATTTCTGTGACACGTCACACTTCATATAAGAGTCTCATGACTTGTGTCAGTCAGAGCATAAGGCCCAGGGCACTACATTTTGGATTAGGGTCTGTTTGTATGTCTTTTGACACGTGAATTTAAAATCTTAAGATTGGACATACATGTTACTTTTGGAACACTTAAGAACTTCTCGTAGCATGGTTTAGTGCATTCATTTGAGAAGTTTGGTTGACCACCAAATTAGAACAACCTTCATGTGCACAATTTCATCATGTTGTTCTAAATTTTATATAACCGCGCTTTGTCCATGTCGATTGAATCCGTAAGCTACTGTGAGCATGGAAGGTCCCGTGTCGCTCAATGATGCGGTTGCTGCCATGATTCGGAGTGAATGATTTGGTTGGACCGGATTGACGTGGGAGTAGACTCAATATCGCGTTCGCTAATTGGTACCCTTAAGTTTAGTGAAGATTTTATCGGAACGTCATAAATTACGATGAATGAAGTCCAAGTGGGAGAATGTTAGATATTTTCCCGTTTGGTGGACTTGATTTCATCGAGACGTCCCGTTGGAGTCGTACGCGAATATTTAGTCTATTCGGACTCCTACGAGCGTGCGTTAGTTCAGTCGCGCGAACGGTCGAAGCCTGTGATAGGTGGGCCAGATCGTCTCGTAATTTCATGTCGCGAACTCGGTCTCACCCTTGGCACGAATTTGGGCATTATGATGAGATCCAATTTATTTATGGATTTCATATTTGGTTTTAATTTGGAGTGTAAATGGAATTAATGTGTCCGTTTTGTAACTTCCAAATTGGCTCTCCTATTAAGCTAAAGAAACCTTCATTTTATGCCCGTGAGGATTCATGGTGAACAGGGGCTGAAAAGAACCGCGTTCTTTATTTTATTTTTGGTAACTGCCGAAACTTCATCGCCTCCTTCTTGGATCGCCGGAACAGTCTCTCTCTCTCCCTACAGTTTTCACGGAGAAGCTCCAGGGTCGAAATCCTTACCGCTTAGGAGAGATCGGTGAAAACTGCTGCCTTCGTCTTCCTCCTTTTGGATCGCCGGCAAGGGCTGCCACTTCCGCTCCTCTACTAGATCGAGAAAGGTGTTGGGGATCAGATCTTCAGCCGGCGACTTCCTCTTCGTTTCCCTGGAGAGGGATCTGCACCAGCGGTGTTTTTTCCGTTCAGGTTTTGGAAACGCCTCACCTCCTACTCTTCAGATCTGGTGGATTGGTCTCTTCTCAGTCCAGAACACTCCAAATCGAGGTTTATTAAGAAGAGTCTTAGGCTATCTTTTGCCCAGATACTTCAGGTATTATATCAAGGTTTTATCTAGTCAAAACTCTCTATATAAATCCTTTCATCTTCTATAAATTTCAGTGCCTAGATCAGATTTTAGATGGAGTTATAAATTCAAGTTTGGTTCTTTCCGATTCAAAGTTCTGTTATTTTCCAGAGAATAGAATCTCCATTCATGGCCTTGATATTCTATACATTCATTCCTTAATCACTGTTTCCTTTTGGGAAGGAGCGTTTTAATTACGTATATATATTGTGCTGACTATCTTGCATTGTAGAGATTCAAAGCTTGAACACTATTGTATGTTGTCGGGATCCGCTAGTGCGGCGGAGTTCATAAGAAACAACACGTCACAACTATTGCGAATTTCTGCGATCATGAAAAACGAGCAAGAATCCAAGAACGGTATAAACTACATTTCCGCACTTCAGTAAATATACCGCTTGCTCAATTTTTAGTTATTTTGTGTACTCTTTATTTAATCAATTATTTAGTCAGAAAAATAATTTTCTGCATAAACTCCAATTAGAGATTAGTAGTGTTTGGTTAAGACGATCCTAGGAGCTTAATACGTCGCTGCATTCAGTAGAATTTTCGATAATATAAATTCACCGTAGCGACACTTACTCCAAATATTATAACAACTCGTGTTTATTGCGGTGTTCTCTCTGTTTGTGTTTTGTGCATTCTCGAGTGTGGAATGCTTACAACCCCGTGACGACGAAGAGAAGGATGAGGAAGACGAAGTCAAATTTATATGACCTTCTCTCTGTTATTTTATGAAATTTTCATTGCCTCGTTCGAGCAAACCAGAAATCATAGATTGATGTTGGAACTCCCCTATTTTGTACTCATCTCGATGGTTCCCTTCTAAAATTGTTCTTTTTGATTCATTTCCATTCATTTACTTTCGAAGTTGGATGCTTGGAATTCTAGTATGATAGCTGAAAATAAGCTTAGATGACAATAGATGATTCATAATAGATTTGCAAATGATTATTCGGATTTCTTATTTCGTTTCATTTTCTCCGCTTCAATCCAAACAAATGCTCCATGCATATTTCTCATCAGCTAAAATTGAGCACTTTGTTTTTCGAGCACGGCTTTCAGTTCTTCAAATATCAGTACGGTCGCGACAATAATGTGAAATGATCGCACTAAATCATTTTGATCGTGCGCGATTAAAATAAATGCTTTCACACGCTAGAAAAATGACCATAAGAACATGCTATTATTGAAATTTAAATAATTAATAAAGCTGATAAATCATAAATGCTAAAGTCCTCATTTTATTATAGAAAATGATCTCACATGTCATGTTATATTACTTTAATTATATCACACTCATCAATAGACATCAAAATGGGGTGACTCATGAACCCTAAACCCTAAACCAACAAGAAAAAAAATATTATTAATCTTCTGTCATTAAGGCTCAGTTTGGCACGACATCGACAGTCATGAGCGCGATGGTTATGAACTCTCGCGCGTTTGTGAACATCCGATCTCATGACCCAAGGAACTTCATCCACCTTTATATATGTTCGCAACTTATTTTATTTTCTTATGTCATGCCAAACATACATTCTATGACGGTGACATTTTTGTCCAAAGTCATCGGAGCAAAAACGCCGTGTCAAACGGAGCCTAAATAAGAGAATTATTTAAGCGATTGTTAACCGCAACCCGACATTGACTTGTCACACCCCATTATTAACGGATCCGGATCCTCTCCATTTCATCATCTAATGGCCAAAAGTACTTTAACACATCCAATGGTGGAGATTTTTTGGGATTAAAAAAACTATAAAAGGTTGGAAAAAGTGAACCCATCGGATCAAGTGACATTCAATCAGGACCGTGAAATGGATCCCCTCCATTTCTGACGAAATGGAGGGGATCCTAATCTATTATTAACCGCACGCTTCTCCTGGCTTATCTTCACCAACAACACTATCACCCATTACAATCTGAAGTCGTGCAATGTACTCATCTACGGCGGCTCCGGCGAGCCCAAAGTTGCAGATTATGACCTCACGACACTACAACAAAATTGGTATACGGTGACATTTTTTATGTCATCAGTGACGATTTTTAGGCGTCGCGATAATTTTCGTAACGTTTATAAAAACGTCACAAAATCGTCGTGATTGCGCATGTCGCCGTAGCTCTCTGCGACGCTTTCACCGAAAAGCGTCACGATTGGTGATTATTTTATCGTGACGCTTTTACAGAAAAGCGTCACGATTGATGATTGTTTTATCATGACGTTTTTACAGAAAAGCATCACGATTGATGATTATTTTATCGTGACACTTTTTAAGAAAAACGTCAAGATAGATAATTGGTCTATCGTGACACTTTTTAAAAAAACGTCATGACAGATAATTGCTTTATCGCAACACTTTCTAAAAAAACGTCGAGAAATGTAAACTAACGACGACGTTTTCAAAAACGTCACAATAAAAACATTACTTTAGCGACGTTTTAAAAACAATCGTCACAAGAGCTAAACACGTATGGTGACGTTTTCCTTAAAAAACGTAGCAAATGCTATTTTTTTGCATTAGCGACGTTTATGGAAAAAATCGTCGCTAAATATAAAACTAACAGCGACGCTTTCAAAAGCGTCGCAAAAAAAACATCGTCGTTGAGACTATATCTTGTAGTGCGAAGTTACTTCCAATGCTGGACCAACACGTTTTGAGCAGAAAAATTCAAAGCTCGCCCCCGTACATGGCTCCCGAGGTTGCCTGCTCAGGTTGGATCTAATTCATGAATTTCTTCTGTGTCGGTAACGGAGAAAGACGGCGGAAAACGAGCAACGTATTGTGGGTTGCGATTAAAAAAAATTAGGTAGGAAAAAAATAGATCTGATTTTTCTTTTTTTGGGGTGCAGATAGCAAATTTTGAATTGTGGTTCTCATTATTTATAGTCAGCGCAACTTAAAATTCCACTTTTACCTTCCAATATTATTTAAACCGAGCGATGTTAAACGCAGGCCAGTTTTGACTATATGCAGGCCGCAGTTTTTTAAAAATAGCAATGTTAAACGCAGGTCAATTTTAGCTATATGCAGGCCGCAGTTAAAAAAAAATATATCAATTTTCTTTTTAAAACTTCAGGAAAAATGATTTCGAGTAGTTTAATACTTCATGTATCATGTATTTGATTTGATCTACCTTAGCTACGGCGATGACGACGGCGGCGATGGCGACGATCACGATGTCGTCGGCGTTGGCGGCGATGGCGGCGATGGCGGTCATGGCGGCGATGGCGGCGATGGTTATATTTCGGGTAGTTACGTCGCTAGTGCGGGTTCTTTGGATAACCGCACCCCATGGATGAGGTGCGGTTAGCGCCTTTAGGGATACTCCATCAATAGCTCTCCCAGATTTACTGACAAAACAGTGACATTCAACGTAACCTCGTACGCATGATATTTTACTTATTTTATGAATGCTATTTTGCTTGGTGAATTATTTCGAAAAATATTAATTTGATTTTTGAATATAATATGTAAATATGAAATTTGGCCTGCATGAATAATTTGTTGGCCTGCATATATCCGCGACCTGCATGTAGCCAAAATCGGTCTGCATCGCTCTTTAAATATTTATCTCAAATAAGTTGAATTTTTCACGCTATTATTTATTAATTCCACGCTACAATAAACCACTATGGCTCAATCATTCGTACATGTATAATATAAAACACCGGCTCGTTTGACACTCTCATTATTTTTTAAAATTGTTAGTGGATTTGGATTACTCTCGTCGAGACAATGAATTTTGACTACTTATATATCAAAAACGGTGGTCAGATGAGTGAGAAACAACTCCGATAAGATGTAAGCGTTCTCACTTCGCGTACCAAAGTTGGCTATTCACAAACCAAATTTCGTTATTCACAGACCAAGTTCAGCTACGTGCACCACCAAAATTAATTTTCAACATGTGACCCACGACCCTCCTACTCACCCCGTCATCATTTGTGTTTAAAAAATTTTTGTCCACCCCCATTTATAATTTTCTGAATCCGCCACTGACAGTAGCAGTCATGAAGGTGGTGGTTACGAATTATCGTCCG
Organism: Dactylorhiza incarnata; assembly: GCA_033032865.1. Classification (NCBI taxonomy): domain Eukaryota; kingdom Viridiplantae; phylum Streptophyta; class Magnoliopsida; order Asparagales; family Orchidaceae; genus Dactylorhiza; species Dactylorhiza incarnata. Next base: position 570,366 of record JAWHQI010000282.1, on the reverse strand, counting down.
TGAGCACCCGACCTCACCTAACGAACTTCATCTACTTTTACGTCTTGCCAAACATACATTCTATGATGATGACATATTTTTCAAACATACCCACGCAAAAAAAAAAAAAAACGCGCCAAATCGACAATAAACTAATTGTGTTGGCGGCTTTGGGGCAAATAGGTAGTTTCCCAAGAGCACCGGCCTTTGAATTCGAGGAATTATTAAGTTCATTGGATAATATAGGGCTGATATCGAGTCGAGTTCGAGCGATTTTGGCTCGGCTCGAAATCGAAATTTTTGAGTCGAACTCGGCTCGATGGCTGAATCGAGCTGGCTCGAAATCGAATTGAGCTGATTCAAAATCGAATCAAGCTGGCTCGAAATTGAGCAATTTGTCTCTTTATTCATAATTGGCTCGAAATTAAATTGGGAAACATCTAAATTTAGCAAATGAAACAATTAAAACCTTCAATATTTTTATTTATGTTTAAAATTTAGTGTTTTAAATTTTAAAATAATAACATATTAATAAATAAATAATATTTTTAATCAATTCGAGTTGATTCAAATCATATTTCGAGCGATTCAGGGCTGGCTCGAAATTGACTCGAAATCAGATTCAAGTCAAATTGTATCGACTCAAATTGAGTCGAATCAATTGTAACCGATTCCGATTCGGCTCAACATTCAAGCGATTTTCGAGCATGGGCTATTCGGCTTAAATATTTACTCTATCAGCCGACGAGGTATGCGAATAGTCGTCATAAATACACAATCAGCTGTCATTTGGATTACTATAAGATATTGCATGATCAATATGGTGTTGACAATTCCTAAAAGCAGCTGTCGTAAATTTCCAACACTATTGCATTCATTTAGGCATGGACGTTAGTTTGGGGCCCGGAAAGCCCGCTTGGGCCCGGCCGAAGGCCCAATTAGGCATGGGCCCAGTCAAGCCCACTCTTTCCGTCTTGCTATCTAGCGCACGATCGATCACATCATCGGTAAGAAACACCTCGATCTCCCCTCTTTCTCTATCTCTCTCGCTTCATTTCATTTTCCTCATAATATTAATATGTCTTATCTAAACTTACTATATTAGAAATGGAAAGAATAATCCGTAATTCGTCGAGATCAGAAATGCCAAGGAGACAGCTATTCTCAGACCATTCAGCTCGGCAGCCTGACGGCTATTCGCAGACCTCGTCAGTAGAGTATGTACTGGACATCCTCAAGGAGACGAGTATGGGCGAGTACCCTTTTCAACTCGCGAGCATGGGCGAGCATGAGCGAGTATGGGCGAGTATGAGTGAGTATGGGTGAGTACCCATTGCAACTCGCGAGTATGGTCCAGTAACTATCCCCCAATATTGTCTATAAGTACACCATCATGGGTATCATGAATGACACTTTTGGAAGAGGTTGACCTCCCCAAGCGAGATACTCGTCAAGTCCGTGTCTTTCTCGTACCTAGCTCAGCCTTTGGTTTTGGAGGGTAAGCTCTTCTAGATTTCCGGGTACGTGGCGCGCGGGACCTCCCTGCTGAAGCACCTGGCGTGTGCTTGTAAACATTTCTCTCCTGCTCTAGTCATTAGAGTTGTGGCGTTCGACCGCGGGATCAGTAACCTTAAGCTACACTTAGGTTTGAATATTTGAAGCTAGAATTTTTCCGGCTTCAACAGTAAGTGTAACACACGGTGATCAAAATAGATCACTGTGCGGGAGCAACTACAACTGTATGATCCATGATTTCAATGTTGTAGATTGGTTACGAGCATACACACGGTCATATTTGTGTAATACTATCACATTTAAAAGTGATCGTATTTTAGATCAATCATGCACGAAAAATCGTGCTGGCGGAAATCTACGATGGGATAGGTGGTCGCGCACGATGATCAAAGGTGCGTTACACGCATCAACTTTTTTTTCGATATTTGATCCATGGACTTTACATTTGAATCTTTCTTTTATTGTTTGACTTGATTGAAAAAGGTTACACGTGCGCAAATTTTATGTGCGTCAAAGTTATTCTTATGCACAAAATCATATTTTTCGACTTAATTTTTTTTTTAAATCACAAAATATTAATGTTTGTATTTTTACGCTCATTTACGTACCATATTACCCATATTCTGATTACAACTGAAAAAAATACGGTTGTAAAATCATGCATTACGATCGTATTTTCATTTTCCAATCGTAATGTCATTTTACGACCGTAATGCATGATTTTACGGCTGTAATTTTTTCAGTTATAATCGGAATATGGGTAATATGGTACTTAAAATGAGCGTAAAAATACAAACATTAATATTTTGTGATTTTTTTTTTGTAAAATTGTTTTGCTATAAGTAAAAAAATGTGATTTAATGCATAAAAATCACATTGGCGTGCATAGAGCAGTGAATGTCGGACGGACCAAAAAATTTCATCACTGACCAAACTTCATTATAAGTGGTATGCTCAACCTACATATGAATCATTTTCATCCACGTTAAAAACGTCTTCGTGTCATCTACTGGTTCTCTCATTAACTATTTGCGTGCTCGACTCGCTCTCGAGCTAAGATGGTTCGATTTGACCAATCTACCAGAGCGTTGAGCGATCCGCAACAATACCATTTAACAAGAGAAGAAATTTAAAAAATCAAGTTACATTGTGCTATCAGATTTGTAATAACACTTTCTTCAAATGTATATAAGAAAATTTTAATTTATTAGTGAGATTATTAACATAAAAATTTGAAATTAAACAATTCATTGAATTCAGGATCAGCAACTAAAAACATCAACAAAACACAAATATGGTTACTAAGTGACAAAAGAAAATCTAAAATATCAAAACATTAGACAAAGGTTGATCTAAATCACTTTTAATCACATTTCCCTCATTGTTTTGATTAATTGATCTATATACATTCCTTTCATCAACGGATCATCTAAGTTATCTTTTAATTTCACATCAATCAAAGTGATAATTTATTATTTTTTAAATAATTATGCAGAACCTGTCTCAGTCGTACATGTTTAATTTCTATGTGTCATAGGGCTCCGAATTTGGTACGTTCAACGCATATAATAATAGGTGCGATATTAAATACCTCCCATCACGCGTGGGCCACCTCATTTGAAACGTCTTTCTAGGTTTTACGGCTTCTCCTCCGCGCGCGCGTGTAGAAGGCGAAGTGGAGCGACTGTTGAAGAAACCCTAGCATTTTATCCGAAGAGAACCTCTGCATTTGTCCTCCGCGCGCGCGTGCAGGCGTAAACTCTGCATTTGTCCGAAGAGAACCTTCCAACCGGCAGACATTGTAAGTTTTCGTGCTTTCGAGATTAGTTCAGTGCAATATGTCGCTTACCTTTCTAGCGAGATTAGTTCAGTGCTTTGAAGGTGAAACAATGTATAATACGGTCGTATTAGAGAGGAGGTTCTTTCAATTTTAGGAAGAGCACGATCGTATCTAAGCACTGTACAGTCGTATTGAAGTCATATCCCCATGTTGGTTGTATCCTTTATAAGAAATACAACCGTAAGAAGGTTGAGTACGGTCGTGTTGAATACATATACGACCCTAGTGAATTTGATTTTAGAATTTGATGTCGTATAAGAGAGGAGGTTCTTTCAATTTTGGATAGGGCACGATCGTATGTAAGAAGTGTACAGTCGTATTGAAGACATATCCCCTTGTAGGCATTTTAATTTTTGATGTGTAGTTGTACTCTCAGCTTGAAGAAATACGACCGTGCTAATGTTCAATACTGTCGTATTGAATCCAGATACGGCCCTAGTTTATTTGATCTTAAGTTTGAAGTTGAATAATCGTTTCTTACAAATACGGTGTTATAGCCGTTCAGTGCTATCAGATTAAATGAAAATAAGGTCGTATCTGTACTCTCAGACTAATAATAAATACTGTTGTTTTTCTTCTCTGTACAACCATACCCAATGAATATACGGCCGTAGTTAACTTCAGTCTTTATATTGTACTTGGTTTAGTTATTATTCGGGAGTAAAAACATATGTTTTGGTTTTTTTGTTAGATGACAGGATCCACTACTTTGAATTGTCGATGTGCTGTCTCATCATTCAAGGAAAGAGCAGAACCTTTGTTAAGATCTCTTACAGCGAGTTCTATGAATGAATTGCAAGATGCTGGTATTCTTGCGCTATTTCAAATTCCTAATCTTAATCAGAATATACCTCTTCTAACAGCATTAATTAGAGCTTATTCGCGAAAATATGGAGCATTTAGATTAGGAGATGTATATAAGAAGTTAACAATCAATCAAGTTGCGTTGATCTTGGGTTTACCAAACAAAGGGTTAACATTCAACTTTAATCGGACACCACTAGCCGATTTTGAGCAAAAGGACCTAGCCTTTGAGCTAGTACGTCTTTCAGAACAAACATCATCTGATGATATAGAGATTCAAAAGGTCAACGCACTTGTTAAACATGTTCTGTGTAAGCTGTTCTTTCCGTTGAAGATTTTGAAAGTACCGGCCTGTCTTTATAATTTTGGAGGATTAGGAGACTTCAAGAAGTTTAATTGGTCGGAAGCAGTGCACAAGTTCTTGCACTCAGAAATCGAAGCACTTAGTATTAGAGCTTCAAAGAAGAGAAATAATGAGAGTTTGGGTTATCTGGAAGGTTGCTCGGTGATACTACTGGTAAGTGATAAATTGATTTGACCTTTTTTTGGTAGTTAGATTTATATTAATTTGTTTTTACTGGTTTATTTACAGGTGTGGTTTTATGAGCTAACAAACTTTCAAACTCCACCTAATGAGCTAACGAGGCCTCGACTATGTAGGTGGTCGGCAAAGTATACTTTTAAAGGCAAATTTTGTTCAGAAATGCAGTCTAAGTTACGGGAGCAAGACAGAGTACGATATTATTACTTCTATATACCCCATTTTTATGTATAATTCAAGTTGATAGAACATAAAGGTTAAATTGGACATCACAGGTGAAGTCGTCTTTTGACAACATTTTGCAAACCGAAGAAACATTATTGGTGGCCGAAGATGCTGAGGATAGTGATTTTGAAGAAGTACGTCCTAAAAAGGAAGAGAAAACATATGAAGATAGAGCAAGAGAGCAAAGAAGAAGAGAAAAATTAGATGAAATAGAAGAAGAGTTTAGGGTGTACATGAAGAGGAAGTTCAAATCTTTTTTGGGGAAAAAAGAGAGAAATGAATCTATCATGAGAAAGAGGACCGAAGACGAGGTTAAGAATGTGTTAAGAGCGTCAATTGAAGAAAAAGTAGCTCAAAGGAAGAGAATATTGAAATAAAGAGTTCTACGGACGAAAAGGGGAACACATCAGGGGGTAATGCCAGAACAATGATAGATCAACTAGCTTTAGACATAGTTGTGCAAAATAATAAAAATAGGAGTTTTTTTTTGAATGAGATTAAATCATTACGTACTCATATTGATGGTAGATTCGATGCATTGGCCGCATCAATCTTACCAAAAAGTAATCCACCGCATGTGAGTACTCCAATAAAACCATCAATTGAGAAATATGATGGTGTCGATAGAGAAGATGACGTCGATAGAGAAGATGACGTCGATGGAGAAGATAACGTTGATGGCGAAGATGACGTCGATGAAGAGGATGACGTCGATGGAGAGGACGACGTCGATAGAGAATATGACATTGATCGAGAAGATGACGTCGTTAGAGAAGATGACGTCGATAGAGGAGATGTAGCATATGCTTTAGTGGTAAGTGTAGATGATAATCCAACCAAAGTAGAGACTGATAGAAGTTTAATTAAAAACATTAAAGGTCGTCGTGACCGCAAGGGAAATTTGAAATATGAACCACAAGGTTCTCAAGTAGATTATCCGGGGAGAAAACATATAGGAAAAGGAAAGCAGTTGATAATAGATCATGTTTACTCAGAGTTTCCAAGCATGTATATATTTTGTAGTTCTACCCATGTTAAACTTACCATAATCTTTAATTATAAAAACGTTTTTTTTATGTATGCTGCTCCTCTTCAACCTTGCAGAAATAGTATAATAATTGAACGGGGAAATATGACGTGTTATAGATCACATTTAGATGACCTTTTGGGAGAAGGTTGGATTTCTGACACACACTTGGATTGCTACAGCATAGTACTCACACTACAAAAAACACAGAATCCAAGGAAGTTTAAATCATTCACATTTGTATCCTCCAATCATGCAGTTAGTATAATTTTTTTTAATCTTGTACCTATTTTCCTAACATGTTAGAATTCCAAGTTTGAAAATTCTAAAATCTTTTCAATTTAGAGTTTGAAGAGGAGCAGGATGAGCGCAAAAGCTCTTGTTGAGCACATCACGCCAAATACAATAAAACATGGTGATTTCATATTCATGCCCGTGCATTTAGATGTACATTGGGGCCTCCTTGTTGGCGATTTGAAAGAAAAATGCTAGAAATATTACAACTCATTCTACAAGTCTTCGAATTACAACAGACTTTCTACTGTGGTACGCATTTAGTATTAATTTTATAATAACGCTAACCAAATTGAGGACCCTAATCTCTCATTGCACAGATCAACTTCTTTGAGGAAGATGTTGGAGCAGTTTTGCCACCAAACGTACATGAGTGGCCAATTGTTTATGACGAGCAATGCCCAACACAACTAACTGGAAACGATTGCGGAGTGTTCGTGATGATGTACATGAAAACATTACTAGTCAAGGAGAAATTATCTTGGGACAAGCATAAGGACTGGGGGAAAAATATTGCAAAGCTTCGGGCAGAAATTGCTATAGAATTCTTAACAACTTTCCCCGAAAAAATAATGTGTAAGCTGTAAAACGGCATTAGTAAACTATAGTACGATCGTATTTACATATTATTGGACCGTAGCGATTTGTATAATACCTTTATAAATTAACAAAAAGGAAAATAATGTTTTCCTTAATTTTTTGCAGGATTTTTGCTGCAATGACCGGGATAAGAGAGATTGGCAGTGCTGGATTGTGAAGTTCAAATCTTTTTGATTTTGCATTTTTTGTGCTGGACAATTAGTAATATTGCTAGTTTTTGTTAAACAACAATATGTATTTGTTGTTTATAATTTTGTAATCGATATATTTGACAGTGACTGAAAGTTGTAGTGGTTAGTTGCAGAAATTGTTCTGTGAAAACACACAATTATTTACAGTAAATGCAGAGCAAAAAGTACAATTCAATTCATATTTGTAGTGTTCCTCACGAAAAATACGGTCATATTCACAAAAGAAACGGCCGTATCTGGACTGTTGCTAACTTCTCTTCTTTGTGACTGCAGGTTGTACAAGCAGTAAAGAAAGATCCAATATGGGCATATGTTGTTATGCACCATCATTTTTAGATAACACAACAACGTACCTACATTAATTTTATTAATAGAAAATAAAATCTATTGAAAATTGACATTGTCATTGTTGCGCAACCACAAATTTGAACACAATTGCATACAAATCACTACTTAAATACATCAGGAATTGAAGAAAAAGTAGGAGGTACATTAAGTGAATAGTCATCATCCATCGCGAATTCATCATTGAAATGATCAGTTGCTGAAGTATTAATTGAATTGGAATCAACCTGGCTAGCAAAGTCCATGAAATTGTGGTCATTTGCTTGCACCAGAACATCAACGGTTGTAGGGAGTTTTTTTGTAGTTGCACTCACCCGCTCTGTTTCAAGAAATAAATTAAAATGTCATATAATACCAATTTGGTGAAATTAAAATCTTAGGTAATAGCAATTTACAAATATTATAAATATTTGATTTACTTGGTTTCTTCGAGGTGGTCTCCCAATAGGGCTTCAAACGTGCATTTGAAAGACCTTTGGGTCGGAGTGAAGGTGGATCTTTGACAATGCCTTTGCCTTTGTCAATATTGCCAAGGGGAAAGCACCTTTTAATCTTCTCATCTTGATCAATCATATCTTGTATGCGTGTACCGGCCTCGTTCATTACACTAACAAGGTAATCCTTTGCTGTCTGACATGACTCCATACGCTGACACAAGTCGTAAGTGTACCTCATCATGTGATTTCTGAAACTAAGATTGCACTCATGTGTGTTTGTGTTTCTGGGAATCGAAATATGATTATGCTTCTTAACTTGCAATGTAAATCGCCTCAAAATATAAGACGGCTTAATATTCTTCACATTACGATTAATGTATATTCGTAATGCATGCTTGCACAAAATGCCCTTAGTTTGAAATCCCATACACGAGCAATCTATATCATTGGTTATTGTATTTATTCTTACTATCCATTGCTTCTCAACGCCAACTCCATCACATACGCGTGTGTTGTATACAACCATATCCTCATCATATGTTGTTTCTTCTGCTACCATCAAACCTACTGCACCTTCTATAAAGGATTCCTCAAATATAGAATAAATTTTTCTTGTATAAACCTTTGACATTTGCTTTAGAAGTGGACAGTTTTTAAATTTTAAAGTAATAGTACCTTCTTTACACCTGAAGTCTTCTTCACGTTCACTCCTTCGCCAACCAATAATCAGTTTTTCCATTCCGAGAAAACATTCAACTAGTGAACTTGTAGCCTTCGAGCATCCATGTAGCCGACTATTTGCTGATTCACTACGTTGCGTAGATAAAATGCCCAGATCAAAAAATTGTTTGTTAAAAGTTGTAGACCACTTCCTTTTAATGTTGTAGAGATCGTGTAACCATCAATTTTCTTGCAACTTACCCTGGGTTATCATTTGACTCCAAGACTCCTCAAACTCCATTTCATTATCACACTTATTCATGCAGTTATAAAATAAATACCTAATCTGCTTATCAATGTTGAAGGCCGGTACCTTTGACGGTGCTTTCCGTGAAATATGCCATTGGCATAGGCGATGACGAGTAGCGGGTAATACCCTCTCAATAGCAACTGCCATTGCTTGATCTTGATCTGTAAAAATGGAGATTGGACGTTTACCACCAACCAACTTTAAGAAAGTCTCGAAAACCCAACAAAATGATTCAATTGTCTCGTGAGCTACAAATGCACCGCCTATAAAAACATTCTGCCAGTGGTGGTTTACTGCTATAAAAGGAGCAAATGGTAGATTATATTTGTTTAACCTATAAGTAGTGTCAAAAATGAGTACATCGCCAAAACATTCATAGTCCAATTTCGCATGCCCGTCAATCCAGAAGAAATTTTGCAACCTGCTCATTTCATCTGTCTGCACATCAAATGAAAACATGTTATCATCCAACTGTCTCATCTTAAATATTTCCAACAAGCTAGCAGCGTCTCCAGATTCAATGAGGGCTCTTCTCTCACGTTGTACAAAGTTGTAAGCATCTTGCTTGGTGAATCCTACATTTTCAACACCACCAACTTCTTCAGCTAACAAATTATAAACATGGGTTGTACGTATACCTACCCCGGTCATATTTTTTATCAGAACAGCTTGGCCATCAGATACCTTGTGATGTGATCTTAACAAATGTGCATATTTTTTCGGGGCTAGCTGATGATTGTGTTCTTCAATAAATCTACAAACCTTCCAGTTTCTCCCTTCCTCATCGGCGCTGAAATGTAAACAAGCCTTGCATCCTGTGCGAGTATCGAGATGATGAAATTTTCTCGGCTTATCTTGCTGCTTGTTAGATTTTTTAAAACCAGCTTTAGCACAGGAGTATTCTCGAGTCTTAATGATCCTTGTGTGAGTCCAATAGAATATGTGTTATTTTCGGACGCTAAAACCAGTTTGACGAGCATAGTTCAGGTACATTTGATAAGCTTCTTCATCTGAATGAACTGTCGGAAAAAACCCAGATTGTTCATTTACCTGCAATGACGTTGAGTCACGATTTTATATGTTAATTACAGCCGTATAATTATTAAAAACGATCGTATTGCAATCAATATGGCCGTATCTTCACAACAGCATACCGTATTCTGATAGTTCTGATTTTCATTTACCTGGAATGACAAAGTTTCATGATTTTATTTGTAAATTACGGTCGTATAATTAATAAAAACGATCGTATATTTATAAATATGGCCGTATGTTAACAACATCTTACCATATTCCATTCGGTCTTCTTCTCATTGTCTACAGGCAAACTGTTCTCTGTTTCCATGAACGATTTAATTTAAAGCCAGAGCCGAAAATGATGCTTCTACAATGCGGAGAATATGGATTAATAAAAGAATTCGTGGTCGATGAGGAGGAAGAAATAATGCTTGCAAACCAGAGGTCGCCGACGTAAACAAGACATCAATGCGTTGAAAGCAGCACCTGCTCAGCGATTCTCCGGCGGAAGAACTGCCGGCGGGAGGCGAGTTTGAGAGAGAAGGCTTGCTCAACAATGACCGAGTTTGAGAGAGAAGGTAGTGTGAATGGGGGGATCACATGAGGGAAAGTCGTGTTTGGGAGGGAAAGTCGAAATTTTAGGCGGAGAGAGAGCCCGAGGGAGAGAGAGCAATTTTTTTTTGCGAGAGAGAGGGAGAGGGGCCCGCGAGGAAAAAAACAGGTATTTATAATCGCACCTATTAATATGTGCGTTCAACGTAAGCAACAAAATTTGGTGTCGTAGATAACATTTTTAACAACATGAATTGATGTCTGATTATCACAGTAGAAACTCAAAGATCCGTCGTTCGTGAATGTCTGGCCTCACCTAAGGAGCTATATACGTTCACTTTTATGTTTAACAACTAGTTTTCTTTTCTTGATGATAGTCATAACTCATAACCGCTGTCACGCCAAACATATATTCTATGATAGTGGTGCTTTTTCCCAAACACGCCGGAGCAAAAACGTCTTGCCAAGCAGAGCCTAAATTTAAATAAATAATTGTTTAGAAAACGACGAACGATAAAATGTTAGTATTAACAAGAAATTAAAGCTCGGTGTGTAACGAAGGCGAGCAAAAATGAAAAAGAAAATAACACGAAAAATATTAGATTTATGTGATTCGCCCTAAAATGTGTTGCGTTTATGGGCAGTAGCGTTTCGGTAGATGAAGAATTGAGACGGTCAGAATTTTGTAATCTAAACCTTAGAATAAGATGAGTTTTATTAACATGTACAATTTAAAATCCCAAAAACACTTGTGAAAAACAAACAGCAAATTTTTTGTTCTCCGACTTCGGGACACCGTGGAGCTTTTTCAAGCAATCGGGGGCAGCAGCCGTCAGCCGGTTTCTCTCGAGTGCAGTTTTCTAGAGCGCAATCGTGACCACTCTCCTGCTTTTCCAAAACCCCTAAAACGCAGGATTTACAAACGCTCGTTTAATAGAGCAGACCCTCTCAAACGACAAAAACAACGGCTGAAAATCCGAAAGCGGCTTTCTAATCCACAGCCGCTGTCCCAAACAAATCCTTCGGGACGTGCACAGATCCCGTGTGTGTGCCGCAGTGGCAATACTTTTGTATAAAATCCTTAATCAACGCACACTGCAAAGGGGGACAATCTATAACCACCGAAGGTACTACAAATGATAGCACACTATTTTTATATATTATTATTTTCATCAATAAAAATATTAAATATCATAAATTTAGAAAACAATTTAAATATCAAGATTTATCTTATTAAATTATTTTTACTCATATAAAATATTAAATATGATGAATAAAAACATATAATCACGATGAGGCGTGCGTTTTCGTCCGGACGTTTGTTTTTGGCTGGGCAAGAATTTCTTGCCAGGCACGTATTTTCTTTCGGGTGTTTTTTCACCTGGGCGCAAGTTTTTGCCCGGGCATGCATTTTCGCCCGGCGCGCATTTTCTCCCTGATGCGCATTTTCGCCCGAGCGTGCATTTTTTCTCGGGCACGTGTTTTCCGGCGGGTAGAGAGGCGCGTGTTTCCGCCATGCGCGTGCTTTCAACTACGCACATATTTTTCGGTTGCGCGCGTGTTTTTGGCTAGGCAGTCATTTTCATCAGGCGCACATTTTCTGATGAATGCGCGTTTTTCGGGCGGGTGCATGTTTTTCACCAGGACACCGGTCTTGAAGGAGATAGCCGTCGACGTTGAGGCAGAGCGAAGAAGGAGGTGGTGCCGTGGAGAAAAGAAGCGTGGATTGATCGGCCTTGGATTTCCTCTCCGATGGTAGCGTGGTCTCCGGCGGTGGTGCGGTTGAACGTCGGACTTCGACGTTGAAGGTTCCGGTGAACCTTGTGCGTACGCTAGGCGGATTGCAGTCCAAATCTACTACTCTCTCGCGGATCTTGCATGCCCCGCGCATTCGCGTGTATTTCATTGGACTGTCATTTCTTCTCCCATTTTACTATGTATTTGCATTTATATTATTGATTATATATATGGATGTACTGTGTTCATGTATACCTTTGTTCATTATAGCAATGCCCATATATTGTACCTGCGTTTACAACAAGACGCTAAGGCAAGACTCCGTAGGTAAGAAAGTTTTCCTCTCGTTCCCAATGCATCACCCCAAACGCACAAAACCTCTCCTTCGAGTTTATATTTCATAACATGTATGCACAAAAATACCAAACTATTCCACTACAACGAAATTTTTATGGTCCGATATGATCATATGGCGAAATTTTTATGTCGGGGTATCCGATTTTTATATCATTTTTGACATCTCAAAACCCGGACATGTTCGGGCTCAGGGCATAAATATTTTTATGAGGGGAGGAAGAAACAAAATGCATAAATATTTATACTGAGCCTAATGTCATAATTAATTTTGTTTTAATTGAGCAGATTAAACAGTCAATTGCTGGTCATTATCATACAATATTGTTTCATGTTTGTATTTATAATAATTTATCATCAATTTCAGTCATTTATCTTCGTTTTTTTAATAGGAAGAAAAATGTATGTATTTTAAGGAAAAATGGCTATCGTATACATTCAGGTATACATATATATATTCAGGTGGATAGGGAGGAAGCCATGCTCAACCACTTTTCAGTGACGGAATTAGGAGAGTAAGGAGAAACAGTTTCCTTCAGCAACGTTGACTCCTGCTTCCCGGCGTCATCGTCCTCCCCGCGCCGGCCTTCATTATCCCTGAACCCAATTTCCTCAATCTTTCTCAAAATGTCAACCACCTCCTTAATCCCAGGCCTCAACTCCCTGTCGGACTGCAAGCACCGCAGCCCCAGGCCTGCGAATTCTGTAATCATCGCATTCACTCTGTAATCGGACTCAAAGCCGAGTCCTTTATCCACAAACTCGCTCAATTCCTGCCTCTGAATCATCTTCAGCGCCAAGTTCGCCAGATTCACCTCGCTCCTCTGCCTGGTGATGTCGACGGCGGGTTTTGAAGATATGAGCTCCATCAGCACGACTCCGAAACTGTAGACATCGCTCTTGTCGGTGAGCTGGTACGACTGGTGGTACTCCGGATCGACGTAGCCCGGCGTGCCCTGCGGGGAGGTGGAGACGTGGGTGGCGTCGAGGGGGAGCAGCCGGGAGAGGCCAAAGTCGGCGACTTTGACGTGGTAGCCGCCGTCGAGAAGGATGTTGGTGGTTTTGACGTCTCTGTGGATGATCTGCGGCTCGATGGAATGGAGGTAGTTTAGGGCGTCGGCGGTTTCGATGGCGATGCTCATCCGTACCTGCCATGGGAGTAGGGACGCGGAGGCGAGGGGGCCGTGGAGATGGTCGGCGACGGTGCCGTTCGGGACGAATTCGTAGACGAGGAGGAGCTCGCGGCTGCGGCGGGAGGTGCAGCCGTACAGGGTGACCAGATTCTGGTGGCGGAGCAGCGACAGGATCTTGACCTCGTTTATGAACTGCTCCAGCCGCCGGAAGTTGTTCTCGTACAGCCGCTTCACCGCCACAACTCGGCCGTCTTTCAGCTTGCCTGCATTATAGCATGAATAAGACTTTTGTTGAAAGTTAAATCAAAATATTCACAATCACAACAAATATTTAAGATGAAATTCACAGTAAAATCTTCAATCGCACATGATTTTAAAGATGAAATATTTTCTTGATCATCGATCATAAGGCAATGTTGCATGGACATAGATTCAAATGTATTCACAGTGGCGGTGAGTCCGTCTGCGGCGGTGGCGGTCATGAATGCGGTGGTTATGAACCGTTCAAGACCCAGCCTCACTTAAGGAACTTCATCCACTTTTATGTTCAAAACTAGTTTTCTTTTCTCGGCGGCGGTGATAACCGTTGTCATGTCAAACATACATTCTATGACGGTGACGTTTTTGTTCAAACTCACTCGAGCAAAAACATCACACCAAACCGAGCCTAAGTTAATATTTTCTCATTTTTAAATAAGAGCATAATGAGAGTCTTAGATGTGACACAAAAAATGAGTTTTGTCGTTTACATAACTAGAATGAGAGTCTTAGGCTCCGTTTGGCGGTGGCAGTCACGAACCCAGTGGTTATAACCGTTCGTGAACGTTCGATCTCACTTAAGGAACTTCATCTATTTTAATGTTCAAAACTAATTATCTTTTTTGATGACCGGTCATAACAGTTGTCATGCCAAACACATTCTATAGCAGTGGCGTTTTTGTCCAAATTAAAAAGCCGCGCCAAACGGAGGCTTACCTTAGAAGTGACACAAAAAATGAGTTTTGTCGTTTACATAACGAGAAGATCGTAATAAATTAGATGCTTTTCAGCTCAACTTAGGAACTGAATGCATGGGGTTTGTCCCATATGTTTTGTGAGTAGGTTTATGAGTGTGAGGGAATATCTCACCATAGAGATTGGGGGGTTGATACGAATATTGATATTGGAGCTTGTAAGTCAAAACCCCGACCCAAGATCACTCGAGAATCCCGGTTTATGGTCCCTCAACCTCGGGTCTGATGTACGAGGTGGAAATTGTTGGGCTTGTCATACATTTGTTATGAAAGACTTGAGCCTTCTACAAGCCGTTCACTCCATCGGAATCAGAATAGGATTTGGAGGTTATGTTTATGTCTGCAACATTTGGATATCGTTCTAACACACACAACTTAGACCTAGATTTCGTTTGGCACAACGTTTTTAGTCCGGTGAGTTTGGACAAAATTGTCACCTTCATAGAATGCATGTTTGGTATGACAACGGTTATGACCGCCACCAAGAAAAGAAAACAAGTTTTGAACATAAAAGTTGATGAAGTTTCTTAAGTTAGGTCGTCCTTTCACGGTTCATAACCACCGCGCCAGAGCCCTAATTTAGGGTGTGAGAAAGACTCTCTTTTCAAATCAATTTTGGGAAGAAAGCTAATCTAGAGTAAAATGCGCTTGAAGTGAAGATAGTTTCAAGTAGAGCCCCTCAAAAATAATGTTGATTTGAACAAATTCAACTCGAGCCCATGCAAAAGGTGTTCAAACTTGTGCATGCATCACACATAAAAATTAATTGAATGTAATGGAGGAGCCTAATATCTATATCAAATGTGCTAAAACCGGAGACTTACTTTTAGGCAATAACTATATGCAACCCCACTTTGGCTATGTGCAGGCTATGCAATTTGAAAATTGTTATATGCAGGCCAATTCCTGAACGGGTTCACAGGTTCCTATGGATTTTTAGTTTGGCCTGCATATATCCTTGGACTGTATACAACCAAAACTGGAATGCATATAACATGACCCTACTTTTATGGGATAATATTCTAAGGTGTCATCTGAAGTGTGTAGGTCATTTGACTTATAATCCATGGATCTCCTTTTTCTAAATTAGGTAATGTGAGAGTGTTTGTTAGGCCTAATCAACTCTGATATCATGTTAGAACCTGTGGAGGTGGAGGCGCTCAAAATCTATATAAACTGTGCAAGACTATACGAGTTTCCTGATATGATGCAATATTCTCAATTTGACTTACCTTTATAGACTGCACCAAAGCCGCCATCCCCGAGTTCCTTCGAGGCATCGAAGCCATTAGTCGCTTCATAGAGCTCATCATAGGTGAAGATGGGAGAGGAGAAGGATGAGCCCAGCTCGCATTCGGTAGTGTGGGAGGCGGCAAAAGAAGCGTTTCTTTTAAAAAGTTTTGAGCGGCGGCGCTGTCCCTTCTTCCATCGTCTGAACAGGATGAAGCATATAGAGCAGAAAATGATGAAGCTCAAGCCTCCTGCTGCCGTGCTGAGACCTGCTTGTGAGAAATTCGTCAAGACCGTGGCATCAGATAATAAATATAAAAAAGGAAAAATTACAGTGAGACTTCACATAATTACAGTGACCTTTCCTCTAACTTCTAAAATTATCAAAACATCCCCTAAAGTTCATCATTAATATAAATAAGACATCTTTATTTTGGCAGAGCTTAAACTTGTTTAGTTTTTATAGTGAAATTTAAGCTATGTTTGAGACTTCTGTTTGATTTGGGAGGCGACGGTGTGAAACTGTGATGGTCATCGTAGTGTTGGCGGTTCACTTGCATTCAAAACTTCAATGACTGCTTTTTTAGCCCAAATTTCACTTCTGGGATTTGGGCATCCACTGCCGACGGTGCTTGACCACAACTGCATGACTGTGGTGATGTTTTGATCTAAAACTTCATTCCGAGAAAACAATATTTGAGCACACCCACCCAAACACTACCTGCGTTTTCCATAACTGCGTTCACAACCGCCGCTTTGACAAATAGGGGCTTAAAGTGCAGCAAAGTGATAAATCAATCTATTGGTTTGTTTCGCTATCTAGTACAAAACTATAGAATTTTGTAACCATTATTCTAAAAAAAATGGAGAAGCACTGCCAATGCTCATGATCAAGATACATTAAGTTATGGTGGAGATAAAAGTGTACAAATATATTTTCGAATAAATTAAAGTTTGTGTTTCTTAGAAAGCATGCATCAAAATTTAAATCAAATTAATAGATTAGAGAGGCCCAGAATTTATATTAAATGCATGCATTTATATTCTTAGGCTCCGTTTGGCGCGGCGTTTTTGCTCCGGTGAGTTTGGGCAAAAACGTCACCGTCGTAGAATGCATGTTTGGCATGACAACAGATGTGACCGCCATCAAGAAAGTAAAGCTAGTTTTGAACATAAATGTGATTGAAGCTCATTAGGTGAGGTCGGGCGTTCACGGACGATTGTTCATAACTACCACGTTCACGGCCGCTACCACCGTGCCAAACGGAGCTTTAGTATGCCTCCTCATGTGCAGGGTCTTTGGCCTATGATATATGGACTTCTCTTTAAATTGGGTGATGTGGAATGGGTGTAGGAATTTCTGATTTGAAATTATATTATCAACAATGCTATATATTTTAGAAAATAAAAACAGGTGAAAAAACAAGGCATATATCACCAAGTGAAGAAAAAGGCTCAACTGAATGTCAGCATGCTCATCTTGAATCATATTTATAAATGCATAATTAGATTAAAAATAGTAAAGAAAGCATATTTTTTCATACTGTAAACTATTGTCATTGTCAGAGCATAAGACATGTTTTTTATTTTTTAAATTGCAAGAAGACATAGTAAAAAAAAAATTGGATGATTATGTTTTATGTAGTAACACGAACATAATAGAATTTATGCATCTAATCTAAAATTAGTTGGTGTAGGTCGATAGGGTCAAAATATATAGTAAATGTATGATGCAACATGAATTTTCTGATATGGGGTTATATATACATTCTCCAACAGAGTAAAAAATGTTGATATTTCAATCAATTTTCACATAAAACATAACGGAGTAGAATGAGAGGGCCATCACCTATTATAAGAGCGGTCTTCGAACTTCCCTCTGCTGATTTAACCATGAAAAAAATTAGAGGTTAGTGCAGAAACAAGACCTATTAAAATATTACAGCTTAGATCTTAAGTAAATAGGAATAATTACAAAAAACTTTCCTCCAACTTTACATAATTACAAAGACCTCCCCTTTATCTTTCAAATTACCAAAAGCTCCCAATAATTTTACATTGCTAACATTCATGTACAGAAAAAACCTAGAAGGGTCTTCAAGGTTTAAACTTAGAATGAAGGTTTTGGTTATTTTGAAAGATTAAGGGGAAATTCATGTAAATATGCAAAGTTAGAAGGGAGGTCCCAATAAATAATCTTATGTAAATAATGTCAAATATAATTTAGCATGCAAACTCATAGAACTTTCAATTACCTAAAATTCAATCCATAAACAAATATTTAAACAGCAGTTTCCACAAAATTGAAGTAACTTGTATGTTTATTCTCCTGCCCCATGCAATCATCAAGAGGGAACAATAAACAATGCCATTCTAGGTAGAAAAAAAAACTCGAATAGTTGCTACTATATGACAGCTCAAACATGGTAGCCTTTACAAAAATATTCTTATCTAATTAACATTAAAAATCTTAAGCTTGGTAGCACCACAAAATGGGGGTTAGCAAAGAGTAAAAAAAAAATGCCACATGCCAATATCTGCTTCTATTTATATAGATTGTGTAGAGAAATGGTATAAATCTTGCATATCCTTCTTGAAAAATGTAATTACATGTATGAGTACAAATATATAGGAAGAGAAGGAGGCAAGTCACTCCAATCTCAAGATGTATGACTAAACAAGAAATAAAGAAAAGCTACAAAATGGGCCCCTAAATGGGCTCTTTACATGGGCTTTTTACATCTCTTTTCTAACACTCCCCCGCAAGCTGGAGCATACATATCGTAGGCACCCAGCTTGGATAAGAACTGGAGATACAGTGGCCGAGGAAGTGCTTTTGTCAGGATGTCAGCAGTCTGTCTAGCAGCAGGAACATGCTCCAACTCTATCTTCTTTGATTGCACCTTTTCCCTGATGAAATGACAGTCAACCTCAATATGCTTTGTTCGCTCATGAAAAACAGGATTATTGGCAATATGGATTGCAGCCTGACTGTCACACCGAAGAGTTGCCGGAGAAGAAAGTCTAACACCCAAGTCACCTAGAAGACTCTCAAGCCAGGTTAATTCTGACACAACAGCAGCCATAGCCCTGTATTCTGACTCAGCCGAGGAGCGAGCAACCACATACTGTTTCTTGCTCCGCCAGGTTATGAGGTGTCCACCAAAGTAAGTGCAAAAACCAGTCGTGGAACGCCTATCATCAGGAGACCCGGCATAGTCAGCGTCTGAGTAGGCAAGAAGAGATGGTGAGTTGGATGGTTTGTAGACAAGGCCTTGTCCCGGAGCGGTCTTTAGATATCGGAGAATACGCTCAACAACTTGAAGGTGAGAAGTGCGCGGAGCATGCATGAAGCGACTTACAACACCAACAGCAAACGAGATATCAGGTCTAGTAACCGTTAGGTAGATCAGCTTCCCAACCAATCGTCGGTAGTATTCTGGATTCTCAAGTAGTTGATCAGAATCAGAACCAGCAGCACATAACTTTTGATTAGCATCCATAGGAGTATCCGCAGGTTTGCACCCGGAGTATCCTGCTTCATGAAGTAAGTCGATGCAGTATTTCCGTTGGGACATAATCAATCCATCGGGTCGTCGAGCAACTTCAATCCCGAGGAAGTATCTAAGATTACCAAGGTCCTTGGTCTGGAAAGCCGAGCTCAGATGTTTCTTGAGTTGTTGTATCCCAGAGAGATCATCGCCGGTGATTAGGATATCATCAACGTACACAAGAAGGATCACAGTGCCAGTTGGGCCATGCTTGGTGAATAGAGAGAAGTCGGCGGAGCTCCGAGTAAAGCCGAGAGCCAAGAGAACCTTGCAGAACTTATCAAACCAAGCTCGTGGAGATTGTTTGAGACCATAAAGAGCCCTGAGAAGGCGGCAGATATGAACTGGACGAGACTCCCCCGTGGTCTCAAACCCGGGAGGTTGGATCATATAGACAAGTTCCTTCAGATCACCGTTGAGAAATGCATTCTTAATATCCAGCTGAATAAGAGGCCAGCGCCGGTGCACAGCGACGGAGATAACAACACGAACAATGTTTAGTTTGGCTACTGGAGAGAAGGTTTCCTCATAATCCAACCCTTGTTGTTGAGTGAAGCCCCGAGCTACGAGACGAGCCTTGAGGCGATCGACCGTCCCGTCGGCATTCTGCTTGATTGTGAAGACCCATTTGCAACTAACACAATGTTGACCAGGAGGAAGCGGGACCAGTTCCCAAGTCTGATTAGCCCAGAGGGCATTCATCTCCTCTTCCATAGCCGCCCGCCACCCTGGGTGCTGAAGCGCCTCCTGCACAAAGTTAGGAATAGAAATGGAGGAAAGAGAAGTAGCAAATTGGCGAAGATCCGGAGAGAGGCGGTGAAGAGAGACAGAGTGTGTCATTGGATGTGCAGTAGAGGAAGAAGTCGGATCGGCAGGCCGCGAGTCATCATCAGAGGAGGGCACCTCCCGTAGGGCAGTGGAGGACAGAGGACGACGAGCGTACACACGAGTGATAGGTGGTTTCTGGGAGGGAGGTAGAAGAGGGATGGGAGAGACTGGTATGGAGGAGACGGGCGGGGAGGAGACGGGCGTTGGAGAGAGCGGAGGAAGGGGTGAAGTAACCGGAATAACAGGCCGCGGAAGAGGAGGCAGCGGAAGAGGACAGTCCGCTGGTTGGGAAAAATAGGGTTGATCTTCAAGGAAGGTAACATCAGCAGTCGTAAGAAGCTTGCGATCCTGGGGAGAGAAGCAGAGATAGCCCTTCTGAGTCCGGGAGTAACCAACAAACATATATTTGGTGGCACGTGGAGCAAGTTTGTCAGAGAACGGACCAAGGCGATGAGCGTAGCATACGCAGCCAAACACGCGAGGAGCGATGGAGAACGGAGTCGTAGAAGGAAAAAGGAGACTGAAGGGGGATGCAAAGTTGAGACGAGAAGAAGGCATGCGGTTGATGAGAGTGCAGGCGGTAGAGACCGCGAAATTCCAATATTGTTTGGGGACGTTCATTTGGAGCATGAGAGAGCGGGTGACCTCAAGCAGGTGACGATTCTTGCGTTCAGCAACGCCATTCTGTTGGGGGGTATATGGACAAGAGGTTTGATGAATTATCCCAAACTCAGCACATAAGTGAGTGACTGTATGACCAGTATATTCGCGGGCATTGTCGGTACGGAGAGTTTTAAGAGTAGTAGAAAATTGGTTGCGAGTTTCGATGATGAAGTTTCGAAGAACACCAGGCAACTCAGAGCGGTCACGAAGGAGGTACAACCATGTCACCCGTGAGTAGTCATCAACGAAGGTAACAAAGTAACGATAGCCAAAAACACTGACGATTTTGTAGGGACCCCAAATATCAGAGTGAACCAAATCAAGGGGAGCAGCACTTCGAGTGGGATGGGGGGTGAACGTAGAACGATGATGTTTGGCATAGATACACGACTCACAGGTAAACTCATGGAGAGAGACGTCGGGAAGAGCTTTGCGGAGTATTTGTAGAGGAGCGTGACCAAGACGGCGGTGCCACTCAGTAGTGCTGATAGAGGAGAGAAGAACGGTGGGAGAGGTATCGAGGAGATAGAGTCCGTTCGAGAGATGCCCTTTGCAGATGATGCGCCGCGTCTGTCGATCCTGCACAATACATGAAGTAGAGGTGAATGAGACACAACAATCCAAATTTTGGGTGAGACGGCTAATAGATAAGAGATTGAAGGAGGAGCCCGGAACATGAAGAACCGAACGAAGAGTAAGTGAGGGTGACAGAGTGAGATCGGCAGAGCCAGCAACAGGAGTAGAAGCACCATTTGCCACAGTAATGAACGGAGGATGTTCGGAGGCCAAGTATTGTGAAGGTGCTTGCGAAGTAATGTGGTGGCTGGCCCCGGAATCCAGAATCCACGAAGAGCTATGAAGGAGGCAGGAGATGCCACCACCAGAAATAGACACAACCAAGCCTGGGGACCGGGAAGGAGACAGCCATGGAGAAACAAGCACCAGGGAGTAACCAGCAGAGCAGAGGGCTGGGCGACCAGAATTGCGGCTAGAACTGCTTGAGGACTGCGGATAGAAGAGCACTGCAACTCGCACTGCTGGTAGGAGACCGCTACTGTTCGACGAGAACAGCGAGTAGAAAGCAGAAAGAAGACCGGTGGCGAGCTGGGAGATCGCAGAGGGAGCTCGTTGGACTGGAGAGCGTGCTGGAGGTTACTGGAGAGCGCGCTGGGAGCAGAGGAGACCGCTGGAGAGCTCGCTTCGGAGGAGAGACCGCTGCGGGCTGGGGCGGCGATCTCTGGGAGAGATGCGGGTAGGGAGCAGGTCGCTGGAAGGGCAGCGGCGGTCTAAGCGGCGGTCTGAGCAGGTTGCAGCGCACCGCGCGAGAAGAGGAGACTGCTCGATGAGCGAGAAGAGCAGCGACAGCGATCGCAACAGGGAGCAGGCCGTTGGGATGAGATTGCTGGAACTCGGCAGACCGCTGGGAAGAGGTTGCTGGAGCTCGTAGGAGGAGGTCGTTGATCACTGTAGAGAAGGCCGCTTGATCGCAGAAAGCTCGACAGACCGATGGGAGGAGTGCGCAGGAGCAGACCGTCAGTCGAGAGAAGGAGCACACGATTGCTGGTAGTAGCTCGGAAGAGGGAGCTCGCAGAAGAAGCTCGCTGATGCAGAGTGCGGCGACTAGGAGAGCGCTCGCTGAGGAAGGTCGCAGACGAAGCTCGGCCGAGAGAGAAGACCGCCAAGGAGGCGGAAGGAGACCGTGGAGATCGATTGAGGAGACCGGCAGAGGGCAAGAAGGTCGCGGTGGAAGCCACGAGCAGGAGATTTTCGGAGAACTCGGGCGGGACCCACGCGGCAGAGGGAGGAAGCTATAAAAGCCCAGCCGAGAGAGGGAAGCGTGGGAGCAATGCGGGAAGTAGCGGTAGGAGCGGTCTCAGGAAATGAGATCGCCAGAGGTTGACAACGGGAGGGTGGGCGGTCAGAAAACGGGAGACCGGAAAATTTGGACCGATGGCTCTGATACCATGTAGAGAAATGGTATAAACCTTGCATATCCTTCTTGAAAAATGTAATTACATGTATGAGTACAAATATATAGGAAGAGAAGGAGGCAAGTCACTCCAATCTCAAGATGTGGGACTAAACAAGAAATAAAGAAAAGCTACACAATGGGCCCCTAAATGGGCTCTTTACATGGGCTTTTTACATCTCTTTTCTAACAGATTGTCTTAATAAGTTTGCAAAAATATATTTAATCATATTATAATTAATCTTTTATTGAACTTGTGGAATAACTTCAGTAGAAGATTGGAAGATGTATGGAGAAGGTTATTCCTGCAGTTCTTCTCATCTGCTCTAGGTTTATATTGGTTGCTACATGCAAGCAGATTTCAGCGAACACCAAGCCTAACTCTAGACACAGAATCAGATATACTATTGACACTATAAAAACTGTGTCCAATAAGAAGGATGGCATCATTATCAAGGATCCTGAATATTTGTGGCGTGTAGATTGGTGCGATATATAAACTAAGCGCGTGGCTCCCAGGATGAACATGGTACATTGGCACAACAACTGTACTTTTATCCATTCTTTGCATATTGATGTGACCACTAATCCCCATACAAGAGTCTCGGGAGGGAGGGGCGCATTAGAAGTAGAAACGGACAGATGTTGGCTAATTTGTCCTAACAATACTGATATATATCTCCTATTGAAGCTGAATGTTACTCTCACAAGTATGCCCTCAGTCTACGCTTGACCCTCAACTTAAGGACGATTTATATATTCACAGATTCTTCTTGATGACCAACTACATTAGGAACCAAAATTTTAACAACTGGCTGCTTTAAGACACAGGACAACAAATCTTGGACATGCTGCACGAATGTGGTTTGAGATAAATCATATATTTGGAGAAGGAAATCATGTTGTTAACATGCTTGCTCATAGTGCTGTGGTTTCCAACTTAAGCTACTCTATCTCTAGCCACTTTAAGCCAGACAGGATTGCTAAAGCCCTACTTAATGATGCTATTTGGTCTCCCTACATCAGAAGATCTAATACCTAGGTTTTGCGCATACATTTCTAGCCTAAATAGTCCTTGATTTAGTCTTAAAGTCATCTTATTCTTAAGAAATTTGTTGGATATTTAATGCACTTCATTACCTTTACTGCAGGTGGACAAGTCAAGAGTCAAAGTGATAAAATCCAAGCTGGGATAGGGACTTTGGAGCTGTTTTGTGAAAATGTTTGTCATTTTTGCTTGATTCTCAGACCAGAACTTCTGGCATTAATAATTACTATGATTTCTAATAATGTTCACTCCTTAACTACCACCAATTCCTATCAGATAAGAGGACTGAAGGAATCACATTCTGTTCAGTTTCAAAGAGCTGTCAGAAGAATGCAAGCTCCAGTTTCCTGCAAGCATGCCTAACAACATTCATATCTACTTCTCCGGCAAAAACATGCAAAATATCAAAATCAGTGAAGGCCGACGGGTCAACACCAAAGTCAATGATCAAACACCATTTCAAGTCCAGATTTCTTGGATTCTGTGATCTTTCCAATTATTGCATTGCACATCAACAGTAGTGACATGTTAATGATTTCATTCAGCCAATTGTAACTTAGATCTCTGTTGGATTTCAGTGAGCATTGTAGTGTTAATCACCTCAGATTCCTTTTTGTGCTTCTAGGTGTTAGTGTCACGGGCCTCGAAGCGTCGGATCCATATTGGGGGCGCACCTACCGTCGTCGCCAACCAACCGAAGCCACCTGACGTGTTATGTTAATTTCTTAGTACTTTTAATTTCAGATGTTGTCTCACTTGTAGTAAGCCCAGGTGAGGGGCGCAAACTCTATGTTGGTTTTTAATGTCAGACCGAGCCGGTTCGTCTTGGTGGTTTTGTTGACCTATATGGTCCGGTTGGGTATGGAGAAAAGGAAAGCAAGAATTATCCTAAAAATCCCTCTCTCTCTAAACCCTCTCTCTCTCTTCCTCTCTTCACGACCCAGCCGCGCCCTAGCTAGCGCCGCGAGTATCGCCCGGCGGCATCGCTGTCGCCCGACGTTAGCGGAGTACTGGCCACCGCCCTCTCCTCTCTCTCTCGATTCCTTCCTACCTTGCCCTTCCCCTCTTCCGCCGGTTGTTCACCACGGGTTCCTCCCAAGCGGGAAGTTCGTCCTCCTCTTCGGGTCCTCTCACTCGGTCTAGATCCGCAGCGATCCGAGCACACAACAACTTGGTATCAGAGCTAAACACCGGGATCTCCCTTCCCCGAAGCTACCGTGCCGCCCTAACGGGTTCTCGCCGACTGCCCCTGCCGATTCCACCCGCCCGAGCCACAGCAGGGCTTCTGCCCTCACCGAACACCCCTCCTCTTCCAATGGCTGATGGTGGCCCTTCCCTTGCTCAACTCATGGAGATGTTTCAGTCCATGTATGCCATGCAAAACGAGAAAATGGAGGCCCTTAATGCGCGCCTGGACGCCGCCAGTGGCGTTCCGTCGTCCCCGCCCTATCCCGCCGCAGCCCCGTCCGAGTGCCGGATGGATTCCACACCGCCATCGCGCGGCGACCCTTACTCCAACCATCGTTTTGTCCGGATGGATTTCCCCTATACGAAGGGCGCGAAGACCCCCTTCCATGGCTAACTCGCTGCGAGTTTTTCTTCACTAATCAACACACTCCCGACGCGGAGCGTGTGGGCGTGGCTTCGTTCCACCTACTCGGCCCGGCGCAATTATGGGTCACACAACTGCTCTTGGAGCATCCTGCCATTTCATGGCCTGATTTTCGAGCCGCATGCTCCCTCCGCTTTGGACCGGCGATGCCGGGTAACCCTCTCGGCGATTTAATTGCTCTCAAGTGCACGGGCTCCATCGACACCTACCTCGAGCAATTTCAACTGCTGCTCTCACGTGCCACGACCGTGTTGCCAACCCAACAGATCTCATTCTTCACCGCCGGGTTGCCGGAACGCCTCCGTTGGGATGTGGAATTTCAAAAGCCCCCGGATCTCCTCACTGCTATGAGTTTTGCCCGCGCTTTTGACCGCCGCCTCGCCTTGGATGCACCGTCGCAGGGCCGCCCACGGCCAACCACAAATTTCCAGCGACCACCACCGTCGGATGGGGATCCGCCCCCAAGCCCGGCCTTCCGCCGCCGCCTCACCCGTCCAGAGATGACGGCCCGCCGAGAGAAAGGCTTATGTTTCAATTGCGACGAGTTATACACTCCCTCGCATAGGTGCAAACGCCTCTTTTGGTTAGAGGTTGACGACCCCACTGAGGACGATGACGACGGCTATGTCGAGACCGGTACCCCTCACCTATCCCTCCATGCTGTCGAAGGACCCCAGGAGGGCTGCACCATTCAGCTCTTCGTGACCATCATGGGCACCGCACTCCTCGCTCTCTTGGACACGGGCAGTACCCACAGCTTCATCCGCAAGGACCGCGCCCTCCAACTTCAACTCCCTTTTCATAACGCGCAGCCACGTCACGGTCGCCGTGGCCAACGGACAACAAATGCCGTGCTCGGGAGTTTGTCTCCGCGTAGAGTTTGACGTGGACGGCTCTTCATACCAGACGAACCTTTTTCTCGTTGATCTTCGGGGGTTCGACATCGTACTGGGCGTGCGTTGGCTGCGCACCTTAGGTCCACTCACATGGGATTTCGACCGCATGACAATTTCTTGGAGCACGGGCTCTCGGGTAGTCCAATGGCAGGGACAATCTCCAGGACAGCCCCCCTATTCCTTCCTAGTGCATACCGAGCCATCGGTGCCCTCCCTGCCGGCGGCGGAGGAACATTCCACAGCCCTGGCGGCTCTTCTTCACTCCATGCCGGCTCTTTTTAGCCCGCGTTTGGGCCTTCCTCCGAGGCGACCACAGGACCATCGCATTTGTCTTCTTCCGGGAGCGGCCCCGGTGGTGGTACGACCGTACCGATACCCCTACCTCCAGAAAGACGAGATAGAACGGCAGTGCGATCTCCTCCTCCAGCAAGGTCTCATCCGCCGCAGCATTTCTCCGTTTTCCTCTCCGGTGCTGCTGGTACACAAAAAGGATAGCACGTGGCGCATGTGTGTGGACTACCGCGCCCTCAACGCTATCACCGTCAAGGACAAATTTCCGATTCCGGTGGTGGACGAGCTCCTGGATGAGCTACATGGCGCATGTTATTTCTCCAAACTCGACTTATTCTCCGGGTACCATCAAGTCCGCATGGCGGAGCCGGACGTGGAGAAGACGGCCTTTCGAACGCATCACGGTCACTTCGAATTCCTCGTCATGCCCTTCGGCCTGACCAACGCGCCTTCCACCTTCCAGGCGTTGATGAACGAGGTATTCCAACCCTTCCTTCGCAAGTTCGTTCTCGTTTTCTTTGACGATATTTTGGTGTATAGCAAATCATGGGAGGACCACCTACACCATCTCCGGGCGGTTCTGCAAATGGCCCACCGGCACCACTTCGTCTTGAAACCGTCAAAGTGTTCATTCGGGCAACGTTCTGTCGCCTACTTGGGCCACGTGGTCGATCATTCCGGTGTGGCGGCCGATCCGACTAAACTCGAAGGCGTAGCGGCATGGCCACAACCGCGAAACATTACAGACCTCCGCGGATTCCTCGGCCTCACGGGCTATTATCGCCGTTTCATCCGCGATTACGGAGCTGTGGCCGCCCCTCTGATCAGTTTATTGCGGAAGAACGCATTTTCGTGGACCGACGCCGCGACCGCGGCATTCCAGGCCCTCAAGGCTGCCTTATTGGCCGCCCCCGTCCTCCGCCTTCCGGATTTTACCGTTCCGTTCCTTGTCGAGTGTGATGCCTCCGGGTTGGGCTACGGAGCGGTGCTGCAACAAGAGGGTCATCCTGTGGCCTACTTCAGCCGTCAGACGGCCATCCACCACCGGAAGTTACCGGCCTACGAGCAAGAACTCATCGGGCTCGCTAAGGCAGTTCAGCATTGGAGGCCATACTTATGGGGCCGGCCTTTCATTGTGCGGACCGATCACTTCAGTCTCAAGTATCTCTTGGAGCAGCGCCTCACAACCGTACCGCAACAGCGATGGGTCAGCAAATTACTCGGGTTTGATTTCCAAGTGGAGCATAAGGCGGGCTCTCTCAACCGCGCCGCAGACGCGCTTTCCCGCCGGGACGCCCCGCCACCAACAACACTATGCGCCATCTCTTTTCCGACGGCCGACCTGCTCTCCTTGCTCCGTCAAGAAGTCCACGACTCCACCAGTCTCTCCGAATTACTGCGCCGGGCGGAGTTGGGTATTCCGGGCGCCACGTGGACAGCTCGCCAAGGCCTCATCTATTATCACGGACGACTGTATGTCAGCCCAGCATCGCCCCTCATTCCCAAGATCGTGGGCGAAGTTCACCTCCGCAGCCATGAAGGAGTTCACCGCACTCTTCAACGTCTCCGTTCGGAATTTTATTGGAAAGGGATGCGCCGTGACGTCCATGAGTTCATCTCCACATGCACCGTCTGTCAACAAAATAAGGCGGACCATCTATTGCCAGCAGGGTTGCTTCAGCCTCTACCTATTCCCACTCAAGTTTGGGCGGACCTCTCGTTGGATTTTGTGGAGGGACTTCCCCCGGTTCGCGGCAAATGCATTTTGATGGTCGTGGTGGATCGATTCTCTAAGGGCGCCCATTTCATTCCCCTCGCCCGGCCGCTCGTCGCGGAGCACGTCGCTCGCGTTTTCTTCCAGGAGATCTTTCGCCTACACGACATGCCAGAGACGCTGGTGTCTGACAGGGACAAGGTTTTCACAAGTAATTTTTGGCGCGAACTCTTCGCCCTTAGCGGCACCAAGTTGGCGTTTTCGTCCGCCTACCACCCGCAGTCGGACGGGCAAACCGAGGTGGTCAACCGCACCTTGGAGATGTACTTGAGATGTGTGACCGGGGACCGGCCGCGGGAATGGTTGCGTTGGCTACCATGGGTGGAATATTGTTACAACACGGCATATCATACGGCCTTGCGGACCACGCCGTTCCGCCTCATCTACGGTCGCGATCCCCCACGCTTGCTGTCCTACACGGGCGGTTCGGCTAGACTGACGGCCGTAGATCAAGAATTGGAGGACCGTGACGCGTTCTTACAAGCTGCCCGGGATCGCCTGCTGCAAGCCCAGCAACGTATGGAGATTTCCTACAACCGTGGGCATAGGGATCTCACCTTCACGGTGGGAGACTGGGTTTGGGTACGCTGCCGCCCCTTTCGCCAACTTACGGCCGCACGCCCTCCCTCCAACAAGTTGGGTCCGAAGTTCTTTGGTCCCTTTACCATCACCGAGCGCATTGGCGACGTGGCTTACCGTCTCGCCTTGCCACCGGAGGCTTGCATTCATGATGTCTTCCACATTTCCCAGCTCAAGCAATACGTGGGGCCCCCGCCTTCAGGCCCCTTGGTCCACATTCCATCACAGCTTGAGGACAAGCTGTCTTCGAACGAGGAGGGTGATGTTACGGGCCTCGAAGCGTCGGATCCATATTGGGGGCGCACCTACCGTCGTCGCCAACCAACCGAAGCCACCTGACGTGTTATGTTAATTTCTTAGTACTTTTAATTTCAGATGTTGTCTCACTTGTAGTAAGCCCAGGTGAGGGGCGCAAACTCTATGTTGGTTTTTAATGTCGGACCGAGCCGGTTCGTCTTGGTGGTTTTGTGGACCTATATGGTCCGGTTGGGTATGGAGAAAAGGAAAGCAAGAATTATCCTAAAAATCCCTCTCTAAACCCTCTCTCTCTCTCTTCCTCTCCTCACGACCCAGCCGCGCCCTAGCTAGCGCCGCGAGTATCGCCCGGCGGCGTCGCTGTCGCCCGACGTTAGCGGAGTACTGGCCACCGCCCTCTCCTCTCTCTCTCTCTCGATTCCTTCCTACCTTGCCCTTCCCCTCTTTCGCCGGTTGTTCACCACGGGTTCCTCCCAAGCGGGAAGTTCGTCCTCCTCTTCGGGTCCTCTCACTCGGTCTAGATCCGCAGCGATCCGAGCACACAACAGTTAGGCAAAGATAGTGAGTAAATACTTATAGTGAATAGCTTTGCAATAGAGAATAGCTTGGCGAAGAAATCTATACCAGGATCATGTTAGCATTATTTTCGTCATTTTGATTGATCCACAAACTATTATTATGTACTTTTAAGAATCCTTCAAGTCAATTTGGAATAAAAAAAACAATCTATAACCAAACCAAATTGATAATATGGATATAATTTAGCTCCATAGTTACTTAGTTTGGACCCGGTTCCATAAAAGATAGAGCTAAGCCTATTTGATTTGAGCATTGCACCCGTACTATTTCCAAATTATTGGTGTTGTGGAGCCGAATTAGTACACCTCCATCCTTTTGATGATCTAACTAGCTAGAATGAGTAATAATGAGATCACCATTTTCGGAAACGATGTGAAAATTAGTACTGACACTGATCCACAAGAAACTAAACAAACTCTTGAAATCATGGAAGTTCAATGGGAATCAGGATCCATAGAGACCATATCTCCATCCATAGGCTCCTAAGTGCTAGAATCAAAATAAATTAACTCTATAATCCTTTTCAAACTCAGTGGTTCAAGTGGGTCAAATTCATTTTTGTTCACTTATTTTAATGGATTCTTCACAGCACTATACGATTTTTGGTTCTTCATATCTATTATCAAACTTAACTTCATGACAATAGTTTTATCTTAGGATGAGGTATACCAAGAGGGAAAATCAATAATCTTTCATGAAGATGGAAAGGAGCAGAAATCTATCATCAACATAGAAAATGATATAAAAGAGGCATTCTTCCTTGCAGGTACACGACGATAATCAATGGCCCCTCATAGAGATCAAAGAGACATCCATGAAGCAATTGATTTGGCACTAGAAACATTGTTGTCTCAGTTCTCTTCTCTATATCTAGATTACTCAGAAGATTGCTATCACAAGTTGTGTACCCAATATCAAAGGTTAAGGAACCTCACTGCCCAGAAGAAAGCCATCGAAAAGGAGCTGAGATCGTCGGCGCTCCCTGTTGAGGTCTTTATATCTTTCTTCAATGATATAAAGCAGGGGGAGAAGTGCGACAGCAGACCCCCTCCTGATTCAGTGTACACTGCAATGAATGCCGCGCAGGTTGAGCTACGTCTTATTCCATATTTCCATATGACTATGAGAATCAGGTTTTTCGCGGGGAGGGGGCATGAAATCCTTGCTAAAGGAGATCTCTTTTTTCAAAGAGACTCCGTGAAAATCTGCCAGCACCTAGAGGCGTTTGCTATCTAATTGACTTCACATAATTATACAAATTGCTATCTAATTGACTTCACATAATTATACAAATTGCTATCTAATTGACTTCGCATAATTTTACAAATAGATTTAGGCATGTTCCAAATTCCAATTTGAATTGACAATATGTTTTCCAAAATCATAAAATTTTAACAGTTACAACTTTTTGAAAAGGGATATATTTACACTAAATAATTGACTTTAAACATATAAATAAGAGAAAAAAATACAATTTTTTCTAAGCATGCTTTTAGGATATTTTCCATTGGAAATATAGATAAGAACATTATCTTCAAGAACAACTTTGTGAAGATAGGACAAAAGAACTTATACCATGGAATTGACTACCAATATTCGCCTAATAAACTAATCAAAAAAACATGTGCGATGATTCGGAGTCAAACTAATCCATTGACATTGAGTCATTGACCAGTCGTTGTAAAAAAAAACGCCTCCTTTTTTTTATAGAAACGGACAAGTACTTGCAAGAACTCAAATTCAGAAAGAGATTCTACACGATTTTCGAAAAACAATTCTTATTTATAAGCCCTTTGTGAATATTTGCTTGCACTAAATATCTGCATAAATCTGTATGGTCTCAATTTTCAGATTCTGCTTTTGTTTTTTTGGTATTCGACAACAAAGTTCTGGATTAAAATCTCAGATTCTGCTTTTTTTGGTATTCCTAACATGTATTTCATGAAGAATTTCCATGGGATTTAGTTCAATCTCCAATCAGAAAGAAAACAGCATCAAACAAGGAATAAAAAAATCAAAATTTATGCATAAAACTTACAGCAACTCTTCCAATGAGCTCTATCAGAGCAGATGCACATAAAAGTTCTAGTAATATTATTGTATCCGCACTGCCCGTTGCTCCTCATACACTCCGAACAATCCGGCGCGGACCAGTTCAGCAGAAATCCATTGCCCAGAAGTTCATGATAGTTCTTAATCTCAGCGCCGGGAGAGTTCAAAACAGGGATGACAGCGGAGAAGCAAGCACCGCCGATCGAACCCTTGCTTTCCTGAACCTGATATTCTCCTCCGAGATAAACATAGCTTCTGTTGTCACGGCAAGCGATCTCCGTAGATCGATTCACCGCGGCCGCAGCCGAGCAGTTGTAGACGAAGACGAGCTCACGGTTGAGAGAGCTGACGGTAAACGGCGTGAGGGAGAAGGAGAGGTTGTAGTAGGGAAGAAGAAGGCAGTTATCCACGGCGGTCAAGTTAGACGACATTGAAACCGTGGCGGTTCTGTTGTCATAAGAGATGTTGAGGACATGGTAGTCTTCTTCCATCATGGAAAGCTTGGCGGCGCCATTGTGGCACTGGAGCTCGAAAGGCGGGTAGCCGCAGTAGTCCGGCTGAAGATCCCGGATCCAGAAAGGGAAGGTGACGTTGATTAGACCGCCGCAGCTCTTGGGCAGGCAGTTCATGGGGTAGTGGTAGTCGGTGGAGAGAGATGAAGGCAGTGAAGAAGATAGGAGGAGGAGGAAGACGGGGGAAAGAGCGAAGGGGAAGGGCAGGAAGAAGTTGGGCTTCATTTGAGGAGTGGGAGCCGATGAGCGCTGGGCCGCGGAATTAGAAGAGATGGCGTTTTGTGAAATTGGGGACGAGGGTTGACTAGTCAAAATTGGTCTTCGATTTTTGCCTTTTGCTTTTTTATAATAAAGTCAAATGTTGACAGGAGTATGAGTAAAAATAATAGTAAGTAGATGTACCATGATAATAGCTGCTTTTTTTTAGCAAGGTTATAAGCACACCAGTTTTAACTATTCATACACCAATTTCTACGAGTTATTAGGAGGCTTTTAAAAATAAACCTTGTATATGCATTTTCAGGAAAAAGTGTTCAACACGAAAATTGTAGATCTCGTCGAGATCTACAACTTTCTTGTTGAACACTTTTCCTAAAAATGCATGTACATGGCGCATTTTCAAAAATTCGATATAGTTACGATCAGGGCGACAATACTCCTTGTGCGTGCATTTTTAGAAAAAGTGTTCAACACGAAAGTTGTAGATCTCGACGAGATCTACAATTTTTGTGTTGAACATTTTTCCTAAAAATGCATGTACAAGACGTATTTTCAAAAGGTGCTTAATAACTCATAGAAATTGGTGTGTGAATAGCCAAAACTGGTGTGCTTATAACATTGCTCTTTTTTTTATATTATTAATATGCTTGAGCTGCTCACCATGAAAGTCCACAAATTTTTTGGCATGTGCCTAAAAATGAAGAGAGTTGATATTAGCAGTCCAATTCTCACTATTCGCACACCAAAAAATTATAAAAATCTTAATTATATTCGTAGTCCAATTCTCGCTAATCGCACCCCATCGAATAACCTCCTCCTCTCCATTTCTCTCTTCCCGTTGCCTAAACCCTAGCCGTAGTTCTATCGACCGCATCGTCTTTTCACCTCTTAGATTCACCTTCTTCAAAAAAGAAGGAAATTATCCGACGAAAATTCCAAAAAAGTAGTCAGTTTTTTTTGTTAGAGTTGGAGGAAGGTTTGCATGTCATTTAAGTTGATTTAGAGTTGATGTTTCTCTAGACTTCTATTGTTTAATAAATCAACAAAGTTATTTGGGATGGGAGTGGGGTGCAAATATAATTTTGGACTGCAAATAAAATTTATGGACTACGAATAGCGATGGACTGCGGATAGCCAGTTCCGGACTGCTAATATCAACTCCCAAAATAAATCACATTAATGTTTTGGGACCGGATCCGTTGTGAAATCTAAGTCTGTGAGCCGCGTTTGTATATCGCGTGGAATAGGGGTGTCCAGAAAGCCCGAGCCCAAAATGTCCGGCCTGAAAATGCCCGGCTATGCCCGTCCTGAAAAGGCCCGGCTATGCCCAAATTGAAAAGGCCCGGCTATGCCCGAGCCCGGGCCTAGGGGGCCTAACAAGCCTAATGTTAAAAAATGTGTTCTTGTATAGGCAAAGTCTCTTGTCTACAATAAAAATGTGCTCTCCCGCCGCTCGCAAACCCCCCGTGCACACGGAAAAAATGAGCGACGGACGGAGTATGACGCTCAGGGATTTGCGAGCGGCGGGAGCACCGCCGTGCGGAGGTAATGCCGTGTCCGGAGTGTTGTCACACGGGACACCGAGGGCCCCCATTCACTGTCGCGGTTGGCGGTAGGGGCGAAACCCCGTGCCTCACTCGCCTGCGCATGTGTGTGCTCGAATAAAGCATTACACTGTCACTCTTGGGGCAAGTCAACTTCTAGAAGAATTTCCTAATTTAATTGTTCTCCAATCATTTATTAAGTATCTTGCTAAACCTTAGAGTTGATATTAAATATTTCATTAGTGTTTTAACAACTCTTCTGCCGCTGGGTCCAAATTAAGAAAATCCAGTAATGATAAAAATAAAAGTCCAAAAATGGTAAGACAAATATTCTAAAATTATAAGTTTTGAACCATTGGTTCCCGCTTATTAAGTCAAAGAAGATAACTTGCAGGTCAAACCTTGAATAAGACTGGGGGGGCGGATCCCGCAGGCGTGGTCGCGAGTCGCGCTCATGACTCGCTCATTTGGTGGGGCTGCGGCCAAGCGGAGGGGATCCGTCCCGCCTTGGATTTCCGCAGATTTCCCGTGTAAATCCACCAAGTCCTCCGCGCTTATTGGCTTTGTGGGGCATCCGCGGAGTTAAAACAGGCTCTTAGAGATACTCAGAGGTGTCTAGTTCCAGTTTTGTTTCAATTCCATTAAAACTAAGAATCGAATTGTTAAGTTAATAGTTCTTCAAATTAGAAAAATAATTTTATTTTGTTTGACTCACTTATGTTTCAGAATAATTTTTTGGAATCGTCGTGTCTACTATTACGGTTCGGGTTCAACAAGAACCGAAACTAATTAAATTATTCTCTACCTGCTCGATGTGGTTTTATGCGATTCTTGTTCGGTTTCGGTTCAGGTCCGATTTCTGATGAATCAACATTACTAGATGCATGGTTAAATCACATATCAACTTATGTCTTCTACAATATATTAATCATTTTGGGCACCGCCTATTAATAAACAAGATCGTTAATGAAAAAAAAAAACATGTTTAACATTGTTCATTGGGTAAATAATCACAACACAATGCATCAAATCTGATGCAAGAGAGAAGAGTATGCTTACAAATCTATGAAGATTAATCAGATGGAGAAGTCGTGGATGGGGAAGATTACCATAAGGTTCCTCTAGAAAGCCGAATGAATAGAAACATGATTCCTCGTCGTTGGGGAACATCGATGGAACGTGAATAAGATGTTGGCAAAGAGGAAGAAGACATGTGGCAGTATGAGATCGAGGTCTTTTAATTAGAGGTTGGAAAACAAAAGAAACTTCATCTTGTCAGGAGAAAAGATGTCATCAACGAAAATTTCATGATGCCTAGAAGAGGAAGTCGTGAGCGGGGAACATTATCACAGGGTTCCAAACCAAGCCTTAATATTCATTTTTTTTTTCATTATTAATTAAAAAGAACATGCATAACATTGTTAAATAAAAAAATTAGATATCAATCCATGTTTATCGGATAGATAATAAGAACACAATGCATCAAATTTGATGCAAGAGAGGGTAGTATGTTGACATATCTACGAAGATTAACTCGAAGGGGGAGAATGCCACAAGGTTCCTCTGGGAAGTAGAAAGAAGACGAACATGGTCCTCGTCGTTGGGAAAGATTGCATGAACATGGTCCGCGACAGTATTCATCACATAGATTGCAAAACTTTACAGAAATTGAGTGTATAAGGGCACATTTTTTAAACTAAAATTAACTTATGAAAAGTTAGAATTTTTGTAATAAAGAAGAATAAAATTGAAAAGACGAATATTTCTCCAAGAGATGCTTTTTCCCTTCTATATAGTAAGTATAGATATATATCATAAACTTCAACATTGAAGATTAGCAAACCACCTTCAAATTTTTTTTTAACCATCTCCAAATGATTTCGAAAAACTATCACATATTGCAGAGGTTTAACCGACGCAATATATAAACTTCGTGATAGGACTACTCGTATGGTAATCGTAACAATTATGCGGTGATTACGACTGTTGCTAAATTAGGTTCTGTTTGGGACGGTGGTGGCGGTTGAAAAAGTTCTATTCTCACTGCCACCGTTGTTTTAGAGGCGTTTGGTTTCGCACTGGTGAGAAGTGTTTATGCCAAAAAAAGTGTTTTCGGGACTTTTTGAAAATCAGTGAATCCTCGCACTTTCAGAAAAAGCTAAAAGAAGCTTTCCGTTTTCTTCATCCTTCTGTTCTCGTACGTCCACATCTCATTTTCATTCTTCTACCACTACTTTTCTGACAATTCTAATCTCACCACTAGTTTCTCACCACCGCCGCAGCAGTCCAAAACAGAGTCTTATTAATGTCATATGTAGTGACTTTTCTCATGAGCTTTTGGATGATAAGAAGACATGTTAGGCCGAAGCCGGTTGCAGCTCACTAATAAGATGATACCATGATGATTGCATAATCATATTTGGCGCGATCCAAACACGCTGTCATTAATCACTATATCGCGGAGCGAGAATGTCACGCGGGTGACAAAGAGATAATTACTTTACAGAAACTGCAACAAGTTCTCTTATAAATACTTGGAAATTCTAAGGGGCTTGCTCTCACCTTCACCTAATCATTTGACTCAGTTTGTAATAACTTCTAGTTCTCTGGAGAGTTTTTCACGCTCTACTTCATAAAAAGTTTCTTTTATGGCTGCTGCATCCACTTCTCTGGGGCGGTTTCCTGTGTTTTGTGGGGTAATATTTCAGCTAAAATGTTCACGGCTATTCGGATTTCAATAACATTGCTTCGTGCTGATGATGCACATCAATTCCCTTACTTTGTATGACTGGCAGTCTTATTAACAGTCAGTTGCAATTGAATCTGTGATACTGTAATTCCAAACTATTGCATAAAATTGATACTGTAATTCTAAAGAATGAAGATGTACTCTCTCAACAATGTTCAATCCAATACTAAAAGTTCAGGATTTCCAGATGTTACATCATTAGATGAACAATAACATACAGTGCCAGATTTGGGAGACTTTGAGAAATTTCATTGCAGAAATAATGAAATTTTGGTAGTGTAGAAGGATATCACCTAAGAAATGTTATCCCAGTCCAGGGATACACCTTGGCCGCTCGAGTGGTTGAACTTATACACAGCTCCAGAAACTGCGAAGAAGAAGAAGAAGAAGAAAATGTTTACAATGAAGAGGAGGAAAAAGGAAAAAATATGATCTGAAAAACAAATAGATTCGGCCGTCTGGGAGGAGAGCGGCCTGTGAATGAAGTGGTCATAAATGCAAATAATCTTTGGCTACCCAGGGGCACAACTCACAAGCTTTATTTTACCAAAACTTCAAACGTTTTTTTTTTGGCAAGTGTGGGAGGGTGTTAGGGGTCGCGAATGCCCGAGCCCATGAATGGGGTTTGGGCCAGAAACGCTCTCCCGGAAATTTCCAATGCGGTTAATACGCCACAACTCAATTTACCACCATGGTAGCACACCGTTGTCACTAAAAAATAGACATTAAGAGAGCACATACCCTCATAACCACCAATTACTGGATCATCCAGCAAAAGAAGGGGTGTATCAAGATCAATGTACCTACATTAGAAGTTAAGAATCCATACAAACATATTTAGTATTGATAGCATTAGCAGAGAAAGAGGAAAATAACAAATGAATCACAATTTTACACTACAACAAGTTCTTACTTGAAAAACCCGAATCCAGCAGCGAGATGAGCAGCAAATCCCATTGCAAGTTTGGTCTCAACCATGCCACCGATCATAAGCTCAATACCGGCCGATCGAGAGGCTTCAATTACATCAAGAGCCCCCAGCACACCCAACTTAGCCAACTTAATGTTGATAACATGAGCTAGATTACCCTCAATAATTCTCTTTGCATCTTCTAAACTCCTACAACTTTCATCAGCAGCAACAGAAACACCATATATTCCTTTTGCCACAAGACTAACATGATGAAGTCCCTCCCAGTTATCTCTATGAACAGGTTGTTCAAAGAGAATTGGTGTGACCCCCATTTCTGAATCAAAACACCAAGGGAAAATTATGGAATTACACTAAATCAAAAGCTTGAAACAAAAAAGGAAAGAACTTTCCAATCAAGATTAAAATTTTCAAAGTAGACGCATTAGTTATGTTTCTATGCAAGTCAAAGACAAAAGAATGGTTAATTAAAATAGAATAAATACGAAAAATTCCCCTCTAATATTGCATAATTACAGGGATATCCTCTCTATCTTTCGGAAGTATCAAAACTTTCCCGAGCTTTTTTTTAAGGAAAGTTTTGATAATTTTGAAAGGTAGAGAGGGAGGTCCTTGTAATTATGCAAAATTAGAGGGCAGGTCCAAGTAAATGACCCTAATTGTTATCAGCCATGCCTACCATTAAGTTTTTCAAGAACTTCTATTGCTTCACTAGCAGTGTATCCTTCATTTGCATCAAGGATAAAAGAGCAATCAGGGTGAACTAGTCTTATGGCCCTTAGAACTTCTATGTCCGAGCCTAAATTTTTTCCCACCTTAAGCTTCAAAGTTTTAAAACCCCGCTCCTTATATTTCGCTGCTAATTTCGCCGCTTCATCCGGAGCGACAATTGGAATCTGCGTATTTACAGTATAATAACCCATAAAGTTTAAAAAAACATTGAATAATATAGCACGATGTAGACGAAAACCTACTAAGAAATATTACCGTTATATCAGTGACTATGGAGGTGGAGGCACCACCAAAAAGTTTCCACAGAGGTATTTGCAGGCTATTTGCAGCAGCATCTACCAATGCCATTTCGATTCCTGCTCTCACCTTGCTCAATACATGGATTTACTATTTATTAATAAATCAAGGATGTGGAAGTAAAATTTATAAGATGCGATCAACACTATCAAAAAATGTAGAAAAGCGAATAGATGGAGTAATATCCGAAGAAGATATAGAATTTTCGTTGGCGTTGCGGGTACTCTTCGAAATTTCAGAGCACATTCCATCATTTGGAAAAGATATTAGAGATCACTTCTAAGTAACTGAATTCATATATATAAGAATTGGAGATGAGAAAAATATGTTAGGGGAAAATAAATACTTTGTTTGCGTTCTATTCGCGCGAGTTGTGAGACTATATCGAGTATAAATGAACAGAATTGAACAACGAAGGTAAGAAAACCCGAAACCGAACCGGCGAAAATGAAACCAAAATGAACCTATTGTCACCAAAGGGGGATAGACTAGAAAGGTTACGATAACGATTGCTTCATTTCGGTTTAATCGTCTATTGGCTCCGTTTATTTTGGTTTTACATGTATTAGAAGCAAAAAAATGAACTAAGCAGCTCTGTTTGATTAGATGGTTCAAAATACATCATATATTAACATCATTAAATTCAGCTTGCTTTTCTCAGACCTAAATCATAAAAGAATTATGCAGTTTATACAAACTTTCAATTCTATATCAACCCAAACGCATTTTAACTGAGCATAATTGGTTGATCTTTTCGGTTGATTTGGTTTTTTCCTAGTTCAAGCTGTCTCTTCTGGACAACATACTATGCATACCCTTAAGCTAACTGTTACAGTATATGAGGATGACTCTACATAAGAAAATCCAACAGTTCACTATTTCTGAACCACAAAACTTTTGGCAAGAACGTCATGTGAACGTATGGCGAGTAGATTACAAAGTGAAGACGACC
Organism: Dactylorhiza incarnata; assembly: GCA_033032865.1. NCBI lineage: Eukaryota > Viridiplantae > Streptophyta > Magnoliopsida > Asparagales > Orchidaceae > Dactylorhiza > Dactylorhiza incarnata. The sequence goes on along the minus strand of JAWHQI010000282.1, from coordinate 530,529 downwards.
AACAATATCTAGATGAAGATCAAGGTGTACATGACTATGCGCAGCGGTTCGTCCTGTTGAGGACTCTCTTAGGTATCTGAATCTCAGTACACAACAACTGGAGAATGCAGGAGGCACTTGAGAATCATCCTTCTCCTCCTTATTCCAAGCCCTGCAGTTCAATTCTGGCCTTTTAACATTTCTTTGATTTCACCAATCTCTCCTTGGTATTTGAAATGAAGGCAGATATGTATCCATGAAATCTTAAAGAGATGCTCTTGGATTCTTCTAGAAGCCTCGAGAACCTTTTGGACGCTTCTACAAAAGTCAAGAAGCACTTTTCCAGAAAATTGACTCGCGCCGCGTCACATAATTTTTGTGCTCATCATTTTGGCTTTTCCCGGAGCCCTTCTCATCTATTCTTGAGCTCATCCCACTTATGCTTACCATTTTGGGGATTTATTCCTGCAAAATACCAAAATTAGTCCCTCAATTTTAGCATAAATTTGAAATGAGTCCTGAAATTTTATTTTTCTCTTGTTGGTCCCTAAACTTAAGGCAACGTTGAAATAGATCCCTAAATTAACTTCAGTTAAGTTTTTAACGGTTTTAGATGATGTGGTGGTCCGGCTAATGTGATGCTAATGTGAATATTGAGTATTATTAGTTGATTGTAAAATGATAAAAAAACAATTTTAATTATTATTTTGTGTCTAATTAGGACTGAAATGCTATACATAATATAAAATAATAAATCATTTTTATAATAAATTAATAATACAGAGTATTCACATTAGCATCACATCATCGTCTTATGACCGCCACATCCTCTAATACCGTTAAATTTTTAATGAAAGTTAATCTAATGACCTATTTCAAACTTTGTCTAAGGTTTTGAGACAAATATGAAAAGAATTAAAGTTTAGGGATCTGTTTCAAACCTAAGCTAAAGTTGAATGACTGATTAGATATTTTGCCTCTTTTTTACTCCCTGGAATGTAAAGAAAATCCCAACAGCACATGATTATCCTCTTAACTCTGGAATCTAACTTGGGTGGTTTGTAAGAGAATATATTCTCCCCAGAAGGAGAATGAATACAAAGACTGGACTAGCATGCAGCCACTTCTTGGCCTTCCCTTGAGGAGCATGATCCAAAGACTCCATGAATACAGGACTTGAAGTCTTATGAAAAACAAAAATGTTTTCAGCTTTAGCTAGATAATACTTATGTAATAAATGACATACTTATCCAGAAAAAAGGACCCCAAGAATAATTTAACAAACATCAAAGAGTATATTATGGGCTTCGCGTCTAGTTATCTTTACGGTCTTTATGATTATAATTAAAGAGTAAGTTGGGTCTCTTATTAGTTGTTAGAAATCTTTAGGAGTATTTAAAGTCATGTAAGCCTATTTAAACACATAGGATGTTTGAATGAAGGCAAGTATGAATTGAGTCTCTACATGTCCCCTGTTATGAGAACGTGCTCTCTCTCTCTCTCTATTCCGAGCACATCCGCCTAAATAACAATGGTTTCAGTTCTGCAGTATCACCTCCACCGCCTTCTCCTTCTCCGGTCATCTTTGGCGAAGCTACCGATATGCTACGACCAAGCCCGTAACAAAGTTCTTTTTCATTTGTGATTTCATCTACAAAGTCTCGAGTAATTGTAAATCTGTAATACACTCTTTATGACCTTGCGTGCAACAAATCCTCTTGTCAAATTTCATTTAACAGTACTTCTTCAGTGCACTTAGCCTTTGAATCTAGGTATTTTTCTTCTTAAAATTAGATTTAGGCTTCTCATGTCTTCTCTCAACCGCCATGACTTTTGGACTAGCCTCTGTAATTGTCCGCTTTCGGAAAAACTTCAATTCGCATAGTATTCTCCTTTCAACTCTACTAGAGATTGCGTGAAAAATGAGCATCTTCAAAGTTAAAAGGCTCAAGAAAAATATATGCCTTCTGGACTAATATAGTCCAACACTGATTATGCAAGCTTATGCCTTAACTATTTCCATTAAATCCATTTCTCCTTGTGGGCACTTAGGTAAAACTAAAAGTTCAAAATTCCCTTGAATTGTGATCATGTTAAAGTGACCGATCATAATTTTGGGTTTGTGATTCCTCCGTGTGGACCTCAGACATTCAACTTAAAATTAATTTGTGAGGAGTGGAGAGGCTCAAGCGCTTATAAAGAACACAAGAGCAAGATGGAATACTCAATATGAGACTCCTCCCTGCATCAGATATAACTTCAACAAGCGCAGACCAATGTGACGGATACGCAGTCACAGACCAATGTACCAGATACACGGTCACGAACCACGAGGGAACCACATGGATACAACACAGTACATGGCTGCCGGGACAATATTCCAATATCCCCCCCCCCCACACACAAGAATTCCCATGGATATACCATGTGGATACATAGGACCATGTGTCTAACCTCGCTATGATATCATGTAGAAGTCAAACATCCAACTCAAGCCCAATTAGTGAAGAGTAGAGATGTTAAAGTGCTTATAAAACACACTAGGCAAGATGAGATGCCCAATGTTAGGCTATTCTTCTCCACATCAAGTAGAATTCCATCCAAAAGAATAGACCTAGAAATAATTTCAAGAGATCACATAAGAGCATGTGATGCAAGTTCTATCATGTAAAAGACACCTTAAGCGCACCATTATACTTGTAGAAAAGAAAAAGAAAAAGTGTTTAAATACTCTAGCCAATGGTATTTGTAAGCATCCAATGTGTGGACAAAAGAAGTACTGGCCTTGATTTGTGGAACAGCTCTGGTTTTAATTTAAGAACTAATGTGAAATAGTGTTTATCAAGCACCATAGGACCCTTTCCATGATTTCTGGAAGGCACCCTTTTTTATTTAAGAAATAATGTGAAATGATGAGTCGTTTGTTCTGCAAGATTGCCGCAAGATTAACTGGCAATCTTTTGGAACATTTTCATCAATCAATGGAAGTAGTTGAGCTACCGCCGGCGGCTCTTCAACCTGAGTTGGCAAAACGGATTGAACTAACCGATGCAAAGTCGTGGCCGGGGAGGAGGGCGGCGATCTCCGCGAGGAGGCGACCGAGCGCCATCGGCGGACTATCGAGAAGAAAACCGCAAGCGAGGGCGACGGCCTCGAGCGCGGCTGGCTGGTCCTCCGCAGTGACGGACGGGAGAACGGGAGCCTCCCCCCAGCCAACGCCGCCGCCTCGAAGCTCCAGGCGGACAGCCACGTTTCCCACCTCGTCGAGGTGAGAGGACGCGATCGTGAACGGGGCTATCAGCGGCACGTTGAGCGGCCGCCCCTCGGCCCGGCTTACGTCCACGGAGAACGTCTCCTTCAGGGCGTCGAATCCGCCGGCGCTCATCTTCGCGGAGGAATCAGCGCCGGCACTGGCTCGGCGGCGGCGGTGGGAAAGAAAGATTGTGTTTTTGAGAGGGGAGTGGAAGAGAGAAGCGACGGGGGAAAAGCGGCAGTTCATGGAAGGAGGAAGATGGGAAATACGTTGGCTCCATTGTACAATTTTTTATGTTTTCTAACCCAATGGAAGGAGAAGGACACCGGCCGGCAGGCAGCAAAAACGCATTCATCTACTTGGATGGGCAACATGTTCTCTGCGCTGATCGCAGCATGGCATGCTGCGGTAATAAATAGCCTCAAAAATTACGTGGGCCCCACTTCTTTTCTGCCCTTCGCCCCTTCGTCTCTTCCCCCCAAATTTTCCTGTCGAAACACAGAAAGGGCGCGAAAACCGCCCTCTTCAGCAAAACCCTTCCAATCCGGCGATACGCTACACCTCCGGCGATCAGCGAAGGGCAACGGCTCATAATGCTCTTTTATTTCTCGGTTCGAGCTTCGGCCAACTCCAAGCTACAAACACTACCCAGCTGTTGGTGACCCGAGCTTCCTCCAAGTCCATCTGCTTCCGCCAACTCCAAGCTGCAAACCAAACCCAGCTGCTCGTTTTCTTGAAAGGTAAGAGATTCCCTTAGCTCCCTCTCAGATTATCTAGCACCATATTTGGTTGTAAGCACTGAAATGTATTTATGTTGCTCCCTTTGTAGTTTTTTGACTGTCCACGGAGAGCTTTGCATAATCACGCATGATGTCGTCTGAGAAAGTAGATGATAATGTTGACATTGTAAGTCCTTCGAATCATATGTTGTGAATTCCATTGTTTTCTACCCTTGTGCTTATTAGTTTGACTGTATTTGTATTTGTAAATGCAACTGTATTTGGACTGTATTATTAATGTAAAATAAGACTGTATTCCTTGCATTGAATATGTTTTATACTGTATTATGGCTGTATTTTTATTTCTAAATCCAACTGTATTCAACTGTATTTTCACTGTATATTTTTTTACAATTTGAACTGTATTTGTAATTGTAAATCCAACTGTATTTGGACTGTATTATTAATGTAAAATAAGACTGCATTCCTTGCATTGAATATGTTTTATACTGTATTACGGCTGTATTTTTATTTCTAAATCCAACTGTATTTTCACTGTATATTTTTTTACAATTTGAACTGTATTTGTAATTGTAAATCCAACTGTATTTGGACTGTATTATTAATGTAAAATAAGACTGTATTCCTTACATTGAATATGTTTTATACTGTATTATGACTGTATTTTTATTTCTAAATCCAACTGTATTCAACTGTATTTTCACTGTATATTTTTTTACAATTTGAACTGTATTTGTAATTGTAAATCCAACTGTATTTGGACTGTCTTATTAATGTCAATTAAGACTGTATTCAGTAACACTGTATTATTTATTTGATATTGTTACTTTTTCTTTTAGGTGAAGAAGAGTTCAGTTGTTTTCCCTATTGCCCATTCGGAGACCGAGGCTTACGCTATGTACTGTAATTATGCTCACATCAAAGGATTCAGCATTCGCAAACAACACATAACGTATTGGACGCACACAAAAATTATCAAAGTACGAGAATATAGTTGTGCCAAAGCAGGTCGGAAGGATACAAAGGTCTCACCGAAGAAGTACCGCAAATTAGAAACGCATACCGGATGTCTTGCTTGCATTTCTTTTCATTCAGATGTAGAGGGCAAGAATTGGGAAGTGACGAGGTTTGTCGAGGAGCACAATCATCCACTCGCAACGGAGAATGAGATGCACTTATTGAGGTCCAACCGAAAAATATCTCAAATGCAAGGTAGTCTAATGATGAATATGACAGGTGCTGGAATAAGACCAGTGGATGCTTACAACTTCCTTTCCGATGAAGCTGGTGGTGTGGAAAATATTGGATTCTGTAAGACTGATGCCTTCAACTTTGTTCAACGAGAAAGAAGAGCTCTAATAGATAGTGGTGACTCCTCTAGCTTGCTAAGAATACTTCAGGAGAGGCAATTGGAAGATAATATGCTCTCGTATGATGTGAGAACAGATGAACAAAATAGGCTCACAAGCTTTTTTTGGATGGATGGACACAGCAGAATAGATTATGATTGTTTTGGCGACGTTATTATTTTCGATACGACATATAGACTTAATAAATATAACTTGGCATGTGCGCCTTTTATCGCCGTGAACAATCATTGGCAGAATATTTTTGTTGGGAGGGCTTTTATTGCTGAAGAAACTACAGATTCCTTTTGTTGGGTGTTTGAGACTTTTCTAAAATTTGTTAGTGGTAAACAACCACTAACAATTTTCACGGATCAAGATCAAGCCATGGCCTCAGCTATTCAGTGGGTTTTCACTACCAGTCGCCATCGTCTATGTCAATGGCACATATCGAAGAAAGCACCTTCAAAAGTCCCCTTATTCAACCAAAACAGAAATGTTCGGGCATTATTCTATCAATGCATGAGCAAGTGTGATGTAAGACCCCCCCTCCAGATCGACGGTCCGACCGGGGGATCTTATCGCACACCACCCTTTAGCACGACGCCGAAGCGACCCCGAAGGGTGAAGGCACTAGCTTCTCCAACCCTTTTTCCTTGAACACTCCGATGACACGCCTAGGGGTGGTGTTAAGCGAAAGTCACTACACACCAACAGAGTAAGGAAGCAGTATTTTAGCGGAAGACATTATTAAAGAGTGCGCTTGTTACCCTTAGCGGAAGACATTATTTATAGCGGAAGATTAAATATCACAAAAACCATAATTTCAAAACCTGTATGAGTAATATTGATTTCGCCGCCGCAATGAATCCTATCCGTCAAGGCTTCATTGCATCATATATGTATACCCTGAGATAGGGCGCAACAAAAGGAGATGCGGCTTAATAAAACTTTATACCTGACGTAGCCTGATCCGTGGCTTCATCCACACATAGGTGCTGTCACTCATCCGCACCTGTCACCTGTGCTAAAGACAAGTTATTAGAACTACAAACAGAATCCAACTCCTACTAACACCCAAACATAATATAACAATTATAAGGGAGGGGGATATCTGGACTTGTATTGGGCCGAGGCGGTCTTCCCACGACCACCGCCTACGTACTCCGTATCATCCTGCATACGGCCTCAGACCCACGTAGTTCTATTAGTTTCGCACGGTTGCCCTCCCAGACCGTCCATCGCGCGGGTTGCCTTAGAGTAAAACTCATAGGCCATCCGATTTTATCCCAAGGCACGATATATTCCCGTAGGAATATTTCCCGAAGGCACAACTTATTCCCCGTAGGAATTACTTTCTCGAAGGCAACATTTCATTCCCGTAGGAATTACTTTCTCGAAGGCAACATTTCATTCCCGTAGGAATTACTTTCTCGAAGGCAACATTTCATTCCCGTAGGAATTACTTTCTCGAAGGCAACCTTTCATTCCCGTAGGAACTACTTTCTCGAAGGCAACATTTCATTCCCGTAGGAATTACTTTCTCGAAGGCAACATTTCATTCCCGTAGGAATTACTTTCTCGAAGGCAACATTTCATTCCCGTAGGAATTACTTTCTCGAAGGCAACATTTCATTCCCGTAGGAATTACTTTCTCGAAGGCAACCTTTCATTCCCGTAGGAATTACTTTCTCGAAGGCAACATTTCATTCCCGTAGGAATTACTTTCTCGAAGGCAACATTTCATTCCCGTAGGAATTACTTTCTCGAAGGCAACCTTTCATTCCCGTAGGAATTACTTTCTCGAAGGCAACCTTTCATTCCCGTAGGAATTACTTTCTCGAAGGCAACCTTTCATTCCCGTAGGAATTAAGAAAACTCTCTTAAAGCTTAACAAAATATCCACCCGTAGTTTTGTAGAAGGAGAGAAGACGAACTCTTTATAAGCTTAGCATATCTCTATCCGAGAAGGTACCACTAATTTAACTCGGCTGGCAATCAAATCCAACCTGCCCACATAGGGCACAATTGCATTCATGTAGACCTTCGTCGATCATTTCGGTGCTTGGCGATCAATCCCAAGTCATCCACATAAGACCCGCTTGTATTTATGTAAACTTCCGTCAATCACTTGAATGCTTGGTAATCAAGCCCAAGACACCCATAAGCTTTATAGGCACAAGAAGTAGCACAGTAGTGTGAAAGAGAGAAATAAGATAAAGAGTAGACGAAAATAGATAAGGTTTAGAGTCTACCATTTGTCGGAGGAGGAAGAGATGAAGCTCCCTCAATCGGATACCAAACCAGATGAAGATAGGCTCAAGTAAGAGGCGGAGAAGGGGTTCCTCTTGGGTGATGCTTATGGTGTGAGAGTCCCCCATAAATTTCATGCCTAGGCATATGATCGCATTCCTAATCTCCTACCAATTCGGAGTAGCACGACTCCATTCCTCACCAAATCGAAACGACAAGGAAAACTAATAAGTGGCAGATTCCTGCCATGGGAGGGAGAATTGAGGTAGGAGGAGGAGGAAGAGAGAGTGAAGCTATCATACCTTGTCGTGAGCTATGAAGGGCAACCCCCTTATTAAAAATACAGCAGCAGCCCCCATTAGACCAAGAGGGGACAAGAGCAGCCCCAAATCAATAAGGTAAAGGGCAGTTCAAAGCAAACAGCCCCAAATCAACAAGGTAAGAGCAGCTCAAAGCAAACAACCCCAAATCAACAAGGTAAAGAGCAGTTCAACTTAACAAGGAGCCGCCCCCCAAAATCAGCTCACAAGGCAGCCCCCAATTCATCAAGGAGCAGCCCCCAAAACCACAACCTGCAGTCCAACTTAGCAAGAAGCAGCCCCCAAACCAACAAGGGAAGGAGCAGCCCCAACTATTAAACCTGCAGTCCAAGTTAGCAAGAAGCAGCCCCCAAACCAACAAGGAAAGGAGCAGCCCCAACTATTAAATTGCACAAGAATAAGAGCAGCCCCCCCATAAGGAATTCATAACAGCCGCCCCTTATAAAGGATTTATAACGGCAGCCCCAACTAAAACAAACATCACAGCCCCCAATTTATCAAGGATAAGAGGCAGCCCCCCAACATAAACCCAAGTAGGAAGGATATATAACTATATAGCAGCCCCTAGCTGGGATTATATAACCAACCCCAACGTAATCCAAGCAAGATTAGTGTAAAGTAGCCCCCAAGTAAAAAAACAAACAGCAACCTCTAAAGTGGGATAATAGCAAACCAGCCCCAAGCTAAGCACAAAAGCAGCAGCCCCCATTAACAGCTCACAAGACAGCCCCCTACTAACAAGGAAAGGAGCAGCCCAAAGCAACAACAAAAGAGGCAACTCCAAATCAACAAGGCAAGAGAGCAGCCCCACATCACCCTACCTGCAGTCCAACTAAAGAAGGAGCAGCTCCCAAACCAACAAGGGAAGGAGCAGCCCAAAGCAACAACAAAAGAGGCAACTCCAAATCAACAAGGCAAGAGAGCAGCCCCACATCACCCTACCTGCAGTCCAACTAAAGAAGGAGCAGCTCCCAAACCAACAAGGGAAGGAGCAGCCCAAAGCAACAACAAAAGAGGCAACTCCAAATCAACAAGGCAAGAGAGCAGCCCCACATCACCCTACCTGCAGTCCAACTAAAGAAGGAGCAGCTCCCAAACCAACAAGGGAAGGAGCAGCCCAAAGCAACAACAAAAGAGGCAACTCCAAATCAACAAGGCAAGAGAGCAGCCCCACATCACCCTACCTGCAGTCCAACTAAAGAAGGAGCAGCCCCCAAACCAACAAGGAAATGAAGCTATATAGAAGATGGAAAACCAACCCACCCGACTCCTACTAATAACAAGTGTAGGATTTATCGATCGCATCATAAAAATAAGGCGGCCGAGTCTCTTAATTAGGATGAGCAGGATTGCCATAAGCATCACCCAGAACAAGCCGATTTAGCCCAACTTAGGAAACAAGGTTCTGAATCAACATTCAATATGATAGAAAGAAATCAAAATCAGCCAAGAGCCCTAATTTGGCTATAGCTTTTATCCAGAACCAACCAACTCAGCCCAATTGGCAAATAGAATGAGTATAAGCCCAGATTTTTGAAAAGAAATCAAGTTCATGCATCCAAAATTTAGCAACCACAACCAAGGATAAGCAAATCCAGAATTTTTTTGTTAGAACCTAGAGCATGATTATCGATTTCTTATGCAAGAGTCAAGCATATAAATCAAGGATAAAATCCCAACCTTCTACCACGAGATCGACCCGGAAGCTCGCCAATTTAGTCTAAATTAAAGCCCAGACTTTTTGCAAACCAAAGAGGAGTGGTGAATCAGCTAAAGAGGAGGAAAGAAAAGGAGGACAAGTAATTTCCTGCACAAGCAACTCGCCACCAGCATAAATTTCCAAAAATATTTCAACATAAAGCCTGGACGAAAATCGGGAAGGCAACCTCATAGCAGCTATCAGTGCAAGTAATGAACCCATCCAACATTTGCTAGCATAATAAAGCAATATTTTCCCCTCCCGAACCATAAATTCGCCAAGCACAGAAGAGTAAAGGAAAGGGAGGGGGGAAGAAGAAGATGAAAAGGGTGAAGAGTTTCCTGTCATACTTTGCCGTGAGCTCCCCTTGCCGTGAAACCCTCGCCAGGACAGAGCTTCCAAGAGGAGGAAGAGGGAGAGAGGAGGGCGAGAAGTGACCTTGCCGCCCAGCCCTGCCTGAAGAGGAGATGAGCCGCCCTCTTTGTAGCCATGGCCGGCCAATCCGGTGCCCCCAGCGAGCTCGCCCATGGTTTTCGCCCACGGTTTTTCCGCCCCTGGTTCAGCCCACCTCCCTCATTTCATCGCTGGTTTAGGTTTAGATTTTTAATATATATATATGTATATATATATACAAATATATATATATACATATCTTTATATACATATATATATATTATGCGCTAACAACTCTTAAGATAAGTGCGGGGAAAATGCGCAGAGGGTGTCGTCGTGTTTATGTCAATCATACGAAGCTAACGAACTCATTCGAAGTCGATTCCGGGTCCGTTTGCTCATAATTATTTGCTTGAGTTGGTATGTGGCTCAAACTAACTCATTTTTTTGGCTAACTTTCTCAAATCTCATTGGATTTGGATGAAACGAATCGCAACACGCTAGTATTGATCACACGAGTCCGTTGCAACTGACTAGGGTGAATTTGGGGCTCGTTTACTTAATATTCTAAAATGGCGTTGTTGCGACGCTCGATGTTACTCAAAATAGTGGTTTTCTTCAAACGACCTCGGATCGAAACGAAACGAGTTCCGTTGCACTCGTATCAACTATACGAGTCTAAAGCAACTGACGGAAATCGATTCGGGGCACGTATGCTCCCTATTCTAAAACTGCGTCGTCGTGACGCGCTGCGATACTCAAAACGGTCACTTTCACCAAATGACCTCTGATTGGAACGAAACGAATTCCAATGCAATCGTATCGACCATACGAGTCTAACGCAACTGACCGGAGTTGGTTCGGAGCACGTATGCTCCATATTCTAAAACTGTGTCGTCGTGACTCGCTGCGATACTCAAAATGGTCACTTTCACCAAATGACCTCTGATTGGAACGAAACGAATTCCGTTGTACTCATATCGACCATACGAGTTTAACGCAACTGACAGAAGTCGATTCGGAGTACGTATGTTCAATAAACAACTTTGACGTCGTGGCGAAGCACGATGCTACCCAAAACAGTCATTTCTCTAAATGACTACCTCTATGTGGTGAAGGTCGGGTCGTGATTGCCTGATGACCCGGCCTAGATTCCTCCAAGGGTTCAACTGAATCGGCTAGACCCCTTTTTCGAAGTCGGGATGTTACAATCCAATAAAACAAATAAAATTTTCGTCCCCGAAAATACGAGTGGGTCGTGGAGATTCAAAACAGGTCGTATTGCAGACCACTAGAGGTGTCGAATGATCCCAAATTTTAAGGGTCTCTAGGTTTGGTTTACCTAACGAGCTATGTAGACGGCTCCCGCCGTGTACTATACAAGTAGCTTACGTGAACTACGGGGTAGCTTGAACGATTTAAATTGATTTAATCGTGAGAAACAAGAAACCCTTCATCGCTTGATACCCCTCCCGTGAACCGAGCTTAACGGGAGACGAAGGCAACTCAACACCTTCCAGGAGCCGAGCTCAGCTGGAAGCGGAGTCAACTTAACACCTTCCAGGGAGCCGAGCTCAACTGAAAGTAGAGGCAACTCAACACCTTGCAAAATTTATGAGTTATGTTTGAAAGGCATATAGTAAAAATCCATCAACATATAGTTAATTCTCTTACGGGGCTACGTGTCAGTGGAACATATAAAAGTTATAACTTGCATAAGCTTTTGTAACACCTATCAACATATGACCGATTCCCATACGAAGGTTATATGTTGGTGGAACAGATGAAAATTGTAAATAAGCAGAGTAAATCCATGAACATATAACCAACTCCCATACGAAGGTTATATGTTAATGGTACAGATAAAATTGCAAATAAGCAGTAAAAATCCATAAACATATAACCAACTCCCATACGAAGGTTATATGTTAATGGTATATGCAGATATGTATGTTTTGATGCAAATGATGCGTATGCAAATATGTATGTTTTGATGCATATGCAAGCCATGCATAACGAGTACTCACGACTCAATCACAACACACAATGTTGAAACAGTTTGACCGCTTTTCTTCCAGCAGGGTTGCGACCCCCGCGGGCCTCACCGATGTGGCCGTCGGTGACAGTGGCCGGTCCTGCCACTTCTGGGTGTGGACGTACCGCACTACCCAGGCCCTAATGTACAACCCAGTGTACTCTTGGATGTGAGCAACATCCGTCAATTACAAAATTCGGCTATCCAGCAGAGGGACCCTGCGGGGAAATAATAAATAACCTCCCGGGGTTCACACACTCCCTAGTACCTCATGAGTCGTCAACCTTCCCATTCCTGTATGAACGGTCCTTGGGCACGACTGACCCGCCACGGTAATCACATATAATGTTTTACCAGTTTGCTCTTTACGTTGAAATATTTTGACCGCTTCTTTTTGCAGGGTAGCGAACCCCGCGGGCCTCACCGATGTGGCCGTCGGTGACAGTGGCCGGTCCTGCCACTTCTGGGTGTGGATGTACCGCACTACCCAGGCCCCAACGTACAACCCCGTGTACCCTCGGACGTAGGAGACATCCGGTAATAACTGAATTTGGTCAACCAGCGGAGGGACCCAACGGGGCATGTAAGATACAACCGAGCTCCCGGGGTGCACACCTCCCTGTCGCCTAGAGTCGTCAACCTTCCCGCACCGGTACGTACGGTCTACGGGCATGACCGACCCGCCACGTTTCCCAAAGCAAGCAAGCAATAAAATAGGTAACCATCACCTTCGGGTCCTCAGTGGCTTACCCTTTTTAACGAGGCTTCCCGGCTGGCTGAGTATGCAACCATCGCAAGTCCTGAGAATGTTAACAATGTACTTTTTGGATTGTTTGTATACAAGCTTTTATAAATTTGCCACACATTTACTTCATTCCAGCACGTCGCCTCAGTAGTCATTTCCTGAAATATTAACGTTATTGAAAAGACTAACATTTTATCATAGCTCTTTTACGATTGCACGACTTTATTTTCAACAGATCGTCAAATTGATCAAGTCAAATCATACTTCATATTTGCAATTGTTAGAGCAATTCTCCATATACACGCAAAATTTCATTTGATTAGCTCACCTCAAATGAAATTTTGAAAACGAGAATTTTAATCCCAATAAAACAAATAGGCTTAAACTTGGGATTGAAATTCGTAATAGAATCCTTACATTGCACACATAATTTCATACGATTAGTTTACCTCGAATGAAATTTTTGAAAACGAAAATTTAACCTCAATAAAACAAAGAGGCTTAAACCCGGGGTTCAAAATTTGAAATGGATGTTTGTAGGGTTTTACGGGAGTGTTTTATGGAAATAAGATAGATGATTGTTCGAGATCAGATGTAGTAAAAGACATTTAAGTGTCGATCTGAGTTATCAAAAATATTTTGCATGACCAAAACTGAATTTGATAAGTTCGAGTGAAAATGTTCATATATATGCTAAGTTTGTTGCCAACTTTTATCTTTTAGGTCCACCACCGCTTCCGCTGCAGTGGTTCGTAACATCCCGACTTCGAAAAAGGGGTCTAGCCGATTCAGTTGAACCCTTGGAGGAATCTAGGCCGGGTCATCAGGCAATCACGACCCGACCTTCACCACATAGAGGTAGTCATTTAGAGAAATGACTGTTTTGGGTAGCATCGTGTTTCGCCACGACGTCAAAGTTGTAACATCCCCAAGTTCAACAAATGGATCAGAGCTACCACGATCCGACCACATGGGGCAGTCTTTCGATCCTCCTTTCCCCCGGTTCCGTTTCTTGGTTCGGGACGAACCATGCAGCGGAAGCCTGGTGGACCCTCTAGGTTAAGGTTAAGGACTCGAGACTGCACGATAGTACACCCACACGCTTTCCGCTTTCTTTCCTTTCAGTCCTGCAAAATGCCCTTAGTTTTGCAAGTTCTGACACCCGTTTGTTACTTCTCCAGATACCGGAGTCAAGTAATGGAAGGTCTTCCTCTCAAGACCAGTACCACCCTACCACTCCACCACCAGCTCAGACCGCTCCGGCCACAGTCCCATTCGGAGAGACAGAGCTCGGGCAGACCCTGGTAGCCCTGTTGGCCGCCTTCCAGACAGCCACTTTACGGCCACCCCAGCAGGCCACCGTACCCACTGATCTACTGACGACTTTCCGAGGGCTAAGGCCCCCCACCTTTCGGGGTACAGAGTCGGCCATCCAGGCCGAGGAGTGGGTGGAGAGGGTAGAGGAGCTTCTTGTAGGGATGATGTGCCCAGCAGTAGCCGCAGTATCCCTAGTAGTGACCATGTTGGAGGGCTATGCCCGGGACTGGTGGAGGGCAGCTAGCCGCTCCACTTTTAGAGGGCGACCCCTTAGCACCATTCTCTGGGGGGAGTTCTCGGATGCTTTCTTAAAGCATTTCATTTCAGATGCAGACCGGATGGCACTCCAGGAGCGGTTCCTACAGACCAGACAGGGAGATAGGACGGTTCCAGACTACCAGAGAGAGTTTATCCACCTGGCCCGCTTCGCCGGGACCTTAGCAGGTACAGATAGGGACAGGGCGGCCAGATTTTATCGGGGATTACGAGACGACCTCCGTCAGGCCCTGATCATGATATCCCAGGCATCCTTCCACACGATCGCCTCACATGCCACCGCTCTAGAGATGGATCAGCGGATGGTAGCCCAGCAGCGGAGGGGACACGTAGGTATTCCCCGGACTCAGGACCGAGAGAGAAGAGCAGGTCCTCGCAGGCAGGGCCGAGACGAGAGACAGCGGCAGCGTCACCAGCCATATAGGCAGGCACCCCAGCCCCGACCAGCACCCCAGCCCCGACCAGCACCCCCAGCCCCAGCACCACAGGTCGTCCCGGCCGCACGACGAGATGTTCCCTTCGCAGGGAACTGCTACCTATGCCAGCAGCCTGGGCATATACGAGCCTTCTGCCCACAGGCTACCGGGAGACCCGGTTTAGGAGCAGTACAGAGAGCGGCGGAGAGAGGACGAGGTGGACGCAGAGGACGTCCCGCAGGCAGGAGGGAGCCGGCTAGGCAGGGCAGAGCAGCACCGCTCGAGGCATACGCGTTGGACCTCCAGCACGGTCCTGCTCCTGACGTAGTGATAGGTATCTACTTCCGATAGTACGATATCCTAGGAAATGTTTTAGCTTATATATTGAGACTTTTTGTATATGTCATCCCTACTCTTGTATATCTGTGAAAAGCTTATGATTATGATATATATACATATATGTTATCAGGTTTACTTTTGGTAGAAGGTCGTCCCGCTAAAACACTGTTCGATACCGGCGCCACACACTCTTTCGTTGCACAAAATTTCATCGCCGACAAGGAGAACACGGTGCGATCATCCGGGATGTCAATCCGAATACGACTCCCGGATGGATCAGATATGACTTCCACCGAGAAGTGTTCCTTCCAGGCAATGCTAGGAGGCATAGAGTTCGAAGTCAACGCCACCATCTTAGCAATAACCGGGTTCGACATCATTCTGGGAATGGATTGGTTGGCCGAGCACAGCGCCCAAATCAATTGTTCGACTCGAGAAATCCGCCTCCAGAATCCGAATGGGCAATTTATCACGCTAGCAGGTATACCCTCCGTCACCCGCATTATCTTAACATCTGCACAAACCGTCAAGGCAGTTCGACGGAAGGACGAGATGTACCTAATCTACTTTGAGATGGAGAACACGACGCAAGTACTCGCTAAAGTACCTGTGATCAGGGACTTCCCAGATATCTTCCCAGAGTCACTCCCCGGGTTGCCCCCGCAACGGGAAGTAGACTTCCAAATCAAACTTACTCAAGGAGCCCGACCAGTGTCCCGAGCACCATACCGGATGGCCCCGAGGGAACTGGCTGAGCTCAAGATTCAGCTACAAGAGTTAGTCGACGCAGGATTCATACGTCCTAGTACCTCTCCCTGGGGAGCCCCAGTACTGTTCGTTAAAAAGAAGGACGGATCGCTGCGCCTCTGCATCGACTACAGAGGCTTGAATAAACTCACCATCCGGAATACCTATCCCCTACCCCGGATAGATGAACTGTTCGATCAACTACAAGGCGCGTCCGTCTTTTCCAAAATGGACTTAAGGTCCGGCTACTATCAACTTAGAGTACGAGAAGAGGACATTCCCAAGACCGCCTTCAGCTCTCGCTACGGACTATACGAGTTCATGGTAATGCCATTTGGATTAACCAATGCCCCGTCCGCCTTCATGGCTTTGATGAATACGGTATTCAAACCCTTCCTGGATCATTTCGTAATAGTCTTCATAGATGATATTCTCATCTACTCAAAGAACAAAACCGATCACTCCAGGCACCTCCAAATGGTACTACTTAAGCTAAGAGAACACTCACTCTTCGCCAAGTTTAGCAAATGCGAGTTCTGGGTGGAAGAAGTCGGCTTTCTGGGACACACCGTCAACAAAAACGGAGTAGCGGTAGATCAGGCCAAGGTGCAAGCAGTACGAGATTGGCCGCCACTTAAGACAGCGGCAGACATCCGAAGTTTCCTTGGCCTCGCCGGCTACTACCGTAAGTTCGTCGAAGGCTTCTCCAAGATCGCATTACCACTTACCACCCTCACCAAGAAGGATGTGACATTCCAATGGTCTCCTGAATGCGAGGCGGCATTCATCGAACTAAAGAACCGGCTAATATCGGCCCCAATCCTAACCCTCCCCTCCGGTACCGAGGGTTTCCAAATCTATGCTGATGCCTCTCTGAAAGGATTGGGGGTCGTGCTTATGCAACATGGCAAGGTGATTGCCTACGCCTCACGTCAGCTCAAGCCGCATGAACTAAACTACGCCACCCACGATCTGGAGCTGGGAGCGGTAGTTTTTGCCTTAAAAATCTGGAGACATTACCTCTACGGGGTACGATGCGAGATCTTCTCCGATCATAAAAGCCTCAAATACGTCTTCACCCAGAAAGAGCTAAACCTCCGGCAACGCCGGTGGTTAGAATTTCTCTGTGATTATGACTTCGCCCTCCAGTACCACCCTGGCAAGGCTAATAAAGTTGCAGACGCCTTGAGTCGGCAGCCTCCGAGGACCGGGAGTTGGTTAGAAACGGTGCCAGAGGAGTTAGTCAAATCATTGGCAGAAATGGATATTATCCTCATCACCCGCAGAAATCCGATGGAATACCAAGCCCACCTCTATTGGATGGAGATACAGTGTGACATCAGGAATAGAATACGGGAAGCCCAGAAGACCGACGTTGAAGCAGCACCGATCATTCAGGCCTTGCAACACGGTGTACAAGAAGACTACAACCTGTATGATGGCATCCTGCAATACAGACACCGCATATTCATTCCCGCTGCAGAAGGGATCCGTGAGGAGATACTCCGTGAAGCTCACCAGACAAGGTACTCGATACACCCGGGAGTAGTAAAAATGTATACGGACCTGCGCAGGACCCTATACTGGCCAGGCATGAAGAAGGATGTCACCGCTTATGTAGCGCGCTGCCAAACCTGCCAAATGGTCAAAGCCGAATGTCGTAGCCCAGGAGGCCTACTACAACCCCTGCCAATTCCAGAATGGAAGTTCGAGGATATTTCCATGGATTTTGTCCATGGCTTACCCCGATCCCGTGCAGGTAACGACTCCATATGGGTAGTAGTGGACCGCCTCACCAAGGTAGCCCGATTCATCCCGAACCGGCAAGGCGATGGTGTCGACATTCTAGCCCGACTATTTATCGAGCAGGTAGTCCGATTTCATGGAATACCCAAATCAATCGTCTCGGACCGCGATGGGCGCTTTACATCGAAGGAATGGAGAAGAGTGCAAGCTTATCTGGGAACCAGATTAGCTTTTAGCACCGCCTTCCACCCCCAGACCGATGGGCAGACGGAAAGAACAAATCGGACGATGGAAGATCTTCTCCGATTATGCATAGTAGAGCATAACGAGCCATGGGAGCAGTTACTACCTCTGGTAGAGTTCTCATATAACAACAGTTTCCAGGCAAGCATCAAGATGGCACCGTACGAAGCCCTCTACGGAAGACGCTGTCGGACCCCGCTATCTTGGGCACAGGATGAGGACCCCGAAGCCTTAGGAATCACCTACATCGACGATACCACCGCCGCAATAAGACTAATCCGGGAACGCATGCTGGAAGCGCAGAGCCGGCAGGCCAAGTATTACGACGCACGTCATCGGCAAGTAGAATTCCAAGTGGGAGATATGGTGTTCTTAAAGATTAAGCCAATGCATGGGATATCACGAATCAAGAGGCAGAAAAAGCTGGACCCCCGCTATCTAGGCCCGTATCCCGTCATCGAAAGAATTGGCCCGGTGGCTTACAGGTTAGCTTTGCCAGCCGAGCTGGGGAGCCTTCACGACGTATTTCATGTCTCCTCGCTAAGACGTGTTCTGCGCCAACCAGAGCAGCACCTTCCCACCCCACCAACATCAGTACAATCCGACCGATCTGTCCGACTCGAACCTGTGAAGATAGTGGACTCCAAGATCAAAGAGCTGCGGAACAAAACGGTCACAATGGTCAAGATCTTATGGTCGAACGGTGGACGCGAAGAGTTCACTTGGGAACCCGAGACGCTCGTACGAGAGAAATACCCGACGCTCTTCCCCCAGGTACATCATTTAAACCCCTACTTTAGCCAATTTTCGGGGACGAAAATCTCTTTATTTTTATTGGATTGTAACATCCCGACTTTTATTGGGCCACTAGACCCTAGTGAGCCCAATAAAAGTAGGCCCGAGCAGTAGAAAACGACCGTTTCGGGTATCGTAGCGCGCCACTACCTCATTAATATGAATAATGGCCATACGAGCCCCGAATTGACTTCCGTCAGTTCTGTTGGACTCGTATGGACAATACGAACGCAACGGAATTCGTTGCACTCCGATCCGAGGTCGTATGGAAAAAACGACCGTTTCGGATATCGTAGCGCGCCACTACCTCATTAATATGAATAATGGCCATACGAGCCCCGAATTGACTTCCGTCAGTTCTGTTGGACTCGTATGGACAATTCGAACGCAACGGAATTCGTTGCACTCCGATCCGAGGTCGTATGGAAAAAACGACCGTTTCGGGTATCGTAGCGCGCCACTACCTCATTAATATGAATAATGGCCATACAAGCCCCGAATTGACTTCCGTCAGTTCCGTTGGACTCGTATGGACAATACGAACGCAACGGAATTCGTTGCACTCCGATCCGAGGTCGTATGGAAAAAACGACTGTTTCGGGTATCGTAGCGCGCCACTACCTCATTATTGTAAATAGTGGCCGTACGAACCCCGAATTGACGTCCGTCAGTTCCGTTGGACTCGTATGGACAATACAAGCGCAACAGAACTCGTTGCGTCTCGATACAAGGTCGTGTGGGGAATATACCATTTGGGGCACTATGCAGACCACCCCAATGCAACGTATAAACTACGATGTGCACGAACCCGGAGTCAAAACCCCCAAGAAGGGGGCTGCCCTATTAGGGCAAGGGGAAGAGAGAGAAAGGAGGGGGGGGGGAAGAAAATATCCCCCCCCCCACTCACCCTTCCTTCCTACACGTGGAAGGGAGGGAGAGGGGGAGGTGGCCACCCCTCCTTCCTATAAAAGGAGGGGCAGCCCTCTTCTTCTCCCCCACACCACTCTCTCTCTCTCTCTCTCCCCCTCCTCTGCCGACAGCCCAGACTGCAGCCCCTCCTCCTCCTACCTTGCCGGAGCAAGCCCACGGCCGACCTCCTCCTCCTCCTCCATGGCCGGCCACCACCACCAACCACCAACCCCTCAGGTAGAGATCTCCCCCTCCCCTTTCCTACCTCCCGGAGGAGGCGTTCAGGCCGCCGGCAGGCACGGCCGGCGGCGGCCGTGTCTTCCCCCTCCTCCCCGCGCTCCCTGTAAGGGAGTTACTCCCTTCCCCGGCGGCGGCCGGCGGCGCCAGGCTGCCGGGCCACCGCCGAACGGCTGCCCCCTCCCCGGCGCCCCGACCAGGGGCGGCAGGGAGGGCTGCGCGCGAGGAGGCGGCCGTGTAACAAGCCGGCACGGCTCGGGCTGGCTGCACCGCGCCTCCTCGCCCCTTCTGCCCCATTTTCCGGTGGGGTCCGGCGGCGCCAGGCCACCGGGCCACCACCGGAGTTGGCGCCGACCCCCGGCGCACCGACCGGGGGCGGCGCCGGTGGCCCCCCGACGGAAGGGCGGCGGCACAGCGGCCTGCATGGCCCATGCAGGCCACGCCGCCGCCGCCCGCCCCTATTACTCCCTTCCCCGGTGGTGGCCGGCGGTGCCAGGCCGCCGGACCACCCCCGGAGGAGTCGCCGGCCCCCGGCGCACCGGCCGGGGGCGGCGCCGGCCCCGGCAGGCCGCTGCCCGGCGGCGGCAGCGGCAGCCACCCGAGCCCGATCGGGGGCCGCACGATCTCCCCCAGGAGATCAAGCGGCCCCCCCGCAACCTTAATCCCCGCCCAATTCCTCCACTTGTGTGCCCCCCACAGCGGATCCGCTGTGGGGACCCAAGGAGGGCGCCCGGTGTGGCGCCCTCAGCTTTCTCCTCTCCTCTAAACGCACACCAAAAACCCCTTCCCCTTCTTCTTTTTTTTGAAAAAAAATGGGGCCTTTTTAGGAAAAGTTTTCTAAACGGAAAATGTGCCCCACCCTTGGGGGCACCCCCTGTAATTTTTTGGGATTTTTAGGAGGGGTTTTACTATTTTTAAAACCCAATATAAAGTTTATTTTAGGTATTAAAATGCCCAAATGTGTTTCTAAAAATCCCCAAATATTAGGGGCACTAAATATAGGTATTTTACAAATACTATCAAAGATAGGGGGTGTGGACTTGTGATTTAACCCCTCAAAAGCCTTTTCAAACAAAAATAGACGCCCGGAAAAGAGCAAAATTCATTAAAATGAATCGGCGTCTCCTCGACGCATATTTTAAATACTTATCCAAAATTATGCGTATTAATCTAAAAAGATCGACTGAGCTCGGAGAAGCAACGCCAAAAATCGGAACGACATCGCGACGCGGCGCCAAAACGTAACCCCGCCGCGACGATAATAAAAGAACGGAGTCATCGATCGAAGCCTCCTCTTATGGAGTGATTGGACTACTAACCATTTCTTCTTATGCAATTACATTCTGTACTTCCGTTTAGATCCAGTCTCGTACTGGTCCCCCGCATTTACATTCTGTACTTTCGTTTAAATCCAGTCTCGTACTGGTCCCCCGCATTTACATTCTGTACTTGCGTTTAAATCCAGTCTCGTACTGGTCCCCCGCATTTACATTTCTGTACTTGCGTTTAAATCCAGTCTCGTACTGGTCCTATCATTATGGCCTTTGCTTTCGGCCTACTTTCTGCTTATCATTATGGCCTTTGCTTTCGGCCTACTTTCTGCTTATCATTATGGCCTTTGCTTTCGGCCTACTTTCTGCTTATCATTATGGCCTTTGCTTTCGGCCTACTTTCTGCTTATCATTATGGCCTCTGCTTTCGGCCTACATTCTGTTTAGTATTATGGCCCCTGCTTCGGCCTAATTTACTTACTAGTGCAGAGCTGCCGTGGCAACAGATGCGGTGCTTGTCCTCCCTTCGGCGAGGCCTTAGTTGGGGAAAACCCGGAGTTGAGTCCTTCCTCCCAGGTTAGCCCCAAGCAAGGAGCCCTCATACCGCTAAGTCTCCCGGTCCGGGGTTGTGAGACCGGTGGAGTGGAAATGCCACGTGGCCTAAGGGTTTGTTTTATATAAAGCGGGTGAAGATTGATTGGAAGTGGCGGGTTGGTCACGCTCGCAGACCGTTCGTACCGGTGCGGGTGGGTTGACGACTCATGGCGACAGGGAGATATGCGCAGCAGGTTATCACCCCTGAGCATGTAGTTTTACCTCCGCTGGTCGGCCTTCAAATCGGCTCGCCGGATGTCGCTCACATCCAGTTAGTACACCAAGTTGTACAGGAGGGCCTGAATGATACGGTACGACTACATTCAGAAGTGGCAGGACTGGCCACTGTCACCGACGGCCACATCGGTGAGGCCCGCGGGGTTAGCTCCCCTGCTTGAACTAAAGCGGTCTAAAACTGTGTCGACACAGGGTCTTTGTGTGGGTACAGGTCTTGAGAACCTGGGGTGTGTGTATACGCGCGATAGTGTTATAGATTTATTATGCTGCGCGATTGTGGTTATTCGGGCAGGAGCCCCGCTTTTTATATATATATGTGTATGTATATGTTTACCTGCTGCTAACCCTTTCCTTGCTTCGGCTATTTCAATTCTGTCTTTAGCCGCCCCCTGGATACGGATCCGGGGAGGGGGATGTGTTTTCTGCTTAGCTCTGTGACTAACGGTTATTTCTTATAACCAATCACAGGAGACGGGACAGCGTGAAGCCCCCACATCACAGGTTGACCGGGAAGCCTTGGAGATGATCCGTTCGATTACCCCAGCCTCCCCTTCTATCTTCAGAGATGTGAGTACGAGTATATAAGGACGAGCCCAGGACTCCCTTTTGTCTTAGCATATGTAGTCTACGGACAATATTTTGTAAACGATAGGCTTCGGCCCCGTTAAGTTGTAAATATAAGCTGTATGTTTGGTTTGCCCATCTTTTGATTGCTTCCGCTATGCGTTCTGATGTGAGGTTATGATTCTTGTGCCTGACAAGGAGACCGCTCAGCGCTCGAGGGGGGATGGGACGTCACCACCCGGGGAGCGTTAAGGGGTCATTCTTGGGCAGTAAGATCCCCCCTCCCTGAACCCGGTTCAGGATTGGGGAGGGGGGGTCTTACAAATGTATCAGAGCCAGGTTAGCACAGGTAAAGAGCAGTTCAACTTAACAAGGAGCAGCCCCCAAAATCAGCTCACAAGGCAGCCCCCTACTAACCCAACAGGAAAGTAAACAGCCCCCATTAACAGCTCACAAGGCAGCCCCCAATTCAACAAACATCACAGCCCCCAATTTATCAAGGATAAGAGGCAGCCCCCCCAACATAAACCCAAGTAGGAAGGATATATAACTATATAGCAGCCCCTAGCTGGGATTATATAACCAACCCCAACGTAATCCAAGCAAGATTAGTGTAAAGTAGCCCCCAAGTAGAAAAACAAACAGCAACCTCTAAAGCGGGATAATAGCAAACCAGCCCCAAAGCAACAAACCTGCAGTCCAAGTTAACCAGAAGCAGCCCCCAAACCAACAAGGAAAGGAGCAGCCCCAACAATTAAACCTACAGTCCAAGTTAACAAGAAGCAGCCCCCCCCCCCCCAAACCAACCAGGAAAGGAGCAGCCCCATTTCAACAAACCTGCAGTCCAAGTTAACAAGAAGCAGCCCCCAAACCAACAAGGAAAGGAGCAGCCCCAACAATTAAACCTGCAGTCTAAGTTAACAAGAAGCAGCCCCCCCCCAAACCAACCAGGAAAGGAGCAGCCCCATTTCAACAAACCTGCAGTCCAAGTTAACAAGAAGCAGCCCCCAAACCAACAAGGAAAGGAGCAGCCCCATTTCAACAACAAAAGAGGCAACTCCAAATCAACAAGGCAAGAGAGCAGTCCCACATCACCCTACCTGCAGTCCAACTAAAGGAGGAGCAACCCCCAAACCAACAAGGAGAGGAGCAGCCCAAAGCAACAACAAAAGAGGCAACTCCAAATCAACAAGACAAGAGAGCAGCCCCACATCACCCTACCTGCAGTCCAACTAAAGGAGGAGCAGCCCCCAAACCAACAAGGAGAGGAGCAGCCCAAAGCAACAACAAAAGAGGCAACTCCAAATCAACAAGACAAGAGAGCAGCCCCACATCACCCTACCTGCAGTCCAACTAAAGAAGGAGCAGCCCCCAAACCAACAAGGAGAGGAGCAGCCCAAAGCAATAAACAACAACAACAACAGAACAACGGCAGCAGCCCAACTCCACAAGGAGCAGCCCCCCCCCAACCTTTTCAAATGAAGCCCAAGATAGGCCTCTTCCTGAGCAAGCTTACATCTCCTATATAGAAATATATAAGAGCTTGCATAGACATAGGGAGAGAGAGAGAGAGAGAGAAAGATATTAGCACATCCACCATATGTAACTATATATATATATATATTAAAGTTTGCTCAGACAGAGAAAGGCGAGTGAGGGAGAGATGATCTTTATTTCTTTTCCAAAGACCAAGAGAGGGAGGGAGTGGGAGAGAGAAAGAAATGTGTAAAGCATTTTTGAAGTGAATATAGCCACCAGAATTAGTTACAGCTCTTATATACTCAGCCTATTCATCACTATCAGAGAAGGGAGAGGTTCAAATAGATAACACTTGATATCTCCCATGCAGGAAAAGTCACTTATTAAGCACACCAACTTTCTCAAGTGAAACCCCATGATAGTGTCTTATGTGCATGTATGTGTAAGAACACATGAAAATATATATGTATATATATTAAATCTTGCACAGATGGGGAAAAAGAGTGAGGGAGGGGGAGGGGGTTTAGGGCAAACCATTAATTAGAGAGTTGTAATTAGTGTTTCAGGAGTCCAGGGAGGAGGAAGAGTAGGGAGGAGAGGAGATGGTTTATAGAATTTCTAAAGGGGCCCGTTGAGAAACTCTTAGCCTTGGGTTTGCTCTCCTCTCTCTCATTTCCTCTCACTTTACTGTGAAGAAGAGAAGAAGAGAAAGAGTAAGAGGTGGAGAGAGATTCGCACATATTGCCCAATTATCTGAGCCATTCCTGATGTGCAACTCCACTACCACTTCAAGTTCAGACATGATTCCCTTATCCTCAAGGTCATCCTAAACTGAGAAAGAGAAGAAGACCAGCCCCCCAATTTGAGTATAAGCACATGCATATAAGGCAGCCCCCAATGGACAAGAAGAAACAAGAGAAGCCTCAAATTAACAAGGAGCAGCCCCCATGATAACACTACAGCAGCAGCCCCCTTTAGACAAGGAAAGAGGGTAACAACAGCCCCCAAATACCCAACCTAAGAAGCAGCCCCTCCAAGAAAAACAAACCAACAGGGCAGCCCCAAGCAACACAAGCAACAGCAGCCCCTCACAGAAAGAACAGGGCAGCCCCAAGTTAGAACACATACGAGGCAACCCCAAATCAAATCATATAGCAGCAGCCCCCACAACAGGTATTGCAAAAGCAGCCCCCAAATAACACTACAAAAAGGCAGCCCCCAATTTAACAAGGGAAGGAGCAACCCAAAGCTACAAACCTGCATCCCAACTCAATCAAGGAAAGGAGCAACCCCCAACACAATCAATAAGGCATAACAACAGCCCCCTCCTTAAGAGCATATATATGTATAACTAAGTGTATATATGTATATATTAAAGCTTGCACAAACAGAGGAAGAGTGTGAGGGAGAGAGATATAGTTGGTGAGAGGAAGAGGAGATCCTTCCTTGAAGAGGAAGAAAACCCAAAATCCCTAAACCAGAGCACCATAAATTTTCCATTCTCATGATAACCCAAGATGAAGAGTAAACGAAAATAGAGCAGGTTTAGAGTTTACCGTTTGCCGGAGGAGGAAGAGATGGAGCTCCCTCAATCGGATACCAAACCAGATGAAGATAGGCTCAAGTAAGAGGCGGAGAAGGAGTCGGAGTCTCCCTTGTCGTGCCCCGATTTCTTGCACGTGGAAGGGAGGGAGAGGGGGAGGTGGCCACCCCTCCTTCCTATAAAAGGAGGGGCAGCCCTCTTCTTCTCCCCCACACCACTCTCTCTCTCTCTCTCCCCCTCCTCTGCCGACAGCCCAGCCTGCAGCCCCTCCTCCTCCTCCCTTGCCGGAGCAAGCCCACGGCCGACCTCCTCCTCCTCCTCCATGGCCGGCCACCACCACCAACCCCCAACCCCTCAGGTAGAGATCTCCCCCTCCCCTTTCCTACCTCCTGGAGGAGGCGTTCAGGCCGCCGGCAGGCACGGCCGGCGGCGGCCGTGTCTTCCCCCTCCTCCCCGCGCTCCCTGTAAGGGAGTTACTCCCTTCCCCGGCGGCGGCCGGCGGCGCCAGGCTGCCGGGCCACCGCCGAACGGCTGCCCCCTCCCCGGCGCCCCGACCAGGGGCGGCAGGGAGGGCTGCGCGCGAGGAGGCGGCCGTGTAACAAGCCGGCACGGCTCGGGCTGGCTGCACCGCGCCTCCTCGCCCCTTCTGCCCCGTTTTCCGGTGGGGTCCGGCGGCGCCAGGCCACCGGGCCACCACCGGAGTTGGCGCCGACCCCCGGCGCACCGACCGGGGGCGGCGCCGGTGGCCCCCCGACGGAAGGGCGGCGGCACAGCAGCCTGCATGGCCCATGCAGGCCACGCCGCCGCCGCCCGCCCCTATTACTCCCTTCCCCGGTGGTGGCCGGCGGTGCCAGGCCGCCGGACCACCCCCGGAGGAGTCGCCGGCCCCCGGCGCACCGGCCGGGGGCGGCGCCGGCCCCGGCAGGCCGCTGCCCAGCGGCGGCAGCGGCAGCCACCCGAGCCCGATCGGGGGCCGCACGATCTCCCCCAGGAGATCAAGCGGCCCCCCCGCAACCTTAATCCCCGCCCAATTCCTCCACTTGTGTGCCCCCCACAGCGGATCCGCTGTGGATCCGCTGTGGGGACCCAAGGAGGGCGCCCGGTGTGGCGCCCTCAGCTTTCTCCTCTCCTCTAAACGCACACCAAAAACCCCTTCCCCTTCTTCTTTTTTTTGAAAAAAAATGGGGCCTTTTTAGGAAAAGTTTTCTAAACGGAAAATGTGCCCCACCCTTGGGGGCACCCCCTGTAATTTTTTGGGATTTTTAGGAGGGGTTTTACTATTTTTAAAACCCAATATAAAGTTTATTTTAGGTATTAAAATGCCCAAATGTGTTTCTAAAAATCCCCAAATATTAGGGGCACTAAATATAGGTATTTTACAAATACTATCAAAGATAGGGGGTGTGGACTTGTGATTTAACCCCTCAAAAGCCTTTTCAAACAAAAATAGACGCCCGGAAAAGAGCAAAATTCATTAAAATGAATCGGCGTCTCCTCGACGCATATTTTAAATACTTATCCAAAATTATGCGTATTAATCTAAAAAGATCGACTGAGCTCGGAGAAGCAACGCCAAAAATCGGAACGACATCGCGACGCGGCGCCAAAACGTAACCCCGCCGCGACGATAATAAAAGAACGGAGTCATCGATCGAAGCCTCCTCTTATGGAGTGATTGGACTACTAACAATTTCTTCTTATGCAATTACATTCTGTACTTCCGTTTAGATCCAGTCTCGTACTGGTCCCCCGCATTTACATTCTGTACTTTCGTTTAAATCCAGTCTCGTACTGGTCCCCCGCATTTACATTCTGTACTTGCGTTTAAATCCAGTCTCGTACTGGTCCCCCGCAAAACAGCCCCAAATCAATAAGGTAAAGAGCAGCTCAAAGCAAACAGCCACAAATCATCAAGGTAAAGAGCAGTTCAACTTAACAAGGAGCAGCCCCCAAAATCAGCTCACAAGGAGCAGCCCCAGCAAAACAGCCCCAAATCAATAAGGTAAAGAGCAACCTCACGGCAAAGTATGACAGGAAACTCTTCACCCTTTTCATCTTCTTCTTCCCCCCTCCCTTTCCTTTACTCTTCTGTGCTTGGCGAATTTATGGTTCGGGAGGGGAAAATATTGCTTTATTATGCTAGCAAATGTTGGATGGGTTCATTACTTGCACTGATAGCTGCTATGAGGTTGCCTTCCCGATTTTCGTCCAGGCTTTATGTTGAAATATTTTTGGAAATTTATGCTGGTGGCGAGTTGCTTGTGCAGGAAATTACTTGTCCTCCTTTTCTTTCCTCCTCTTTAGCTGATTCACCACTCCTCTTTGGTTTGCAAAAAGTCTGGGCTTTAATTTAGACTAAATTGGCGAGCTTCCGGGTCGATCTCGTGGTAGAAGGTTGGGATTTTATCCTTGATTTATATGCTCGACTCTTGCATAAGAAATCGATAATCATGCTCTAGGTTCTAACAAAAAAATTCTGGATTTGCTTATCCTTGGTTGTGGTTGCTAAATTTTGGATGCATGAACTTGATTTCTTTTCAAAAATCTGGGCTTATACTCATTCTATTTGCCAATTGGGCTGAGTTGGTTGGTTCTGGATAAAAGCTATAGCCAAATTAGGGCTCTTGGCTGATTTTGATTTCTTTCTATCATATTGAATGTTGATTCAGAACCTTGTTTCCTAAGTTAGGCTAAATCGGCTTGTTCTGGGTGATGCTTATGGCAATCCTGCTCATCCTAATTAAGAGACTCGGCCGCCTTATTTTTATGATGCGATCGATAAATCCTACACTTGTTATTAGTAGGAGTCGGGTGGGTTGGTTTTCCATCTTCTATATAGCTTCATTTCCTTGTTGGTTTGGGGGCTGCTCCTTCTTTAGTTGGACTGCAGGTAGGGTGATGTGGGGCTGCTCTCTTGCCTTGTTGATTTGGAGTTGCCTCTTTTGTTGTTGCTTTGGGCTGCTCCTTCCCTTGTTGGTTTGGGAGCTGCTCCTTCTTTAGTTGGACTGCAGGTAGGGTGATGTGGGGCTGCTCTCTTGCCTTGTTGATTTGGAGTTGCCTCTTTTGTTGTTGCTTTGGGCTGCTCCTTCCCTTGTTGGTTTGGGAGCTGCTCCTTCTTTAGTTGGACTGCAGGTAGGGTGATGTGGGGCTGCTCTCTTGCCTTGTTGATTTGGAGTTGCCTCTTTTGTTGTTGCTTTGGGCTGCTCCTTCCCTTGTTGGTTTGGGAGCTGCTCCTTCTTTAGTTGGACTGCAGGTAGGGGGATGTGGGGCTGCTCTCTTGCCTTGTTGATTTGGAGTTGCCTCTTTTGTTGTTGCTTTGGGCTGCTCCTTTCCTTGTTAGTAGGGGGCTGTCTTGTGAGCTGTTAATGGGGGCTGCTGCTTTTGTGCTTAGCTTGGGGCTGGTTTGCTATTATCCCACTTTAGAGGTTGCTGTTTGTTTTTTTACTTGGGGGCTACTTTACACTAATCTTGCTTGGATTACGTTGGGGTTGGTTATATAATCCCAGCTAGGGGCTGCTATATAGTTATATATCCTTCCTACTTGGGTTTATGTTGGGGGGCTGCCTCTTATCCTTGATAAATTGGGGGCTGTGATGTTTGTTTTAGTTGGGGCTGCCGTTATAAATCCTTTATAAGGGGCGGCTGTTATGAATTCCTTATGGGGGGGCTGCTCTTATTCTTGTGCAATTTAATAGTTGGGGCTGCTCCTTTCCTTGTTGGTTTGGGGGCTGCTTCTTGCTAACTTGGACTGCAGGTTTAATAGTTGGGGCTGCTCCTTCCCTTGTTGGTTTGGGGGCTGCTTCTTGCTAAGTTGGACTGCAGGTTGTGGTTTTGGGGGCTGCTCCTTGATGAATTGGGGGCTGCCTTGTGAGCTGATTTTGGGGGGCGGCTCCTTGTTAAGTTGAACTGCTCTTTACCTTGTTGATTTGGGGCTGTTTGCTTTGAGCTGCTCTTACCTTGTTGATTTGGGGCTGTTTGCTTTGAACTGCCCTTTACCTTATTGATTTGGGGCTGCTCTTGTCCCCTCTTGGTCTAATGGGGGCTGCTGCTGTATTTTTAATAAGGGGGTTGCCCTTCATAGCTCACGACAAGGTATGATAGCTTCACTCTCTCTTCCTCCTCCTCCTACCTCAATTCTCCCTCCCATGGCAGGAATCTGCCACTTATTAGTTTTCCTTGTCGTTTCGATTTGGTGAGGAATGGAGTCGTGCTACTCCGAATTGGTAGGAGATTAGGAATGCGATCATATGCCTAGGCATGAAATTTATGGGGGACTCTCACACCATAAGCATCACCCAAGAGGAACCCCTTCTCCGCCTCTTACTTGAGCCTATCTTCATCTGGTTTGGTATCCGATTGAGGGAGCTTCATCTCTTCCTCCTCCGACAAATGGTAGACTCTAAACCTTATCTATTTTCGTCTACTCTTTATCTTATTTCTCTCTTTCACACTACTGTGCTACTTCTTGTGCCTATAAAGCTTATGGGTGTCTTGGGCTTGATTACCAAGCATTCAAGTGATTGACGGAAGTTTACATAAATACAAGCGGGTCTTATGTGGATGACTTGGGATTGATCGCCAAGCACCGAAATGATCGACGAAGGTCTACATGAATGCAATTGTGCCCTATGTGGGCAGGTTGGATTTGATTGCCAGCCGAGTTAAATTAGTGGTACCTTCTCGGATAGAGATATGCTAAGCTTATAAAGAGTTCGTCTTCTCTCCTTCTACAAAACTACGGGTGGATATTTTGTTAAGCTTTAAGAGAGTTTTCTTAATTCCTACGGGAATGAAAGGTTGCCTTTGAGAAAGTAATTCCTACGGGAATGAAAGGTTGCCTTCGAGAAAGTAATTCCTACGGGAATGAAAGGTTGCCTTCGAGAAAGTAATTCCTACGGGAATGAAATGTTGCCTTCGAGAAAGTAATTCCTACGGGAATGAAATGTTGCCTTCGAGAAAGTAATTCCTACGGGAATGAAAGGTTGCCTTCGAGAAAGTAATTCCTACGGGAATGAAATGTTGCCTTCGAGAAAGTAATTCCTACGGGAATGAAATGTTGCCTTCGAGAAAGTAATTCCTACGGGAATGAAATGTTGCCTTCGAGAAAGTAATTCCTACGGGAATGAAATGTTGCCTTCGAGAAAGTAGTTCCTACGGGAATGAAAGGTTGCCTTCGAGAAAGTAATTCCTACGGGAATGAAATGTTGCCTTCGAGAAAGTAATTCCTACGGGAATGAAATGTTGCCTTCGAGAAAGTAATTCCTACGGGAATGAAATGTTGCCTTCGAGAAAGTAATTCCTACGGGGAATAAGTTGTGCCTTCGGGAAATATTCCTACGGGAATATATCGTGCCTTGGGATAAAATCGGATGGCCTATGAGTTTTACTCTAAGGCAACCCGCGCGATGGACGGTCTGGGAGGGCAACCCATGCGAAACTAATAGAACTACGTGGGTCTGAGGCCGTATGCAGGATGATACGGAGTACGTAGGCGGTGGTCGTGGGAAGACCGCCTCGGCCCAATACAAGTCCAGATATCCCCCTCCCTTATAATTGTTATATTATGTTTGGGTGTTAGTAGGAGTTGGATTCTGTTTGTAGTTCTAATAACTTGTCTTTAGCACAGGTGACAGGTGCGGATGAGTGACAGCACCTATGTGTGGATGAAGCCACGGATCAGGCTACGTCAGGTATAAAGTTTTATTAAGCCGCATCTCCTTTTGTTGCGCCCTATCTCAGGGTATACATATATGATGCAATGAAGCCTTGACGGATAGGATTCATTGCGGCGGCGAAATCAATATTACTCATACAGGTTTTGAAATTATGGTTTTTGTGATATTTAATCTTCCGCTATAAATAATGTCTTCCGCTAAGGGTAACAAGCGCACTCTTTAATAATGTCTTCCGCTAAAATACTGCTTCCTTACTCTGTTGGTGTGTAGTGACTTTCGCTTAACACCACCCCTAGGCGTGTCATCGGAGTGTTCAAGGAAAAAGGGTTGGAGAAGCTAGTGCCTTCACCCTTCGGGGTCGCTTCGGCGTCGTGACGCGCTGCGATACTCAAAACGGTCACTTTCACCAAATGACCTCTGATTGGAACGAAACGAATTCCAATGCAATCGTATCGACCATACGAGTCTAACGCAACTGACCGGAGTTGGTTCGGAGCACGTATGCTCCATATTCTAAAACTGTGTCGTCGTGACTCGCTGCGATACTCAAAATGGTCACTTTCACCAAATGACCTCTGATTGGAACGAAACGAATTCCGTTGTACTCATATCGACCATACGAGTTTAACGCAACTGACAGAAGTCGATTCGGAGTACGTATGTTCAATAAACAACTTTGACGTCGTGGCGAAGCACGATGCTACCCAAAACAGTCATTTCTCTAAATGACTACCTCTATGTGGTGAAGGTCGGGTCGTGATTGCCTGATGACCCGGCCTAGATTCCTCCAAGGGTTCAACTGAATCGGCTAGACCCCTTTTTCGAAGTCGGGATGTTACATGTGATAGTGAAGCCGAGTTTGAAAGATGTTGGATCGAGATGCTAACGGCAGGAAATCTACATGGTAACAAATGGTTGGGAGATTTATATAACATAAGGAAGAAGTGGTCTACTGCTTTTAGCAAAAACATTTTAGATCTTGGTATTTTGTCAATGCAACGGAGTGAATCAGCTAATAATTGTTTGCATGGAAGTTCGAAGGGCACTAGTTCACTTGTGGAGTGTTTTTTTGGGTTTGGAGAAGCTTATGTACTCATGGCGGAGGGGTGAGCACGACGAAGATTTTAGATGCAAGCATGGAGTTGTTAGCTTAAGGTACAATAATGGTTCCCTCTTCAAACATTTGTCGAAGTTGTACACTCGTAAAATGTTCGGCATTTTCGAAAAATCTTTCATGTTAGGAGCCATTGGAGTTTGTATAGTTGACGAGACGAGATACGATGAAAGACATATAACATATGTCACAAAGGAAAAGGAGAGACATGAGGAAGATAAACGATGGTTTGTGAACTATAACATATGCAACATGGATGCAGAGTGTTCGTGTAGAGGATTTGAAACTAAAGGGATATTATGTGAACATATCTTAAGGGTATACAATGTACGAAATGTGGAGCAAATCTCAGAAAAATATGTCCTCAAACGGTTCACTCGTAATGCTAAGAATGGTATATATCTCCAAAATAATCCTATGATGAGCGAGAATGATTCTAATATGATATTCAGAAACCACTTGATGCGGTTTAGCTATGATTTAGCCAACCGGATTGAGAACTGCAAAATTGTCAAAGAGCATGTGATGCGCGTCATGAATGAACTGTCACAGAAAACCGATCATATGGTGCATTTGAATGAAAGGCAGCTGAAAGGGTATGTAGATGACAAAGACAACACTAGTACATGTGTTCAAAATCCTCCGGTCAAGAGGCCTAAAGGTGCCTCTAATGCTCGTATGAAGGATCACTGGGAGAGAGGAACTACGAAGTCACGTAAGTGTTTACAATAATTATGTTTTCAAACATTTGTTATTTGCTATTGTTAAACCTTATGAATTTTTACAGGAAAGAAAACGGATAAGAAAAAAACTGCTGGGATCGCGGTCGTCGAAGATTCAACAGCACAGACGAATAATTTAAACTTCGGCACCGTTCTTATAGAAGATTCGTCGCCCATTACAAAGGAGTTCAACTTCATAAGTTCTTCAACAAACGATCATCAGTCTTATGAACCGGAAACTCCAAATGCGTTCGATTTAAGTGGCGATTTTAGTTTCGATATGTCATTTAATTTCTCTAGTATACCCGACGTATTCAAACCTTGATGCTAGCCATGTAGCAGCAAACAAATTTAGCTATGATTGTAACTATTGATGCAAACCTTGATGCAGGCTTCCACTAAAGTTTGCACATATTTATTTGAATGGCATGGATGTTTTCTTTTTAACATATTTATTTGAATGGCATCCAAGCCTTGGTGCATGCTTCCACTAAAGTTTGCACATATTAAGTTTTGGTTTTTTATTATTGGATTCCTATAATGTAAAAAATTGATCTGTTTGTTTCTTCTGGGCCAAATCGGGGCATCCTCTGGCTCTCTGGAAGTATACAAACTTGCACCTTTAAACATTTGATAAATCACTTGCACCTCTAAACCAAGCTCATTACAATTCAGTGGAGCCTCGCCTCTTATCATGATAAGTAACTATAAACTAAAAAAGAATGCATTATATTAAACCAATTACATTTCCTCAACCATGTCATATATGGGCTATGCGCCAAGCAGTGAAATATTTATTAAATGATGTAATGTTCATGTAAGACCCCTTTTTTTTTACAAAAACCACCGGGTCTTAGGCCCAGAACCGCCGTTTTGCGGTGACACCTTCGCTCGGGAAGGTCGCCACTATAAAACGCCGGTCCTGCCGGCCAATTCGATCACAAGAAAAATAAGCTTAACTGAATAAACAACCAAGTCCACATCACATATATATTAAACTGTCAAAAGTTGTCCACAAATATAACTGAAGGAAAAAGGACAAGATAACAAGGTAACTAGGGCTCTAGCCCGATACATCAAAAGCCTCACTACATGGATCACTCGCGGAAGCAAATCAACTAAACCAAACACTCACGGATCCTGTCATCTGAGCTCCTGAGCTAGACTGCCCCGCCTCCATTTGCACCGGCCTCTGATGCTGCCCCGTCGCCGCGGTCTCCTAAAATGATAAGGTCCACCGACCGTCAGTCATAAAGACTCAGCCAATTCCCCACCCCTCCCCCCAAGGCTCCTAGGCACCGCATGGGAAGGAGGAAGCGTAGGACCAACAAGGGGTAATATGAAAGCAGATGACAAATGAGTTCTACGCTACACAGGTGTATGCACATAAGTAAAACATGAGATAAAAGCAGCATGGTAAAGTATAGGAAAAACAGTAGGGAGCAAAAGTAGAGGCAGGTAAGTATTATAATATTAACCATTGATTTATAGGAATGCCCATATAAACCTATAGACCAAGGGGTCGTTTAGCAGGGCCTATCGTATAAAAAGTCCCATACCAATTTATACGATAGGTGTCGGGGATTAAATGTTATGATTATGCCATGACATGCAGAGTATGCTTTTATGCGGTGATCAACCAAGTGCAACTCACCCACTACGACTCTATGCGCATAGACCTTTAGTTCCCCCTTTTTGGAGCGAGCTAGACTCCCAGGATACTCCCGTAGTGGCAAACGGAAGCGGTGGGTTGGGCCTCGCCCACCTCTAGGTTGGTATTTGCACTACCTAACCTAGACCTATCGTACGCCTCCACAAAACCCGCGGAGCGCCTGCGTACTCTTACTGACTGGACCGCCAGACTTTTATGGCTAAGTGTAAATACCACACTTGTCGAGCCCAAGTGTTAACGTCGGTGCAACGATCGCCAACACGAAGGACCCACCACCTTATGCACATGCCGTATATCTTCCAACAACACCGAGCTACAAGCTCCCCGGGCTAACCCGCCCGTCACCAATAAACATCTCAGAAACATAGGATCATCGGACTAAACCGGCTAGACTTCTATAAGCAAATCCTCATAATAACTTTCCTGTTATAGTAAACTTAGGTGCTAAAAGACGCTAATGAGAAAAGACGATCTTTCGTCAATCCCTGGACGACCTATTCCAAGGGTGGCACCCCACCACCCTAAAACTCACCAAACCAGGGGTCCTCACATAATTACAAGATTACCACTCAACCTTTACCATTCCCAAACCAAAGGCCACCAGTTTGATCCTTAACCCCAGAGTTGCCAAGTTGCTAAACGCAGACCACCCTTAACGTTTGATGCTCATGAAGGGAGGTACATTAAATAATCAACTCTATGACCCAAGGGATTTACTGGGAGTCCATGCTACCTGATTCCGATCAAATCTAGGGTTTCAAAATTTTCCCAATAATAATAATATTTTAAACAATTTCCAAAGGGCAATTTTTCTAAGGTTTGAACTACAAGTGTACTTTTCTGACCTCTAATGCCTACTCCAATTTTTTTACATAAACCAAGAGTACCTCATAAACAGTAGGTATTAAATTTTAGGAAAAATCAGCAAGATTTACTGTTTTTAAAAATTCCAAAACACATTTATTTCCAAAAAATTTCAAAGGAGGTACCCTCATATGAACTCCAATTCTCATGCAAATTTATACAGAGGTGCTTCATAATATAATATTCAGTCCCACAAAGTTTGACCATGTTCCACAGAGGGTACATTTGTAATTTCATCCAAGGATATATTTGCAATTTCTTCCAAAGTGAACTAGATGTACCAAAAATATTGATCCATAAATTATGAGAAACATACAGTGGTTCCATATTGATATGAAAAGACTACCAGTAAAGTTTCATGCAATTACAGCAATTTATCAGCCTAAAATTGATCATCCCAAAAATTGTCTACTATATGAAATATTACACTTTGAACCCCAAAAAGTCTACCCATGGTCTAACAGATTCTTCCAGAGATGAATAGCATTAAAACCAAGTTTGTGACAGAAAATGGTTAATAAATATGTATTATTCCTTTCTAAAACCAAAAACCCTAATTATTTACAAATCTATCCAAGGGTTTATTACCTAGGATCAACAACTCCAAATCCCTCCAAATTCTCACAGTAGTATTCTCTGATCACTTAAACCACCTCCCCAAAATTTCAAGTCAAACCATTAAGGTTTGACCCCTCTTCCTTCATTAGCCTCTAATTACACCCCATTAGGGTTTAGCCTAGGGTTAGGGTCTAAACATCTCCAAATCCACCCAAACTTCTTGTGGGGGGATTAAAACACTCTTAGAGCCCAGAGAGGGCTATTGCACTTCTCTCCATGGACATTTACTCCTACCTCCTTCACAAACCCTAAAGGGCACCATACACTTCACCACTAGGGCTTAAGGGCACACTAGGCCCTAACTCATCCAACATTGCTCCTTGGGGTGTCCTATGCATCCTAAATCAGTAACCAAGGTCACCCCACCAATCAGTGGGAGGAAACCCCTCCACACTCCAAAGCTAGCTTATGTGCACTTTTTGCCCTAAACATAACCCTTAAGCAAACTATTCTCAAGATAACTCCCTACCTTGCCCAAGCCCAAACTACTCACTATACTGATCAGGGGTCAGTGAAAGTGCACCCAAGATCCTACCAATACTAGGTGAGGAGTGGGGTTCTATTAGGTACCTAATTGGGGTGCAAATAGCATTTACCCCCTTTTTGATTCACTAGGGCAAAACTCCTCCAATGGCCACCAAACTTGGACCAAAGGTTGGCATGGGGAAGGGTGAGGTGCACCCCAAATATGAAGCCAAAAGACCTTGTGGAAGAGTGGGGGCACTCACTCAAAGTTTTGCCTAAACCTAGGGAGCCTAAGGTTGTTTTGGTGAAATACCCTACCAAATCAACTCCAAATGAGTTGAGATTTTAACCAAGGGTTTATCATGACCCTAATGTTACCCCACCAAAATTTGGTGGTGATTGGAGGCCATTTGACCCTCCAAATAATTTATGCAAGGATTAGTAAATTTCTATAAAAACCTTAGAA
Organism: Dactylorhiza incarnata; assembly: GCA_033032865.1. NCBI lineage: Eukaryota > Viridiplantae > Streptophyta > Magnoliopsida > Asparagales > Orchidaceae > Dactylorhiza > Dactylorhiza incarnata. The sequence goes on along the minus strand of JAWHQI010000282.1, from coordinate 493,457 downwards.
AACTTAACTCCTAAAAATCTGATACTCAAACCTAATCTAGGTACAGGGCACAAGCATGCATAGCCAAAATATCAACTTCATCAGATTTGCCATTTAAGAGTTATACTAATTTAAAGGTCTGGTTTGAGTTTTGACCAGCCTCACTAGAATGAGTGATGTGGGTCCCATACTTAACCAAATAGCCTGATTCCACTCCCATTAGGAAGTAGACATCAAGGCCTACAAATGTTATATCTGGGCATTTTTCGAATTATGGCCCCTAAGGGCCTTAAAATCGGGTCACAAAATCTGTCACAAGTGTGACATATAATTAAAATAATATGATTTAAATCATTTCATGGCTACGTATAGCAAAAGGCGGCCAATCGGACGGCTCACAGCCATCGTCCCCGATTAACCTGGGGCTGAGATTCCGCGCGCCTGGGCGACTTTGATTGGTGATTTCCCGGCCACCTGAACGCCGCCCCGGCCGACCAACGCCACCACCACCTCCGTTGAGGTGGGGGCCGGCGATGAGCGGTGTTTGATCGGCCGGAGGTGGCCGGAATCGTGTTCTGTAAGGAGATGCCCAACCCGATCGACGGGAGGCTTGGCTGGCTCGATTCACAGCCGATTGGCCACGATTCGAGCCGCCGGCGATTGGGATCTAATCCTTAGGGTTCAGGGAGGAGAATAGGACCTGCAGATGAGCTTGCCGGCGGGTTGTCCTTGAGTACACCATGGGAGCTCGGGGAGGTTGAGGTGCCATGCCGATTCACGTCTACAGAACACAAAATCCTCTGCAAGATTGGGGGTTTCACTCCTCTCTGGTTTCTGAAGGTGATGGGGGGTTCGAATGAGGGTGATGGTGGCTTTAACCCCTATTGCCATTAATGGCCTCTTCGAGCTCCTCCCAATGCCGGCCCCCATTCATTCCCCCTGCCTTAATCCTCCTTGGAAACTACTAGAAACTCATTGAAAACGTCAGAGGAGATGAAAGGGTGAGTCAATTTGGGAGGCCAAGGGGTGGAACTCCTTAATGGCCATGAATGACCTTCTTCTCTTTCTTCAAAAATGGGAAAACCCCCATTTTCTCTCTCCTAATCACCATGGCCGGTTTCTACACCCTTCTCCTGAGTTTAATGATGGTCTACATGGGCTGGTTGACCATCCAAATGAGCTAGCCCAAAGGGATTGGGTTAGGTTTGAAAGATTTGACCTAAATTGGGCAATTTTGACTTTTGGTCAAATTGGCCAATTGGGTGACCCTAGGATGGGGCTTTTGGGTCCATTAGGTTCCAAATTAAGTTTAGAAACTAATGGTGGGGTCAATTTGGTCATATGGTTCTTGGTTGACCCAATCTAAGCTGATTTGACCAAAATAGGCTAAATTGACTTTTGTCCAATTGAGCCCTAGGGTTGATTTGGTCATGGGGTTTTTTGGTCCAAAGGGTCCCCTATGATATGATAACACTATGGGCAAGGTCAATTTGATATGGTGGTGGTCAATTAGGGTACTTTGTGAAGAAAAGTCATTTTGACCTAAAAAGGGCATTTTGGTCAATTTGCACCCCTAAGGGTCCCATGATGGGGCTTTTAGGTCTAATAGGTCTCTTACAGTATTCTAGACCTAGGAGTGTGATCAATTTGACAAGGTGAAGGTTAATTGGCTCTAAATAGGCTACTTTGACCAATTTGGGGTTTTAGGTTGACTTTGGTCAAATTGGTCTCTTAGGTTGACCCTAATGGGCCCTTGATGCCCTAAGGGGTCCACTAAAAGGGCTAGGTATACTAAGATGGGGTCAATTGATCAAGTTGGGGCCCTAAGGTCTGACCCTAAGCTTGGTAACTGGAAATTGCTATTTGCAGACCAAAGTGGTTTCCTCCTCCTTTCCTAAGTTCTCAAGGTCAAAAGGCTCTTCCTATGGTTTTGTCATGACCTAGTCATGACAAAATCAACTTAGGGGTCTAGCAGTTTGGGGGATGTTAAAAATCCCAATACATAAAAAAAAAAATTTCGTCCTCGAAATTCAGACAAGCCTGTGGGGTTTCTACTAGAGGAAAAACTGTAACATCCCAGAAAAAGTAAATTGTACCTGTCGTAAAAAGCTGCGGATATTTTTGCTGCATCAAGTCCAGTGGCTCCCAAGTATGTTCTTCCTGTCCATGATTCCTCCACAGGACCTTGACCAGTGGAACCTTCTTGCGCCGCAAGACTCGTAGCTCTGTGTCGTCTATCCGAACCGGCTCCAAGTGAATCGATCGATCTGTAGCTACTGGCCCCTCTGAAGTAGACACCTGCTGCTCAGGCCGAAGTAAAGCCTTCCTAAGTGAAGAGACGTGGAATACGTCATGCAGTCCCTCCAAATCCGGCGGTAGCTCCAGTCTGTAAGCCAAGGGGCCGATCCACTCCAGGATCCTATAGGGTCCCATAAACCTCGGACTGAGCTTCTTTCGGCCGCGAACCCTCGAGACTCCGTGCATCAGACGTATCTTCAAGAAAACCCGGTCTCCCACCTGGAACTCCACCATACGATGACGCGCATCGTAATACTTGGCCTGCCTGCTCTGGGCCTCCAGCATCCTATCTCGAATCAATCTCACCTGGGCCTCCGTATCCTCCACGAACTCTGAGCCAAGAGCCTTGGGATCCTCATCCTGAATCCAAGACAATGGCGTCCTGCACCTCCGCCCATATAATGCCTCGTAAGGCGCTCTGCCTATACTAGCCTGGTGACTGTTGTTATATGAGAACTCGACCAACGGCAACAGTCTCTCCCATGGCTCCCCGCGGTCTAGAATGCAAAGACGCAAAAGATCCTCCAAGGTCCGATTGGTGCGCTCCGTTTGCCCGTCTGTCTGGGGGTGAAAAGCCGTACCGAAGGTCAACCGGGTGCCTAGATAGGCCTGCACCGCTCTCCACTCCCTTGACGTAAAACGTCCATCTCGGTCAGATACTATCGTCCTTGGCACACCATGATAACGGATGAACTGCTCCACAAACTTTCGTACCAAAATCCTGACTGAATCATCCTTCCTGATCGGAATGAACCTGGCCACCTTCGTCAACCTATCGACGATCACCCAAATCGAGTCATTCCCCGCACGAGATCGGGGAAGACCGTGAATAAAATCCATCGCTATATCGTCGAACTTCCATTCCGGCACCGGGAGTTGCTGTAACAATCCTGCGGGGTTCCGGCACTCCGCCTTCACAAGCTGGCAAGTCTCGCAGTGGGTCACAAAATAAACGATGTCACTCTTCATACCCGGCCAGTACATGGTCCTCTTCAGATCTGTCGTCATCTTGGTAATACCCGGGTGCACCGAATACTTACTGCAGTGAGCCTCTGTCATAATATCCTCCCGAATCTGACCTCCTGCCGGTATGTACACTCGACCTTTAAAACTCAACAGGTCGTCCTTCAGCGAATAATCTCCGGCTGAGCCTTCCTCCAAGGCTCTGAATATCGGCTCCAGCTTGGCATCCTGCCTCTGCCCTTCCTTGATGTGGTCTCGAAAGTCATAAGTGGCACCAGTCGCCGCTAGGTACTCCTTGTACAGCTCCGGATCATCCTCAGATACTAGGGAGATCTGCATATCTTCGAACATCTGCACTAACTCCATGGCCATTAGCTTAGGCCCTACTCCTGGCGTAGTAGCTCTCCTGCTCAACGCGTCTGCTACTACGTTCGCCTTCCCTGGGTGATAATGCATAGTGTACTGGTAATCTGATAAGAACTCCACCCATCGCCTCTGCCGGATATTCAACTCCTTCTGCGTATCTACATATTTCAGATTCTTGTGATCTGAGAATATGTCGCAGTGGACACCATAGAGATAGTGCCGCCAGATCTTGAGAGCGAAAATGACTGCTCCCATCTCCAAGTCATGCACCGGGTAATTCCGCTCGTGGTTCTTCAACTGGCGGGAGGCGTAAGCTACCACATGCCCGTTCTGCATCAGAACGGCACCCATCCCCTGATATGACGCGTCCGTATACACTTGAAATCCTTCCCTTCCCGACGGAAGGGCAAGGATGGGGGCTGAAGTAAGCCGACCCTTCAGCTCCTGAAAAGCTGTCTCACACTGCGGCGTCCAAGTAAAGACAACGTCCTTCCTTGTCAGGGAAGTAAGCGGGAGGGCTATCTGAGAAAACCCCTGAACGAACTTCCGGTAGTAGCCGGCAAGTCCCAAGAAACTCCTCACGTCGGTGGCCGTCTTCAGCGGCGGCCAATCCCGTACTGCCTGAATCTTTGCAGGATCCACTGTTAAGCCTGCTCCACTGATGATATGCCCCAGGAAGGCCACCTCCTTCAACCAGAACTGACATTTGCTGAATTTTGCATACAACCGATGCTCCCGAAGCTTTCCCAAGGTCAGTGCCAAATGTCGTGCATGCTCCTCCTCCGTCCTCGAGTAGATGAGGATATCGTCGATGAACACTATGACAAAGATGTCAAGGTAAGGTTCAAACACCCGGTTCATCAAGCTCATAAATGCTGATGGTGCATTTGTGAGCCCGAACGGCATCACCGTGAACTCGTACAATCCGTAACGGCTGCTGAAAGCCGTCCTCGGGATGTCCTCCTCTTGGATCCTCAGCTGATAATAACCTGATCTCAAATCCAGCTTCGAGAAGCAGTGGGCTCCCTCTAGCTGGTCAAAGAGCTCGTCTATCCTTGGCAGAGGATACGTCACTACAACAAACTGCACCTGTTGTAAGGACTGGAATGTAACTGAAACACAGTTTGTTACTAATAGTTATATTTAGTAACAAAGTTTTTTTGTTGTTACAAAAACTAACTTTGTTGTAAAGAATATTTTAAATTTTGTTACTATAATAATTAATTCGTTACTATAACTATAAGTATTTGTAACAACACCAATGTTACGTTACAAATAGAAAACTTTTCTCACAATAAGTATCAATTGTAACGACATCATGAAAGTTTTTTGTGACAAAGACATTGTCCTTACTAAAAGTAATATTTTATTATTAAAGTTTTGTTACAAAAAATATATCATATTTTATTTTCAATTTTTGTACAATTTTATTATCAAAGTTTTGAATTATTATTTTTTTTTGAAAAAAAAAAATTTGTATGCGCGCGACAGTACCCCGCCTGGATAGTGCTCTAACGCGACGACAGTACTCCTACAGCTCGCAAACATTCGTGCGCGGCTGTCGCAGATATGTGGTACTATTGCGATATGTATTTTTGCGCGTATGGGTTTTTTTTATAAATCTTTAACTTTTTATAAAAGTTTTTCTGCCTCTCTCCCATGCAGCTCTATCTCTCATAAACAAAACAAAACTAAAAATTAAAAATATATTAAATGTAAAAATGAATGCAAATTAATATAGCATTAATTTTTTAATATAATTTTGGAATTAAAATAAAATCACGCACGAACCCGCGTGCACGCAAATGCACTCCCGCGCGCACGCAAATGTACTCTTGCGCGCACGCAAATGCACTCTCGCGCGCACGCGAATACATGTGCGCCCAGCTGCGTTGCATGTGTCCGTGTTGTGTGTGCATGTGTCTGTGCTTGAGCCCCACGCTTGTTGCATGTGTCGTGCGGGGCTCACATTAATGAATTATATGGAGGGAAATTTCCCTCCATAAAATTGCATGTGCACAAAACAAATCAAAAAATTTAAAACATATATATTAATATAATTTTTGAATAAAAATAAGGATCGCACGTTTTTTCAGTCGCGCGCATTGCATTAGCTAGCTTTATCTTTTTTGCTTGGAAGAATAAATAAATTTGTCAGCGCACACGTTTTTTGCTCGGGAGTTATATTTTTAATGAAAATATATGTCATATATATATAGGCAATTGTTAACCGCACCCCAGTTTTGGCTATCCGCAGCCCTTTTATATGAATTATTACGTGTTTTTTTAGAAATACGCCTTGTACATGCATTTTTAGGAAAAGTGTTCAACACAAAAGTTGTAGATATCAGCGAGATCTACAACTTTTGTGTTGAACACTTTTGCTAAAAATGCACGCACAAGACGTATTGCCGCCCGAATTGAAACATGGGTGTAACTATATATATATATATATATAATTAACGATTTTTTGGAAATACGCATTGTGCATGCATTTTTAGGAAAAATGTGCAACACAAAAGTTGTAGATCTCGACGATATCTAGAACTTTCCTGTTGAAGTACACTTTTCCTAAAAATGCTTGTACAAGGCGTATATCTAAAAAAACGCGTAATAATTCTTATAAATCATGAGTTGCGGATAGCCAAAACTGGGGTGCGGTTAACAATTGTCTTTTTGATTGATGGATGACACGCGCTTTAATTTAATGAAAACAATTGCCTCGACATTGCCCGACTGTACATGAGCTTTAAATACACAAACACGCACAAACACACAGACACAGACACATATTGGGTGTAACTGTTGGGTTTTTCTAGAACCATACATCAAATGTAGGCGCAGCGGAAATGAAGAGAAACAACCCAAAAAGACTTTGGATCGGCCATGAATGTTGAATCAAGAAGTTAACCAAATGCTAGGTATGAAATTACCTTTGCGGGATTGGATCAAATCCAACCTAGATGCTCCACGAGTTGATTCCTGTCGTCGGCTATGCGAGTCCTCACGTAGAATAATGTCTACGTCTCTACAGTGATCCACACGAGCCGGGAGAAGAACGACTGCACCTTGGACTTCCACGAACTGCTAGGTTCGCTCCAGGAAGAACACACACGGCGACGATCGCCGGAGAGGAGGTCAGCGGACGCGATTCAGAGACGGCGGAACACTTTCGTCGGCTAGGGTTCGTGAGGCGAGAACGGAACTCCTTCCGTCGGCTTCTTCTTTTCGTAAGTTATATGAACCCTAAAAACGAAGTCCTATTTATACCCAAAGGATAAACAGCTTCTAGAAGAATCGCTATCCGCAGACCACACATCAGAATAAGGGCTTCTGTTACAATTCGTCGGAATTCCACGGAAGATCATTCGTCGAGATTTCACGGGACAATCCGACGAATCCGACGAATCAGATCAGACGGCAACATTTGCCGAGAAAATGATCTCTGTAACAATTCGTCGAGTCTTCACGGGACAACCCGACGAATCCCGACGAATCCCGACGAATCCAGACAGACGACAACATTTTGTCGAATGAAGGGTTTCTGTAATAATTCGTCGAGTGTTCACGGGACAATCCGACGAATCCCGACGAATCCGACGAATTCTATCCGTGTAAACCCGACGAATTCAGACAGCAACAACCTGCTGGATTTCCCCATTCTATATATGGTGATTGGTAACATTTACCAACACAGTCAATCTACCAACTTCTCCACATGCTCTTATGTGCGACCCTGCAGGCTCATATCGCGTTGGCAGTGAGATTACATGTTTGACCACTTCTAGATCACAATGGCAACTCCAACAGTAACACACATAGATACGCAAACACAGACACACACAAGCACAGACAAACGTGCATAGACAGACAAACACTCACACACAACCCAAATACACAGACACAGACAAGCACGTGTACATACAGACATAGATACATAGACACAAACACATGGACACAGACACAGACTTGTATAGATACATGGACACATATACAGACACATGGACCGACACACATACGTACGTACACAGACACAGACACATACAGACACAAACACATGGACCGACACACATACGTACGTACACAGACACAGACACATACAGACACAAACACATGGACACAAACACAGACACATGGAGTGACGACACATATACGTACACAGACATTCAAATACACAGACACTGACACTGACACAGACAGTCACAGTCACAGACACACACATACACACACAGACACACACAGACACACACACACACACACACACACACACACACACACACACACAATTACGCCACGACACACACACACACAAACACCAAAAGACAGACACACACAGACATTTGTGTACACACACACACAAACACACACAAACACACACAAACACACAAACAAAGACACACACAGACACAGACACATGCAGATACACGTAAACACATAGACACACATACATACAGATACAGACACACACATGCACAAGCAAATATAGATTACGCACAGACACAGACACAAACCCCATGCAACATGCACGCACACACACACATATGCACAATCTCGATTTTGAGTCGAGCTCGAGTTCAATGAGCTCAATCTCGAACTCGAGTTCAATGAGCTCAATCTCGATTTTGAGTCGAGATCGAGTTCGTTGAGCAGGAGCTCGATTACTACTCGCGCTTCAGCTCAGATATTTTTGATCATGATGGCGCGCGAGCCATCTGTCGAGATCGAGCAAAAAATCCAAACACGAAACTATAGCGAATTTTTGACGAATTTTTGAAAATACGCCTTGTACAAGCATTTTTAGGAAAAGTGTTTAACACGAAACTTGTAGATCTCGACGCGTTCTACAATTTTCGTGTTGAACATTTTTCCTAAAAATGCATGTACAAAATGTATTTTCAAAAGACGCGTAATAACTCATTGAAATTGGTGTGCGAATAGCCAAAACTAGTGTGCTAATACCAATTGCCTATTGGAGGGAAATTTCCCTCCATAAACGACATATTTTCTCGAAACCCTCCTAAACCCCATCCCGTCGTTCATCCCGTCCAAGAAAAACGCATATTCTCGAAACCCTCGACCCCCGTCCCGTCCTTGATCGCCGCTCGCTTCTTCCTCCGGCGAATCGGCAGTTCGGCACGACTCCTCACGAAACCCTCTCCGGCGTCTCTCCTCACGAAACCCTCTCCGGCGTCTCTTGATCCGGCAGTGTTCTTGATCCATCGTTCTTCATCATCTCCTTGAGGTATACCTAAACCCTCGTAAACTTGAGGTATACTAGCGTTCTTACTCCAGCGTTCTTACTCCAGCAGTGTTCTTACTCCAGCGTTCTTCAGTCACTGAACGCATGGATTAGGAGTGCCGATATATGGTTCTTTCTCCGTAGAACTGATCGGAAAACTCCCACTATTTCAACATAATCATTCCTTAATTTATCTTTTTTATTGTAGTACAAAATATTTCTCTCTCGATTATTTTTTAACATAATTTATCATTCCTTAATTTATCTTATGTTTTAGTGATGGATGCTACACAGGCTCTCAGTTTAATTATGTTCTTTAGAAATCTATACTCTTGATTAATTATGTTCTTTAGAAATCAGAATATGTTAGAAGCAAATACATATATAAATTATGGCCATGTTTAGCATGATAAAACTTGATGTTATGAACGCAATGTTGTGTAACCATGATCATGAATGCAATTGTGAGAAATTATAGTCATGAACGCAATGGTGAGAAACAATGGTGACGTATGCAGTTACAAACTGCGAAGCAGTCTTATCTATTTGGTTGTAGAAGTGCGGTGGTGGTTTAAGCCAGAAGGACTTATCTTCCCCTGTGCATTCTATATTAAAAATTTAAAAATGCTGTGCATTAAGTAATAAATAGGCATGAGAGATCAAAGCATAACAAATCTACAAAACTTAGAGAGTGATTGTCGGTCTATAATTTATTCATACTCACTATTGTTGTGATTCCTGTCAAAATTGTGTTGAGATTGTGATTCATACATCAATATGTGCATCCCATCTTAGGGCTTAGAAAATATGTAACACAAGCTTATATAATTTGTTAAATTTATTGCTTGGTTGGATGTGATTAGATCTTACTTAGCATAGCATAATTTTTCAAAATCTAATTTATATGTGCAGTGTATTTAGCATAGCATACTTTGCTGATATTGTCTTATCCCATTCTTTTTTTGTTAGCTATGGATAAAAGCTGGATTTATGAAGCAGATAGATTCAGTTCTACCTATACTAGAGGCGTGGATTTATTTTTAGAGTTTGCACGGGCAAATGCTATTTACTTTGAAGATAAAATTCTTTGCCCATGCAATGTATGTCGAAACACTAAAACAAAGAGCCTCATTGAAGTTAAAGCAGACTTGCATTTGAAAGGGTTTTACAGATATTATAAGGAGTGGATACATCATGGAGAAGCTAAACTGACTAGTTCTTTTGTGTTCAGTTCGAATAGTAACAATAGTGGACCTTCTCAAAGTCATGAAAGTTACGATGATATTGAAGCCATCGATGATTTAGTTGATTTGATACATGAGATTGGAGATGCAGAACTTCCAGAACATTCTAACGAAGATAGTACGGGAACTTTTTCAAGTCTATTATGTAATGTCAGACGTGAACTATACCCAGGTTGCAAAAAATACTCTTTGTTAGCATTCATTGTTAAACTGCTGCATATCAAAGTAATGAACAAGATGTCAGATAAGTCAGTTAACATGCTTCTTGAATTGCTAAAGGACGTGATGCCAGAAGGTAATCTTATTCCAAAATCTGTTTACTGGGCTAGGAAACTTCTTTCTGGTATAGGTTTGGGTTATAAGAAGATAGACGCATGTAGACATGATTGTGCACTATTTTGGAAAGAGAATGAGAAGAAAGATGTGTGTCCTGTGTGTGAAGAACCACGTTGGAAATATAACGAAGGAAAAGGAAAATTAATTGCTCAAAAGGTTTTGTGGCATTTCCCCTTGACACAAAGGCTACAAAGACTTTATATGTCTTCTAAAACAGCAGCTGACATGAGGTGGCATACTGAGAAGCATATAGAGATAGAAGGTACGTTGAGTCATCCGGTAGATTCACTTGCATGGAAGAGTTTTGATGCACATTATCCTAGTTTTGCTGCAGATCCACGCAATGTTAGGCTTGGATTGGCTACTGATGGGTTCAATCCGTTTGGAAATATGAGTACTTCTTATAGTATGTGGCCAGTTGTGCTAATTCCATATAATATGCCGTTATACAAAGGTATGAAAGATGAGTTTCTTATGATGCCATTATTAATTCCTGGCCCACGTGCGCCTGGAAAAGATATTGATGTTTATCTTAGACCACTGATAGAAGAATTAAAAGAATTATGGAATGGTGTTGAGACTTTTGACACATACACCAAAGAGACTTTTAAAATGCATGCTGCTCTTATGTGGACAATCAATGATTTTCCAGCTCTTAGTAATTTATTTGGGTGGACCACAAAGGGTTACGGGGCATGCCCAACTTGTTTATATGATACAGATTCTAAAAGAATTAGAAGTAAGATATGCTACATGGGACATCGTCGTTATCTACATAATGATCACCCTTATCGAAGGAGTAAATTGTTCGATGGAAAGTCAGAAAGACGTTCAAAACCAAGGGAGTGGAGTGGCGCACAATTGCTTTCAGATTTAACCAAACTCGAACATAACTTTGATAAATTTGGAAAACACCCAAGCAAGCGGAAGAGGAAGCGCAACAATGAAGAAGGGAATTGGGTAAAGAGAAGCATCTTCTTTGAACTACCTTACTGGCATAAGCTTTTGATACGACACAACATTGATGTAATGCATGTTGAAAAAAATATTTGTGATAGTGTTTTGGGCACATTGATGAACATTGAAGGAAAAAACAAAGATACGGAAAAAGCGCGAGAAGATTTGCGAGACCTTAACATCCGGAAGGAGTTACACTTGATTAGAAATGGAAGTACTATAATAAAACCTCAAGCATGTTATAATCTATCTTCCGATGAGAAAAAAAGGTTTTGCAATTTTTTAAAAAATGTCAAGTTTCCAGATGGATATGCGTCAAATATTTCAAGATGCGTAAAGGATGGGAAGATTTATGGACTTAAATCTCATGATTGTCATGTTCTACTACAACGGTTAATTCCTATTGGCATTCGTGGGTTTCTACGCGCAGATGTCGTTGAGGCACTATACGAGCTAGGAGATTTTTTTAAAATTTTATGCTCAAAGACACTAAAGGTAGAACATATCGAGAAGTTGGAGAGTAATATCCCAATTATTTTGTGCAAATTGGAGAGAATATTTCCTCCAGCATTTTTTGATGTAATGATTCACTTGGCTATTCACCTTCCGAAAGAGGCAAAGATAGCTGGCCCAGTTCACTCACGTTGGATGTACCCGATTGAAAGGTACTTGTTCTTTATGCATTTATACTTTATTATCTTACATAGCATAAATGAACAATTTTGTTATTATGATCATTGAGTTTTCCTTTTAGGTTTCTTAAAACTCTTAAAGGATACGTACGTAATAAAGCTCGTCCAGAGGGTTCTATAGCTGAAGGATATATTGTAAAAGAGTCTTTGACATTTGTGTCAATGTACCTAAATGAAATAGAAACAAGGTTCAATAAAGAAAATAGAAATGAAGATTCAGTGGAGCATCAACAAGAGTGTGAATTGTCGGTTTATGCATCAAAAGTGAGACCCTTTGGACCTCTTCGCCGTTGCAAAGCACTTTCTAAAAAAGATCTAGATGCAGCTCATAACTTCATATTAAACAATTGTAGCGAAGTAGATGATTTTCGAAGGTTCTATTCATGAAAGAGCTCAATTTCCTTACTTAATTTGTAACACATTTTGATGTACTTTTTTTTTAAATAGTAAGCACATGGAGGAGCTTAAAAGAGACGAAAATGAAACAAACATTGACAAAACTCATCAAGAGCAGTTTCATCATTGGTTTCAAGCGCATGTAAGCTCCAAATACGAAGATACCCTTGAAGATTGTTAATTTATAGTATCATCTATCTAATTAGCTTCCTATTGTATTTTGTATAGATAAATAGAGTGCATAACACAAACTCGGGCGAAGTCTCCAAAGAATTATGGGCATTGGCAAATGGTCCACAATCATACTTAACAAAATTTTACTCTGGTTGTATTGTTAATGAAGTACGATTTCATACACATGATCGAGATGATCGCCGAACAACACAAAATAGTGGTTTACTTGTTGTGGGGGAACAACAAAATATCTTGGTAGAGTTTTATGGAGTATTAAGTAGGGTCGTTGAATTGACCTATCTTCATGGATATAAAGTAGTATTATTTTGGTGTGAGTGGTTTGACACTGGTGGGAAGAAGACTATGCATAAAGATAAATATTTTTTGAGCATCGACACAACTTCTCGTTGGTGTGAAGATGATCCATTCGTTCTTCCAAACCAAGTGCAACAAGTGTTCTATGTCGATGACACAAAACTCGGCGATCCTTGGAAAATTGCACAACTTGTATGTCATAGACACCTTTGGGACATAGAGGAACACGCTGACCTAGAAGTGGAGGAGATGCATGATAACATAGTTCAACAACACGAGTCCTCAGAAACTGAATTAATATATGCTACCGAAGATCAAAACTTGCAATTCCTAGGGAGAGATGATATAGAACCTGATATTATAAATATAGAAGTTCTAACTAGAATCCAAGAAGAGGAAGAAATTAATAATATTGTTGATGGAGATGAGTCAATAGATGAGGATGATGAAACACTAGTGCAATATTGTGACGACAGTGATCATAACATGTAAAGCTAATCCAAAGGGTACGTTAAGTTTTTTCTTATTCATTAGATCGAAACTGTAATGCAATTCTTCCATTTTATGATATCTCTAAATAATTTAATGTGATGTTTAACGTTTGCATCTTATTTACTTCGCAGTAATATGCCTCCAAAAAATGCTATTCTACGGCGCCCTACGACAAGGAGCAGAAAACAACTGCTTGTTGCTGAAAAACCAACAAATACTGAGGTTGTTGAAATGTCACCTACACCAAATACACCTTCACCTCCACCAAATACACCTTCACCTCCACCAAATACACCTTCACCTAATCTGCAGCAATCACAAAGTGCATCAGTTGCCACCATTAATGATGATGATACCACTATTAATGAAGGAAATGATGAAAGTCCAATACAGGGTTCTGATAATAGTAGTAAGTATACCTTATTTTATTTCACAAGTTTGTATCATTTACTTGAATCATATATTTATTAAGGATTTTTAATTATGCAGTTGGAAGCTCATCTATAAGAAGAGGTCGTGGGGTGACCACCGGAAAGTCGATTGAGAAAGCAATACTAGAAAATGTATGCTTTATTTAGGTATATTAAAACTTACATACACTTACTATATGTTAACATACTTTTATTTGTTTTGTTAGGACAAGAAACTACTTGAGATTGAGTTTCCTGAAGGTTTTAAGAAGCCGCATCGCTATGCAAAGCACCTTGCAAATGGTATAGGTGTTATTGTAAGACACAGTGCGGGTTTGGATTTTTTGAACCCATGGAGTGAATTGGGGGAAGAGCTGAAACTTACTTTATATGCTGCATTAGGTGTAAGTAATTAATATTTATATACCATATATGTGAATTTGTTTGGGATAACCAAATAATTTATTCTTTTGTAGCAATGGTTTGTGATAAAGAATTGGGAAACAGATAAAAGTGTGCAAGAGTTCATGGAGGAGATGTTTCAACGTAGCTACACACATTGGAGAGGAAGATTATCTGCAAGGCATAGAGATTATATTGTGGCAGGACAGAATCCAAGAGCTAGTAGCCCATTTGAGTGGATCTCAATCGAGAATTGGTGTCAGTTGTGCGATCTCTTTGAAAGTGAGACTTTTAAGGTGAATGTGACTACTTAAGTAAATTCTGTTTAATACATATGTTATTAATCACACATTCAATGACTAGAATCCAATACTTTTGTTTGCTTGCAGAAAAGGTCCAAGACAAATGCTGATAATAGATCACACATGCCGTTTACTCATACGTCGGGTTCTAAATCCTACCATTCCCGACTGTTGGAAATGGTAATGCAATAAATACATGTGAGTTATTGATTACTATGACATATTCTCAAATATTTTGTTGATATACAGGTTAATCAAAGCCCGGTTGAGAACTTTGCGAACACCCATAAGAAGAATGGGGTGTTTGTCAGCGAGAAAGCAGAAGCGGCATACGTAAGTCAAAATATATTTGAAACTTTCGCAAAATTGATTGAACACATACGTTTCTATTATAACACTATATTTTACAGCGTGAAATGGAAAGGCTGAGGACAACAACAGATTCTGACAGTGATCTCATAAGCTCTGAGAGAGAAATTATAAAGACTGCACTTGGAAACAAGTCTGGTTATGACAAAGGGCTAGGCTATGGTGTTGTGCCTTCAAAACGAATGAAGAAGACATTGAATGTGACTACTCAGTTGAAAGAGAAGTTGAATGTAGCGGAAGAAGAATTGCGCGATGCCACGACTCGTCTAACAGCACAAACAGAGCTTATAGATAAACAGGAAGCTTTGATTCAAACACACAATGCAGAGATTGCGGGATTAAAGGAGGGGCAAAATGAGCTGAAAGAGCAGCTGGCATTAGTTCTGCAAAAATTTGGGGCAATTCCTTGACTTTGATGCACACACCATTTACTTTTTGGTGCACTTTTTTGTTGTCAAATGGTTTATGACTGTTAGTTTTTTAGTTTACTGCTTTGTGACTATTTTATTACTTTTGCTTGGTTTATGACTGTTAGTATTTTGGTTCCAAGCTTGGGAATCTGCTTGGTTTGTTGGCTTGGATGATTCTGTTTTGCCGATTATATACTAATTAGTAGGTTTTGTTAGTGGGGTGTTAGACTATTTGGCATTTTGCTGCTGGGTATGTATTGCAGGTCTTGCTTTGGCCAGAACAGTTTCTCCAGGTATGCATATTGTATTTGTTTTCACTGCCTGGTGTTGTGGCTGTGCACTAAATTTTCTATTTTTGGCCAATGATGGTTATGGTTATACACTTATACTTAGTGATTGTTGCCGCCTTTAGGCCCGGTAGCTTTCGTGATGGGTTTTAAACACTGCACTTACTGAGGCCACTGGTCTTTATTCATTCTATTCCTGTTATGTCATATGCAGTTTGGGCAAACTGCATGTGCAGTTTGGGCAAACTGCATGTGCAGTTTGGGCAAACTGCATGTGCAGTTTGGGCAAACTGCATGTGCAGTTTGGGCAAACTGCATGTGCAGTTTGGGCAAACTGCATGTGCAGTTTGGGCAAACTTCATGTGATTAGCTTGATTTGAATAAATTTTTTCTGAGATTATGCTGCTGTTGATGAATATGTTGTAGTTTGTGTCTTAAGTGGCTTAAGTGGCTGCTGTAGTTTGTGGCTTAAGTGGCTGTAGTTTGTGGCTTAAGTGTCTGCTATAGTTTGTACTTTACATGGGGATTTCAGTAATAATGTTGGGTGTTTTTATGGCTACTGTTATGGGGCTTTTGCACTCCTAGTTGGTGGTTGAAACAAAAGTTATATCTTCACAATTTTGGTTCCAAGCTTGGGGATCTACTTGGTTTGTTGGCATGCATTTTGTAATATCTATCTGTTTTGGTGATACTTACTAGTTTCTGTTCAGGTTTTGTTAGATGGCAGGTTTTGTGCCTGGCCTTGTTTGTTTCAGCTATAACATTGGAGTATGCCCTGAAAAATAAATAATAATGGACACCAAAGGCAGGTTTTCTGTGCATTCAGCTATGTTTTTGTTTTGCTGTTGGGTTTAATTCTCCAGGTATGCATATTGTATTTGTTTACACTGCCTAGTGTTGTGGCTGTGCACTAAATTTTCTATTTTTGGCCAATGATGGTTATGGTTATACACTTATACTTAGTGATTGTTGCCGCCTTTAGGCCCGGTAGCTTTCGTGATGGGTTTTAAACACTGCACTTACTGAGGCCACTGGTCTTTATTCATTCTATTCCTGTTATGTCATATGCAGTTTGGGCAAACTGCATGTGCAGTTTAGGCAAAATGCATGTGCAGTTTGGGCAAACTTCATGTGATTAGCTTGATTTGAATAAATTTTTTCTGAGATTATGCTGCTGTTGATGAATATGTTGTAGTTTGTGTCTTAAGTGGCTTAAGTGGCTGCTGTAGTTTGTGGCTTAAGTGGCTGTAGTTTGTGGCTTAAGTGTCTGCTATAGTTTGTACTTTACATGGGGATTTCAGTAATAATGTTGGGTGTTTTTATGGCTACTGTTATGGGGCTTTTGCACTCCTAGTTGGTGGTTGAAACAAAAGTTATATCTTCACAATTTTGGTTCCAAGCTTGGGGATCTACTTGGTTTGTTGGCATGCATTTTGTAATATCTATCTGTTTTGGTGATACTTACTAGTTTCTGTTCAGGTTTTGTTAGATGGCAGGTTTTGTGCCTGGCCTTGTTTGTTTCAGCTATAACATTGGAGTATGCCCTGAAAAATAAATAATAATGGACACCAAAGGCAGGTTTTCTGTGCATTCAGCTATGTTTTTGTTTTGCTGTTGGGTTTAATTCTCCAGGTATGCATATTGTATTTGTTTACACTGCCTAGTGTTGTGGCTGTGCACTAAATTTTCTATTTTTGGCCAATGATGGTTATGGTTATACACTTATACTTAGTGATTGTTGTCGCCTTTAGGCCCGGTAGCTTTCGTGATGGGTTTTAAACACTGCACTTACTGAGGCCACTGGTCTTTATTCATTCTATTCCTGTTATGTCATATGCAGTTTGGGCAAACTGCATGTGCAGTTTGGGCAAACTTCATGTGATTAGCTTGATTTGAATAAATTTTTTTTGAGATTATGCTGCTGTTGATGAATATGTTGTAGTTTGTGTCTTAAGTGGCTTAAGTGGCTGCTGTAGTTTGTGGCTTAAGTGGCTGTAGTTTGTGGCTTAAGTGTCTGCTATAGTTTGTACTTTACATGGGGATTTCAGTAATAATGTTGGGTGTTTTTATGGCTACTGTTATGGGGCTTTTGCACTCCTAGTTGGTGGTTGAAACAAAAGTTATATCTTCACAATTTTGGTTCCAAGCTTGGGGATCTACTTGGTTTGTTGGCATGCATTTTGTAATATCTATCTGTTTTGGTGATACTTACTAGTTTCTGTTCAGGTTTTGTTAGATGGCAGGTTTTGTGCCTGGCCTTGTTTGTTTCAGCTATAACATTGGAGTATGCCCTGAAAAATAAATAATAATGGACACCAAAGGCAGGTTTTCTGTGCATTCAGCTATGTTTTTGTTTTGCTGTTGGGTTTAATTCTCCAGGTATGCATATTGTATTTGTTTACACTGCCTAGTGTTGTGGCTGTGCACTAAATTTTCTATTTTTGGCCAATGATGGTTATGGTTATACACTTATACTTAGTGATTGTTGCCGCCTTTAGGCCCGGTAGCTTTCGTGATGGGTTTTAAACACTGCACTTACTGAGGCCACTGGTCTTTATTTTAATAAACTTGCATGATAAAACAATTTCTCTATTATCTCCCTGTTCACAACAGCTGTCTGTGCTCAAACACAATAGGTGCTTATTTTAAGGAATTCATTTGATACTAGTTGAGGAATTCATTATGATGAAAGAGTAATTATGATGTATATTCATTTGATCCTCTTCTCTATCAGCCTGCCTGCTCTGGTTAAGTGATTATACATAACAAGTATTGACTTGAGTGCAGCCCTACGACTGCATCGTGCGAACTGAGCTTTGACCTGTGAAGAAGCATCACAGGTTTGTAAAAAATTACTGATACTTTTCTTATTAAGTGAAATTGTTGTATTTTTCAATGTCTTAGGTGAATAGAGGAACTGACGGTGCGAGCGAGATTTTAGCCAGGGCCCTTAAAGATAACAGGAGAGCAATCTTATATAGGGAACCTACATTTGGAAAAGGGTAACCCTTTTTCCCTCATGTGATTTAGGCTTCATTTGGTTCGGCGTTTTTAAGCCATAACTTCATTATGATATCCTTAATGTCTTTGATTTTATTTGTGGCATAGTTAAAATTATGTAACTAGAAAAACATACAAATGTTAGATGCCAGGTATTGCACGGATGATCTAAGGGAGGTGGTATCAACACTCTACAAGGAGGTATTGCACATGACATCACCAATTCCTTCAATGTTTCTAACATATTAGTTTTAATCTTATCTAAATACTGAATATCAAATGGTTTGTTCTGAATGTGCATGATATATGAAAGAATTCTAATGTCAATTTTTGTATAAATCATGTCTTAGAGCTTTTATTTTCTATTTTCTTTCAAGTTATTTGTATTGGGTTGTATAGAAATATTTGTCCATTTAGGGGCAAACCCCCTATCATGTCTTTCCTTATAGTTTCTATCCAAGTCTTTTTTAGAAATAAGCATGCAGCGAGTTTGCAAACTGCAACGAGTTTGCTCCGGATTTAGCAAACTGCAGCAGCGGGTTTGCTGCAGCTGCTGCAAACTACAGCAGCGGGTTCGCTGCAGCTGCTGCAAAATGCAGCATCAGGTTCGCTGCAGCTGCAGCAAACTACAACAGCGGGTTCGCTGCAGCTGCAGCAAACTGCAGCAGCGGGTTCAGCAGCGGGTTCGCTGCAGCTACAGCAAACTGCAGCAGCGGGTTCGCTGCAGCTGCAGCAAACTGCAGCAGCGGGTTCAGCAGTGGGTTCGCTGCAGTTGCAGCAAACTGCAGCAGCGGGTTCGCTCATCTAACCTAGATGTTTTCTTGTATTTCTTAATGAAGGAGATATGTTTTAATTATTTTCTTTCTTGCTTTTTGACTGGACTATGTGTCTGTGTGAGGTCCAATTTTGTAGGATATGATTGGATATAGGGGCTGACACTCATAGGTTTATGAATGAAATTCCTATAAAGATCTGCTCTTAAAGACCTTGATTTTTGAACTGATTATTAAATCTATAAAATTGCATTGTATGAATATTTCTGCTCTCATTTATTTGTAGGGTGATCTTAATTGCTCTCTTTTATTTGTAGGGTGCTCGAGCATTGACCGGCAAGTGACGAAAGATTCATTAGTCAGAAAGTGATGGACGATTCATTTTTCGAAAAATGACGGAAGATTTATTAGAAACATGTTGATCTTGTAATGTAATATTGTATTATTTTAGAAGAGATGATAATAACTTGTACTCTATGTAAAACTTTTTGGTGTGAATAAATACATGTTGATCTTGTTACAAAATATTAAATATATGTGTGTTTTCAAGATTATTATTTGTAATAAAATCTCGGGTACACAAAAAATAGAAATGAAATATTTTTGATATATTAAAGAATTTGCTATAGTAAGAAGAATGGAAAACAAATGTAATGGTTTTTTTCGTTACTATTGTTTAATCTATTGTAACGAAATAATATTTATTATACTATATTGTAACGAAGTTAGTTTATTTTTAGTGAGGAAAAAAAAATATTTGTAACGAAATAGTTTTAATCGTAACTGTTTTTTTGTGAGGAAAAAATAACATTCGTAACGAAATAATATTTATTGTGACCAATTTATTGTGAGGAAGAATCTCTTTTTGGTGAGAAAGTATCATTTGTTACAATTACTTTATTTGTAACGAAATGCATACATTCGTTACAATAACCTTTAGCGTCGAGCTTTAGAGGAGGACCGTTACTTAAAGTTTTTTTCGTTACCAAAGAGTTATTGTAACGAATTTTGACACTTATTGTAACGAATTAGGTCCTTACTCTAAGTGCAGTGTTCCGCACCGTCAGCCTATTTAGTGCTCTGTAATCGATGCACAGCCTGAGCGTCCCATCCTTCTTCTTTACGAATAACACCGGAGCTCCCCAAGGTGAGGAACTCAGCCTAACGAACCCTGCTTCCACCAGCTCCTGCAGCTGGCTCCGAAACTCTACCAACTCCTTCGGGGCCATCCGGTAAGGAGCTTTGGACACCGGCTTGGCCCCTGGCACCAGCTGAATCTGAAAATCCTTCTCGCGGTGCGGTGGTAGCCCAGGAAGCTTCTCCGGAAAAACATCAGCAAATTCTCGCACTACCGGGATACTTGGCACCGAGTCCTTGACTTCAGTCGCCTCAAAGAGCACCTGATAAACCTCGTCTCCCTGCAGGTGGGCCTTGACGGCCTAAATGGACGATAAAAAGAGACGAGAGGTAGGTTGAGTACCTTCAAAAGTCACTACACCGTCTTTATGCTCTAGCACGATCCGCCTTGCCGGGCAGTCAATCCTTGCCTGGTTCTCATACAACCAACTCATGCCCAGGATCAGGTCGTAATCCCTCATCTTTAGCACAGTTGCCGGGGCCTCGAACAGTCTTCCTCCAATCTCCAGACTCATTATGCACGTTAAATTTGTTAAGACCTCCGATCCGTCCGGAAATCGCACCCTCCTATAGTCGCTTTTGAAGTGCTTGACTTGGTCTAGGTCTTCGATAAACTTAGCCGAGACGAACGAGTGCGAGGCACCCGTATCGAACAAGGTAAAAGCAGGTTTGCCAAAATGGAAACTAAACCTGAAGGGTTTGATGATTGGTTCAATGCTAAGGTAAAGCTAAAACTTATAAGACATTAACTATTTAAAAAAAAGCGACAAGTACCTACGATGACCCTTGCTGGGTCCCGGGGCCTGGCCAAATCTAGGGCATAAGCCTGCTCTCTGTAGTGTCTCCGATCGTCACCCTGAAATCTACGGCCTCGGCCACGTCCTCGGCCCCCGAGATGCGGACCCCGTGGTGCTGCCTGAGGTGCTGGAGGAGCATTCCTCTGGGGGCAGTTCCTCTTTATGTGGCCGACCTGATGGCAGTGAAAGCATTCCAGAGGTTGCCCACCTCCTCCAATCCTTGGCATCTCCCTCATCTGCAGAGGCTGAGGAGCCAACACTACCGGCTCCCTTTGCTCCTGCCTCTCCCCCTGACGGGGTCGGACCTCCGTCCTTCCTTCTCCAGCGTCTCGGCCTCTCGGCTGATCTCTTCTGCCATTTCTTCCCTGATCCTCCATGGGTCTCTTCCTCCCACGAACAACTTGCTGGTCTCCCTCCAGCTTCTTCGCCATCTCCAGGATCTTTGACATACTACCGTCGAAGACAAAAAGGAGGGCCTGCCTCAACTCATCACGGAGGCCCTTATAGAACCTCTTAGCATATCCTGCATCGTCCAGTTGGTAAGATACCGCAAACCGGGACAGGTGGGTGAACTCCTGGTGATACTCCAACACTGACCTACTCCCCTGTCTTAACTGCAAAAACCTGTCCTCCAGATCATCTCTTGCCGACTGCGGCACAAAATGTTCCAGCAGTGCCGCCTTGAAATCTTCCCACAAAACGTCTGCTGCCTCAAGTCCCGGATAAGCTGTAGCCAGGAACCTCTTCCACCACCTCTTGGCATGAGACTCCAAGACCAGTGGCACCTCCATGTCTGCCGGGCACTGGATTCCTGACAACATCTCCTCCATGATGTCTACCCATTCTTCGGTCCTCACAACAGTCTCCGTCCCGATGAATGCTGGTGGGGAGAGACCCCGAAAGATGCTCAGCCAGTTGGCCCCGGGGTTCTGCTGAGGAGCCGGTGTTTGCTGTGCCCTGAACGTCTCCAAAATGGCAGTCAGAGTCTGCCCCAACTCCGTCTGGTGGAACGGGGTAGGAGCCGGTGGTGGTGGAACGACGTTCGGAGCCGGCGGGACTCCATGCTGTGGTGAAGGTTCCGTTGCCGGCTACATAAGAAAGATTGCACTTATAAGGGACTTAGCTAAAGGGAAGAAGAATTCAGTTATAAGTGGACTTTTACATGTGATTTTCCTTATGGGCACACCATTGCTTCCGCTGCTAGTTTGTCCGCAAACTAAGCTCGCGCGGGGTGGCCCAGGGTTTGTGGACTTCTTTTCTTTGGATCGATGTTTCGCTCTGATACCACTTGTAAGACCCCTTTTTTTTTTACAAAAACCACCGGGTCTTAGGCCCAGAACCGCCGTTTTGCGGTGACACCTTCGCTCGGGAAGGTCGCCACTACAAAACGCCGGTCCTGCCGGCCAATTCGATCACAAGAAAAGTAAGCTTAACTGAATAAACAACCACAAGTCCACATCACATATATATTAAACTGTCAAAAGTTGTCCACAAATATAACTGAAGGAAAAAGGACAAGATAATAAGGTAACTATGGCTCTAGCCCGATACATCAAAAGCCTCACTACATGGATCACTCGCGGAAGCAAATCAACTAAATCAAACACTCACGGATCCTGTCATCTGAGCTCCTGAGCTAGACTGCCCCGCCTCCATTTGCACCGGCCTCTGATGCTGCCCCGTCGCCGCGGTCTCCTAAAATGATAAGGTCCACCGACCGTCAGTCATAAAGACTCAGCCAATTCCCCACCCCTCCCCCCAAGGCTCCTAGGCACCGCATGGGAAGGAGGAAGCGGAGGACCAACAAGGGGTAATACGAAAGCAGATGACAAATGAGTTCTACGCTACACAGGTGTATGTACATAAGTAAAACATGAGATAAAAGCAGCATGGTAAAGTATAGGAAAAACAGTAGGGAGCAAAAGTAGAGGCAGGTAAGTATTATAATATTAACCATTGATTTATAGGAATGCCCATACAAACCTATAGACCAAGGGGTCGTTTAGCAGGGCCTATCGTATAAAAAGTCCCATACCAATTTATACGATAGGTGTCGGGGATTAAATGTTATGATTATGCCATGACATGCAGAGTATGCTTTTATGCGGTGATCAACCAAGTGCAACTCACCCACTACGACTCTATGCGCATAGACCTTTAGTTCCCCCTTTTTGGAGCGAGCTAGACTCTCAGGATACTCCCGTAGTGGCAAACGGAAGCGGTGGGTTGGGCCTCGCCCACCTCTAGGTTGGTATTTGCACTACCTAACCTAGACCTATCGTACGCCTCCACAAAACCCGCGGAGCGCCTGCGTACTCTTACTGACTAGACCGCCAGACTTTTATGGCTAAGTGTAAATACCACATTTGCCGAGCCCAAGTGTTAACGTCGGTGCAACGATCGCCAACACGAAGGACCCACCACCTTATGCACATGCCGTATATCTTCCAACAACACCGAGCTACAAGCTCCCCGGGCTAACCCGCCCGTCACCAATAAACATCTCAGAAACATAGGATCACCGGACTAAACCGGCTAGACTTCTATAAGCAAATCCTCATAATAACTTTCCTGTTATAGTAAACTTAGGTGCTAAAAGACGCTAATGGGAAAAGACGATCTTTCGTCAATCCCTGGACGACCTATTCCAAGGGTGGCACCCCACCACCCTAAAACTCACCAAACCAGGGGTCCTCACATAATTACAAGACTACCACTCAACCTTTACCATTCCCAAACCAAAGGCCACCAGTTTGATCCTTAACCCCAGAGTTGCCAAGTTGCTAAACGCAGACCACCCTTAACGTTTGATGCTCATGAAGGGAGGTACACTAAATAATCAACTCTATGACCCAAGGGATTTACTGGGAGTCCATGCTACCTGATTCCAATCAAATCTAGGGTTTCACAATTTTCCCAATAATAATAATATTTTAAACAATTTCCAAAGGGCAATTTTTCTAAGGTTTGAACTACAAGTGTACTTTTCTGACCTCTAATGTCTACTCCAATTTTTTTACATAAACCAAGAGTACCTCATAAACAGTGGGTATTAAATTTTAGGAAAAATCAGCAAGATTTACTATTTTTAAAAATTCCAAAACACATTTATTTCCAAAAAATTCCAAAGGAGGTACCCTCATATGAACTCCAATTCTCATGCAAATTTATACATAGGTGCTTCATAATATAATATTCAGTTCCACAAAGTTTGACCATGTTCCACAGAGGGTACATTTGTAATTTCATCCAAGGATATATTTGCAATTTCTTCCAAAGTGAACTAGATGTACCAAAAATATTAATCCATAAATTATGAGCAAATTACAGTGGTTCCATATTGATATGAAAAGACTACCAGTAAAGTTTCATGCAATTACAGCAATTTATCAGCCTAAAATTGATCATCCCAAAAATTGTCTACTATATGAAATATTACACTTTGAACCCCAAAAAGTCTACCCATGGTCTAACAGATTCTTCCAGAGATGAATAGCATTAAAACCAAGTTTGTGACAGAAAATGGTTAATAAATATGTATTATTCCTTTCTAAAACCAAAAACCCTAATTATTTACAAATCTATCCAAGGGTTTATTACCTAGGATCAACAACTCCAAATCCCTCCAAATTCTCACAGTAGTATTCTCTGATCACTTAAACCACCTCCCCAAAATTTCAAGTCAAACCATTAAGGTTTGACCCCTCTTCCTTCATTAGCCTCTAATTACACCCCATTAGGGTTTAGCCTAGGGTTAGGGTCTAAACATCTCCAAATCCACCCAAACTTCTTGTGGGGGGATTAAAACACTCTTAGAGCCCAGAGAGGGCTATTGCACTTCTCTCCATGGACATTTACTCCTACCTCCTTCACAAACCCTAAAGGGCACCATACACTTCACCACTAGGGCTTAAGGGCACACTAGGCCCTAACTCATCCAACATTGCTCCTTGGGGTGTCCTATGCATCCTAAATCAGTAACCAAGGTCACCCCACCAATCAGTGGGAGGAAACCCCTCCACACTCCAAAGCTAGCTTATGTGCACTTTTTGCCCTAAACATAACCCTTAAGCAAACTATTCTCAAGATAACTCCCTACCTTGCCCAAGCCCAAACTACTCACTATACTGATCAGGGGTCAGTGAAAGTGCACCCAAGATCCTACCAATACTAGGTGAGGAGTGGGGCTCTATTAGGTACCTAATTGGATTGCAAATAGCATTTACCCCCTTTTTGATTCACTAGGGCAAAACTCCTCCAATGGCCACCAAACTTGGACCAAAGGTTGGCATGGGGAAGGATGAGGTGCACCCCAAATATGAAGCCAAAAGACCTTGTGGAAGAGTGGGGGCACTCACTCAAAGTTTTGCCTAAACCTAGGGAGCCTAAGATTGTTTTGGTGAAATACCCTACCAAATCAACTCCAAATGAGTTGAGATTTTAACCAAGGGTTTATCATGACCCTAATGTTACCCCACCAAAATTTGGTGGTGATTGGAGGTCATTTGGCCCTCCAAATAATTTATGCAAGGATTAGTAAATTTCTATAAAAACCTTAGAAAACTTAACTCCTAAAAATCTGATACTCAAACCTAATCTAGGTACAGGGCACAAGCATGCATAGCCAAAATATCAACTTCATCAGATTTGCCATTTAAGAGTTATACTAATTTAAAGGTCTGGTTTGAGTTTTGACCAGCCTCACTAGAATGAGTGTTGTGGGTCCCATACTTAACCAAATAGCCTGATTCCACTCCCATTAGGAAGTAGACATCAAGACCTACAAATATTATCTCTGGGCATTTTTCGAATTATGGCCCCTAAGGGCCTTAAAATCGGGTCACAAAATCTGTCACAAGTGTGACATATAATTAAAATAATATGATTTAAATCATTTCATGGCTGCGTATAGCAAAAGGCGGCCAATCGGACGGCTCACAGCCATCGTCCCCGATTAACCTGGGGCTGAGATTTCGCGCGCCTGGGCGACTTTGATTGGTGATTTCCCGGCCACCTGAACGCCGCCCCGGCCGACCAACGCCACCACCACCTCCGTTGAGGTGGGGGCCGGCGATGAGCGGTGTTTGATCGGCCGGAGGTGGCCGGAATCGTGTTCTGTAAGGAGATGCCCAACCCGATCGACGGGAGGCTTGGCTAGCTCGATTCACAGCCGATTGGCCATGATTCGAGCCGCCGGCGATTGGGATCTAATCCTTAGGGTTCAGGGAGGAGAATAGGACCTGCAGATGAGCTTGCCGGCGGGTTGTCCTTGAGTACACCATGGGAGCTCGGGGAGGTTGAGGTGCCATGCCGATTCACGTCTACAGCACACGAAATCCTCTGCAAGATTGGGGGTTTCACTCCTCTCTGGTTTCTGAAGGTGATGGGGGGTTCGAATGAGGGTGATGGTGGCTTTAACCCCTATTGCCATTAATGGCCTCTTCGAGCTCCTCCCAATGCCGGCCCCCATTCATTCCCCCTGCCTTAATCCTCCTTGGAAACTACTGGAAACTCATTGAAAACGTCAGAGGAGATGAAAGGGTGAGTCAATTTGGGAGGCCAAGGGGTGGAACTCCTTAATGGCCATGAATGACCTTCTTCTCTTTCTTCAAAAATGGGAAAACCCCCATTTTCTCTCTCCTAATCACCATGGCCGGTTTCTACACCCTTCTCCTGAGTTTAATGATGGTCTACATGGGCTGGTTGACCATCCAAATGAGCTAGCCCAAAGGGATTGGGTTAGGTTTGAAAGATTTGACCTAAATTGGGCAATTTTGACTTTTGGTCAAATTGGCCAATTGGGTGACCCTAGGATGGGGCTTTTGGGTCCATTAGGTTCCAAATTAAGTTTAGAAACTAATGGTGGGGTCAATTTGGTCATATGGTTCTTGGTTGACCCAATCTAAGCTGATTTGACCAAAATATGCTAAATTGACTTTGATCCAATTGAGCCCTAGGGTTGACTTGGTCATGGGGCTTTTTGGTCCAAAGGGTCCCCTATGATATGATAACACTATGGGCAAGGTCAATTTGATATGGTGGTGGTCAATTAGGGTACTTTGTGAAGAAAAGTCATTTTGACCTAAAAAGGGCATTTTGGTCAATTTGCACCCCTAAGGGTCCCATGATGGGGCTTTTAGGTCTAATAGGTCTCTTACAGTATTCTAGACCTAAGATTGTGATCAATTTGACAAGGTGAAGGTTAATTGGCTCTAAATAGGCTACTTTGACCAATTTGGGGTTTTATGTTGACTTTGGTCAAATTGGTCTCTTAGGTTGACCCTAATGGGCCCTTGATGCCCTAAGGGGTCCACTAAAAGGGCTAGGGATACTAAGATGGGGTCAATTGATCAAGTTGAGGCCCTAAGGTCTGACCCTAAGTTTGGTAACTGGAAATTGCTATTTGCAGACCAAAGTGGTTTCCTCCTCCTTTCCTAAGTTCTCAAGGTCAAAAGGCTCTTCCTATGGTTTTGTCATGACCTAGTCATGACAAAACCAACTTAGGGGTCTAGCAGTTTGGGGGATGTTACAGTTCATGCTTGCCACGTAGCAGCAAACAAGTTTAGCTTTGATTGTAATGTCCACCTGACCTGAGGTAACTCTTGCAATAAACATAATTAAACATAGAGCAGTTAACTCCTTAAGCAGAATGTAATTAACATGTAGAAAGATTAACATATAGCAGTTTTTCCAGTTTCATACGTGCCAAAAAAGACGAACATAATAAAACGGCTCACAGTAGTAATGTCTTTACGGAACATCTAATTAACGCCGAACATAATTATACGGCCCACATTAATGTTTCAATCTAGTCTAAGAAATGTTAGCCGATATTAACGATGAACATGTTTTAAAAATGTCGGCGGCTATTTCGGCCCGAAATTTGGGCATTTCTGACTGCCAAGTCCTCCAACTATCTGATGGTCTTCTTTGATTTGATATAACAGCCTCCATGTATTTGATAACGAAAACTCCGCAGTCGTTGCCATTCTCCTGCATCGGTAAGTCCGGAACATCAAGTATTGGCCAATCCAAAAAACCGCCTGGCAAAACTTCACTAACATCCTCATAAAATGTATGGACCTACACCCATGAAAAATGACATATCACAAATATTGCAACAATGAAAAATGAATAACACAATTATAGGTACTATAATTGATAGAGTAAGAATACCAAAGCCGGTAACGTAGCTCGATGACGGCTTGTAAGCAGAGAGTCGTAATACTCCCAGTGCCCCTCTTTGAGTTTGCATACTAACAAAGCCCAATGACAGTCAAAGTGACATGGCATTAAAATAATCTCAGAGGATTTAACGTTCTCCTCTGTTATGTGACTTAGAAGTATTTTGGCATTTTTGAAATTACTCCGCTTACAGTTCTGCAATAGGTTTCGAAAATGGAAAATGGGTAAATAAATATGCGAATCAAAAGTTAGAACTAATCAAATATTACGTACAGCAAAATCCGAAGATACATATAGAAAACTTTTCATTTTTTTGGGCGACCTCTTCCTCTTTGCGCTAAGAACTAATGCATAGGCATTGAGATGGGTATCTTCTACCCATCCTTCACCCAAAAGGGCATCAACTAAACCTCTAGTTAGCAAAATATTTCCGCTCTGGAAGATGGTGCAATTACTATAACATAAAATAGAATTAAGTCATGGAAATTTACAAAATAAAATAAGGAGGATATCATTTTAAAAATTCAGCACTAATACTTTCTTTGAAGTTCAAGAGAACATATTCGATGATCTCACGTAGTCGTACAGATATAGAATATTTGCCAGGGTACTCCTTAGTAGGGGTCCCTAAATTCTTCTTCTTCCGGTTCGCCCTATTCTTCACATTCCTGATCATGCTACTAAGCTTGGTTTCACTCTCGCATTCATATGCGTTCACTGGAATAGTGGAATCCACCAAAGTTATTTCCAGTGGTGATGTCATAGGTGAGAATTGTGTGCTCGGAACAATTGTGAGGTTGGGTGATGTAGGTAGTGGCGATGGTGATCGATGGCGTGGTTGCTTCTCTGGGGCGTATTGTGCGTGCATCTGACTAAACCCTTGTTCACATAATTTCCTCAGAGTATCAAAACTGGTCGTAAATTCCTGACGCAGTGAATCAACCTGACTCCGAACTTCTTCTTGGATGAAACCACGTAAGCGGCTCTCCAAACCTATCAAACCTTCTTCTATATTTTCCCCCTACCCAGTCCTTCAATCTTGCACTTCCCGCTTTCACTCTCAAGTTCCCTCCTAGCCTTCCTCAACATTTTCTTCTCTATTTTCCTTAACTTTTTCTTTTCTAATCTTGCCTCTTCGACAACATGGAAAATATTCTCATCGTCGGAATCCCCACTTAAATTTCTAGCCTTTCTTTTGACTATCTCAAAGTCAGGGTCTTCATCATCCACTCCTAGCAGTGTCTTCTCACTTTCTAAAACATTCTCAAATTCAATTTTCACCTACATCAAAATATATAAGGTATGTTACTTCTAAGGCGAGAAACCCCATAAATAAATAATGCAACATACCTGTTTTTCAATGTTTAGCTCTCTTTGTAGAGCAAAATAATACTTCGCGCTATAACTCAACTTCGGAGTCCAGCGACAGATTCTGGGCCTTGCAATGTCTTTACAAACCAGCTGAAATTTGGTGTGCTCATATAACCACACCTACACAATAAGCTATAAGAAAAAGATATTTTATAATTAATTTAAATATATAATCACATCATGTACCAGTAATATGGTCGAGCAACATTCCAAGTAACCCAAATGTGAACCTGCTGGTCGTAATGCACTAACTCTGCTCAACTCAACCAACTGCGAGTGCAAGAAGGTGTGTATGGCCTTAGGCCAATTGTATTTCCGAAACACTTCAACCCCACCAAACTTGTGAAGGCAATCTGGAACCTTTAGACTCTTCAATGGAAAAAAAAAGACCACCAGGAGATATCTCACTAAAGCTTTCACTCTCCTAGACTCCAATGTAGGTGACCACGCCACTCCAGCAAGACCTCTCATTTCCTCTGTAATATCCTTGTGAGTTAAGCCAGAAAGTGGAAGTCTCACAAACTTAAAAGTTCGGCCGCTATTTGGGAGACCCAAGATCATGGCTACCTCATTCACAGTAAATCTCACATAAAATTTACCTAAGAGAAAAGCTCTATTTTCCCCATTATAACACCGTACAAGCAAATACAATAACAGTATATTCTGAGCTAGATTTGGAATTTCGAATAGTGGAAGCACTCTCGCATCTACAAGAGCTGCCTTTGACTCATCGGAAATTTGGTCCAGTAACGAACTTGCATTCAACTTGAAGGTGGACACCGCACACCTACAGCTAAGGTATGGGCTACCGGGCATCTGAAAAACCAAATATAATAACACAAATGACAACGGTAATAAAAGAAACATCAATAACTGTAACAGGAGATACATATAGACCCGTAACAAGAGATACAGATACAACTGTAACAAGACATACGGTTAGAACTGTAACTAGACATACAGTTACAACTGTAAGTAGAGATACAGATACAACTGTAACAAAACATACGGTTACAACTGTAACTAGAGAGACAGATACAACTGTAACAAAACATACAGTTACAACTGTAATTAGAGATACAGATACAACTGTAACAAAACATACAGTTACAACTGTAACAACAAATATAGTTACAACTGGAACAACAAGGAAAGTAGCATACAAGTGTAACCAGAAATAAGACAAGTTAATATCATTTTGCAGAAGTTGTTCTCTAAATGTCAAAGAAGAAATATTTTTCATGAACTGTTGGGAATTAAAGGGGCAAGCCGCGCACTTGATCTGCCATTACAACCAAGCAGCTTTTGTTTTTACTTATTGCTTCACTCAATTGCTTTTGGGGCTTTACAGCTTGTTGAGTATGAAATAAGGATACATACAACTGTAACGACAACTAAAGATACAACTGTAACAAGAACAGGTAAAGACAACGAAATGCGAGGATACAACTGTAACGACAACTAAAGATACAACTGTAACCACAAAATAATTATCAAAGAAATACGATTTACCTTGGGTTCTTCCTAATCAACTTGAACCCTGTAACAAGAAAATGAAATTACCTAGGTTAAGTAGCAGAAAAAATCAACACGACAGCCGCAAAACTTCCCCAAATCACTGGAACAATCACCCATGACAGCAAACGATTTACCCTTTGTTTCTGAGCTATCAACGCTAGTTCTCTCCGGCGTACTGGACAGGGATGACCGCCTGCGCACAGTCCAGCGATCTTCCGATCAATGGCGGAGCTTGAGGGTTGCGCCGGAGATGGGGGTGGGCGAAGCACGCCTGGGAGGTAGGGTTTCACCCGGCACATCGCGAGGGTTGAGGCTTCCGGGATTTTGCGCTGAGACAAAAGGGAGAGAAGAAGTGGGCCCACGCAATTTTTGAGGCTATTTATTACCGCAGCATGCCATGCTGCGATCAGCGCAGGGAACATTTTGCCACTTGGATGTGTCACAAAAAGCAGTAGGCAGAGTCAGAAATTCTTAAAAGACCTATTTTTTTGTGAAGCTACCAGTGAACAAAAAGACTCTCAGTTCAGTCCGGGACCGGTCTTTAAAAAGATCGGTCCCTTGCAAACCAGTCCTGGTCCGGGACCGGTTTTTCTCCTCTGGAGGAGGACCGGCGGGGACCGGAGTACCGGTCTTCTATTTAAAAATAATATAAAATATAAAATAAATTAAGGGGTCGGATGATATGCGGGGGGGGGGGGGGGGGGGGGGGGGGGGGTTTATATAAAAAAAAATTATTTAAAGTGAGAGAGAGAGAGAGAGCGTGTGAGAGTGAAGGAGAGAGAGAGGGGGTGTGACTGAGAGAGAGAAGGGCGGGCGGGGGAATGGGGGATTTTTATTTTTATTTTTAAAAAATAATTTTTTAATTAGCCCAGGGCCTAGGCTGTAGCCTCTAGGCTACAGCCTAGGCCCTAGGCTGGCTGCTGCAGCAGGCTGGCAGCATTAATGCTGCCGGCGGGACAGCTCTATGAGCTGTTATTTTTACCGGTCCTGGCCCAGGACTGGTAAAAGACCGGTCTGACCGGTTAAAGACCGGTCTTTTATCGGTCCCAGTCCGGGACCGGTTTTTGCCAAAAAAGGGGGGACTGGATGAGCCCCTGGGACCGGTCCGGGACCGGACCGGTCTTAATTGGGACCGGTCCCTAGCCGGTCCTAACCAGTCCGGTCCCAACCGGACCGGTTTTTTTGTGCACAACTGGGACTCTCCTCCGTGATTTCTTTAGAGTAATTTTATGTGCAAACTCATTTTGACTACGTACAAACCATGATTATGTGCAAACCGAAAAATTTTAAGTGCAAACCAACTTGTTATGTGCAAACCAAAATGAAAATTAAAAAAAATACAACTTCATATTTAATATCATACTAATTACTATATAAAATCAGTTTTAATACAAAACTTTAGTACACCAAAATCATTCTTTTTCATGTCCAAATGTTAGTTCCAAAATTAGTTGATATCTGCATACAAATATACAATTTTGTGAGATCAATGAATAATCTTAAAACCGAACATGAGTTATACTTCAAGTTAATCAATAACTTGCCATATTTTGAATATATGAGGTGGGTAAACTTGCTGCCAAAATTAACGTCATAAAATGTTTTGAATACTGCATGTTGAAATTTTAATGTTAGTAAAATGTAACGAATTAGTTATATAATTTTTTAATAATTTGTAGTAACAAGAAAATTTCATCGTACCTTGTAATCAAATTTCCTTTAATTTTTTTCATTGAACTTCTCCCAGTGCTCCGCATTTTCTTCCCGGTATCTTCTTCAAAGAGATATTGTAGGAGGCAATGGAAAATCGTCGCGCATTTGCAATTGTACAAAATGGTTACCATTTACAAATCCGATGTAACCATCTTGGGAGATGCCGGAGGAGGTGAATGCAAAGGTAGAAGCGTGAATGACTGATATCTAGATAAGTGAACAAATGCTATGTTATAGCAAGAAGCAACCACTAATCCAATATCAGGCATTGTCATCCACTTGTCATACGGAGCTGGAGTAACAATACAATCTAGTGAACTAAGCAGCACCAATCTTCTTTCCTTACCAAATATGTTGTCATACATGATTTCTCTATTTTGTAGCTCCAATGATAGCTCAATGTGTACCTTGGCCCAATCAGTACCCATCCCCATTGCATTACTAACCACTCTGTACCCACAATGACCATCTGATAATACATCAATCACATCTGAAACATATTCAGAAACACACAGAGACATTTCCCTTTGAACAATACGTAGTATTCTGCTCTCTTTTAATACCCCCTTTTGTTTAGATTGTAAGGTACTTATGGTCTGTGACAGTTGCTCATCCACCAACACGTACGTACTCAAATAGAGAAGGATTGTGCTTTGTAGATTTTGCATCTTCCTTGAACTTTTTGTAGCTACCACGTGGTCGACCTTTCAATGCTTTTGGTAACGTAAGCTCCAATGTTTGATTTGTGGATGGATTTATTATATCACGTAATTTCTTCTTTATTTCTTGCTTTTGTAAAGTACTTGTACTCGTATATCTCTTCAAAATACCATCCATCTCAATATCTATTTCACTGTCATTCACAACTTCAACTTTTATGTTCTCATTAGTGACCTTGTTTTCTAATGTCAATTGCTTCCAATGGTTGTGGATCACCCAAAGTGGAAAAGAGTTAGCATTTGACATATAAGCCACTAAATCATGTGCACATGGTAGACCCAATGCATGCCGACATTTATGTGTACAGTTGCTCACATCCACACACCCTTTCTTTGCTAAGAGTTCTTCCCTTTTTATCAAATCTAAGGCGGTGGAGGAGACGCGGCCAACAAGTTCAAAGTATAACGGACCACTAAACTCTTTATTCAGTTGAATGATACTTTGCCAAAGGCTCTCTTATCTCCGAGTGTTGCAATATAAGCATCTGATTGAAGGTCTTCCCTATAGTTGTTAGATTTCCAACGGAGACTTCAAGAAAAATTTTTAGGTGACTGTGTCCACTTTCCACACGATTGGTAGTAGAATTATCAAAGTGCAAGAATTTGTCTACCCATGCAGCAACAAAAATTCTTTATATGGTTCAAGCCAAGTAGAAAGCACATACGAACATACATCGGGATAATTTCTATTGTACTCTTGCAACATAGAAGTAACCCGATCACTAAACTCAATTTCAGTACGTGACTCAACAATAATATGTCATTTAGTCAAAAATTTCTCTCACAACTTGCCATTTTTGAAACATTTTTTGCATTTTGCCAAAATGTTCCTACTAATATGTAACTTGCATAGAACCCTAGGTTTAAGCCTACTAGTTAATTTGTCTGCACTTTGTACAGTAATGACAAATCTCAAACGTTTCGCAATTTCTCTAGCCCAACACATCAACTCACCCTTACTTGGAAAAATATGTGATGTGATAAAATGATTGTCAACATCAACTCGAGTAGAGAGATTTGAATCCTCATAACATAACTGTTTGATATCTACAAACGAAAATTACTACTTCTATTTTATTCGGTTTAAAAAGTGAACTGTATTTAAACAACTACGGGAAATGGATCAAATATTCGATACCATCATTCAGAGGTTGCGTGACTGAAGCTCCAGCGATCGAAGATCCAAACAATGGCGTCTCCATGATTCTACAACAAAGATTAGTACCAAACAATATATTAGTATAAATTTGATGCTAAATGATCTGGTGTTATTTTGCAAACTATGAAGATTAGTACCAAACTATATTGATCTGGTGTTATTTTGCAAATTATGAAGATTAGTACCAAACTATATCTCAAAGCAAACATATTAACAAAGGAGTTTAAGAGTCAAACCAAACTATATATTAGCATAAGAACTCAAAACTCATATCAAATATATGTTGTGGTGCTATTTTGCTTCCTGTGAAGGAAGCAAAGGTCATATCAAATATATGAACAAAGGAAACTCAGCGAAAAAAGCAGTGGAAGTGTGCGAAAATGCAAGAACTAGAAGGTTCATCGTAGGCAAAAAAAGGGGGAAAAAGTTTGATCACAAAAGAAACAATCAACGAAAAATGCAGAAGAAGTGTGCGAAAATGCAGGAACTGGAAGGTTCTCCATTGGAAAAATTGGAATGTTCTCCATCGGCATAAGAACTCAACGAAAAACGCAAAATAGGGGAAGAGAAACCTTGATCCCAGAGGAAACAATTAGCGAATGCAGAGGAAAACTGGAATAACTGAATAAAAAATGCAGAGAAAGCTTCGTCCGGTGGATATTTACCTCGACGGAGAATCGCTGGCGGTAGGGGACGGTTCATCGTCGGCAGGAAACGCAAGAACTGGAGGTAGGGGAGACATTCGCCGGCGAAAATGGCGGAGGAGGCCGGCGAAAATGTGCGAAAAGGGGAAATAGGGTTTCGCCCTTCCCTTCACGCGAACTGCACGGGAGAGAAAAGGAATCGGGCTGCACTTAGGTTTTTTGAGGATTTAGTGATTTTAATTAAATTTGAATATGAGCTTTTTTTGGGTGGTTTGCACGTAGCCAAATAAGGGCTGCACTTAACACCACTATTTCTTTAAGGGCAATGTTATAAGCAGTCCTATTGCTGCTAAACACAGCCCATTGATATTCGCAGTTCAATGAATTTAAGTATTTTTAGGACTGCTAATAGTCGTTTTAAGTGTTTTAGGACTGCGAATAGATGTCTTAGGACTGCTAATAACATCGCCCTTCTTTAATCACAAACCGAACTTTTCTCATTCTTTTTTTTCGCAAACCCCCACATGAAGGGGAAAATTTTCTATACTTCAAACACACCTTGATCATGGTTCGTTGGACGTTTTTTTTTGGCTCAAAATTACATTGTATTTGATTAAAGTTATATTTTTTTCAAAATAAATTACAGAATATTAATTATGACATTTTTAAGGTCATTTTAAGTACACATGCATATATTTTGAAATAAAAATCAGTCAGTAAAATCATCTTGAATACACTTATAATTTTGAGTTGTAATTTTCGGATAAAAATCATCCTGAAAAAAAAATTGAACTTTAATTTTTGAATCGTAATTTAGAACTGTAATTTTGAGCAAAATAAGAGTTCATGTACCATGCTCATTATGCAATGAGCGTATAAAAACTTTTCCCCACCTGAAGCCCTAAGAATGATCCTCACCACCCCCTGCCTCCGTAGTCGTGAACCTCGCCGCCACCTGCCAGACATTTGGTCTTCAACTTCTAGCAGGTAATTGAATGCATGAATTGCATATTGGTTGTGTATTGTTTGTGCGAGGCTTTAGGTGACTAAGGCTTCGTTTGGGGCGGTGGTGGCGTCATGAATGTGGTGGTCATGAATTGTCGTCCGTGAACGCCCGACCTCACCTAAAATAATTCATGCATTTATGCTCAAAACTAGTTTATTTTCTTGGTATCGTTCATAACCTTTGTCTTGACAAACATACATTCTATGATAATGGCGCTTTTAACAAAACTCACCGGAGCAAATAAGCCCCGCCAAACGAAGCCTAAGGCTCCGGTGAGTTTAATCAAAAACATCATTATCATAAAATGTATGTTTGGCAAGACAAAGACAAAGGTTACGACCGCTATAAAGAAAATAAACTAATTTTGAGCATAAGATGCATGAATTCTTATAGGTGATGTCAGCGTTCACGAAGGACAGTTCATGATCACGGCGAATGACGGTTCATGATCACGACGTTCACGAATGACGGTTCATGATCACGGGGACCGCCACCACGACGCCAAACGAAGCCAAAATCTCTAATCACGATGCTTGACGGTTGAGATGAACTGGACCTCCCGCCAAGAGGTGGGATGACTAGTACATTGTGGTGATCGCTGATGGCGTAACTACAACCCTAAACGGATCAATCGTTCCGGCGAACGCGTTACGATGAACCAACTACTCCGGCGAACCCTATTCTATGCGCTTCATACTCGCCATCACCTCTCTCCCTCCCCTCTTCCATCCTACACTTCCTCCTCTCGTCTCCGCGTCTTCCTCTCCTCCCACTCCCGCCTCATCTCTTCCGATGCTGGATCTCCAACTCTCCCGCCGCCGCCTGCAGCCTCTGAATCGGAAACCGCCGCTTCCTCCACCACAGAACATTCCAAGAAGGCTGATTTCACATTCGAAGATGTCGGCAACAAGGGTAAAAACCTTGTCTTGCCTCCGGACATCCTCCTACGGGCAACACATTTCTCACTTTCCCCCCTGTTTATGTCACTGCAGAGCTGAAAGGCCTCATCGAGCAGTACTTCAAGGGGGACGAGCAGATACTTCCTTCGGTTATGGAGGCTATCTTGAAGCGCGGGCTTTCGGGGAAACACGAGGAGACGGATGATGAATTAATGGAAGAGCTCCAGATGAAGCCGCTCGAGGACGTAACGAACGCTGAGTTCGAATCCGACTTTGAGGAGCTCCATGAAACCGACGAGGAGATTGACGACCTCTACAATGCTCGCGACTATATTCAGAAGAAGATGATGCAGGATGAATTCTTCGACATGGATGATCACAAGTGGGACGAAATGGTAAAAGAGGGAATAGAGCATGGTTTCCTGAAGGACACGAGGGAATGTGAGGGCATACTCGAGGACATGCTCAACTGGGACAAGCTCCTTCCCGGTAATTATGAGCAAATCTTTGCTTTCTGTTTATTGAAGAATTCCTGTGTTTGGTTCAATGCTGTTTGATTGTCAGTTAATGCCGTTTGATGTCATTTTTGTCTTTCAAATGATACTTGTTTGATTTAAGTAGCATTGCTTGAAAACATCTAAACACTCTAAACTTTCTTAGATGCAATTATCTTCACACAATTTATCCCAATGTGCAGAAGAGGGGTCTAGGTCAGGAGGGTCTTTAGCAGCTATCCTTCTTAAGAACCTTAACATGATCTACCATATCGTAAGAGGGAGGGAATGGGGGATGTGGCACTCTCCCTGTTCGATCAAATTACTTCTTTTTCTCTCTAAAATTGATCTGTGATCCACCCATTAGGATGATGTCGAATGCCTCGCTGATGGAATGCGATCGTAAGGACTCCTTTGCTCGAGTTAAGCGGTGGTGTTACCTGCACATTAGGTAGGTTTGAAGACATAGAAGTTCTCCACTTCGTTATTCTAAGCTCAAAAATCATCATTCAATGAAATTACGAGATTGTGATACAGTTAGGTGCAATAATGTTCACACAACCTTCCGGTAGAAGTTTTCATTCACCAAATATTAATGAGTGTGAATTTAAGGGGTCCATTTTCTAGCCAAAAAACTTAAAGTCTATGGGTGAGGGAAAAAACTCTTATTTCTACTTCAATATTTGGTCACCTATTTAATGTGAGACAACCAATACTTTTACATGCCTTAATAAGCTCTTATGCACATGAGAGCTTTCCACATTAGCTATAATTCCCTTTCAAAATTACATTTTTTGACATCATTAAGGACCATGCACCAGAGCATACTCTTCCACATGATTATATCAGTGGAGTAACCTGTTCTTGAACTTTGTTCGACTGTGATGAATACAACAAAGAACAATAGGAGTGACAAACTGCTTGAACATACTCGATGGCAGCAGAACCACTGGTGTAGTGGAACCAAGTTTGGTCTAAATACACTAGTGTTTAAATCAGTTTCAATCGGAAAAGCTTAAGCTATGGGTTAAGGTTAACATATGTCCATCTATTTGATGTGGGACTAAACCCCATACTTCGGTATGCTTTAACATTAATATTACAAATGATTTAGTTTATCAACAATTTGTTTGATGATAACAACGTAATTGTTCTTTTTTTTGGCTTTCTCGCTCATTAAAGGCCGGGAAGTTTTCATCTCCTTTCTATGATGATTCATATCCCCCCTTTTGCATTTCTTCTCGGTTTATAAGAGGAGAGACCATGGTTTATTGAATAATTTGGGAGAGATGGAGTCACTTTAGATTTTTCTCTTGTAGGTGTTGGTGATTAGATGAGAGGAGAGAGAGACAATGTGTTACATCCCAGGCTCAATACACTACACGAGTCAACTCAAAAATTGAAGGATGCGATTACAGATCGCAAAGCTATCACATATACCACACAATACTTATAAGTTATAAGGAACCACAAAATAAATACCAATATTTTACTTGATTAATTAAATTCCATTATAGTCTATGGTTGCAATAAATTTATTGCATCAAAATCTAGAAATAAGAAAGTAAACCAAAAAAGTAATAGAAGTGACGTCTAATTCAACCAATCAGTCATTACAACTGTGTGCCACACAATGTAAGTAAAGTAGTGTAAAAACAAGATATTAATCAACATACTGAGTAAATACTTACATAAAAGCAAAGTGTGATACATACGAACAAATATAAATATAACAACTAAGTAGTAATACAATAAAGAAATACAAATAAAATTTATTCTCAATCCAGGGGGAATCTATCAGCCTAATTTTGTTTGGTGTTCTTTTACTAGTAAACAATCATACAATCAAGTACGATTTATTTTCATATCTCATCGTTCTAAAGACATGTAAGGTTATCGGCATGTAACTTAAAAAAACTCCATACTTCAGCTCGTCCTATGAAAGCAACACAATACCCTATGAAAGTGGTACTTAGGACAAACTTTATAGGAGCAATATGATGCATAAGCGTTACATACCCTGTGAAAGTTGTACTTTGTGCAACATTTGAACCATCCCCAGTAGGAAATAAAATTGAACTTCTTTAATTAAACTAAGTTGACATTTGTGGATTGGTTCTGTTGATCTTCAATTACAGTTGAAATAAAGAAAAAAGTTGAAGCCAGGTACAACGAGTTAGAAGACATGGTTGAAGAAGGAAAACTACAAGCTGAGGAGGCTTATGAACTGTTCAAGGAATTTGAAGATCAAATGGTTTTGGAATGTGCAGAAATGATGGCAGCAGAAGAGCCTCCCCCTGATGAAAATGAAATTACTGAATCAGATGGGAAGAGTAAAAAGGTGGTATTGGATGATCCACCTGGCGAAGGACCGATCCTACGGTGGGAATCGCGTGTTGTTTTTGCTCCTGGTGGTGATGCATGGCATCCAAAAAATAGAAAAGTCAAACTTTCAGTTACTGTGAAGGAGCTGGGACTTTCGAAACACGCATTCCGACGATTACGAGAGGTGGTTGGAAAGAGGTATCATTCAGGCCGAGATGAGCTCACAATCACTAGCGAAAGGTATGTCCATACAATTCTATGAATATTTTCTCTTATTTTGAGTACATTTGCAGTAAATTCAAGTTTCATATTTTCATCTCATCTGTGCATCAGTCTACCTGGGATCCAGCACATTACTTCAGAATTATCTATCATTCTTAAATCCTTTGAGACCAAAAATTGGGAATGCTTTACATATACTAAATATAAAAAAGTAAACTTGATTAACATATATGCTATGTAATGTATTCATGATTTATAAATAATACAACAAGAAAGTTAGCAGTACTGCAGCTTGGAATTTTAACATCATGTCTGCTCAATTCATTAATTGGTAAATTTCAAGAGTACTACAAACAATCATCTTAGGCATGTATTTAAGGATATTGTTCAGTATTTAACCATCTGGTATAAGAGAGATGTGAGGGAGTAAGGGAGAAAGAACAACAAATTCATGGTCATCAATAGATTTATCCCAAGTGTTTGGGTCGGGTTTAGAAATTCTCCGTCTATGATTTGTTCTTGTCGAGTGTTGTCCTGGGTTTTAAACTTAAATTACGAAACCATCTTGAATTGTTTCATTGGGTCTATCTTTTCTCCTATATCCTTCAATATTTTAGCTCATCTACTTATCTAATCTTGTACATTTTTGAATCTTTGTTGTTTACCCAATTTACTTAAAGTCTACTATATTATTATCTTATCTTTGATAAATATTCCTACTGTTCCTCCAACATAATCATTTCTCAATTTATCTTTTCTAGTTTTGACACACATCTATCATAATATTCTCATTTTTTTCACCCTCAACTTCATTTTCTTTTTATTTCCCAAACTCAAATCTTTTATATATTTCTCATGTACAAATACAAAGGAAGAATACATATATATAGGAGAGAGAGTGATACAGAAAAACCTATACATGGTGTGAGACTAAAGAGAAGAAGATCTAAATGGGCCTGTACATGGGCCTTTTTACATGGATTTCGCTAACACTCCCCCGCAAGCTGGAGCGTACAAATCGTAGGCACCCAGCTTGGATAAGAACTGGAGATATAGTGGTCGAGGAAGAGCTTTTGTTAGGATGTCAGCAATTTGTCTCGCAGCAGGAACATGTTCCAATTCTACCTTCTTCGCTTGAACCTTTTCTCTGATGAAGTGACAGTCAACCTCAATATGCTTTGTTCGCTCATGGAACACTGGATTGTTGGCTATATGAATTGCAGCCTGACTGTCGCACCGAAGTGTTGTCGGAGAAGGAAGAGTGACACCCAAGTCACCAAGAAGTCTCTCAAGGCATGTTAATTCTGACACAACAACAGCCATAGCCCTGTATTCAGACTCAGCCGAGGAGCGGACGACCACAGTCTGTTTCTTGCTTCGCCATGTTATGAGGTGTCCACCAAAGTAAGTGCAAAAACCAGTCGTGTAGCGCCTATCATCAGGGGACCCCGGCATAGTCAGCATCCGAGTACGCAAGAAGAGATGGTGAGTTGGATGGTTTGTAGACAAGGCCTTGTCCCGGAGCGGTCTTTAGATATCTGAGAATACGCTCAACAGCTTAAAGGTGAGAAGTGCGCGGAGTATGCATGAAGCGACTCACAACACCAACAGCAAACGAGATATCCGGTCGAGTAACCGTTAGGTAGATCAGTTTCCCAACCAATCGTCGGTAGTATTCTGGATTCTCAAGAAGCTGGTCAGAATCAGACCCAGCATCACACAATTTTTGATTAGCATCCATAGGAGTATCCGCAGGTTTGCACCCGGAGTATCCTGCTTCATGAAGTAAGTCGATGCAGTACTTTCGTTGGGACATAACCAACCCATCTGGTCGTTGGGCGACTTCAATCCCAAGGAAGTATCTCAGATTTCCAAGATCCTTGGTCTGGAAGGCCGAGTTCAGATGTTCTTTGAGCTGTTGTATCCCAGAGAGGTCATCGCCAGTAATCAGGATATCATCAACGTAGACAAGAAGGATTACAGTGCCAGTAGGTCCATGCTTGGTGAATAGAGAGAAGTCGGCGGAGCTCCGAG
This sequence comes from Dactylorhiza incarnata, assembly GCA_033032865.1. Lineage (NCBI taxonomy): Eukaryota > Viridiplantae > Streptophyta > Magnoliopsida > Asparagales > Orchidaceae > Dactylorhiza > Dactylorhiza incarnata. The sequence goes on along the minus strand of JAWHQI010000282.1, from coordinate 450,830 downwards.
TGAACCCAAGTGCTAAGAGAACCTTGCAGAACTTATCAAACCAAGCTCGTGGTGACTGTTTGAGACCATAAAGAGCCTTTAGAAGGCGGCAAACGCGAAGTGTACGAGACTCCCCCGTGGTCTCAAACCCGGGAGGTTGGCACATAAACACAATTTCCTTCAGATCGTCGTTAAGGAATGCATTCTTAATATCGAGCTGAAGAAGGGGCCAACGTCGGTGCACAGCAACGGAGATAAGAACACGAACAGTGTTGAGTTTTGCTACTGGAGAAAAGTTTCCTCATAATCTAAGCCTTGTTGCTCAGTGAAGCCCCGGGCCACGAGACGGGCTTTTAAACGATCAACAGTCCCATCCGCATTCTGTTTGACCGCAAAAACCAATTTGCAACTAACACAATGTTGACCTGGAGGAAGGGGAACCAGTTCCCAGGTGTGATTAGCCCAGAGGGCATTCATCTCCTCTTCCATAGCTGCCCGCCACCCCGGATGCTGAAGCGCCTCCTGCACAGAGTTAGGAATAGAGATGGAGGAAAGAGAAGTAGCAAACTGGTGGAGGGGTGGAGAGAGCCGGTGTAGAGACACATAGCTGGCCATTGGATGAGCCGTAGAGGGAGATGCAGGATCAGCCGCGGGCGGTGTGTCATCTGTAGCAGACGGCTCCGGTAGGGAAATATCCTTGGATTTACGGCGAGAATAGACGTAGCGGATGGGCGGACGGATCACAAGCGGGGAGGGAGGTGACGGTGGAGAGGAAGGCGTGACTGGAACGATAGGATGAGTAATAGTAGAAGGGATGGATTGGGGAGAGGAGGATAGGTGGAACGGTTAATCTTCACAAAAAGTGACATCGGCCGAGACAGTCATTTTTCCTATTGTAGGAGAATAGCACACATAGCCCTTCTGAGTGCGAGAGTAGTCAACAAACATCTGTCTGGTAGCACGAGCAGCAAGTTTGTCTGCTGGCGGACCAAGGTTGTGAACATAACAAACACACCCAAAAACTCGGGGTGTGAGGGGGAAAGGAGGAGTGGATGGAAGAAGAAGGCTTAGTGGAGTGGCAAAGCTGAGAACGGATGAGGGCATGCGATTGATGAGGTGGCAAGCAGTTGCAATAGCAAAGTGTCAAAAGTCTGTTGGGACCTGCATTTGGAACATGAGGGACCGAGCGGTATCGAGAAGATGACGATTTTTCCGTTCGGCCACGCCATTTTGTTGAGGTGTGTAGGCACAGGAGGTTTGGTGGATAACACCAAACTCAAAGCACAGAGCGGAAAAGGACCGACTTGTGTACTCGCGGGCATTATCGGTGCGGAGTATTTTAAGCGGCGTCGAGAACTGCGTACGTGTTTCAGATATAAAAGCACGAAACACAGAAGTTATCTCAATGCGATCATGAAGAAAATAAAGCCAAGTAGCACGCGAGTAGTCATAAAAAAAAGTGATAAAGTAGCGATGTCCAAATATACTGGGGATCCTATATGGACCTCATACATCTGAATGAACTAAAGATAACGGAGTATCACTCCGGGTACAAGAAGGAGAGAAAGAAACACGATGTTGCTTGTCGTAGATACATGATTCACAAGTGAACTCTTGGAGTAAAACACCAGGAAGAGCTTTCTTGAGAACCGAAAGGGGAGCATGCCCAAGACGACGATGTCAGTCAGAAGTGGAGATGGAAGAAAGACTGATAGGTGGGAGATCCAAGAGATACAGCCCATTCGTCAGCCGACCGCTACCAATGGTACTCCGTGTACGGCGATCCTGCAAAACAAAAGATGAAGGAGAGAAAGTTATGCAACAGTCAAGATCCCGTGTTAACTGGCTGACAGAAAGTAAATTAAACGGGGAGCCCGGAACATGGAGAACTGAGGAGAGTAGCAAGGTAGGAGTGAGGCGGAGATCAGCAGCACCAGAGACCGGAGTAGTGTCTTCATTGGCAACAATGATAGATGGCGGGTGAGGGTTTGTCGAATACCGAGGCGGTTTCTGAGATGTTATATGATGAGTTGCTCCAGAGTCAACGATCCAGTGAGAGTTGTAAGAAAGACAGGATATACCTGAGTAGAGAAAGAGGCAACCGAGCTAGATGACCTATCAATACTGCCTTGGAGTTGCTGGAACTGAGTGCGAAGGTCTTCATATTCTTGGCGAGTAGGTGCACCAAGGTTGGAAGTGTCAGGGGCAGCAGAAGGAGCTGGAGTAGCGGAGGCGGCCAGATGCGGAGGTAGGCCATGTTTACGGTAGCATGTAGCTTCTAGGTGACCCTCACGAGAGCAGTAAGTACACTTCAAAGAAGAGCGTCCACCACGTCCTCGTCCCCGAGACGGGTGGCGTCCTCCCTCGGTGGAAGGGCCACGAGCAGGAGGAGGAGTTGGCAGGAGAGGTTGCTAAAGAAGAACTGGAGAAAAAACTGTTGGAGTCTCAGATGGAGGAGTTACCCTGAGTAACATAGAGCAAACATCATGAAGGGAGGGGGTGGTAGTGGAGGAGAGTATCTGAGCTCGAACACTGTGCAGATGTGGAGGAACACGGGTCATCATCATAGCAATACATACGGCTTCCTTCTGAGTCCGTTGAGTCGCGAGATCAGTGGTAGATGGCTGATGTTGGATCCATGCTTCAGTAAGACCTTTAGCACGAGCAACAAAGGAGGTCATGTCCGCAGCCCCGCCCGTATCCAAGGCCTGGAGATCAGTAATAATGTCATAGAGGTGCTGGAGGCTGTCCTTGCCCGAGTACAAGGAATGAAGCTCATCCCACATGCCCTTGGCTGTCTCGTGATACATGGTCATTTGGTAAGGTTCTTCATCCATTGAGTTGAGAAGCCATGTCTGAACACGACCGTCATTCCGCAGCCAATCGTCGGTAGAAGGGGAAGGAGGTGCCTGCGTGAGATGAAGTAAGAGTCCTTTTGCCTGAAGGACCCGGCGGACGGAGTGCACCCAAAGCACAAAATTTTTCTTGCCGGACAGGGAAATAGTAGTGATCCGTAGCTCATCTCGGAGCTCGGGGGGAGTGACGCGAGCAACAGGCACTTCAGAGGAATTTACCGAGGAACCCATGAAGCTGAACAGAGCAGTGAGAAGAGGTCGCACGGTAGAGCTAGCAGGCGGACAGGCCGCGCGGGCAGACTGCAGGAGTCCGCGGAAACAGACCGCGCGGTAAGGCTTCTGGAGATCGCGGAAACAAACCGCAGCGAGCAGGGCGCGCGGGTGCGGGGAGATCGCGGGAGCAGGCCGCGCGAGGAGGAACCCGCGGAAGGTCGCAGGGACGGTCTAGCGGCCTGACCCGGGCGGACTGGAGTAGTGGTCTGGCGGACTTGGGGCAGCGATCACGGGAAGAGTGAGACCAGCGGACACAACAGCGGTCACTGGAGCAGCGGACTGGCCGTGCGGCCAGGAAGCGATCACAGGAGGGCAGATCGCTGGGAGAGGGTTCGAGCGAGCACGGGCAGGCCGTGCGAGCAGGAGCACGGGCAGTTTTGGCGGACAGGAGGTCGCAGCCAGGAGCCGGAGCGGACTGGGTCGGGCGAGCAGCGAGCAGGGCGTGCGGGCTGGAGCAGCGGTCTGGAGCGGTGGTGGGTCCTAGCGGGCAAAAGAGGCAGTGAGGGTATAAAGAGGAGGAGGAGGGGGGCTGTGCGGTCTCACACAGTAGAGGCCGCACAAAGTAGAGAGGAGGAGGGGGTGGGGGGGTCTCACAAAGTAGAGACCGCACAAAGAGGCGGAAGACCGCCCAGGAGGGAGACGAGGGGGCGGTTAAAAAAAACGGATGAGAGGATTGGGGACGCGATTTCATAGCGTCGAACCTAGCTCTGATACCATGTTGGAAAATCCCCAAATCTTTTATATATTTCTCATGTACAAATACAAAGGAAGAATCCATATATATATGAGAGAGAGTGATACAGAAAAATCTATACATGATGTGGGACTAAAGAGAAGAAGATCTAAATGGGCCTGTACATGGGCCTTTTTACATGGATTTCGCTAACACATACAATATCTCCGACCTAATTAGAAAAGATAACAACATCAATGATTTCAGTAAACAACAAGATAGATTCCGTTGGCTAGCGAAGAATATTAAGTTAAGGAGTCTGTTATGATCTAGCCCGTAACGTCGTCGGAGGTGGCGGTGGAGGCGGAAATACAAGGGGAGTCGAGCTCAACCCGCGGAGAATGTGAGGGGAGAGAAAGAAGTGGAGACGTGCTCAACCCTAACCCTAGAAGATGAGGAAGAATATGAGAACTAGAGAGTGGAACTTAGAGAGATAAAGAGAAACTTGGTTTAATTCATTTCATACTTCATACAATGACCCAAGAGGTCTACTTATAACACTATGAGTGGCATGGTTGTAAATAATCCTAAACATAAAAGAGACGCACAAAATACTAAAACATTATGACTCGACTCATACAACTCGAAATAACATACATAAAGACTCGTAATGAAATATGCATACCATAACTGGCGACGGATAGTGGGAACCCATAAGGCCATAACATCTCACCCGCCCTTCAAATCGAGCTTGTCTTCATGCTCGAACGAGGCGCGAATGATTTGACCGTTTGGCTCCTTAATTTCGCGTCAAAACAGCTCCTGATAGCATGTTTTTGTGGTGGCGGCTGCATCGATTGGCGGGACGTCATCGTGCTTACAGGTATCACGACGGACTGCTTGGATCTTGCATGTCGGGGGCGCTCGAGGAAGGAAGACCGTCAAAAAGAATCTTTGGAGTCGGGGCGAGTCTGCCCGGTGGATGCAGACAGTCGAGCGAGACGGAGGACCGGGCTCTGGCGTGTGCGGCTCCTTTTGGCGTGGGATCCAAAAACAAAAAGCAGTGGTAGGGTGTAGGGCTCGAAAAAGGAACGAGCACAGATGCTCGATATGAGCGCAGTAGGACTCCAGACAACAGTGATGGGCTGATGAAGGAGATGATCAGGGTGTGTGCCGACTGATCCTCTGCATGGGTTTTCGAAAGGGCTCCGACGTGTGCGGCTCCTTCTGGCGTAGGATCCAAAAACAAAAAGCAGCGGTAGGGTGCAGGGCTCGAAAAAGGAACGAGCACAGATGCTCGATACGAGCGCAGTAGGGCTCCAGACAACAGTGATGGGTCGATGAAGGAGATGATGAGGGTGTGTGCCGACTGATCCTCTGCATGGGTCCAGCGGGAAAGAGGATCTGGTGGGAGTGATTGCTGCGAGATCGTTGGCGAAGGAGATGACGTAGATGGTCGATGACGGTGCAGAACTGGGGCTCGTTGTAGGGAACAATGATCGCATCGAGCGGTGCAGGGGCGGCTGGGATTGGGCTAGTTGACTTCGGGTGTGTTTGGGGCTCCGGTGCGGCTCCATTTGCCACCGGAACAGTGGAAGATGGAGGCACCCCAAACATCCTGTTAAGCTCAGGCGGTGTTCCAGCTCCGGTTAGAAAGGAGAAAATTTCTTGTGGGACTTTAATTCCCACCTGAGAGGAGGGCCTTCATTTGTCACAGGGCCCGATGGTGCCCAAAACAGTCTCAAGCTCTGTCCTTCTCTGCTCTTGCCGGAAATACCGACCATCTAACGCAACTGTGGTCATCCGCCCCCGGCTGCAAGAACTGTTATTTGGGTATATTGAAAAACGTGTGACCATGGGATGCTGGTGCCCAAATAGGCTACACAGAGTCTTAGGCTTCGTTTGTTTCGGCTGTTGCTGATCGAAAAGTAGCTGACAGAAATGAAGTTTGAAAAAGAAGCTGTTTGTGAAAAATGAAGTTTGTAATAAAAAAATGTTTGATAAAAATGGAGTTTCTATAATATTTTTTTTTACAAATTGTTATAATCACTATGTTGGCAGAGCAAAATATTAAAATGTTTGTGCTATGAATTTTTTTGTGAAATTATGTAGGAAAGAAATGAAACAGATCGATCTACTGAACATTAAAATTATTGTGCTCTGGATCATTTCTTCTCCTTCATTTTGTTTACTTTTGTAAAATTATTGTGTTAGCAAATTAGAAATAGAATCTAGGAGAATCTCAGAGGAGCTCTATGGAGTCATCGGGTACAAGATGGAAAGATGGTGAAGCAGTCCTCCATTTCACCATGGAAATGAAGGAACAGCAGACCTAACTTCTAAAGAAGAAGAGAAAGGCATTTGGATTAAAAAAAATCTGCAATACTAACGAAGAACAGCAGATTTTTTTTAATTCAAAATATGGCCATGGATCTTATTTTCCTTCTTTTGAAGAACAATAGACCTAACGAAGGCATGGAAATGAAAAAAAAACCAGTAGGGTGGACAGCGAAAATGAAGAATCGGGTGCAGTTTAATCTTGATATTTGTAACTTGTGCTATGATTTTTAATCTCTAGTTCTGATGCAGTTTGATTCAATGGTTGTTAAAAGTATTATTAGGGAAGCAACGGAGAATATTGGGTTAAGTACGGAAACTTCGAGAGCTAGGGCAGCTCCTGCGATCTAGGGCAGAAAATGAAGAAGGGGATAGGGACTTCTGTGTCGATCTAGGGCTTTGACGAGAGAGTGACGACTCTGTGCTCGATCGTGCTCTGGCTCTAGGCGCTTCGACGAGAGAGGGGGAGCAAAGGGAGGAAAGGGAGGGTAAGGATGGCGAATCGAGAGAAAGAACTTCCACAAGCTTCCGCCTTCCGCCTTCCGCCTTCCGCCTTCCGCCTTCCGCAAGCTTCCGCCTTCCGCCTTCCGCCTTCCGCAAGCGTGTGTCTAGACCGTAGGAAAATCAGCCTAACCAGACAGCACGAATATGAATTCCTCCGTTTTGGGCAAAACGAACCGGAGTCCATCAGCCCAAACAAACATAGCCTTAATTATCGTCTTAGATTTGTGAAAATCATTATATAACCTGGAGGCATGCTGTTAATTTTTATTGACCGATTCAATGAAGCTGGTAAACTTGAACTAATGCAAGTTTTTTTTTCTTCTTCTTCTGCCTTCTGATTAAAAGGTTTGAGCATCGCGAAGAGAATAGAAAGGATTGCCTCAGAACTCTGTACGCGTTGATTGAAGATGCGGCGAAAGCCGATAAGTTCGTCGAGGAGGCACGAAATGCTCACGCGAAGGACCGTCTCAAGTCCAACCCCGCGTTTATGGAGAGGTTGAAGAAGTTGAAGGCCTCCAAGCTTCATGGATCTCAGCAAGTTCCCGCCTGAGGTGTTTTTCGATAGCCGAAGGCGGCAGTTTTTTTCGCTGAACTCGAAATAATATGTCGGCATGCCACCACATTCTTGTTGCATCTCTATGGTGGTGTTATTGTTGGTTATAAGCACCAAAATTGACAGTTTTTTTAATTTGTAATTTAATTTTGTTATTAGCTTCTGCAGTTGTATCCTCAGCTTTCTTTGGCAATATTTGGAGATGGCATACCCTTCAATAATGAAATAGAGGGTGATCTCAATGAGGAGAAAATTTTGGGTACTCTATACTCATACCGAGTGGTCAGCCGGCTCGCCGGTCGCAAAAATGTACTTCTTTGACGAAATATATTTATGGTCTACGCTACTTTATTCGGGATCATATTACTCATAATTTATTATAGGCAAAATTGATAAATCAGTCCTTAAACTTTGGGGCATTTTTCAAATCAGTCCCTCAACTTTCAAATGATTCAAAAAAGTCAATAAACTATTAAAATCACTCAAAAGTAATCTCAAAGCTGTTTTATTAATTATTGGCATTATCTTATTTATTTTTTTTATTTTTAAAACTATAGCCTCTCTCATTTACTCCCTCCGCCTGATACGCACTATTATCCCTCTGCCCGATACAACTCTCTCAGCGGTAACTGTGCATTTCTTCCCCATTTCGCCGGAGCTCCTCCATCCTCACCCGCCGGTGACATTATTGAAATGGTAAGTCTCCTCTATTTCTCCCGCCAACTTCTTTTTCTCCCGCCTCTATTTCCCTCGTTTGTGTTTTAATTTTTTGCTTTAGGGTTTCATTTTCTGGATAGAAAATGTGATGTTGGCATCTTTGTTTATGGTGTTTTATGAATCTAATTGTAATGTACTCCCCCATTTTTCTTGCCGACGTTCTAACAATGTGTTTTAGGGTTTCGTTTTTTGGATCCCAAATCTGTGATGATGTACTTCCCGATTCTAACTTTTTAACTTCATTACCTTTGTAAAACATTGCGATAGGGATTAACTCTTGATTTATATAAAACATTGCAATAGATATTGGTATCTTTATATGATTTTCATATGCATGTATCTTTTTAACTCTTGTATGGCAACATGATGAACATTATGAAAAATATGTTGAAAATAGTTTAGTTTTTTCGCAGAATCTAGACAGTGATGAAGAATTTTCTGAGAATATGTATGATAGTGATAGTAGTGTCCAAAATATTCATTTTGAGGGCGAAGAAGAATTATTTGATGATGTTGGTATTGAGAACTTAAATACCACTAACGAGAGAATAAATGAAGATTTATATCAATCTGATTCACTTCAATCTCTTACTAGTTGATGGTGAATGCACAAGTTTTGTGTTGTAATTTGATCAATTATGTTTAACCGTGTAGGGACTTGTACAAATATTTGAGGAGTTACTTCCAAATGTCGACCATCATTTCTGTGTTAGTCATTTTTACAATAACTTTAGAAAAAAAATTCTCAGCAAAAAATTAAAAATGCTTACTATGGAAGGCATCAAATGCGACATGTGAGGCGGAACGGGCGAGAGCCATGAATGAGATTAGAGAAATTTCAGTTAAAGCATATGATCATCTAGTAGCTATAGAGAGAAGCTTATGGTGTAAGCATGCTTTTAGTGGTCACGCCAAATGTGACGTAATCATAAACAACATGGCGGAGGCATTTAATCGAGTCATTTTGGACATGCGTGAAAAACCCATTCTAACAATGTTGGAGGATATTCAGACTTACTTAATGTGTAGATGGGCTATCAACCGACAAAGAATCAAAAAACAGATAAGCGAAGTGAACATAAAAATTGCAAAAAAACTTGATGATGAGGCAAAGTTTAGTGGAATGTGGATGTCATTATGGTTACATAATAGAGTTTTCGAAGTAATTCATTCCCCTGATAAGTTCATAGTTGACTTGGATAGTCATTTTTGTGCTTGTGGAAGATGGAGAGTCAGTGGGCTTCCATGCCGTCGTGCAATAAGTTGCATACATTATCTAAAGATAAACAAACACGATTTTGTGCATGAATGCTTCAAGAAGTCTACTTATATTGCTTGTTATAATCATGTCATCATGCTCACAAATGGACCAAATCTTTGGTCAACTGTAGAGAACACTCATATTCTTCCTCCTATTCTTTGAAGAACTTCTGGGCGACCAAAGAAAAAGAGAAATATTGATGTTATTGAGGAGAAGAATCCAAATAAATTAAGTCGAAAAAAATGTGATAATTACTTGCTCCAAATGTGGTGTTTCCGGACATAACAAAAGAGGATGTCCTACTTGACAGTTAATTATACGGCTTAAATATTTTTTGTTATGTTATATTTTATCCATAACTCTAGTAACACATTATCTTTTTGCAAGTTATGACTTATTTTGGAAGAAGCTAAAAGGAGCATAGTTATATCGTGGGAAACTTCTACTTGACTTATTTTCTTATGTTATTTTGCGGGATAAGCTAAGACTTATTTTGGGAACATTATGATTAGTTTTATATGTGATGACTCGATTAAACATGTCTGTAAATTAAAAGCTATATTATATGTGAGGACTCAAGAGAATGTCAAGATAATGGAACTGAAGAGATGTCGGCAGGCAACTAAGGTGCTGAGTTATCTTTTTATAATTTTATAATCATTTTTTAGAAATATTTAATATTGCTAGTAGTATAGTCAAATGAAAATTAAATTAAACAAGCAAAAAAAGGAATGGAAATAACCGCTGATAGAGTGGTATCACAGCTGAGAGAGTTGTATCGGGTGGAGGGATAATGGTGAGTATCAGCGGAGGGAGTAAATGAGAGAGGCTCTATTTTTAGAAATAAAAAAATAAATAAGATAATGCCTATAATTATTAAAACAGTTTTAGGATTACTTTTGAGTGGTTTTAATAGTTTAGGGACTTTTTTGAATCATTTGAAAGTTGAAGGACTGATTTGAAAAAGGCCCCAAAATTTAAGGACTGATTTATCAATTTTACCTTTATTATATGTTTATCCATGAAAATTTAATATTGTCTTTATTTTCTACTAACACTTTAGTGTAATTGTTTCCTCTACTTGTTGTAGTAGATGCTCAAGGAGAACTGTCTTCAAATTAATATTTCTCCTCCTATTAAAATTGATTTTTTTTTTTTTGAAGTTTTCAAAATAAAAAAGGGAGGTGTTAGATTTTTTTTATAATTTTAAAATAATTTGTGTTAGTTAAATAATGAATTAATAAAATTATAAAGTTAATCAAATAGTGGTATTATGTATGAGTACACCAATATGGAGCACAAATAAAAATAGATTGAAGAATGTGCAAGGCATCAGATATAAAACATTTGACATTCCTCTTAATTTAGGCTTCATTTGAGAAACCAGCGCGACACCGAGGGAGCACGAGCAGTAGATGCTTGTGGAGGGGAGCTATGTTGCGAGGGAGAAGAGTGCATGAAGAGGGCGGAGACAATTGCGGGAGATACCTAAGTGCGGGTTCGAGCCTCCGAGTTCTTGAAGATGTTATGTAATGAGTAAAAAAATGAATAATATTGTTAAATATTGTATTTATTATTTTCCTTGTTTAGTCCCACATTGGATATTGTAGTTTCTCTTCCCCTCTCCTCTCCTATATGTAAGACTCATTGGTCCTCTTTATACTTGTAGTGAATATACAAAAAGCTTATGCTTGTCTCATTTCTATCATGGTATCAGAGACAGGTTGTGCCTAAAATTTTTTTTTAGCGTGCAAACCTGCTCGCTCTGCCCGCTGCCTGCTGCCCGTTCTCCAGCACTGTCCGCACAGCCGTGCGCGATCTGCCCAGACCGCACAGCCGCGCGCGATCTCCCGACCTCGATCTCGTCTGCGATCTCCTGCTGCTGCGCTCCCTCGATCCCGACCTAGCGATCTTTTGTGTCGCGACCTCCGTTCGCCGAGCTACCCGCCAAGACCGTCGGCGACCTCGCTCTCGCTGACCGCAACCTCTGTTCGCCAAGCTCCTGTCCGCAGCGATCTGTCCTGTCCACAGTCCTCTGTTCGCCGAGCTACCCGCGATCTCTGTTCGCCGAGCTCCTCTCCTTCGAGCTCGTCTGCCCGCCGCGATCTCATCTGTCCCGCGCGACTTGACTGCCGCTCCGCGATCTCCTCAAGCTCGCCCTGTCTGCCAGTGAAGTACCTGCTCGCACGCGCTGTCCGCCCGGTCTGCCAGCCAAGGCTTTCTTTCCGCCGCGATCTCACCTGTCCGCCCGGTCTGCCAGCCTTCCTGTTTCGCCAGTCAAGCCCTGTTCGCGTGCACTGCTCAGACCGCCCGCCTCCAAGTCCTGACCGCTAGTCCCATCTCTAGCCTGCTCCGGTTCCATGACGACTCCGTTGATCACGCCACCACTGAAAGCAACATCCTTCCAACTCGCCGGAGCGAGCAACTGGCCTGACTGGGCCCTAACTGTTGAAGCCGCTCTCTGCTCCCGTGATCTTTGGGATCACATCATCGGTGCTCCTCCCGCCACTACAAGCTCTGTCCCCGCCAAGGCTGCCGCTACTCCCAGTTCAGACAAAACTCCCGAAGTCGTCACCCCTACAGATGCCACCACTCTTTGGTGCCGTCGCGATCAAGCCATCCGGGCCTACCTCTTGGAGTCCGTTGCTCGTCCGCTCCTCACTTCCATCGGTCGCCTCCCCTCTGCCCGTGCCATGTGGGAATATCTCTGAGACCGCTTTGTCCCCCGTGGTGGTGCTCGACGCCACCGTCTCATCTGCGACTCCCAATCTGCCCGCCAGGAAGGACGATCTGTTCAGGACTTCTTCACCGTGATGAGTACCTATTGGCACGAACTGGACTCAATGATCCCTCTACCATGCGGCTGTCCTCGTTCTCTAGAATTCCAACGCCATCTCTGCGAGGGTCATCTCCACCAGTTCCTCGCTGCTCTGCGTCCCGAGTTCTCTCTACTTGCAGCTCAGCTCCTTCACCGGGTCCCCCTTCCCACACTGGATGACGCTCTGATTGCTCTTCTCGATGAAGAAACCAGTCTCCAACCTCCTGTAATCCTCTCAACTACTCCCAAGCTCGACACTGCCCTTGCGCTGCATCCTCGCAGCAATCATGTCACCTGTCACTACTGTAAGAGGGTGGGGCATATGAAGTATGACTGCCCTACTCGGCCCCCTCGACCTGCTCAACACAAACTTCCTGACCATCGCCGTAATGACCGTGGACGGGGACGCGGTCGTAATGGGGGCTCTGTACCTGGATCTCACCCTACTGCTGCTGTTGCTACCGATCGTCTACAACGACTCGAGGAGTTATTACTCCAGTCCCCGATGTTCCAATCTGCCCCATCTGCCAGCTCCCCTACTGAACACAGTCTTTTAGCTGCTTCTGGTACTACTGCTGCTCGGGTTACTCCAACTACACCTTGGTATTTCGACTCTGGGGCCTCCTGCCACCTCACCTCCGATTCCACCCACCTAACCAACTGCACTTCCACCCATCCTACCCTCCAAGTCACCACTGCTGATGGGGGTTCTGTCCCTATTCTGCGATCGGGCTCCATCACCCCGACCTCTGCCCCTTCTAGTCGACTTACGCTCTCAAACGTCCATCATGCTCCCCGGCTCCACATGAACCTCATTTCTATTAGCTCTCTTTGTGATCTCGGACTAACTGTTTCCTTCTCTTCCTCTGATTGTGTTGTGCAGGATTCACGGACAGCGCAGAGGATTGGACAGGGCCGTAGGACTGGTGGCCTGTATCAAATGGAGTATCTCCACGTTCCCCCATCATCATATTCATCAGCTTCTGCTCTTTCTATTATATCTGATGCCGACTTGTGGCACAGACGCTTAGGACATTTGTCTACTGATCGACTCCGAAGTGTTATCCGCTCTGGAGCTTTGGGTCGTGTCTCTTTTTCCCCCCTTTCTACATGTACTGGCTGTCGTTTGTCAAAGCATCTTGCTCTACCATTTTCAAGCAGTGCTTCTCAAACCACAACCCCTTTTGACTTAGTTCACTCTGATATTTGGGGACCTGCCCCAATTGCTTCACATTCTGGCTATCTGTATTATGTTAGCTTTATTGATGATTTCTCTCGTTGTGTTTGCGTTTATCTCCTTCGAAATCGCTCTGACATACCTGATGTGTACCGCACGTTCACAGCAATGCTTCACACTCAGTTTGAGCGTCGGATTAAGATTTTTCGATCCGACTGTGCTCAGGAATATCTCTCCTCCACCATGCGCGATATCCTCCAATCTCATGGCACCATCCATCAACAATCCTGCCCGCACACCCATGAACAAAATGGGGTCGCTGAACGAAAACACCGTCACATCATCGAAACTGCTCGTGCTCTTCTCATCTCGGCATCCGCTCTCCATTCTTTCTGGGCCGAAGCTGTCCTCACCGCTGTTCACCTCATCAACATCACTCCCTCCTCGGTCATATCTGGCGTAACTCCATATGAACGCCTATACTGCCGCCCACCAACCTATGCCCCTCTCCGTACTTTTGGGTGCACCTGTTTTGTTCTCCTTCCCGCCCCTGAACGCAATAAACTCTCTGCTCGCTCGTCCCGTTGTGTTCACCTAGGCCTTAGCCCTCACCACAAGGGCTATCGGTGCTACGATCCGGTAACTCGTCGCATTCGCATCTCTCGACATGTCTCCTTCGTTGAACATGAGATGTTCTTCTCCTCCATACCACCAACTCTTCCTGCCCAACCCTACGTTTCTCCACCCATTTCTCTTCTGCTCCTCCCTCCTATTCCAACTCGTCCCAGGACTCCCATTATCCATCCTCCGGCCCAAGATCCTCCCTCAACCACGACTCCTCCTCCGATGCCCACAGTACCTCCTCCCGCTCCTGCTCCCTCCGATACGGCTACGTCTGATGCTCTGCCCGCCTCTGCTCCCGTGGATCCTGCCCTTCCTCGGCGCAACCCTGCTCGCAATCGCCACCTGCCTGCTCGCTACGACCAAAGCCCTGACAGGTCTACCTCTTCTGCTCTCATCACCACTACCTCCTATTCCCCAGCTTTTCAGGCATTCCTCTCGGCTCTCCACACTCACCGGGAGCCCCAGTCATACCAAGAGGCAGTCGGAAAACCCGAATGACAGCAGGCTATGGCAGTTGAACTTCAGGCTTTCCGCAGAACTCACACCTGGGACCTCGTCCCCTGCCCTCCTGGCGTCACCCCTGTCAGCTGCAAATGGATTTTCAAAATTAAGACTCGCCCGGACGGCTCCATTGAGCGGCACAAAGCCCGTTTAGTTGCTCGCGGGTTTTCTCAGGCACATGGGATCGACTACGATGAAACCTTTGCACCGGTTGCCCGGATGACAACCGTTCGCACCTTACTTGCGGTTGCTGCTGCCCGCAACTGGCCCCTACATCAAATGGATGTCACTAATGCCTTTCTGCATGGTGATCTCACAGAAGTCGTGTATATGGCCCCTCCTCCGGGTCTCTTCGTTCCCTCTGGCCACATCTGCCACCTCCGTCGGGCCCTCTATGGTCTCAAACAGGCTCCTCGTGCCTGGTTTGAGAGGTTTCGCACTGCTGTTCTAAAGGCTGGCTTTATTGAACGACAAACTGATCATGCCCTGTTTACTCGCACCTCCGCCCAGGGCTGCGCCATACTACTCTTGTATGTGGACGATATGATTATCACTGGCGATGACCATGTCACCATTGCTTCTCTTCAACAGCACCTCCGCAGTCAGTTCGAGATGAAGGACATGGGCGCCCTTCGATACTTCCTTGGGTTAGAGATCTCCCGCTCCAAACGCGGCATCCTGGTCTCTCAGCAGAAATACATCTCTGACATCCTCTCAGTCGCCGCTCTCACTGACGACCGCACTGTTGACACACCGATAGAGCTCAATCTGAAACTCCTCCCAACAGACGGCGAACCGCTTTCCGATGTCTCCCGCTATCGGCACCTTGTCGGGATGCTGGTCTATCTCACTATGACTAGACCTGACATTGCCTACGATGTTAGCTTTGTCAGTCAGTTTGTTCAAGCTCACTATGCAGCGGTCCTCCGGATTCTCCGCTATCTTCGCACCTCCGTCAACCGCTCGCTATTTTTCTCTGCCACCTCTCCACTCACCCTCCGAGCATTTTCGGATGCTGATTGGGCGGGGGATGTTACGACTCGTCGCTCAACTACCAGCTTTTGCATTTTCTTGGGCGACTCCCTGATCTCCTGGCATAGTAAGAAACAAGAATCCGTTGCTCGCTCCAGCACGGAGGCTGAGTATCGTGCCATGGCCTCCACCACTGCTGAAATCATCTGGCTCCGTCGTCTTCTACACGACCTTGGTGTGCAGATAACAGGACCCACTCCTCTATTTTGTGACAATCGAAGTGCCATTCAAATTGCCTCAAATC
This sequence comes from Dactylorhiza incarnata, assembly GCA_033032865.1. Taxonomy (NCBI): domain Eukaryota; kingdom Viridiplantae; phylum Streptophyta; class Magnoliopsida; order Asparagales; family Orchidaceae; genus Dactylorhiza; species Dactylorhiza incarnata. Next base: position 435,282 of record JAWHQI010000282.1, on the reverse strand, counting down.
CGGTGTTTCATGAACGGACAAAACACATTGAAATTGATTGTCACTTCACCCGCCAGGAATTTCTCGCCAACACTATTTCTCTACCTTTCATCGCTTCTGAAGAACAAGTTGCGGACTTCCTCACCAAGTCTCTCACAGCTGCAAGATTCAGCTACCTCATTTGCAAACTCTCGGTTCATGATCCACCTTGAGTTTGAGAGGGCGTGTTAAATATTGTATTTATTGTTTTCCTTGTTTAGTCCCACATTGGGTATTGTAGTTTCCCTTCCCCTCTCCTCTCCTATATGTAAGACCCATTGGTCCTCTTTATACTTGTAGTGAATATACAAAAAGCTTATGCTTGTCTCATTTCTATCAAATATATTATCCAAATTATCTAATGCTATGAAGTGATATAAAAAGAACTTCAAATATTGTCTAATGAATATAATGAAGTGCTCTTATGAATATTATCCATATATTATCTAAAGCTCTTATAAAATGAATAATTTATTATGGTGTAATAGTGTCATGGTAGTGCATAGGGTTGTAAGTGTACAGCTCACTTATGAAAAGGAGAAATTCAAATAGTGCATCTTTGAGATTTGTGGTATTTTTAATTTTAATCGTCGTTTCTCAAACACTTTTCTCAGTTTTGAAAATATAGTTTATCCTCTCCCTTTTACATTGCTTCATTTTAAAACGACATTGGTATTCCAAACATAGCCTTATATTGTCCATACTTAATATAAAGCATTTGCATCAGATGCTCTTATGTAATCGATCTACAATAAAACCTCGCAAATCCGACATTTCTTGTATTCCCCTTTCTTGAACAAAGTCTCAATTTATTATCCGTGTTGTTGATGTTGTCAAATGATTTGAAACGGATAAAAAGTTATTACGCAAACTCAGGGTCCATACGTGAAGGAAAATATTTAGGTAAGCGTAACATTCCTATAGGATGGTGTGCGGATTGTATTTGTAGGTCAAAATACAGTGTTTTAAAAAAAAAGTACAGAATATTAATTTACCTATTTTTATGATCATTTTAAGATCTCATATGTATATGTTACAGTCTGAAAATACACTTGTTAAAAAGTGATTTTTTTAATACAATTACAGTTGTAAATTACAGATGTTTTTACGACTGTAAGTATAACTATGAATACAGTTACAGTCGCAATTTCAACTAAAAATGTTGTCTCGTACCATCCCGTAGGGACGTTACACGTACAGAAAATTCTCTCATACGTGAAAGATGTCTACAAATGAAATTATGCAGCTTCATTGCAGTAATTGCAATCAAAATTTGTTTCTTGAAAGGAGCATTGGGGCATGTCATTGGGTATCCTCCATTTCTCCTTCCAAACACCGAATATTATTTCAATTACTCTATAATGGTTCATTGGAGCTCTTGAGCGGGCAACATTAGGTTCCAACGGTTAAATTAAATGAGCTGAAGGTTAAGGGGGACGCGACAGAACGGTATGCAATCGAGAGCGCGAAACATTGGGTTCCAGCTCAGGCCGACGACACCCGTCGCCCTTGACTTTTGTCACCATTGACTTTCTCCACCCAGAGAAAGGACCCAAATTCAAAATATAAGATTTACACTTCATTTGGGAGAGTTTTGCGGGTCACAAGTTGGTGCGAAGTGAAGCATAAAAATGAAGTTTTTGATGTTCTCATTGCACTAAACCTCTAAAGTGGAGCTTTTCGAGCAGTTCTATAAAATTCCGTTTTTATTAAACAGTTTTTATGCCAGTTTTTCGAACAGTTCTACAGACTCCATTTTACAGAAACAGATTCTTACCCTAAACTTCATTTTCCCGAAACAGCTACTTTTTCATACTTCATTTCCGTCGGTTCCTTTTCCATCAACAACCGCCGAAACCGAGCATAAGTTGAGAAATACGAGGGAGAGTGTTAGCTTAGGCCCTCTTTGTGGAGTCTCCTCTCATAGCAGGCAGACAGCAACGTCAGATTGTAGCCTCCTGCTCCGGTCTAATCGGAGCGCAAACACCGCCGCGCCCGCGCAGCCGTTCGGGCAGTCTCCGTCCCGCTTCCATTTCCGCCGTGCCGGAGCTCAAACTGCGCCCCAAAGAGAGCTTGACCACAGTCCGTTGCTGTTTTACGTTTAAAAATTAAAAGATTTAGGTGATACATAAGCGAACGCCAAATAGTTTTAAAGTTTGAAAAGGGGACAAATTTCCAAATCCTCTCCTCAAATTCCGAGCTGCATACCACCACCGGCGATGGCTTTCCCAACCGCAGCAGCCGGCGCGCCCCTCGCTGGCGCGCAACGCCCACCGTCATTTATTGTTCCTTAAACTCCAAGATACCAATCTTTACTCCACGCTACCTTTATTTCTATGCCTAATACATTCTCCTCTCTCTCTCTCTCTCTCTCTCTCTCTCTCTCTCTCTCTCTCTCTCTCTCTCTCTCTCTCTCTCTCTCTCCACCACTTCGCCGTCTTCATCTCGTTACTTTGACTCATGAATTCCTCGCTCCATTACCACTGTAACCCGACACCTTCATGGCATTGAGCAGACATAATATCACTGCTCTGTTTCTCTTTCTCACCCTTCTACTCCCCATCTCTGGCTGGAGGCAGATCAGGCGGCCGGAGGCCTCCGCATTACCGCCGGTAAACCACCGGAAGCTTCTCAGCACGAAGGCCCACCACCACCACCACCATTCTCGCCGGAGCAACCATCACCGGCAAAACAGGTCAGCTCATTCTGCCACCACCTTTAAGCCCAACGTGACCGCCGGCGGCGCTGATGACGGCAATGAGATCGACCCGCGTTATGGGGTGGAGAAGAGATTTGTGCCCTGCGGCCCCAACCCGCTGCACCATTGACGATTCTGGTCAACGCTACATGGAAGACGAAGACAATAATTAAGTAGTAAATAGATTGATTTTAAATGTTTAAAAATCTTCTTCACATTGCTTCATGATTATTATCATCGTATAATTATAAATATTTTTTCAGATTATGGCTCCGTTTGGCACTGCGGTGGCGGTCGTGAACGTGGCGGTTACATGCCGTCGTTCGTGAACGCCCAATCTCACCTTAGGAACTTCTTCAACTTTTTTGGTGGCGGACATAATCGTTGTCTTGTCAAGTATGTTTACTTTGCTCGAAGCATCCGGGTGTGGATCAAAGTAAAATCTACTACCGTTGCCCCCAGCTAGATATTTATAGATAAATCCTATGTTCAATATGGGTATCGGATATCCTAGTACCCGAACCGACCCGTTAAGCCTCCGTACCGGTTATATGTCCGAATATACATTTACAAAATATACACCGGAGCAAAAACGTCACGCCAAATGATCTTTATTATTCAAAATGGTGTTTTAGGCCAAACTATCAATACAGTCATTCATGTGCGGTCAAGCATTAGCGACCTTAAACACTTGGATCACATAAAATAAAATTTGAGTCAAAAATTTGCACGAAAGTTTTATGCGTAGGTTTCACACCACCACCGCTCAAAAGCACAGCTATCTCAAACAAATATTGAACTAAGCAGCGTCAATCTCTCAGGCGAGGGTATGATCAGGGGCGGATCTAGGGGCTGGATCCCGCCGCTCCCAAGAATTTTGCAAAATAGTCAGTGAATTTGAATTTCTCTGGTCGAGACAAATAATTTTGACTAGTTATAAATAAAAAACGGTGGCCCGATGGGAAAGAAATGACTCTAGTCTAACTTTGTTTCCTATTTTGTCAATTCTTTTTGTAATTATTAATTATTTCACAAAATAATCAAGCCGTTGGTTCTCCGTGATTGATCAAAATACTGTCGTATTTCTCAATTAAAAATACTGTCAGTATTCTACGGAAACAGATCACCCTAGATTGTCATATCATACAGTTGTATTTAATCTCCAACCTAAAGCTAGATGGGAGAACGCATCTAAGTATTTCTCATAAAAGAATGATCTAAAAATAATATTTATCATATCTTGTGGCTATGGAATTAATGACCTTCACTCGATCTGCTTTAAGCCCTATAAGAGCTGAATTAACACTTACAATGAGTCCACACTGAGCTCAATCTTTCTCTCTCCACCAAATCTCCGTTCGAGCTCGCTAAAATTGTTGTCGCAGTTTCTTCGTCGGATATGAGTAGATCGACATAAAGAGCTCGTTCAATCCTGAAAGATAGGCCGCTGGAACCGTGGAAATCGATCTGTAGGCACGATGATTACCACCTATATATCAAGCTGATCTAATAAATTCATTACGATTTTATTTTCATCCATTCGCCAAATTTTCTAACAAGATTTAATCTCTTTTTGACGAGTTTTTTTTTCTCCGATGAGTTTGAACAAAAGTGTCACCATCATAGAATGCATGTTTGGGAAGACGATGGTTATGACCACCACCAATAAAAGAAAACTAGTTTTGAACATAAAAGTGGAAAAAGTTCCTTAGGTGAGCTCTGGCGTTCACGAAGGACAGTTCATAACTACCGCGTTCACGACTGTCACCGATGTGCCAAACTGGGTTCCATTAGCTTTAACTTTTTATCCCTCTTATTCCTATATATAATAATCTTATTTCCTTTTTAAATTTTGGTCTTTTAATAGAATAGCATTTATTTTGTTAGCCGCGGCGTTTTTAAGAATATAAATGCTATTTGGAACCACAAATCCCCCAAAATATTGTTTTATACATGATTGCTACCTTTAATAACTTCATTCTATCTTCTGTTTTGGGCGGTGGTAGCTGTGATAAAAGTAGTGGTGAAAAATCAGTGATGACGTTAGAGCTATCCAGAAATATGCATACTATTTGAAAAATCTACTTTTAAATGTTTTTAAAAAAAATATTTTTACATTTTTCTATTTGGAGAAATAATTTTTTAATAATATAAATATTTTTTAGCTAATCATTTATCACATACATAAGTAATTTTTATATAAATCACAAATAAGCACGTTACGGGAGCTCAACGCCGAGAAGCAAATATTGCGAATGAGTGAAGAATCATGAATGAGAGAAGAAAACGTTTGCAGTTGCGAGAAGAAAGACAAATCTTGAATGATCAGGATATGGCTTTAGTATACCTCGAATAAAAAAGACAAAAATTAAAAATAGATAATAAAAATTTTAGAAAGGCATGTTGGGTTGACTGTTCAAAAAGCCCCCAAAACATCTTTCTAAAAAAACACTTTTCAAAAAGCTTTTTGTTGCGGAACGCTTAGGGCTCTTGGTAGACCGGTTCACTTGAACCGCCTCAGCTCGTGAGCAAGCTAAGCGCGCAAACAGTCAATTAGAGGTTCGTTGAGTACGCAGAGACTTTTTAACGTGGAAAACCCGGAAAGGGTAAAAAACCACGCGGCCGGAGCTGTGCCGACCAAACTTCACTATCTTCTGGAGGAGTTACAACTTGGAAGCTAGAACTCGAGCACGACAGGCCGCTGCTCGTTACAATGCTTGGAGAAAGAGAGCTTCAAGGGTGACAGGCCACCTCTCGGAAAAACTAAGTCCTTTTCCCTTCTGAGACTGCTAGTCGCCTTTCGGAATCGGGAAGGCCGGTCGCCTTTCTCTTCTGAGAACGCTGGTCGCCTTTCGAAAGCGGGAAGGCCAGTCGCCTTTCCCTTCTGAGAAATGCTGGTCGCCTTTCGGAAGCGGGAAGGCCAGTCGCCTTCCCCTTCTGAGAACGCTGGTCGCCTTTCTGGAAGTGAGAAGGTCAGTCGCCTTTCTCTTCTGAGAAATGTTGGTCGCCTTTCGGAAGCGGGAAGGCCAGTCGCCTTTCTCTTCTGAGAACGCTGGTCGCCTTTCGAAAGCGGGAAGACCAGTCGCCTTTCCCTTCTGAGAAATGCTGGTCGCCTTTCGGAAGCGGGAAGGTCAGTCGCCTTTCCCTTCTGAGAAATGATGGTCGCCTTTCGGAAGCGGGAAGGTCAGTCGCCTTTCCCTTCTGAGAACGCTGGTCGCCTTTCTGGAAGTGAGAAGGCCAGTCGCCTTTCTCTTCTGAGAAATGTTGGTCGCCTTTCGGAAGCGGGAAGACCAGTCGCCTTTCCCTTCTGAGAACGCTGGTCGCCTTTCTGGAAGTGAGAAGGTCAGTCGCCTTTCTCTTCTGAGAAATGTTGGTCGCCTTTCGGAAGCGGGAAGACCAGTCGCCTTTCCCTTCTGAGAACGCTGGTCGCCTTTCTGGAAGTGAGAAGGCCAGTCGCCTTTCTCTTCTGAGAAATGCTGGTCGCCTTTCTGGAAGATGAAGATCTTCAAGTCCCGAAGGAGATCTTCAAATCCCGAAGGAGATCTTCAAGTGCCGAAGGAGAATTCCGCAAAAGTCTGCAAGGAGCTCTCCTGGGTCCAGAAGTCAAGGTCCTTTCAAATGAAGCCCCAGGGCCCTTTTTATAGCTTTGGCCGGGGGTAGTCCGGTAATCTCGTCGTTTGTAGTTTCCATAAATGTTTGGTGGACGAATCATATTCTCCGGTTCGGGGCCCTCGGATCACCATTTTTCGTAAATGACCGTCTTGCCCTTCGGGCAGCTTGGGCAGCCCGGGCAGTTCGGGCAGTTCTGTAGGAGGCGAAAAAGGCAACTAACTGTTCCTGAAAAGTGAGAAGCCTGAAACCCAAAAAGTGAGAAGCCGGAAAGACAAAAAGTGAGAAGCCGGAAAGACAAAAAGTGAGAAGCCGGAAAGACAAAAAGTGAGAAGACTTCCTGATCGCGCTCAGAAACGTTCTGAGCGCGCGCTAGCGCTGAAGTGTTTCAAGTGCGCGACGAAATGCGAGGGCGTTCAGGTTATGCCTCGAGGTGTTCCGTGTGAACAGGGGGACGGCAAGCCGCACCCTTAAGGAGAAAATAAGTGTGTGATGTTCCTGATGAAAAGTACGCCCGTGAGGGCTTCCCGCAAGTCCCCTCCGCCGGGAAAGTAGGAGAGACGGGACGGCCGTACCGTGCGCAGGGAGTGGAGGGTGACGTGGTCGAACTCCAAGGGAGTACGGCGCGCCCGCCTCTCGAGGGGGTGCGGCGCGGGCGCACCCAAGAGGGGGGCGACTTTGACCGCACCCCGAGGGGGTGCGGCTTGGCCGCACCCCGCATGGGGTGCGGCTTGGCCGCACCCCGAGGGGGTGCGGCTTGGCCGCACCCCGCATGGGGTGCGGCTTGGCCGCACCCCGCATAGGGTGCGCCAAGGCCGCACCCCGAGGGGGTGCGGCGCGGCCGCACCCCAAGCGGGGTGCGGCTTGGCCGCACCCCTCGCGGGGTGCGGCTTGGCCGCACCCCTCGCGGGGTGCGGTTCGGCAGTACCCCTCGCGGGGTGCGGTTCGGCCGCACCCCCAAGGGGCGTGGCGCGGGGGCGAGGATCCCTCCCGCGACGGGAGGGAGAAACTCCGTCGCGTCCGCGGCGGTTTTGCGCGTCTTGCGTTTCCTGCTAATTTCGGAGGGGGAGAGTCTTTTGGAAATAATCCGCCTTTGGAAACGATCCGTCTTTGGAAATATTTTGCTGCCTTTTATGAACATTTCCGTCAGACACCTTTATAAATACTAAACTCTTATCATGAGTACCCATCACTTTTCATCCAAACAACCTAAAAAGAACGGTAGCGATAAAAATAGAGCATTTCCCACCGCTACATCACCCCCAAATAAATCTTTCATCTCCAAACGTCATCACCCCCAAAAAAGCATTATGAAAATTAATTCTTTTAATAAAAAAAACTGTTTCCTCTAACTATACCACATTTATAAGTAGAGAAATACTTAGGTGCGTTCTCACACCTAGTTCTAGGTGAGGGGTAAATACAGCCGTATGATCTTTGATCCGACAGTATGAAAAATACTGACATTATTTATTATTCATAAATATAGCAGTATTATTCATCAATACAGCAATATTTAGAGCTATCAATGGCTGAGATGCACTCCTCTTACCATGATCTTAGGTGAGAGTAATTCACCTAAAAATTTTTCTTAAAGTACGAGTAAGATATAAGAAAAATTTTTTATTATGCGTTGAGCGCATCCTATTTAAACTAACTAAGGCTTCATTTGGCGCGGGGTTTACCGCATACGTTTGGTGCAAATGCCGTCGGACAATGGGCAAACAAACCGGCGGCGACGGCGTTTGCTCCCGCCACCGCCAGGCAGAGGAAAAGCCCCGCCTCCCCTCTCCAATTCCAATCCTCCCTTTCCACCCGCCGGCTGCTCCCGCTACCGCCGCGCCAAAAGAAGCCCAAGGCTCCGTTTGTTTCGGCGTAGGCGTTTTGGAGCGGTGGGAATGTGAGCGGTGACGTTGAATGCCAAAAAAAATGCTTTAGAGCGTTGAGAATGAAGAATGGAAGTTTACTGAACAAATTTTTTTCGGCGTTGCCGTTTTCCCCCACCGTAATGAAGAAAAAAAAAGCGTAAAAATAAATAGAGCCATTAGAGCCTAATTTATTGATATTTTAAAAATTTGTTCGCATGCGAGGAAATATGAAGTCTATGGGAACTATTTTAAAATTTTGTTCACAACCATTAGTATTTTCAAAATTTGTAGAAGAGTTCACTTTTTGTAGGTGCCTTGAGTTTTAAGATAAATATTAATTATATAAAATAAACAAATAATAAATATGGAAATAGTCAATGAGAAGCGTCGATATTACACCATAGAAGATGCCTTTATTTTATATTATATTTATAAATTATAAATATAATAGTAATGAATATAATTTTCACATTCACATACATATTTTAGCATTATTATGGTATATGGCAATAATGGTCGAGACATATTCCGAATTAATTAAAATTTAGAGTGATTTTTCACTTTGGCGGTATAGCTAATATAATTTCACAAAATTATATGCATATACGATTATACGAGTGACTGTACACGGGGGGCTCCCGTGCGACCGTGACAATACCACGACCACTTTAGTGCTACGGTGCAACGACGCTCGCGTGACTCGCAACCTCAAGCATGCCCCCACCCCCTCTCTATTTTCTCTTTTCTCTTTTTAAAGTAAGGTTCATTTATTTAATTTGATCGTAGCAATTAGATAATATAATAATAACGACAATTTGATTTCGTCGGCTTATATTTTTTTTCTTTTTGGATGCATTATTAAGTAATAGACATTATAATTTAAATTATTTTAAAATAAATATAGAAATTCGATGACATTGTTTAAAAAAATTAGAATAGTACTAAAATTATTAATTTTTCACAGAAGATAACTTTTTCGTTTTAATACTATGAATTGAATTATTTATTTTATGAGATCTAAAATTGATTTACCCTAAGTTAATTGTAGTAATGTACCAAATTCTTCCTGCACCGGTTGTGGCGGCAATAGTACCCGACATTTACGCTGATATTAGGTCTGAGGAGGACTTTTCTGCTGAGCTTAGCGGATTTGTGAACCAACAATATGTTGGTTTTGTATAAGAGGATTGGTTAAGCTGTTATAACCTTCTTTCTCCTAAAAAGGATATATAAGTGTCAAGGATTAAACCATGCCTCAAGTTACTGCAGAAATTTATTTACTTTATAGCTTTAAAAACACAAGAAGCCGTGCGCGGGATCGCCCCGTGCCCGGCGCGATAATATACATGTCATTCGTTACCCCCCAGTTAAAAAAATTCGAGTAACAAACTAAAAATTTCTCTAGTATAGATAAATACAATCAGAATAGTACTAAACAATATGATTTTTATAGTGAGAGACTAAAAACATAGGGTAAAAGTCAAAAGACAATAAAGGGTTATTTATGGGGACCTCCCTGTGAATTTGCAAAATTACAGGTTGCACCCCTTTATCTTTTGAAATTACAAAAATCTCCCCCTTAAATTTATATTTCATAACATGCATGCACAAAAATACATGGAGGAAAGTGTTAATTTTCTCTTTATCATACAACATAGCAGCAACAACATAGCAGCAACAAACTACAACAAAATGCATCATCTATTTAAAAATAACACGAAAATTGAATCGCCGGGCACAAATCTTTTCGAAAACTGAACAGCTAATGGATGATGCAATCCGGTCTCAAGCTTCTGAACTTGGATGCTCGATGCGTGCCTGCAAAGTGGTTTATTTCGTTCAAAAGTAGCCCGCAGCAGCTTCATCCCTGCAATAACTTCACTAGAAAACTAAGAATACTTTCTTAAAGAATGTATTTGGAGGGTATAATCTATTCATGTGACACCATTGAGTAATGAAGATCAAATTTCGCTGGAATACCAACACACGAGATATCTGAAATTTCAATGTCTTGCTAAAGAGACTAACATACAGAATCGGTTTCAGACGAGTATGCAGACGTGCTGATAATAAGATTGAACTAGAAATAACAGTCTGATTACTTGCGAAATGAATAAATTAAAGAACTATGATACATGAGAAATAGTCAGCTTCTGCTTTGTTTCATTGAAATGCTTTACACCAACTCTTTTTAAAACATAAATAAATGCATTTGCTACTAACCTCGTTGAGATTCAACGTTGGTATTGAGGGGCCAATGGAGTTGGATTCTCAACCTTAGAAGGGAGAACTCCTTGACTCCTTCGGAGGCGGCCGGAGGCAGAGAAGATGTCGGCAAAGATAAAAGGTGTTTTTGTCGTGACTACCGGAGACGGCGGCTAAAGAGGGAGCACAAAAACTCTTTTTCTAAACTATGAGAACTAGAAATGAGAATTAAAAGGAAACTTTTCTTTCTTGATACTCCTTCAATGACCCAAGGCATCATAAATAGGATTACAATGACATAAGCGTATATAAAACCAAACATAAGAAGCAATGTCAAAAGCACTAAAAGACACTACAGACTAAAAGACATTAATGAATAATAACAACACAAAACATAAAAATTAGTATGTAAAATACATGAAGACTATCAAGAAAAAACCTCCTAAAATACGACATCTAACATTTTATCCTCGTTCAATTCGAGGTTGTCCTCAAACTCGCCAGACATTATGATTGAGGTTGTCTGGTTCCTTTATCTCCCGCAAAATAGCTCTTTGGGAGGATGGGCGGGGGTCAGTACGTCAGTAAAAAGTGAGATTATGTTGGGCCCACTGATGTCATGATGTGTAGTAATGTTGGAGGGGGTCATCTCTTGTGTGGCCGTGGAATCGAGGAACCTAGTGGGTAGTGTCTGTGATCATGACATCTAGATGATTGGAGTCTGGGAAAGGGTGCTCGATGGCTGAGGACGGTTGAGGGCAACTGATGAGCCCGCGGGATGGGAACCACGATAGTCGGCAGTGGAACGGTTTGTTTCAACTTAACTACCGGGCCCGATGGCGGAGATGACAACTGCACGAACTACGAGGGATGAAGTGGAAGCGAGTATGGTGTCGTGACTGTCTTGAGGACAAAAAAATGATGCTGGTGAATTTCTCGCTGAGTCCAAGATTTCGGATTTTGCGCCTTAAGAGGAAGTTGGTGGATGATGATAATAAGGGCCAACAATGGTGCGGCGTGACATACAGAGATTGGTGGGGGTTCTCCTTCTCTGGTATGATCGGGCCCTTGATCCCTATCGAACCCCCGATCGGTCCACACCGAGTCGTCAATCCAGGCATAGAGTTGTGAAACCGCGACTCGCACTGCCATCAAGATTTCCAATAGCTTCCTTAGCATCTCATGGATGTCACCATTATTGCCGGAATTCTACTCCATGAACTATTCAAAATAATTCTTTAATAGAAGAATTAATTAATAAATTAATACAATAAAGAATTAATCAATAAATTAATAATTGAAAGGGATTGTTCAGCTGTCTTGACTTGGTGATGGATTCGAGAAGAGGAGGCAGGTCAGTGTTGGTCTCGATATGGAGAATCTAGACGCATGGCTCGGAATAAAAAAAGATGTGGTGTTGGTTTTGATAAGTAGGTAGGTGGTTGTTTGCGCGCAGAAATCGAAAGAAGAGAAGGAATGCTGCTCGAGACTGCCATGGCAGAAGGAGACAGCTCGAGACTACTCGCAAAAGGTAGGGACATCGACGATGACGGGTGTCACAAACCTTTTGGCTGACGATCATCTTGTGGGGTTGCTCGCTAGAGATCGTCTTCTGGTAGAAGAGCGTGATGTGGTTGTTCAGATGTCGTAACCGTCGACGGGAAGAGCCAAAGGTGTTATGGCCAGGAGTCGCAAATGAGCGTATGAGTTGGTCCATTGGATAAGGTATACAGAAACTCATTTGGGAGTTACAACGAGAATGGATTTCGTCGTGCCGGGCTATTTCAGAGGCGTGCTTCTTCGACTAAGTTTGGATTTTAGGAGATCTGAATGTGGCCGAGGATGGAAGGCTGCTGAGGAAGGAAGACTCTAATACCAAATGTTATGAACCTCATTGAGAGATTCAAAATCGAGATTGAGGAGCCAAAGAAGGAAGGCGATTGGGTGACCGTGTTGGGATGGTATCTCGCCGTCGCCGATACCGATTAAGGAGGCGTCGGAATTTATGGTGAAGGGTAAGTTGAAATTTGGGAGGTGAAGGGCGGGCGTTTGTGTATTGAATGATTTTGAGGCGGTAAAAAGTGCCACAACAACAATTGACCGGAGAAAAGCATCTCCTCATACTAGGTATTTAGGTGAGAGGGGCAAAAATAATAGCATAGCTTTGAACAAAGTAGCGATATTAGTCAAGTAAGACGAGAAATTTGCTGAGTTAGCGCAAGGAGGTTGGTAGTGGAAAAATGATATTCTTATTTTCATTGTGCCCCCCATAAGGGTCTATATACATTTAAAATACCAATACTCTCCCCTCAAGATGGGCGAAAGATATCAACTAAGCCTATCTTGTTACACAATCTAGACAAATCAAGTGAGTTGAGTCCCTTATTGAGACAACCAACCACTTGCTCTTTAGTAACTACATGTCCCAGCTCTAGTACACCACTATTCAGTTTTTCCTTGATGAAGAACTTGTCGATCTCCACATGCTTGGTTCTGTCATATTGAATGAGGTTGTTTGCAATGCTAATAGTTGACTTGTTGTCACATCACAATGTCATTTGCCCCCTTTGGTCCATCTTAAGCTCTACTAGAATGACTTTCAACCATAACATCTCTCCTACCCCTAAATCCATAGCCATGTACTCTGCCTCGGTTGTGGATCTCGCAACTACAGTTTACTTCTTGCTCTTTCAGGAGACCATATTGCCCTACAAACATGCAATATCCTGACGTCTCGGCGCAACTAACCCAGCCTGAATCACAATAGCCATCGATGTTCAAATGCCCATTCTTCCGAAAGATCAACCCCTTCCCTAATGTACTCTTCAAGTACCTCAGAATCTGGTACACAACATCCATGTGACCCTCCCTAGGATAATGCATATAGCAGACCACCACACTAACAACAAAAGATATGTCAGGGCGAGTGTGACTCAGATAGATCAGGCGGTCCACCAACCTCTGGTGCCTCTCTATCGATTGATTCTCCTGCCTCAGCATTGAGCTTGGACTTCTGATCAATGGGAGCAACCGCAGGCCTGCACCCCAACATACATGTCTCTGTTAGTAGATCTAGCACATATTTTCGTTGAGATAGAACAATCCCCTCTACACCATGAGTTATCTCAATCCCAAGGAAATACCTTAGCTGCCCAAAGTCCTTTACCACAAATTCCTTGCTCAATCTCTTCTTCAGCTGAGCAATTTCACTCTCATCATCACCAGTGATAATCATATTGTCCACATACACAACAAGCATTGTAGTGTGAACTCCACATCGTCTAAAGAATATTGTATGATCAGCACTGGTCTGCTGATACCCCCTATTTACCATAACTCTCCTAAACCTGTCAAACCAGGCTCGAGGAGACTGCTTCAACCCATAAAGAGACTTGTTGAGTCTACACACCTTACCAGCTATTTGTTTCGTGCCAAAACCTGGTCGTACCTCCATGTACACCTCCTCCAACAAATCACCATGAAGAAATGCATTCTTCACGTCGAGCTGGTGTAATTTCCAGACTGGAGCCTAATCCTGCTCTTCTCCTGCATCATGATCGAGATTGTCTCATCCAAGGAGGGAATCTTCATTTGAGCGAACAACACTGCACTTCGTGGCTCAAATGTCGGGTTCAACCCCCTCATAAAGTGCATAGTCCTTCTCTAAGCATCTCGCTCCCCTTTCTTGCACTCGAGATCTTTGCAACACGCAGCTGGTGAGAAATAATCATAATCTGCCCACAATAGCTCCAGATTTGCGGCATACTCCTGAATCAATCGATCTCCCTTGGTTACTTTCTCTATCTCCCTCTCGATCTGAAACACCCTCACGTTGTTGTCGGCTCATGCATAGATCCTCTACAACTTCCCTCAAATATCACTCACGGTCTCTATGTCATCCACCGTGACAGTTATAGACGCGACCATCGAGTTTAGAAGTCAAGTGTACAGCCGACTATGTGTAGTCTTCCACTCATTGTACCCAACCGAGTCCTTCTCTGACTCCCCCTTCTCACCTATCAGATAGCCCTCCAGGTTCCTTCCAGATATGGCCCTCTTCACCCTATGCGGCCAACTCAAATACGTAGCCGATCCATCAAGTTTCATCTCCACAGGAGGAAGATCCAGCTTCACCAGCGACGGTTGTGACTGAGTTGATCCCTCGCCTTTGGACATCCTCAAGAACTTAAAGAACACTTTCAGATCCGTCTCCTCCATCTTGGCAATTAACTTCTCCATGAGAACAGGGGGTGTTGCGTATAACAAGTCTTCAAGGAGCTGGAGTCAAAGAAGACATCGTTACAGAGTTAGGTGTCGTCTTCCGCTTGAAGGAGAAATTCTTAGATCTGATTTTCGGGAGCATTCAAACATTGGAATCGTCTAGAAATCCAGTATGATGATAAGAAGACCAAAGCAAAACTTTCCCCAAAATTTGGAATCAAAGCAAAACTTTCCTCAAAATTTGGAATCAAAGCAAAATTTTCCTCAAAATTTGGAATCAAAGCAAAACTTTCCCCAAAATTTGGAATCAATCTGACAGCCGAAAGGAAGCCGGAATTCTCATCCCGTCGGCCAGCGCCGCTCGGCTGACGAAAACTGTAGAACAGTCGGTTAGCTGCGGAAGCGGTTGCATCATCTGCGGAGGGAGACTGGATGCCGAAAACAGAGACCAGAAAGCGATCGAGAGGTTGGCGGGAGCAGTCGGTCGGAGAAGTCGAGCGAAGGTCGCGCGGTTATGGCGTATTTCTGATACCAAGTGGAAATATGAGATTCTTATTTTCATCGTGCCCCCCATACGGGTCTATATACATTTAAAATACCAACAGTGTAAATAGGCATTGGATAATTTGTTGAAGAAGCGTGCATGGAGCAGGATGTGGCGTACTTGTGCTAGGCATTGCATGTGTTCAACCTATGTAAGGGTGCAGATGAGGATATAGTAAGGATGAAGCGCTATAGAAACACATGGAAGGTCTCGTTCACGCCCTCTTGAAATGTGGAAAGTGCATTTATCAGACGAATGTCATGAAGAGGAACTCACAGTAGTCTTAGTGGATATGTCATATGAGAAGATATACTCTTGATGCGAACTAGGCGGAAAACATTTAGTGAAAGTTGGAGCTGAGGTGGAGCTCGGAGAAGAATATGATGCCACAAGGTTCGTCAAATAATGTTGGATGTGGTCACGTGGGTTTGGGAAAGCGACAGTTTATGGTGTTGTGTTGAGGGCACGATAATCGACATAAAAGCATCGGGTACCATCATTTTGCAGATAAACGAGGTGAGTGAAGAGAATGGACTAGTATTAGGTCGGGCAATGTCGTCAAGCATGGCGGCGACTTGTTTTTACATATTTTGATTTGACTGTGAGAGTATGATAGAAGAGAATGTTAATGAGGTTAGAGTTGGGCGACAAATGAATGTGATAGTAGAATGGGCAAGTGGGTGAAGGCCATGGAACAGGGTGAATATAGGTTGCAAGTCGGAAAGGAGGCCGGCGAGTTTAGAATGTAAAGTCGATATTTTGGTAGTGGTCGGGTGGTGTGGTTGGCAAAGGGAAAACGAGAGGGGACAGACAAGTTCGTCAAATCATGGGAAGTGGGGTTGGCTGGATGAGGTGAAGGGAGGGTGATGTGGCATCTTGAAGGGTAATGAGGCAGTTGTTATGGACGAGATTGATGGTTGGGCGAGAATATTGGAAGATGGCAGGCCTAGTTGTTGCATTCACTCGACTCCTACTACCAAGTGGATGCCATGAAGGGGAAGACATATAAGTCCTGATAGAAGGTGCACCAAGAGATATTGGGAGGGGCTTGGTTAGTGGTTACACAATGCAAACATGGACTTGATTGCACAATTCCAAGAACTTGGTTGCCTTCTTGACTCTAGTAAGCAAGGAAGAGCTTATTTTTAGATTGTGGCCATGAAAACCTGGTGGTAGGAAGAAGGATCTGAGAAGATTCATCAAATCATGACCATGGCTCCAAAGAAATGTGTGTCCAAGGGCAAAGCCTCAAATGACGTGAGTTTCTCTTCCAATCTCATGTTTATTGCATACCAATTTTAGATTTAAACCCCTTAGATAATCTATGTTGCATGTCTAAAATTTCTTATTGAGTTCATCAAAGTCTCTTGTTTTAACAAAATAAAACAAAAATAAAATTGAGGGCTTCTTAGCTTGCATGTGAGATTTCTTTAAGGATCCGAAATCCCAAACCTAAAGATGAAGTGCATGTCAAGGATAGAGCATGATTATGATAAGTATATGTAAGTACTGTAGAATGTTGGACTCTTGAACCACACTAGATCAAAATCCACATATGTGTAGTTGTATACTTAACCACGAAGAACTCATTCATTAATTTTTCTGAAATTGTTGAATATTTATACGTAGTAGATGTTAAATCCATGTTTGAGTTTATGTTTAAATGAATTTCTACTATACTATACTCATGTTTAACTCTCTTGTATTTTGTTATAAGTACTAATTGTGATGAAAATATTCCAAAATGCTTGTATGACTTTACTTTTTGGTTGGCCATCATGAATAACTTTGCCTATAGAAATTTGTTGGCTAACTCTCATTTTAGAAGAAATTAAAAGGTTTTAACTACTTACCTAGAGGTTCAGACCAAGAGTTAGGTGGTTCAGCGAAGGGCCTTAGACTCGACCATAGCGCCTATGTGGTTCAGTCAAGGGTCCTATGGCTTGAACATGGAGCCGATTAACTCTGGCTAAATACATTTAGATGAACACAATGCTTGGGATTTTATTTACCAAGTAGAGTGTTGAGATACACAAACATGACAATTCAAATTTAACCTTCAAGAGAATTATAACGGTGAAAATAACACGTACCTAATAAGCGAATACAACTATCCTCAAGCCAATAAATGATATGTTTAAATGTCTAAGATGTTAAGACACGAGTAAATTTTAACTCTCGTTATTTTCTACTAAGCAAATAGATGATTATGGCATGTTCTTTCATGGGAAAAAGAGTTATATACAAAGTCCTTTTCAAACATTGAAATCTTGAATGAACAAGATTAGAAGGATAACACTATAAAAGGGGATGAGTTAAGAAATGGGAGATGGGAAAAGGATGATCTTCCTTATACTAGTCCAATCAGGCTAACCCTAGGAAGGTGGGGTTAAAACCTCACCATTGTTTTCAGTCCTTAGAGCCAACCCAAGATAAGTGGGAATAAATAACTATTTATAGACCATCAGCAATAACTAACCCGAAGAATATAGCACAATTATCAAGATGAATAATATTGTCCTCTTTTATGTGTCACCAACAACTACCACTTTATTCAAGCGTTGTCATGTGCATAGCCTTTTATAAAAGCACTCACAAGGGTACTTTGTTATGTTGTTGAGCTATACAAAATTATGTATTTGCTAACCTAAAAGTAATGTTCCGGAAAAATTCATCCAATGTTTATGAAACTCTCACTTATTAGGCGTTGTGAGTTTAGTCACTAAGCATGTTAAATGGGGGAGGGGTAGACCAATAAAGAGTTGGAATGAGACTATAAGGAAAGGCATTATGTACTTAGGCATTAGTGAGATTATGACTAAAGATAGGGCACAATGGCGACAAGGATCCATATAGCCGACCCCACTATAGTGGGATAAAGGATTGAGTGTTGTTGTTGTCGTACCAAAATCATGGTACAATGTATTTTTGAAAAGCAATGCATTAGGTTTGCCTACATTTCACCCTTGTGGTTGGACCCTTCCCCGGACCCACGCTGGGCGGGGATGCTTTGTGCACTGGGCTGCCTTTAATGCATTAGGTTTCACCAAGTGTTGGTTTGGCTAAACAAAATGGATTGTGTAACTTTTTCCGGTACATCTATTAGTTACCTAGCTATGTGTAGTGTAGTATCACGAGTAACAATCTTAGAATGTCCAACCATAAGGATAATTATATGGCAATTTAAACAATTGTGCAACAAGTTCTTCGCCTGGCAACTACATCCCTTTCTCCATTCTCTAATTTCATTATACTTGACCAAATTTGATTTGTAGGCCCATATTCCGTACCTATTAAATCATGGAGTACGTATAGATGTTGGTATTTTAGGAAGCATAACTACTACCATTAATCTAACAATATGCACAATAGTGAGTTCGAATATAATGCACACAACTGGGTTCAAATGTCTGCACAACTACTGAATCTAATATATTCATAATAACTTGTATAAATTCATACTTGCTAATGCATTTACAAATTTGCTAAGATTTTGATTTTCTTTTTGAAAGTGAAGAAATGTTATCTTGAAGTAGGAAAATTAATTTTACTCTTTTACACGATGCAACTCTTAGATAGCAATGAAGAAATTAAACTTAAACTAGAGTGCACGAGGATTGTTTATCAAATATTTCTTATTTGATTTTTCCTTATCATAAGCCCAACCATTTTTACAAAAAAATGTCATTAGGAAAATCTTGGTCGGGATGCGAATATCATGCAACGCGTTTTAAATTTTTTCTCTATTAAGTGCATACCCTAGAAAATAATCTTCGAACTAGTAAATTAGGATTGAAATATATTTTACTCTGACACCAAGGTAATGATGTTCTTCACTTCCTGACTATAAGAAATGTCGTTATATAGCAGCAAGTAGAGGGCGACAACTTTAAGACCGTATAAGAGGGAACCAAACCTCGAAGATCTTTGATAAAGAGCAAGAATCTGGAAAAGGGGGGAAAATGGAAATGCTGAAGAAGAAAATCACAGGCTTCAACCCACTTTATTCGTCCTCAACTCAAAATTTCAATAGTGTAGAAACGAATATGGGCCATTTGGTTGAATGTCATATAGACATTGATGTTAATTTTATTAGACGTCATTATTATTTATTATAGCTCAATGGCATTGTTTAAGAACCTTTAAGGTCCGTTTAGTTGGATGGAATTGGATCTTCAGAATTGGTATTGGAGGTCAATTCCAATTAAAATTTACTCCAATTCTAATTCCAAAGCTCTGATTGCGTCCAAACGAATGGACCCTTATGGTGTGTTTGTGTCGTCGATTTTGGAGGGAAGGAATTGGAATTGGCTTCAGAAATCAATTCGTGTGAAAACGGTAGAATCGGATTTCACCTAAAACCGACGGTTTTGAAAATTCTAAAATCACGTGCAAACTCAAAATCAACCTGTTGAGGTCAGTTTTGGATTGTCACTCCTTCCCAATTCTCGCCGCTCTTTCCCCATTCTTCCTGCAACTTCCGCATTCTACATGCAACTTCGTCGCCGCTCCTTCTCATTCTCACCGCTCCTTCCCTGTTCCCACCACTGTTGTTTGTTCTTCCTGGAATCTTCGTTCGGTCATTGTTTTTCTAAGGTTTAAAATGAATGAAATCAACAATGGAGGGAATTCTGACCAATTCTAATTCCCTCCCTCCAAAATCGCCAAAACGAATGCACCCTTAGACAATATAAATTTTATTCATATGAGTCAACATTTTGGATATTTGCTGAGTTGCCTACATCTGCATGTCCATAGTTTAGGGCATAATTTTGTTTTCACAAAATGACAGCAAATCAAACCACAGACATTTTTAAAAACAAGATAGAAGATTACTATATCCCTGAATCAAACAGCCGCTAAGTAAGAAAACCACATTCGATCAAAAATTAATTTTCAGAAAAAGATGAAAAATAGAGCATGCTTCGATTGACCAAAACAACTAGTTCCAGATATGATTTAGGATCGAAAATTATCTGGAGAAACAGATTACAGCATAGATAAGGTGGAAGAGTAGACAAAAATATTACTATCTAAGAGTCTGTCCATAGATCGGAGTGATCTTGCTGTTCTTCCTGCTGTCTCCTCTTCATCTCATTCTGATATCTCTTTAACTCCTCCTTCCGCCGCTCCTGCACCGAGAACGAGCCGAGAATGAAAAATCAAGCAGCGTCGGGAAAGGAGAAGATAGGGAAGTTGCCTTGTAGCTGGTTTCGATGCGGTGCATGGTGTAGAAACCGAGGACGCCGCCGAGGATGGTTCCCGTCACTATTCTTGTGTACGCCCACCGCAGTGAAACCATTGCCGCTGACCCTGGTCGTCGCCGGCCCAAATCCTTGCCCTCCCGATTAATATGATCTTTGAGCGATCATTAATAATGATCTTTGAGCGCTCACTATGATCCCTGAGAGATCACTATAATTGTTGACCGTTTCTCATGATCGCTCTGTGCGATCATTACAATCACTGTGATTAGGGGTTCAATTTTGGTCGATTCGGATCGGTTCCACCCAAAACCGAGAACCGATCAATATAGGTTCTGTTATGACTTTTGGGAACCGGAACCGATTCATGTACCAAATATATAGACGTGAATCCGAACTGCAAAGCTCGGTTAGATTCTGGTTCTGTTATCGGTCATGCATGATAATTTTTTCACATTTCCTTTCCTATCTATTGAACAAAAAAAATTGTGAATCTAATACTCTATCTTAATAAAATTGTTCAAATGTTATATAGTTGCACATAGATTCAATCGTTACAGAAGTACTCATAAACTAATAATAATTTAATTGAATCAACTTTTAATCTGACGACTCTAAAATTTCATAGGCCTAATTTCAATAATCAGTTCCGGGTTGGTTCTTCAGTACCCGGACATAAGAACCATGAACCGAACCGAACTACTCGGTTCTAATTTTTGTGGATCCGGAACCGAACCAAGAACAGACTCGAACTGCTCGATTTGGTTCGGTTTCGGTCCGATTCTCGGTTCTTCGGTTAATTTTGCACTCCTAACTGTGATCCAGTGCAATCATTTTTTATCAATCTATGTGATTATTATTAGGTAATTACGTGCAAATTTGTTTTTGATATTTGCAAACCACGTTAATAATAAAATATTATTATAAAATTATTAAACCAAATGCCTAATTTTAGATAGGTGCAAACCATCTCCGCCTCCTTGATAGCCTCTTCCTCCTTTGATACCCCTTTCACCTCTCCCAACGCCGCCATTTGACTTTGGTCGGACGGCGTCGCCAGCTTCGGAGGAGGAACGAGTGATGGGGATGGAAGAAGGGAGAGAGAGGGGCAGTGTTAATAGGAGGGGGCAAGAGACAAGGAGACGTAGGTCTCCTTATTGGGACTTCCGGTTTGGAGCTCTAAAGTGTAAACGAGGTTTTAGGGATAAAATCTTTGAGTGCTGAGGAGTCACCGAAAACTATGATCGCGGGAATGTTGATTTTCACCGGTGTCAAAAAAAATTAAATAATTTTATTTTTGTTTGCACTTATAATTTGGTCTGCACTTATAATTTTTTGGTTTGCACGAGTGATTGGTCTGCACATATCAAAAATGATTTGCACATAACAATCACCTATTATTATCACATTGAACGATCTTAGTTAAAATGATCTCACAAAGCTGTCATGACTATCCCACAAGATAAAAATGATCACTTTGAGTGATCATAGTGATCAAAATGTTCGCTTGAGTGATCGCAGTGAACAAAACCATCTTGTACTGCAATCACTTTGCGATCATGCAAGATCAATTTTGTGATATTGTGGGATCAATGTTAATCTCGCAAGATCTATAATGATCGAGTGGGATCGTTATTAATCTTGCGCCTTGCGGTAATAACACGATCAAAATTGTGTCTTGTTCGCTTAATTTTGTCCTTGTCGCGTGTTATCATTGGGTGAGTCACGGACGTTGATTTGCATTGGGGATGTTCTCTTATAAAAAAATTTATATTTATAATGTAAGAATTAATTTAAAAATATATATATTTATAACCCACTTGTTGTCAATGAGGGATGATGAATCAATGTTGAGATTAGCCCGAAGTATATTATCATCGTGTAGCGTTACATATAGTCCCAATTTTGATTGCATCTAATCGAGATCAAAGATTCACTTTGAGATTACGAAAGGCTTTTCAACAAACAATGGACACATAACTCAACTTGAGTAATGTTTTATCACCCTCAAACTGATGGACAGGCTGAAAGAATAATACAAATGCTCAAAGGTCGCTTGAGGATGTGCACCCAGAAGTCTGGGGAAAATTGGGATCAACATCTCTCAATGATGTAGCTTGCCAATAACAATATCTATCACTCTAGAATACAGATGGAGCAGTGTGAAGCTCCGTATGGAACAAGATATTGTACTTCGTGCTTGCCCGTAGTCGGAGATATAGTCATACTTTGACCACAACTGGTCAGAGATTTCAACAGGGTAATTCGAGTGGTTTGAGATCGACTTTTGATTACTCAAAATAGACAAAACAAATACTTTGACTTGAGACATAATGACTGATTTGAGAGCGGCGGATAACTAAAGCCAATATATTGACCGCACTCAGACACACGGTGCAAATTCTGAAAGAAGTATACGACAGTGTATCAATCGAAGTAATAAAAAAGTGAGTAAGGTTGTCGATTCCATATGAAGTACAGATCGGTAGTATATGACAACCACGACATCTCTAACTATTTAAGCGCAACGAGAGATTCTTTGAGCAAGTTTGTGAAACGAGGGGCTAGTTTGGCGGGACTTAATTTGCCTGGTCAAGCTTAAAAAACTGCAACCGCTAATATAAAAAGCGTTTGGTAAGTGGGCGGTCGAAACCGCATCCGTCAAAAAACGTCGTTTCCACGCGGTTTTCAGCCTCTATTTTTCTTCGCGGTAGGCGTATTAATAAGCGCCTGCGAACCCTAAAAACAAAACATTCCATTTCGCAGCCGCAACTACTCCCGATATCTCTCCCGAGCTCTCTTCCGCGTCTCGTCCTCCTCCAAATTTCGCGATTCCTGAATCGCTGAGAGGCTCGATTCGTGCTCCAGTTTCTCCGCCGCTGCTCCAGTTTAGCCACCGCTCCTGTTTCGTCGTTGTTCGCCTGAGAAACCCTCGACCGGCCCTGTTTTGCCTGAGAAACCCTCGACCACCTTTTCCGCCACTTTGGGATTGCCGGAGTAGCTCACGACCGGCCTTCGCCATTGATCTATGCTCCCAGAGGTAACTGTTTTGTTTGAAAATGCACTTTGGGATGCCCCCTTATCGGTGGGACAATGCAGCAACCACAGAACACCTTAATCTATGCTCCTAGTTTCGCCATTGATCTACGCACTTTCGCCATTGTCAGAACACCTCAATCTAGTAAAGAACAACCTCCCGTTGGCATGTTGAGAATATTAGCAACCATGAATACTTATTTATTAGCAGTCATGGATTAACTCATCTAGGGGTTGATGATGATTTGCGAGTGTTCCTTGATTAGCTCAATTTTTTTAACTTGACACAACTACCAATCAGAGCCAGATACCTGTGGGATTCTGATGTGGTAGATCACAACTTTCTCTTAGGTTCATATTTCAAATTCTTACATTGTTCAGTGGCTGTTGCAACCCTCAATTGCTTCTATTACTGTTGTTCCAATTACTTACTTTAATGTTCCTTGAAGTTATCCTTTAGTATATAGTGTATTTTCCTGTTAATGGTTCATCTTTGATATAAATCAAAGTTTTAAGCGCTTGAAAAGATTGATTAATTGCCTCATGAAAATTTTCAAACTCAATTTGCTATTCCTTCAACTTATTGGATTCAATTCCTTGATCAAATGAGTAATTTAAACAGTTTAGGGTGAGGTTATCCCATTGTACAAGAGAGAAACTTGCTTATATTTGTTGGATATGGTATTCTTTTAAAAAAACACAAGACTATTTGTCTCTTTAATGTTTTATATATTATTTCAGGCTAATCAAAATGTAAGAAAATTAGTCTTTTATGACTCTTTCTATGACTCTTTCTATGAATATTAACCTTTTTATGACTCTTTCTATGAATATTAGCATGATTTTTGTTGTGTTACTCCATTTAGATGT
Organism: Dactylorhiza incarnata; assembly: GCA_033032865.1. NCBI lineage: Eukaryota > Viridiplantae > Streptophyta > Magnoliopsida > Asparagales > Orchidaceae > Dactylorhiza > Dactylorhiza incarnata. Next base: position 411,009 of record JAWHQI010000282.1, on the reverse strand, counting down.
CTAATCGTAGAGAAAGGGGATTATCAACTTCATGGGAATCAACAGATGTTTTACTATTTTGCGACATTTGTATTAAAGAAATAGAGCTAGGTAATCGTCCGACTACTCACTTCAGCAAACAAGATTGGAACAACATAATATTACATTTTCAAGAGCGTTCAGGGAAACAATTTGATCGAACTCAACTAAAAAATAAATGGGATCAACTGAAGAAGGAGTGGAAGATGTGGAGGGAGCTTAAACGGGGTGAAACTGGTCTTGGTTGGAATCCTGTAAAAAAAACTATTGATGCCTCAGACGAGTAGTGGGACAAGAAAATTGTCACGACCCGTCTCGACAAGAGTCAGAGTGCGCTTCGGGCGGGCCGTGATGCCACAAGCATGGGCGGAAGGAAAACCATGCCTGCTAAGGCGCAAGCAGAGATAATGATAAATAACTTTAAAATAGCTACTTTTGATTAAAACAGGTTATTTTATTGCGGAAGCTTTAAAAATATGATAAATTTGAAACATGTGCACATGCATTTTAATAAAAGCTCAAGATACCAGTTTTGAAACAGATATTTATGCAGTGATCATCTCGGATGAATGAACATGCAAAACATGATAAATTCTAGTACATCTAATATTTAGCCTAGCAGTTGTCCATGAAACAGGAGAAAATGGCTGATCGTAATTATTACATAGCCTAAATATCTGACAGTAAAAGAAATGAAACATAAATACAAAACCTGAAACTTGACGCAGATCGGCCTCAGCGAGCAGGCGGCGCATGCGCAAACACTAAGGCAAATCCAAAACAAGAAGGAAAAGCCTCAGAACATTGAAATAAACAGGAGTAAGGTAAAATAAAAGTACGAGCAGGAGAAAACAGAATATTTGAGTACCGTTTTTCATGAAGCAAAGCTAACAAGACAGGCAAGCAAGTGAGACAAGCAGAAATATTTAGAGTTATTAAACTACTCTGAAATATAGCATACATAGATGATCAAGTAATAACTTAAGTTGTAACAAGTGAAAGTGTTGGTGTTTTTTTGGTTGACGCACAGGATTCGTGATTCAGACAGATTCAGATTCAGATTCAGATGCAAGTCTTATCGGAAATTCAGGATTTCTACCCGTAACCTCTAAGGGGCGGCTCTTTCGAACCCTCACCCTTGAGCCAGGGAGTTCATGCTTGCTATGACCGGTCCTTTGTTCCCATTAGGGATTCAAGAGGGAACCCAAGTCGAGGAGTTGCATCGATTAAACACCACCTTTCATTGTTTACTTAAGTTATTAAAGAAGTAATTCATGATTTGAGTGATTCAAACATATCAAGACATGTAACCAAATATTGATTCAGATATACGATAGTATATTTTACAAACGTGAAACGGGAGGAATCAAGTTATAGAACGTTATTTAACCAAGTCTTGGAACCAGACAGGAATAAGAAACAAGATTCGATGACTCAGAGAACTCGATAGAGAGTTTTGAAGCTTGCGGATTCAAGAGGCTGAAGGTTTTATTAACAAGAAGATTATTCAAGTAAAATGCACAGGAGTAAGTTGACAAGCATCGATTCTGGGATAAGTACGCATTTACATTAAGATATTTTATGGCACAATTAACTCCCAAATAAGATGTGTACGATACGAGCATGATAGAAAAACATCGATCATTTATTTGCTAACCAGAAATTATTACTATTATTATCATGACGCTTCTTACTCATGCTCAACGACCTTTCATTCCTCGAATTATTCATCAATTAAGAAACTCATCATCTAGGTGACTATCCAAATAAAATCATTCAAGTTCACAAATTCGTGTCTTTTCAAACGCGTGAAACCTCAAACTACTAACAATCAATTCAGGCATTCAAGAACTGAGCTTATTTGATGAAACCAACATTCAAGGGTGAATTAATATAAACATAAGAACAGACAAGGCAATTAAGTTCAATGTTTGCAAGAGAGGATGATCTCTACTTGCCTTAAATAAGCTGAAGCTGACGGGGGCGGCCAAATAGCGTGAGCAAAAATCAGAAATCATATTTTCGAACCTGTTCAGGGAAAACGAAAGCGATGTAGCATAATTCACTACGCTATAAATGCATTCTACGACACGGAAATTAAACAACGAGAGTTTTGTGGATTTTACCTCCCTCAAATGGTGAGGGGAGAAGAGATCCTCACACGGAAACCGGAGATTTGGCGGCGCTTTGGTTGCGGAAACCCTAAATCGGAGAGGGGATTTGTGAGGTGACACCAACGGAAATGAGGAGCGGCGCCGGAAATCACAAACAAACCACGGTTAGACGATTATAGGAGAGCAAAAATCTGAAATAGGAGGGGAATGAGGAATTTCTTACCAAAGGAGGCCAAAACCGAGCCCAAGGAGGGGAGGGGAGGAAAACCCTAGATTTTTCCTACCGAAAACAGCGGCCAAAACGACGAGGGGAGCAGTTGCCGGCTGCCGGAGGGGAGCAGAAACTGCTGCCGGACCCTGAGGAGGCTGCTGCCAACCTTGGAAGGGGAAGAGGGAGAGAGGTTGGCTGCCGGAGGGAGAAGCTGTCGGAGGGTTGCTGTCGGCCAGGGGAGGAAGAGCAGGAGGAGGCGACGTCGTCCATGGCAGGAGGAGGCGGCGTCGACGAGAGGAGGAGCAGCAGGCGACAGCGCCGGCAGGAGGAGGAGCACCAAGCGGCGGCGGCTGCACTGCGCGCGCGAGACGGGAGCGCACAGGGGCGCGGGATACGAGCGGCAGACAGAAATCGGGAGCGGGATTTTGGCGAGACGGGAGCAGGAGCCCTAGCGGGAGATTTTAACAGGGGAGGGGTGCGGTTAGAGGGCTTAATGGGGGAGGGGGCTGCGATTAGCAAGACCTATAAATAATAATAATAATTTGTTGTTATTATTATTATTTCAATTTTTGGGTTGTTACAATCTCCCCTACTTAGGAAGTTTCGTCCCGAAACTTTCTGAGGATTCCCTGAAAAGGGGACCTCTCATGGCGAAGATTCAGATGTCATTTAATCCAAACAAGATCTGCAGGTCAAGACATGGAAGTTAACTATGAACATGCTGAAACAGAAAGGAAAACAAGTGCTGAGACTTACCAAGATCAAGAGAAAAATTAGCAGATACTTGCTTCGCATAACAGATTCAAGTTCTCGAGAGAATTTTTCAAACTTTTCATGCATTCGAAACACAGTTATCATAAGAATGATTTTTCTTTAGAAGCTTGCGTACTTGATACACTACGATCTTAGCAGGTATGGCCAGATACGAAGGATTGGATTCAGGGAACACAGGAATTACTTCACTTAGCTCGGAATTGAGAGATAAGACTCAAGAATTCGAGAGCGAACAATCTTTGCACGAAGGGGGGTAACTTACTTGCGATGCTGACGCTTAAGAGCTAACTAGAAGGAGATACTGGAGAATCAGATGAGTTCGATAGACAAGCAGAACAGGAAGCACTGATTACGAATACCGGGATTTTGAAACTAGAGATTCTAACACATTTCTTACTGTCAGGTACATAAATTATGTAATAATTACAGCATTTCCATTGGACAACTCTAGGTATGATCATGCAAGTGCGAAATTGGAATCATGTGCGATGTCAAGCAAATAGTAAAATCATGCGTGTACAATCATTATTGTTGTTCTTGGCTTCACACTTGTGCAATGATTTATGATATGAATGCAAATGAATGAATACACATGTCATGTTAAGCGCCCATATCACTTAACATGTCATGCATATTAAGACTCTAATGCCAACGCACTTGAAAATATTAAACTGCTCATAACCATTTAATATTCGCAAGCGGTGTATATCCTAATGGAATTCATATGCACAAAAATGTTAAGTTTTCCCATAACCCCTTAACATTAGTATGCATACTACTCATGCTTATGAGTGCGTGTGTGCGTGTTTCAGCCGCGAACAACACATAATGAAAAGGTGCGTGGAAAAATGATGCATGCATAAATATTTATGAAATAAGATTCAAAATATTTGATAATTGTAAAACACTTTATCTTTAGAGCATAACCTAGCTCTGATACCAACTGTCACGACCCGTCTCGACAAGAGTCAGAATGCGCTTCGGGCGGGTCGTGATGCCACAAGCATGGGCGGAATGAAAACCATGTCTGCTAAGGCGCAAGCAGAGATACTGATAAATAACTTTAAAATAGCTACTTTTGATTAAAACAGGTTATTTTATTGCGGAAGCTTTAAAAATATGATAAATTTGAAACAGGTGCACATGCATTTTAATAAAAGCTCAAGATACCAGTTTTGAAACAGATATTTATGCAGTGATCATCTCGGATGAATGAACATGCAAAACATGATAAATTCTAGTACATCTAATATTTAGCCTAGCAGTTGTCCATGAAACAGGAGAAAATGGCTGATCGTAATTATTACATAGCCTAAATATCTGACAGTAAAAGAAATGAAACATAAATACAAAACCTGAAACTTGACGCAGATCGGCCTCAGCGAGCAGGCGGCGCATGCGCAAACATTAAGGCAAATCCAAAACAAGAAGGAAAAGCCTCAGAACATTGAAATAAACAGGAGTAAGGTAAAATAAAAGTACGAGCAGGAGAAAACAGAATATTTGAGTATCGTTTTTCATGAAGCAAAGCTAACAAGACAGGCAAGCAAGTGAGACAAACAGAAATATTTAGAGTTATTAAACTACTCTGGAATATAGCATACATAGATGATCAAGTAATAACTTAAGTTGTAACAAGTGAAAGTGTTGGTGTTTTTTGGTTGACGCACAGGATTCGTGATTCAGACAGATTCAGATTCAGATTCAGATGCAAGTCTTATCGGAAATTCAGGATTTCTACCCGTAACCTCTAAGGGGCGTCTCTTTCGAACCCTCACCCTTGAGCCAGGGAGTTCATGCTTGCTATGACCGGTCCTTTGTTCCCATTAGGGATTCAAGAGGGAACCCAAGTCGAGGAGTTGCATCGATTAAACACACCTTTCATTGTTTACTTAAGTTATTAAAGAAGTAATTCATGATTTGAGTGATTCAAACATATCAAGACATGTAACCAAATATTGATTCAGATATACGATAGTATATTTTACAAACGTGAAACGGGAGGAATCAAGTTATAGAACGTTATTTAACCAAGTCTTGGAACCAGACAGGAATAAGAAACAAGATTCGATGACTCAGAGAACTCGATAGAGAGTTTTGAAGCTTGCGGATTCAAGAGGCTGAAGGTTTTATTAACAAGAAGATTATTCAAGTAAAATGCACAGGAGTAAGTTGACAAGCATCGATTCTGGGATAAGTACGCATTTACATTAAGACCTTTTATGGCACAATTAACTCCCAAATAAGATGTGTACGATACGAGCATGATAGAAAAACACCGATCATTTATTTGCTAACCAGAAATTATTACTATTATTATCATGACGCTTCTTACTCATGCTCAACGACCTTTCATTCCTCGAATTATTCATCAATTAAGAAACTCATCATCTAGGTGACTATCCAAATAAAATCATTCAAGTTCACAGATTCGTGTCTTTTCAAACGCGTGAAACCTCAAACTACTAACAATCAATTCAGGCATTCAAGACTGAGCTTATTTGATGAAACCAACATTCAAGGGTGAATTAATATAAACATAAGAACAGACAAGGCAATTAAGTTCAATGTTTGCAAGAGAGGATGATCTCTACTTGCCTTAAATAAGCTGAAGCTGACGGGGGCGGCCAAATAGCGCGAACAAAAATCAGAAATCATATTTTCGAACCTGTTCAGGGAAAACGAAAGCGATGTAGCATAATTCACTACGCTACAGATGCATTCTACGACACGGAAATTAAACAACGAGAGTTTTGTGGATTTTACCTCCCTCAAATGGTGAGGGGAGAAGAGATCCTCACACGGAAACCGGAGATTTGGCGGCGCTTTGGTTACGGAAACCCTAAATCGGAGAGAGGATTTGTGAGGTGACACCAACGGAAATGAGGAGCGGAGCCGGAAATCACAAACAAACCACGGTTAGACGATTATAGGAGAGCAAAAATCTGAAATAGGAGGGGAATGAGGAATTTCTTACCAAAGGAGGCCAAAACCGAGCCCAAGGAGGGGAGGGGAGGAAAACCCTAGATTTTTCCTACCGAAAACAGCGGCCAAAACGACGAGGGGAGCAGTTGCCGGCTGCCGGAGGGGAGCAGAAACTGCTGCCGGACCCTGAGGAGGCTGCTGCCAACCTTGGAAGGGTAAGAGGGAGAGAGGCTGGCTGCCGGAGGGAGAAGCTCTCGGAGGGTTGCTGTCGGCCAGGGGAGGAAGAGCAGGAGGAGGCGACGTCGTCCATGGCAGGAGGAGGCGGCGTCGACGAGAGGAGGAGCAGCAGGCGACAGCGCCGGCAGGAGGAGGAGCACCAAGCGGCGGAGGCTGCACTGCGCGCGCGAGACGGGAGCGCACAGGGGCGCGGGATACGAGCGGCAGACAGAAATCGGGAGCGGGATTTTGGCGAGACGGGAGCAGGAGCCCTAGCGGGAGATTTTAACAGGGGAGGGGTGCGGTTAGAGGGCTTAATGGGGGAGGGGGCTGCGATTAGCAAGACCTATAAATAATAATAATAATTTGTTGTTATTATTATTATTTCAATTTTTGGGTTGTTACAATCTCCCCTACTTAGGAAGTTTCGTCCCGAAACTTTCTGAGGATTCCCTGAAAAGGGGACCTCTCATGGCGAAGATTCAGATGTCATTTAATCCAAACAAGATCTGCAGGTCAAGACATGGAAGCTAACTATGAACATGCTGAAACAGAAAGGAAAACAAGTGCTGAGACTTACCAAGATCAAGAGAAAAATTAGCAGATACTTGCTTCGCATAACAGATTCAAGTTCTCGAGAGAATTTTTCAAACTTTTCATGCATTCGAAACACAGTTATCATAAGAATGATTTTTCTTTAGAAGCTTGCGTACTTGATACACTACGATCTTAGCAGGTATGGCCAGATACGAAGGATTGGATTCAGGGAACACAGGAATTACTTCACTTAGCTCGGAATTGAGAGATGAGACTCAAGAATTCGAGAGCGAACAATCTTTGCACGAAGGGGGGTAACTTACTTGCGATGCTGACGCTTAAGAGCTAACTAGAAGGAGATACTGGAGAATCAGATGAGTTCGATAGACAAGCAGAACAGGAAGCACTGATTACGAATACCGGGATTTTGAAACTAGAGATTCTAACACATTTCTTACTGTCAGGTACATAAATTATGTAATAATTACAGCATTTCCATTGGACAACTCTAGGTATGATCATGCAAGTGCGAAATTGGAATCATGTGCGATGTCAAGCAAATAGTAAAATCATGCGTGTACAATCATTATTGTTGTTCTTGGCTTCACACTTGTGCAATGATTTATGATATGAATGCAAATGAATGAATACACATGTCATGTTAAGCGCCCATATCACTTAACATGTCATGCATATTAAGACTCTAATGCCAACGCACTTGAAAATATTAAACTGCCCATAACCATTTAATATTCGCAAGCGGTGTATATCCTAATGGAATTCATATGCACAAAAATGTTAAGTTTTCCCATAACCCCATAACATTAGTATGCATACTACTCATGCTTATGAGTGAGTGTGTGCGTGTTTCAGCCGCGAACAACACATAATGAAAAGGTGCGTGGAAAAATGATGCATGCATAAATATTTATGAAATAAGATTCAAAATATTTGATAATTGTAAAACACTTTATCTTTAGAGCATAACCTAGCTCTGATACCAACTGTCACGACCCGTCTCGACAAGAGTCAGAGTGCGCTTCGGGCGGGTCGTGATGCCACAAGCATGGGCGGAAGGAAAACCATGTCTGCTAAGGCGCAAGCAGAGATACTGATAAATAACTTTAAAATAGCTACTTTTGATTAAAACAGGTTATTTTATTGCGGAAGCTTTAAAATATGATAAATTTGAAACAGGTGCACATGCATTTTAATAAAAGCTCAAGATACCAGTTTTGAAACAGATATTTATGCAGTGATCATCTCGGATGAATGAACATGCAAAACATGATAAATTCTAGTACATCTAATATTTAGCCTAGCAGTTGTCCATGAAACAGGAGAAAATGGCTGATCGTAATTATTACATAGCCTAAATATCTGACAGTAAAAGAAATGAAACATAAATACAAAACTTGAAACTTGACGCAGATCGGCCTCAGCGAGCAGGCGGCGCATGCGCAAACACTAAGGCAAATCCAAAACAAGAAGGAAAAGCCTCAGAACATTGAAATAAACATGAGTAAGGTAAAATAAAAGTACGAGCAGGAGAAAACAGAATATTTGAGTACCGTTTTTCATGAAGCAAAGCTAACAAGACAGGCAAGCAAGTGAGACAAGCAGAAATATTTAGAGTTATTAAACTACTCTGGAATATAGCATACATAGATGATCAAGTAATAACTTAAGTTGTAACAAGTGAAAGTGTGGGTGTTTTTTTGGTTGATGCACAGGATTCATGATTCAGACAGATTCAGATTCAGATTCAGATGCAAGTCTTATCGGAAATTCAGGATTTCTACCCGTAACCTCTAAGGGGCGGCTCTTTCGAACCCTCACCCTTGAGCCAGAGAGTTCATGCTTGCTATGACCTGTCCTTTGTTCCCATTAGGGATTCAAGAGGGAACCCAAGTCGAGGAGTTGCATCGATTAAACACACCTTTCATTGTTTACTTAAGTTATTAAAGAAGTAATTCATGATTTGAGTGATTCAAACATATCAAGACATGTAACCAAATATTGATTCAGATATACGATAGTATATTTTACAAACGTGAAACGGGAGGAATCAAGTTATAGAACGTTATTTAACCAAGTCTTGGAACCAGACAGGAGAAACAAGATTTGATGACTCAGAGAACTCGATAGAGAGTTTTGAAGCTTGCGGATTCAAGAGGCTGAAGGTTTTATTAACAAGAAGATTATTCAAGTAAAATGCACAGGAGTAAGTTGACAAGCATCGATTCTGGGATAAGTACGCATTTACATTAAGACATTTTATGGCACAATTAACTCCCAAATAAGATGTGTACGATACGAGCATGATAGAAAAACACCGATCATTAATTTGCTAACCAGAAATTATTACTATTATTATCATGACGCTTCTTACTCATGCTCAACGACCTTTCATTATCGAATTATTCATCAATTAAGAAACTCATCATCTAGGTGACTATCTAAATAAAATCATTCAAGTTCACAAATTCGTGTCTTTTCAAACGCGTGAAACCTCAAACTACTAACAATCAATTCAGGCATTCAAGAACTGAGCTTATTTGATGAAACCAGCATTCAAGGGTGAATTAATATAAACATAAGAACAGACAAGACAATTAAGTTCAATGTTTGCAAGAGAGGATGATCTCTACTTGCCTTAAATAAGCTGAAGCTGACGGGGGCGGCCAAATAGCGCGAGCAAAAATCAGAAATCATATTTTCGAACCTGTTCAGGGAAAACGAAAGCAATGTAGCATAATTCACTACGCTACAAATGCATTCTACAACACGGAAATTAAACAACGAGAGTTTTGCGGATCTTACCTCCCTCAAATGGTTGTGGAAACCCTAAATCGGAGAGGGGATTTGTGAGGTGACACCAACGGAAATGAGGAGCGGCGCCGGAAATCACAAACAAACCACGGTTAGACGATTATAGGAGAGCAAAAATCTGAAATAGGAGGGGAATGAGAAATTTCTTACCAAAGGAGGCCAAAACCGAGCCCAAGGAGGGGAGGGGAGGAAAACCCTAGATTTTTCCTACCGAAAACAGCGGCCAAAACGACGAGGGGAGCAGTTGCCGGCTGCCGGAGGGGAGCAGAAACTGCTGCCGGACCCTGAGGAGGCTGCTGCCAACCTTGGAAGTGGAAGAGGGAGAGAGGCTGGCTGCCGGAGGGAGAAGCTGTCGGAGGGTTGCTGTCGGCCAGGGGAGGAAGAGCAGGAGGAGGCGACGTCGTCCATGGCAGGAGGAGGCGGCGCCGACGAGAGGAGGAGCAGCAGGCGGCAGCGCCGGCAGGAGGAGGAGCACCAGGCGGCGGCGGCTGTACTGCGCGCGCGAGACGGGAGCGAACAGGGGCGCGGGAGACGAGCGGCAGACAGAAATCGGGAGCGGGATTTTGGCGAGACGGGAGCAGGAGCCCTAGCGGGAGATTTTAACAGGGGAGGGGTGCGGTTAGAGGGCTTAAAGGGGGAGGGGGCTGCGATTAGCAAGACCTATAAATAATAATAATAATTTGTTGTTATTATTATAATTTCAATTTTTGGGTTGTTACAAAAATAAAGGTTATTATAATATCACATCTTTAAATTTTTATATAATGAGATCTTTTACAATTTATTTTTATTATAATATATTCTTATTTTTTCAGGCTAATCAAAATGTCAAAAAAATTCGCTATGCTGGAATACCTCCTGACATGGATGCAAAATTAGAAAAATTGTTCAGTCAAGTTGTGGCCACTGGGGATAATGCATTCACGCCAAGCTCGGGGACCATTCCATTTGAATTGGATGAAGAGCAAGTAAATTCGGATGAAGAGGATAATATTGTGGCGAACTCACGAACTCAAACAAGTAGGAATGTTGACACTGGCGGTAGTGAGCATGTGAGTAAATTCTTAGGAACATCTTCAAAAAAAACTTCACGCAAGCGTAATGGTAGTGGTGAAGGTACCAAACAACTATTACTTTCACACATTCATGATTTAGTTGCATCTAGACAAGTAGTTCCACCTTCACCAATATCGGTGACAATCAAGGAAGCAGTCGAGGAGATCAGTAGAATTCCTGAAATATATGATGACCCCGATCTCTTTGACTTTGCAATGGAATTCATTCGCATCAAATCCGGAAGAGAGACGTTCATGTTTTGCCCAGCTGATAGAAAAGTTGAGTATCTTAAGAGACGCTACCATAAGAGTTTGGAATGATTCATTCATGCTGATGAGATCCTTTATAGCTGATGTTATTTTGTTTTTCTTATATTGATGTTATTCATGATGATGAGAGGCGTTCATGTTTTTCTTATGCTGATGTTATTTTGTTTTTCATATAAACTCAATTCAGATTTTTGTACGTGAACTATTGTGATAGAAAACTATGCACGTTTCCTCCTGAAAGTACTTCTTGCTTTTAGTTAATTATTGTGTATGTGGGTCATTCTATTTAATCTTTTTATTGTATGTGCTCATTTAATTTAATTTTATGTCATTTATCACTCTCTTAATGTAATAATTATTCTTATATTATTATTTCATCAGCACAAATATGAATGAAGACGGTGAATCTTACTCCACCGATGAGTCAGATGAATCATCAAATAGCTCAGTTGAATACACTCAGTATATTCAAGACTATAACGATGATATTGAAACTGTTTGTATTGTTCATGATTTCTTTGTTCTTTATGATAAGATTCCACGTATGACATCCACTCAAACAGGTGATAAATGGTTTAGAGAGTTATTTGTTGGTCATCCTACTAGGTTTCACGATTCGTTTAGGATGTCACAACGAATTTTTATCGATCTATTACAAACTTTTGTACAAAATCATGGATTAGCAGGATCCCGAAGAACTCGTGCACGAGAAGTTCTAGCGATAACGTTACATATTTTATCACAAAATGAGACAATGCGAGCAACATGTGAACATTTCCAGCATTCAACTGAAACTATATCCAGATACTTTTTTATTGGTCTCAAAAGTCTTGTTCGACTCTCAAAGGAGATTATAAAGCCTATTGATATGCAATCTAGGGATGTCTCATCGCATATAATGAGAGATGAACATTATATGCCATATTTTAAGGATTGTATCGGGGCTATTGATGGAACACATGTAGATGCACGTGTACCAGTTGAAGATCAGGTTGCATATATTGGGCGTCATGGCACAACCACTCAAAATGTTATGGCAATCTGCGACTTTAACATGTGTTTCACATTTGTTGTGGCGGGGTGGAAGGGTTCCGCCCATGATAATCGAATTTTTAATCGAGCAATAGCAGATCGCAATAGTAATTTTCCACACCCACCACAAGGTATGCTCAATTTTTTTAATTTGTTGCACTTCAAATCTATATAAAACTAATGTTTGCTAATCTTATAGGTAAATATTATTTGGTAGATGCTGGATATCCAATGCAAAGAGGATACTTAAAACCTTATCCAGATACTAGGTACCATTTAGAAGATTTCAGACGGGGTTCTCGTCTAATCCAAGGTAATCATGAGATTTTCAATCAAGTTCACTCGTCGCTTCGCAGTGTAATTGAAAGGACGTTTGGTGTGTGGAAAAAGAAATGGGCAATCCTGAGAGATATGCCAAATTACTCTTTCAAAAGACAAACTTTGATTGTCGTGGCTACTATGGCGTTGCATAACTACATTCGTAGGCATCTATCGCGCACTGATCTAGAATTTGATGTATGTGATAATGATGAGAGTTATGTATATCCGGAAGCGCATGCTCATACTAGAAGAAGGAATCGGAACAATATTATCGCAATTTCCAACATAGATCTTGAGTTGGTTGAAGGAGTTGGTGCTGATGAAATGACGAGGTTAAGAAACCATATTGCGAATCAATTGCAGAACGCCCGAAGGTATGACATGTATGTTATTTGCACATTTTTTGTGTTTTTAAATTGCAGCTAATAAATCTTTTACTTTTTAATTCAGATGACGCGGGATGAAATTTTGGCAGGTTTCGGAATGGGAACATACTTTTATGGAATTGTTATATATTTCTATTGATTGAGAACTTTGGAATTGTTATATACTTTCATGAAATTGTTTTTAAATTGCAACTAATACCAGTTTTGATTTTTTTCTTCTTCAAAAAATCTCTTTTGTTAAACTTTTTTCAAGATTTCAAGATATGAGTAGAGATTATTCATCAGTTTTATTCTTTCATTTTGTTTATAAATAAAGCTATGCAGATTCTATTTGTTGCAACATAGAGAGCCATTGAGTTCTGGTTCTCTTAATTTGTGAAGACGAGTTATGGAAGCAGCTAGTTTGGTTCTGGTTTGCATCAATTCATTTAAGACCATCCATTTATGTTCTATGTGATTCGCGCAGCAACTTGCGGCGGCGGTAAGGAAGCGGTTGAAGGCAAAAGACGAGGAGATGGATAGGTTGAAAAAGCTGAATTGGGCGCTGGAAGACCGAACATGAGAATGGTTTGTGTTATTTACTGGGTTCATGTTTGACTGCAAAAAAACAGATAATTTTAACAAAAGGCGAGATGATGAGAATTTCATAGTCTGTCAATCCACTGATTGATGCTAAACTTTTTTTTTGTATTTGGTTAAATTACTAATCTACTGCGTATTTGAGTGCAACTATCTTCCTGCATTTCAAAATAATGTTGGAAGCTGAAAAACTCAAAAAAAGAAGTGTTCTCATCAGCTTCTTCTTCATTGTGAGTTGAAGTTAAACTAGTACACCAGATTTTCTTCTGATTTCACCTTTTTTGCATTGGTCAAAATGAATTGTAAATTTGTTGTTAAATTTTGCAGCTGTGAACATTTTGAGGAGCAAAGATGCTGTTTTGCAACATTTTGAGGAGCAAAGATGCTGTTTTGCGGGTAAAGTAGTTACATTTTGAGGAGCAAGGATGCTCTTTTGCAACATTTTGAGGAGCAAAGATTCTCTTCCTGTGAAATTTTCTCTAAAGTCGTTTGTTGGAAATTGTTTCATTAGAGAATCTTAGACACACACGATCGTGCACGAAGGACACCACGAGCATTTTCTAGAACCATGTAATTTAGACAATTTTATGAGCTGCTCACGCGCGATCGTGCGCTCAAAGGCACATGATCCTGCACTCAAAGGCACATGATCATGCACTCATTGCAGAAATTTGAAGAGGTTCCCAAACACTTGTACACAACCAACAAAACATGCTATTATTAGCCACATTAGCACTTTGCAATAAAATGTTAAAACTTTGAAATTTAACGTAATTTTAGATGATGAAAACAAGCAAATAGCAGCACAAAGTCTCTATATAAATTATACTTACTAGGTATATCGACCCATTTGGAGTCACTGAGAGCATTGATCCAGATTAGTTTTACTGTCCTCGTCATGAGTGCAATACACAATATATTTCACGCATCCCACATCATTCAATTTGATACGAAAATATTCAAAATACAGTCAGATTTATGCTACGAATCTACCCAATAATAAGATTATTGACTAAAATTATACTGAAAAGACTAGAATCTTTTGATTTATAAAGTTAACGATTAGAAATCCTTCAAACAAAAAGTTAAAGAATTGATTTCTAAAAAAGTGTATATAACCGCGTCAACCGCTCTATAGACTACTGGACCGAGCGAGGCACGTGACAGTGCGTATAAAGGAACATCGGCGTGGCCAACAGCGCCGAGTTGACGAGGGTGGCTTCGGAAGCTGAAGCTTCGCCCGCGGGAGCGGATGTTTTGGTGGCGGCTTCTCTGGGATGCTATCCCCACCTGTGCGTGGCTTGCCCGTCGGGGTCTTTCTGCTGAGCGTGGATGTCCTTGGGGCTGCACTTTAGAGGAGACCCGAGACCATCTGGTCTCGGACTACTGTTGTCTTGTGGCCATCCGGGTCGCTCTTCGGCGATGGGGCTACAGTAATCCCTCATTCTCCAGTTGGGAGACTGTGCGTGACTTTCTCTCCTCCGCCTCTGCCGGTGCACTAGGTACGGCGCGAGTTTTTTGCTGTGCGGTTTACCAAGCATGTCGTGGCCGCAATGCCAAGGTTCACCATGGGGAGGTGGCGACCTTTACGGTTATGGCAGCAACCATCGTTGAGAACCTCTCCATTTTGCATACTCTACCAGCACAGGGGCACTGGGGTACCACCCAGCCTCACCGGTTGTCGACACCACTCTCTTGGTGCCCCCCGCCCCCTGCATGGATAAAGTTCAATGTGGATGGTTCGCTTTCCTCGTCTGGGCTTGCTGGGCTTGGGATGGTGGCTCGTGACGATCGAGGTGCTCTTGTCTTTGCTGCTGGGATCTCGATGCTGCATTGGATCCTGGGGGAGTGGAGCTGGCGGCGATTTTGGCGCTGAAGGATCGGATTGCCCCTTCTTTATATGGGACTCGCGGAGCTATTATAGAGGGCGACTGTCGTACCCTTATGGATAGCTGTGCTGCTGGGATGAGACGGGGTGACTGGAGCGTGACAGTGGATGACGACGAGGACTTCTCATTTCTGAGCGGCTTTCCCCAGCTTCGGTTCCAACATATTGGCCGTGAGGGCAATAGAGTTGCTGATTTTTGTGCACGTTTTGCCCTTCAGGGAAATTTTGTTTGGCTGGACGTTGATAGCACCCAGACTGAGTTTGCCGAGCTTGTTCGGGTGGACTTAGATGGCATGCTGTAGTTTTTTTTTCTTTTCTTTTTGGTTTTTAATTACATGCTATTTGCATCTTTCAAAAAAAAGTGTATATAAAATTTAGGAACTAAAATAACAAATTTCACTATAAATAATAACACATAGGGGATGGATAATTGTATAAGTTCTCAGGTCAGATGGGCTCCCTACGGCTAGAGAGATATGTAGGCACAGGTAATGGGCGGTGCAAGATAAAATACAATCATATGATCCACAATTCGATAAAAATTGTGTGCGAAAATATAACTGTAATACAATGAATTAAAATCGAACCGTATTTTCAATCAATCAATCGCATAAAAAATCATGCGGCTACTGGAAAGCTGTGGTGCGGAACAATTTTTTCGTGCGGCTACGGGTAACTGTGTAGAGCCTGAGCCTCCGAGAACTTACCATTCAGCCATATGAGAGGTTAGATCTGACCGCGTCTGACTGAAATACTGAATTGTTTTTTTTTTTCCTGCACACGTCTTCTATAATCCGCCACTCGTCTCCTCTCCCCTTTTCGTCCCCGTCCCCAATCCGTCAAATCCCTTCTTCCCCTGGTTATCTCCATTTACCAGATCAGTCAATAGCCCTTCCCTTGACTCGCGGGCTCTGGATCCGATCAAAATACAGGCATAATCCGTCTCCTCGGATCTGGGGTTTCATCTTCGGTTTCTCTCAGTGAATCGGGTTTATGAGATTGGTGCAGAAGGGCGAGCAGAATAATTGGAAATGTATAGCAATTTCAAGGAGCAAGTCATCGAGTACGTCAAGCAGGCAGTCCAGGAAGATAATGTTGGGAACAATGTCAAGGCCTTCCCCCTCTACATGAACGCCCTAGATTACTTCAAGACGCACCTCAAGTACGAGAAGAACCATAAGATCAAGGAGGCAATCACCCACAAGTTCACCGAGTACCTCCGCCGTGCGGAGGAGATTCGTGATGTGCTAGATGAAGGGGGGCCTGGTCCAGCAGCTAACAGGGACGCGGCGGTGGCCACGAAGCCAAAGACGAAGCCCAAGGACGGGGATGAGGGAGGGGATGATCCGGAGAATGCAAAGCTCAGATCGGGCCTCAACTCGGCTATCATAAGGGAGAAACCCAACGTGAAGTGGAACGATGTCTCGGGCCTTGAGAGCGCCAAGCAGGCCTTGCAGGAAGCTGTCATCTTACCTGTCAAGTTTCCTCAGTTCTTCACCGGTTTGTTCTGTTAATTTTTGCTTTTCTTCTGTTTTACATCTCTACCTGTTAATTATTTTTGTATCGGTACGGGGCCATGAGGGGTGGTACCGCTGCCGTGCCGGGACACTGTCATGCCGGGGGGTACTGTCGTAGCGCATTGTCACTCGTATATCATAAATAATTTCAAATTTAAATCCAATTGCATACTTACATGATTTAAAACCCTAAATATTTTATTGGCACATGTTGTATGATTGTTTAAAATTCAAATATCCCATAATCCTTTTACTTATACAAATAAAAAAAAACAGTGTGATCAACCATACAATGAATTTAGCCAGATTGTAACCCTAACCACATAAGATTGTGATGAATTATATACATACAACATAGAGCATGATGCTCATGCACACAAAAACTAACAACAAAACATAGTATAGAAAGCACAATGAAGTCGTCGGGATGGAAGAGTGTCTATCTACACAATAAAGCTTGAAGAAAAACTTGCATATTTACGTTAACAATGAGACATAAAATAACCCAAGTAAGAGTATTTTGCCAGAGAACGTGTCCGCAAGATACCTGGAAGGGTTATTTCTTGCGATCTGTTAAGTCAAATTCCTAAAAATACAACTCCCTAAACTAATCAAAATACAGGTGTTGAAACCTGCAACTGGTCTCTTGAGTTCGGACCCACTGGGGTGCAGCCGATGCTTACTTCTCCCTCACTAGACTCTCTTGAAGGTCGATGTGAGAATAAGAAAAGACCCAAGGCTGAAGCGAGGAGGTCCCGCCACACACCCGGAAGATCTTAGAGAGCTTCCCCTCCCGAACCAGAGCTCAACCAGGCACCTTGGAGGGCACTAGCAAACTAGCCTGGAGGAGAGGATTCTCTAAAATCGGATCTCCTCCAAGGTGCCCTTAAGGGTCTATTTATAGTTTTTCTAGGCTGGTCTGTAAATAGCCTGAATCCGCCTTTTAATTTTACTAATCGCACCCTAAATTGGTCTGCTAATAGCCTAACTCCGCTGTTCTGAAGGGCTATTTGCAGCCCACCAGGGATATTATGGTCTTTTTTCCCCTCAAAACCTTTGGGGCGAGTGGTCCGTGAGGGCACCACTCGCCGATCTCCCGCTCGGCTGGGCGAGTGCCCATGCTACTGAGCGAGTGGTCCGTGAGGGCACCACTCGCTGATCTCCCGCTCAGCTGGGCGAGTGCCCAAGCTACTGAGCGAGTGGTCCGTGAGGGCACCACTCGCCGAACTTCTTCTCCCTGCAGCGTACCCCCATTAACCCGGGGATCTCTCCACCTTCCTTAGCCTGGGCGAATGATCCGGCTGACCCAGGTCTCGCCAGTTGGCTTGAGGGACCCACTCGGCGAATACGGGTTGTACAACAGGCATAATCCGTCTCCTCGGATCTGGGGTTTCATCTTCGGTTTCTCTCAGTGAATCGGGTTTATGAGATTGGTGCAGAAGGGCGAGCAGAATAATTGGAAATGTATAGCAATTTCAAGGAGCAAGCCATCGAGTACGTCAAGCAGGCAGTCCAGGAAGATAATGCTGGGAACTATGTCAAGGCCTTCCCCCTCTACATGAACGCCCTAGATTACTTCAAGACGCACCTCAAGTACGAGAAGAACCCTAAGATCAAGGAGGCAATCACCCACAAGTTCACCGAGTACCTCCGTAGTGCGGAGGAGATTCGTGATGTGCTAGATGAAGGGGGGCCTGGTCCAGCAGCTAACAGGGACGCGGCGGTGGCCACGAAGCCAAAGACGAAGCCCAAGGACGGGGATGAGGGAGGGGATGATCCGGAGAATGCAAAGCTCAGATCGGGCCTCAACTCGGCTATCATAAGGGAGAAACCCAACGTGAAGTGGAACGATGTCTCGGGCCTTGAGAGCGCCAAGCAGGCCTTGCAGGAAGCTGTCATCTTACCTGTCAAGTTTCCTCAGTTCTTCACCGGTTTGTTCTGTTAATTTTTGCTTTTCTTCTGTTTTACATCTCTACCTGTTAATTATTTTTTTATCGGTACGGGGCCGTGAGGGGTGGTACCGCTGCCGTGCCGGGACACTGTCGTGCTGGGGGGTACTGTCGTGGCGCATTGTCACTCGTATATCATAAATAATTTCAAATTTAAATCCAATTGCATACTTACATGATTTAAAACCCTAAATATTTTATTGGCACATGTTGTATGATTGTTTAAAATTCAAATATCCCATAATCCTTTTACTTATACAAATAAAAAAAACAGTGTGATCAACAATACAATGAGTTTAGCCAGATTGTAACCCTAACCACATAAGATTGTGATGAATTATATACATACAACATAGAGCATGATGCTCATGCACACAAAAACTAACAACAAAACATAGTATAGAAAGCACAATGAAGTCGTCGGGATGGAAGAGTGTCTATCTACACAATAAAGCTTGAAGAAAAACTTGCATATTTACGTTAACAATGAGACATAAAATAACCCAAGTAAGAGTATTTTGCCAGAGAACGTGTCCGCAAGATACCTGGAAGGGTTATCTCTTGCGATCTGTTAAGTCAAATTCCTAAAAATACAACTCCCTAAACTAAGCAAACATGAGAATCATAGTAAAACAGAAGAAGCAAGCCTGAGAACGTGTACGCAAGCTACCTGGAAGGGTTATCTCTTGCGATCTGTTAGGTCAAAATCCTAAAAATACAAATCCCTAAACTAAGCAAACATGGGAATCGCAGTCAAAAATAACGAAGCAAACCTTAGGATTAGAAATGTCAGGAGGAGGAATCTGACTTGGGAGTTCGTGCAAGTTATCTCTTGCGAGAACACGATAAAAAATGTGTCTTGTTCGCTTAATTTTGTCCTTGTCGCGTGTTATCATTGGGTGAGTCGTAAATGTTGATTTTCGTTGGGGATGTTCTCTTATAAAAAAAATTATATTTATAGTGTAATAAACATAATAATTTAAAATGATGGGATCGGTGTGATCATCAATTGGATGACTATATTTTCGATCAATTACGCATAAAAATTCATGCTCACAGAAAGCAACAGTGTGATAATGCACTCACTCGATGATTAATGTGTTTCGTACGACTGCGGTAAACTGTGAAGAGCCTAAGCCGCTGAGAACTTACCATTCAGCCAAATGAGAGGTTTGAGCTAACCGTGTCTGACTTGTGTTTTTTTTCCTGCACACGTCTTCTATAATCCGCCGCCCGTCTCCTCTCCCCTTTTCTTCCCCGTCCCCAATCCGTCAAATCCCTTCTTCCCCGTCCCCAATCCGTCAAATCCCTTCTTCCACGGGTTATCTCCATTTACAATTCAGTCAATAGCCCTTCCCTTGACTCGTGGGCTCTGGATCCGATCAAAATACAGGCATAATGTTATGTCACTTGCCGCGCGGGACCCCCTCTGGGGCCGCATGTATCAGAGGCGCCAGCAGCACGCCGCCGAAGAATAAAGTTATCTTTTAATATTTCTGTCCGTTTTATTCTGCACTTTTATTTACTATGAACCCATGTGTTTAAGCCCAAATGGGGGACCCAACCTTGAACCGCATATATGTTGTGGTTGTGATGTTTTATGTTATGCAAAAATTAAAACCCCTCTTATCTCTCTCTCTCTACCTTTTTCCTATCTCTCCCCCCGTGCCCGCGCCGCGACCTAGCCGCCGAAGACGCCCGCGTCCGCCTGCTCCGCCCAGCGCCCCCCCCCCCCCCCCCCTTCCCCGTCGGATCTCGAGCGCCCCTCTCCACTGCTCTTCTTCTCCGCCCCCCTCTATTTGTTGCCGGGCTTCTCCCTGTTCTTCAGCCATAGCCCCATCCGGATCTAGGAAGGGTTCGGCCAATCCGTGGTGGGATCGCTCCTTCTCACGACCGGTCACCCGATCTCAGTCCCGAGCACACATCAACTTGGTATCAGAGCCAAACGTCGGTGTTTCCCTCTCCGGCTCGTACCGCGACGCCCTAGCCTCGCCTCGCCGCTCCATGACGTTGCCGCCCCCGCCTTCCTCGCACGCGAGTCTTTTGCCTTCGCCGCTTCTGGTTCCTCATTTACCGTCTACAATGGCCGACGGTGGTCCCTCGTTGACCCAAGTTATGGAGCTCTTCCAAACCATGCTCGCCACTCAGAACGAGAAAATGGAGGCACTCAACGCCCGTTTGGACACCATCCAGGGCACTCCGCCCCCCTTGCCGACAGCGCCCGCGGCATCGCCCTCCGCTCAGCCGGGTCGACTCGACTCCGCCCTACCCGGACAACCCTCCTTTTCCCCGCTCCATCCGCATGGATTTCCCGATCTATGAAGGCCGCGAAGATCCCCAACCGTGGCTCATCCGCTGCGACATCTTCTTCAACAACCAACGGGCCGCCGATGATGAACGCGTGGGCATCGCGTCATTCCACTTATTAGGGCCAGCCCTGCTATGGTTCACCCAGTTTCAACGGGAGCATCCTACGTGCTCTTGGGAGGATTTTCGGACAGCCTGCACCCTCCGATTCGGACAGGCAATGTCCGGCAATCCCTTGGGCGACCTTGTCGCTCTCAAACATACGGGCTCCATCGAGACTTATGTGGAGAACTTTCAGATGTTGTTGTCGCGTGCAACTTCAGTATTGCCCTCGCAGCAGGTTCCCCTTTTTACGGCAGGTCTTCCGGAACGCCTTCGATGGGACGTGGAGTTCCAAAAGCCGCAGGACCTCACCACCGCCATGTGCCTGGCTAGAGCGTGCGAGCGCCGCCTTTTGCTCGACCGGCCGCTCCCCTTACGACATGATCATACGGGCCCTCGCCCGCCTCGTGGATTCTCTGACCCCCGGCCCGGAAGTGTGCCTGGCGGGGAGGCCTCACCACGGCCCACTTTTCGTCGGCGTCTATCCCGCCCGAAAATGGCAGCTCGCCGCGAGAAAGGCTTATGTTTTAATTGCGACGACCTCTACACGCTGAACCATCGATGTAAACGGCTTTTCTGGCTGGAAGTGGATGATCCGTCTGATGAGGACGATGACGGCCATGAGGACTCGGGCACTCCACAGCTGTCCCTTCACGCGATGGCGGGACCCCAAGAGGGGTGCACTATTCAGCTTTATGCCTACGTGGGGGGGACCCCACTGCTCGCCTTGATGGACACGGGCAGCACCCACAGTTTTATACGCCAAGATCGGGCGCAGGACTTGCGCCTCCCTTATGCCTCCCGCAGTCATGTTCAGGTGGCCGTGGCTAACGGCCAACAGATGGCATGTCCGGGCGTGTGCCGGCAGGTGGCCTTTGCGGTGGAAGGCTATCACTCGCAGACAGATCTTTTCGTCATCGATCTCCGTGGATTTGAGTTGGTCTTGGGTGTTCGATGGCTGCGCACCTTGGGGCCCCTCACTTGGGACTTCGATCGCCTCACGCTATCATGGCACCAGGGTTCCCGCTTGATACAGTGGCACGGCCAGGACCCGCGCCAGTCTCCCTCCTCCTTCTTGGTACATACCGAGCCGCTCCTTCTTCCCGCTACGGCAGCGGACACTCCTCCACCGGATTTGGGGGGACTTCTTCAGCGCTTTCCCGGCATTTTCAACCACCGAGCGGGACTTCCACCCCGCCGCCACCAGGACCATCGGATTTGTCTCCTCCCGGGCACGGCCCCGATCGTAGTCCGCCTGTACCGGTACCCATTCCACCAAAAGGATGAGATCGAACGGCAGTGCGATCTTCTCCTCCAACAGGGGCTCATCCGGCGTACTGTATCGCCTTTCTCATCACCGGTCTGGCTCGTGCAAAAGAAAGACTCCTCATGGCGCATGTGCGTGGATTGCCGCGCTTTAAACACCCAAACGGTCAAGGATAAGTTCCCCATTCCCGTGGTCGAGGAGCTCCTCGACGAGCTGCATGGAGCCCGCTATTTCTCCAAACTGGACTTGTCCTCCGGGTACCATCAGGTCCGTATGGCGGCGGACGATGTGGAGAAGACGGCTTTCCATACCCACCATGGCCATTTCGAGTTATTGGTCATGTCGTTCGGGCTGACGAACACCCCCTCCACCTTTCAGGCGATCATGAACGAGGTATTCCATTCCCTCCCCCGCAAGTACGTTCTTGTTTTCTTTGACGACATTCTCGTGTATAGCAAGTCTTGGGAGGAGCACCTGCAACACCTCCGCACGGTCCTCGATTTAGTCCAGACTCATCAACTGGTGCATAAGCAGTCGAAGTGCTCTTTCGGGCAAACCTCGGTCACTTACTTGGGGCACGTCATCCATAAAGAGGGCGTCTCGGCGGACCCGGACAAGATCCAAGGAGTGGCATCTTGGCCATTACCGCAATCAACAACCGCATTACGGGGCTTTCTTGGCCTCACGGGGTACTATCACCGCTTCATCTGGGACTACGGCACTATTGCGGCCCCCTTGATGAACCTCCTCCGGAAGGACGCCTTCCTTTGGACAGAAACCGCCACCACCGCCTTCCATGCCTTGCAAGGGGCCTTGCTATCCGCGCCCGTCCTCAGCTTGCCGGATTTCTCAATACCATTCCTAGTGGAATGCGACGCCTCGGGCCACGGCTACGGCGCCGTGCTACGACAGGACGGCCACCCCCGTTGCCTACTTCAGCCGCCCCACCGCCTTCCATCACCGAAAATTGCTGGCCTATGAACAGGAATTGATTGGGCTCGCGAAGGCGGTCCAACATTGGCGCCCTTATCTATGGGGCCGTCCCTTTGTCATCCGGACAGACCATTTTAGTCTCAAGTACTTATTGGAGCAGCGACTATCGACCGTACCGCAACAAAGGTGGGTAAGCAAGCTGTTGGGCTTTGACTTCCAGGTGGAATACCGGGCGGGTAAGCTTAATCGTGCCGTGGACTCTCTCTCTCGCCGGGACACGGCGCCGGAGCCCTCCCTCATGGCCATCTCCTACCCGACTGCGAACGTCCTCGTCTCCATGCGTCAGGAGATCCTCGCCTCGCCGAGCTTGTCAGAACTTCTCCGCCGGGCGGAATCCGGCATCGTTGAGCCACCTTGGACAGCCCGACAGGGCCTCATCCTCTATCGGAACCGGGTCTACTTGGACAAGGCATCCCCACTCATTTCCAGGATATTGGGGGACGTCCACGCCCGCAGCCACGAAGGGGTTCACCGTACTCTCCAACGGGTGCGGTTGGAATTTTTTTGGAAGGGCATGCGCAAGGACGTGCACAAATTCATTGCGGAGTGCGCCGTGTGCCAGCGCAACAAGACAGACCACCTTCTACTGGCCGGCCTACTTCAGCCCTTACCCGTTCTGACACAAATTTGGTCAGATTTGTCCATGGACTTCGTCGAAGGGCTGCCCACCGTGCGTGGAAAATCCGTCTTGATGGTCGTGGTAGACCGTTTCTCTAAGGGAGTCCACTTCATCGCATTGTCTCGGCCCCTCCTCGCCGACAGGGTGGCCCGGATATTCTTCCAGGAGATCTTTCGTTTGCACGGCATGCCGGAGACCCTTGTCTCGGACCGCGATAAGGTTTTTACTAGCAACTTTTGGAAGGAACTATTTGAGCTCAGTGGCACCAAGCTCGCCTTCTCCTCGGCCTATCACCCCCAGTCCGATGGCCAAACTGAGGTGGTCAACCGCACCCTCGAGATGTATTTACGGTGTATCACGGGCGACCGACCCCGCGATTGGCCGAGTTGGCTTCCATGGGTGGAATATTGTTACAACACCGCATACCACACCGCTTTGAAGACGACACCGTTCCGGCTCATCTATGGATGGGAACCCCCACGTCTACTCTCCTACACGGGGGGCACCGCTCTCTTGTCCACCGTGGACCGCGAGTTGGAGGATCGCGACGTCTTCCTACAGGCCGCCCGCCAGCGCCTACTTCAAGCCCAACAGCGCATGGAAGTGGAATACAATCGGGGCCACCGCGAACTCATCTTTGACATTGGGGATTGGGTTTGGGTGAAGCGCCGACCCTTCCGCCAAGTTACCGCCTCACGCCCCTCGTCCAACAAGTTGGGCCCCAAGTTTTTCGGGCCCTTTCCGATCACCGACCGCATCGGCACCGTGGCGTACCGCCTTGACCTACCGCCGGATGCCCGTATTCATGACGTGTTTCATGTGTCCCAACTCAAGCCATTCGTGGGACCTCCGCCCCCAGCTCCCCTGGTCGAACCTCCACTCCAGCTTGAGGACAAGCTGTCTTCCGACAGGGAAGGTGATGTTATGTCACTTGCCGCGCGGGACCCCCTCTGGGGCCGCATGTATCAGAGGCGCCAGCAGCACGACGTCGAAGAATAAAGTTATCTTTTAATATTTCTGTCCGTTTTATTCTGCACTTTTATTTACTATGAACCCATGTGTTTAAGCCCAAATGGGGGCCCAACCTTGAACCGCATATATGCTGTGGCTGTGATGTTTTATGTTATGCAAAAATTAAAGGCGGATGTTACGTGCAAACCTATTTTGGCTTTGTGCAAACCAGATTTTTAATTAAAATTTACTAAATATTAATTTAATATTTCCAACTTCGATTCAGGCAAACCATTTTCGCATCTTCGTTCCCGTTGTCACTCGTAACCCCTTCCAGAGGCTGTGTGGCGCTCGCTAAACCCTAGCATCCTTCGGCGTTTTATATCTTCGATCTCGCAAGTATTTTCTCGACCGAATAGTGGCAGCGTCATTTTCTCCGCTCACGCCCTTGCTGAACCCTAGCATTCCTCAAGCGCAACGACATTTTCTTCGCTCGGCCCTGGATTTCATTTGTCTGCGTCGCCGTAGAAAGGTATGGAACGCATCCTTCTTGCCAGGCCTCCCACCGCCGTCTTGTTCCTCTTCTATTTTCGCTGACGCCCCCTGCCATTTCCCGACAGATAGTGAAGTCGGACTGGGTCGCAGCACGTCATTAGAGAACTTTCGGCCAGTTCGAGCTGTGCATGTATGCAATCGCATGAACTTTCGGTCATTTCTGATTTGGAATGCTACATGACCATTGGAAACAACTCACATTGCATGAAATGAATGAGAATGCGAACCTTAAGCATGAACCGGAAGTGCCCAATGGAATTGATGTGGAGTTTGAGGGGATTTTGAGGAGGTATAACAGCACAACCGAGCTCCAAAAACAGGAGATTAAGAAAAAACTACGGGAACTCATGGATCCTACATTCAGCCAAACGGTCGAACCTTCCATGCCGGCAATTACAAAAGGAAGACCCAAGGGAAGTTACAAGAGATGCTCCAATGATTACAAGTCCACTAAAAGAGATCCCTCCTTGTTTGAGCATGTGTTCATGAGTGAGTCTTTAACTGTGAAGATTTCTTCAACACAGAAATCTGTGTCCTCTACACAGAAGTCCAGAAAATCTTTACGAGCTGAAAATAGAGTAGTTCGGGTTGTCCGGAAGGAGATGCCGCCATACATATCATCCTACATTGTCGATGTTGTCGATGTTGTCGATGTGGATGGGGACGGGCATTGCGGCTATAGAGTGATTAGTAATGGACTGGACATGGGGCATGATTGGTTGCAGGTGAGGGCTGATCTTACACGTGAATTGGAGCAACATACAGAACTATACGAGGGAATCTTTGGCACAATTAGAAAAACAGAACTGCTAGAATCCCTTGATTGCACGGTTGTCCCAGCTCCGTTGGATAAGTGGATGACAATGCCAGATATGGGTCTAGTCATTGCATCGTCCTATAATATTGCCTTAGTGCATTTCAGCATGTTCCAGTCATTCACATTCTTACCATTGCATTCAAAACCACCATCCTCCCGGAGAAAAATTTTCATCGGATTTATACATGGAAATCATTTTGTGCAACTGCATATGCAAGATGACTGTCCACTGCCTCCAATTATCTCTAGTTGGAAGAGATACCACCTTAAGTTTGCAGATAATTGGTAAATTATTTGTTTTGTACGCACTGTGTTTTTCCTTAGTTTATATACCTAATTAATGTTGGCTAATGCATATTAATTTGATAGGAGCCAAACAGAATAATAGCAATGACAATCAACCTAGAGTATGTTGGAGAACAAGAAGCTGCAGGAAGGACTAGGAGCAGGTAAGCCAACTGGGATATTTTTAAATGTTAACATTACTCGATAGGTAATGTTTATTACTCAAACTGAAATTTATGAAATTTTTATGACATGCAGGAGGGTTATGTTGAAATCAGGGCAGAAGATTAAGAGGAACAGAAGGGGCTGTGTGATGCTGGCTATTTAGATTATCTTTTGATATTTTGTGTACATATAAACATGACTTTTGCTACTTTAAATGTAGCCTTTTGTTAAACTGAACTGTTATTAGACTTACTTTTGTTAAATGATGCTACATGACAATTTTGTAGTTTTTCGCAACTATTTAATCAATATTTGCTCTATAATACTGTTTTTCATAATGTGGATGATTGAATATACTTAATATATTATTATATTTAAAATTTTTTAAATATTTTAAATTTGGTTTGTCAGTAACAGTTTGAGCTGCACATAACAGTTTTTGATCTGCACTTAAAATTGGTTTGCACGCCAAAATACGTTTGCAGGTAACATCCGCCAAATCAAAACCCCTCTTATTTCTCTCTCTATACCTTTTCCTCTCTCTCTCTCTATATCGGGCGTTCTCTCCACCCGTGCCCGCGCCGCGACCTAGCAGCCGAAGCCGCCCGCGTCCGCCTGCTCCGCCCAGCGCCCCCCCCCCCCCCCTTTCCCCGCCGGATCTCGAGCGCCCCTCTCCACTGCTCTTCTTCTCCGCCCCCTCTACTCGTTGCCGGGCTTCTCCCTGTTCTTCAGCCATAACCCCATCCGGATCTAGGAAGGGTTCGGCCAATCCGCGGTGGGATCGCTCCTTCTCACGACCAGTCACCCGATCTCAGTCCCGACCACACATCACATAATCCGTCTCCTCGGATCTGGGGTTTCATCTTCGGTTTCTCTCGGTGAATCGGGTTGATGAGATTGGTGCAGAAGGGCGAGCAGAATAATTGGAAATGTATAGCAATTTCAAGGAGCAAGCCATCGAGTACGTCAAGCAGGCAGTCCAGGAAGATAATGCTGGGAACTATGTCAAGGCCTTCCCCCTCTACATGAACGCCCTAGATTACTTCAAGACGCACCTCAAGTACGAGAAGAACCCTAAGATCAAGGAGGCAATCACCCACAAGTTCACCGAGTACCTCCGCCGTGCGGAGGAGATTCGTGCTGTGCTAGATGAAGGGGGGCCTGGTCCAGCTACTAACGGGGACGCGGCGGTGGCCACGAAGCCAAAGACGAAGCCCAAGGACGGGGATGAGGGAGGGGATGATCCGGAAAATGCAAAGCTCAGATCGGGCCTCAACTCGGCTATCATAAGGGAGAAACCCAACGTGAAGTGGAACGATGTCTCGGGCCTTGAGAGCGCCAAGCAGGCCTTGCAGGAAGCTGTCATCTTACCTGTCAAGTTTCCTCAGTTCTTCACCGGTTTGTTCTGTTAATTTTTGCTTTTCTTCTGTTTTACATCTCTACCTGTTAATTATTTTTTTATCGATACGGGGCCATGAGGGGTGGTACCGCTGCCGTGCCGGGACACTGTCGTGCCGGGGGTACTGTCGTGGCGCACTGTCACTCGTATATCATAAATAATTTCAAATTTAAATCCAATTGCATACTTACATGATTTAAAACCCTAAATGTTTTATTGGCACATGTTGTATGATTGTTTAAAATTCAAATATCCCATAATCCTTTTACATATACAAATAAAAAAAAAACAATATGATGAACCATACAATGAGTTTAGTCGGATTGTAACCCTAACAACATAAGACTGCGATGAATTATATACATACAACATAGAGCATGGTGCTCATGCACACAAAAACTAACAACAAAACATAGTATAGAAAGCACAATGAAGTCGTCGGGATGGAAGAGTGTCTATCTACACAATAAAGCTTGAAGAAAAACTTGTATATTTACGTTAACAATGAGACATAAAATAACCCAAGTAAGAGTATTTTGCCAGAGAACGTGTCCGCAAGATACTTGGAAGGGTTATCTCTTGCGATCTGTTAAGTCAAATTCCTAAAAATACAACTCCCTAAACTAAGCAAACATGAGAATCATAGTAAAACAGAAGAAGCAAGCCCGAGAACGTGTACGCAAGCTACCTGGAAGGGTTATCTCTTGCGATCTGTTAGGTCAAAATCCTAAAAATACAATTCCCTAAACTAAGCAAACATGGGAATCACAGTCAAAAATAACGAAGCAAACCTTAGGATTAGAAATGTCAGGAGTAGGAATCTGACTTGGGAGTTCGTGCAGGTTATCTCTTGCGATCTGTTTGGTCAAAATCCTAAAAATACAACTTCCTAAACTAAGCAAACATGGGAATCACAGTAAAAAGAATGAAGCAAGCCCTAGGATTAGAAATGGCAGGAGGAGGAATCTGACTTGGGAGTTCGTGCAATGGAGTTTCTCGTTGCCATCCAAAGATCTAGAACTTTAGTTCGCCAGTGTCTACTTTCGCCTTCAGTACTGAAAAAAGGTACCAAGCTTCGGATCGTGGTGGGACGATGTAGAAGGAAAGAGAGAGCAACACGCCCATCCAAAGAGCTTAGAAGCATGCTTCCTTATCCTCATTATCGTCGGCCGATGAATCAAACCAGTGAACCAACGTCCAAATGATAGAAAAGGGCTATATAAAAAAGCTAAACTTGCGCCGTTGAAGCCACCTGCTACGTACGTTGTCCGTGCGTGATAACCAGGTACTGTTGATCGCGTAACTTTTTTTATATATATATGGTAACACCGGTTTGATTCTCCTCCCTTCTGATCATGTTGTCAGCTGGTTTACTTACACACTTAGGTATTTGACTAAGGAAAACAAATTATTTTGGATAATTTAAAGATATTCTCTAGACTGAGTGTTTTGGGAGTAATAAGGGATTTTCCAATATTCATTTTCTTTCTACTGAGTTGAACATAATATATATATATATATGTTTTTATAAGTTTACATAATGAAATATCTTTTAGTTTCTAATTTGACTCTATTTGGGAGAGCTAAGACGTGGCAAAAAAAGGGTAAAACCATGGTTGGAAAATAAGTGTTGCGAAGTTGTGGCCAAAAAATCATTAAGTTGTGTTGGAAAAACAATGATGTGATGCCTGTTTAAGGTTCCACTTGGGACAACTGTGGATGTGACATTGTGGTATTAAACGCAATGATGATAATTTACCTACGTTTGAAATGTTCATGACAATTGTTTGCTCCAATTTCACTTACTGGGGTCTGGGCATTCACAACATCTGAAGCTTGATCACACTTGTATGACTGTGGCGGCCTTTTGGCCTAAAATATCATTTTGAGAAAATAACATTTGTAATCGCACCTACCCAAACACTACATACGTTTTTCATAACTACGTGCATGACTGCCACCACTCTCCCTTCACTCTCCTAAATAGATCATTTAAAATGCTGATTGTAAATTTTTTGTCTCTATATAGTCTCATTGGTATATCCCATTGTACCTTTAAGTCTTCTAAAATGATCTTAAAGCATAAAAATCATATATGCCTCAGGCTAGTGCACGAAACTTTGCCTTAACAATTGACTTTGCCACCACATTCCATTTTGTACTTCTAAATGCCAGTGGATTCCTCCAAGAGAAGTACAATACTCAAAAGTTGATCTCTTACTAAATATTGATCCAACATAGTTAGCATATATGTATACCCTAAAAACTAGCCTATTTTCCATTAAAAAAATCTTCTTTCCTCAGTTTCCTTTAAATATTGTAACACCCGATTAATAATATTTAAAGGAATTTTATTGGATTGTGCATAAACTTACTAATGTCAACCACATAAACTATATCAGGTCTTGTTCGAGACAAATAAATGACTTTCCTTACTAGTTGTTGATCTCTCTCTCTCTCTATCTATAGTAGTATTCTCCCTTATATCCACGCGTTTATGATATTGATCTATTGATGTGCTAACTGGTTTACATGCAAGTTTTTCTGTTTCCTTTCGAAGATCTATGACATACTTTTGTTGGGTGGTAAATAATTTTCTCCTAGTGTGTGTAACCTCAAACCACAGGTAATACTTTAACTTTCTCAATTCTTTAATCTCAAATTCCTTAGCCAGAAACTTCGTAGAGGACTAACTCTTTCTTTCGTATTTTCCATTCATGATGATGCCATTCACATTTCCTTGACTTTTTCTATATCCCCAATCTATTATTATCATGGAAAATCATTGAAATCAAGTTTTTGAAGATTGTTTGAGTCCATATAAAACTTTCTTGTGTTTACATACTTGATTAGTCACTAATTTATTCCCTAATCCAGGAGATATTTCCATATAAATTTCTTCTTCAAGATATTCATTTGAAAAAACATTCTTAACATCAATCTGTTCCAGATCCCGGTTATGACTAGCTGTCAATGAGAATAAAACTATAACAATCTCCATTTTAGCAGCACGAGTTTGTTTTATACCTTTTGAGAGACTCACTTACTCTAAACGTTATTGTGTAAACCCACTTATAGCCCATTGGTTTCTTGAATGCAGGTAAATTCAACGATTGCCACATCTAATTCTTCTTTAAATTACCAACTCCTGCATTCGTAGCTTGTTTCCATTTTATTAGATATTGCCTTAGACAAGATATGCAAATACTATTTAAGCTTAAAAATAGAGTCCCTTGTGATTGTTTTTTTATTCCAATGACAACATGAATAGTTGGTATAAATGTTGTTCAATTCATTCCCTGATTCCCTTTGTAATGACTATAAGAATGCAATGCTCCAGCTCAAATTGTGAAGGAGAAATAGAATTTCTATGTCATTTTCGAGACTCATTATTCTATTCTTGGACTTGTACTAGTTGGAATTGAAGATTTTGTCCTAGTGTACATTTGATTAACTGTTACATTGTCAAGAGCAACCACGAGCTCTTTGGTTTTTTCATAAGACACAAATACATGATTAGAAGGCAAAAGTTGGCTTAGTTTACTTGGGTAACGCATGAAGTTCCATGAAAAAGAAACTTCCATCCTGAATGAGGATAGGTAGATGTGAAGTAAGATTCGTTTTCATTAAATGTGACATAGAGACATAAAATTTATTGGATATGTACCTTTTGTGTTTAAAAAATATCCCACAAACACGCACTTGACCACTCTTGGATCTAATTTCCATCTACTTCGATTGTGAAATTTGATGAAAGACAAACAATCAAATATTTTGGAATGAGATAATTTTTGGTACTAAGGTTAGAGAATTATTTTGAGAGCATAGCCATAAGAATTTTGGATCTTCAGTCCTTATAAAAGAAAATGAGGTGTATAGATGTGAGTATAACTTCTTCCAATAAGATTTAGGAACATTGAGGAAGTTTGGCTTGAATGTTCGAAGACAATGATGCTTGACAACGCTTCACAACCCCTTCAAGGTCAAACTAAAGAATGCTGAAATAAATTAGCTCAAGTAACATCACAAAGGTGATTATTTTTCCTTCTAACAACATCATTTTGCTAAGGAGTATGAACACCAGATGACTTCTGAGTGATGGAAGGAAGAAGCCAATACATGATTGAAGTAATCCCTAGTTTTATCGGCCTAAATCTTTTGATTTTGACACCAAATTGGTTTGCATCGTAGCGTAAAATTTTGGAAGAGCAATACTTACATTAGATGTGTCTTTGAGGAAAAAGCTCTACATGACTCTAGCTCAATCATCAACGAGACTCTAACCGTCTAGCCTCGAAAACATCATAACTCCTATTACAAACATGAAAAGGCACATGATTGTATTTGACCCATTCACATACACATCACAATGAATGTTTTCCACATTAAACCCTATAAATAGAAAGTGAAATAACATTTTGTGGGTGTAAAGAAGGTGGATAGCCTGCCTTGAATGATGAAGCCAAAGTTCTCTAGGCAATACAACCCTTCCTGTTCTTTGTCCAATCCAATTGTATTTTCTAAATTTTATGAAGAAAAACACAGGAATGGATTTAAAATTGACATTGCAACTAGAATCTCGAGTAATTTTTTATATAGAGAGGAGATTTAAGGACAACTTTGTAACATGAAGCATATCTTTGAGAATGAGAGTGAGGATAAGTTCTACATTTCCTATACCGGCTACAGTTAGTTAATGAACCATCAAGTATGTCTAGGTTATAAGTACAAAGTACTAAATTTATATGGTGCCGAATCTATCACCAAAGGGTTGACATAGGTACCATCAAGACATTTAATCAGCATGAAAGTCGCCCCAATGCACCAATGAACACATATCTGAGGATTTCTCAAGATATTAAGGAATATGCTGCATATTATCTTTTCTCTTAGTTGTAACTTTTAAGCTCATTAATTTTAGGCATTAATGTGAAAGCTATGAGAATCTGTATGTGAAATATTCATTGATTAGTTGATAGTGATGATGACATACTGACTAGTTGGCTGCGATGAAGGAAGTAAGATGAAGAAGATTTGTGTTGAAGGCAAACTGTGGTGGAAGATGATCTGTGATAACTAATAAGGTCCACGGTGAAGTCGGGCTGCAGTGCAAGTGTTCGCAATGATGAAGGTTGTGAAGTTGATTCCTTGTTTAGTGCACAGTATGCTAGAGATTTACCAAAAAAATTGATCAAAATCTGCTAGAAAACTCACTCAAATTATTCTTTGGAAGTAGTGATTAAAGCAATTGTGATAAGTTGACAATTGCGGAATGCAATGAAGAGATGTTACCACAATAATTGCACTTGGCAAGTAAGCATATACAGAAGGCGATGGTAGATACTGGAAGACAATCACAATAAGCATGCAGAGTTTCGTACAAAGGAGAGTGGGTGTGAAAGCAAGTGCTTAAGGTAGACACTAACACAAGATGGAATACAAAGGAAAGAGCATCATTAGATATGGAGGTTATGATTCCATGTGAAGTTTTGTACGTAGAACTTCCCTCACCTCAACTTTTCTTTTTTGCTGCGTGATGCATGAAAGTTTTTTTTCACTTAGGGCTCCTCACAATTGCTAGAGGAGGTGATAATACAATAGACACATTTTCAAAAAGTCCCTGCATGGTTGATAATTATAAACATATCAATTTCTTTTCACACAGCATATTCTTTACTTTTTCAAGCTGCTCATGTTAGTTGAGCATAACCCTAAGAGTTTGAATAGAGCAAATTTTGAAATTTTCTTGAAAATTTGAAATTACAATATTGATACTCCAAATCCACATCATTCTTGTTTTCTAAGCTGAACATGTATTTAAATTTGCAAAATATTGTTTACTCATTTTCTCTTTTCTGAAATTAATTGGGTTTTAAGCTCTTAACAAACGCTCCTTTTTTGACCAATTTGTTTTGGTTTGCGCGTAGGCATGTTTTAGATTCTTGTCTTTTCTTCTCATCTCTTTCCAACTCATGCCCAAATATATATGTATATCTATCTATCTATTTCTATACTCAGTGTTGGTTGTCTAGTCGAAAAGCATAAAGGGCAGCCCGGTGCACAAAGCATCCCCGCGCAGCAAGGATCCTGGGAAGGATCCCACTACAAAGGTGAAATGTAGGCAAACCTTACCCAGCATTTTTGCAAGAGGCTGCTTCCAGGACTCGAACCCGTGACCTCAAGATCACACGGCGACACCTTAACCGATGCGCCAAGGCTCCCCTTCTGTCTAATCGAAAAGCATAGTTTTAAAAAATGGAAGCAAATTAATGATAAATTCTAATCTACTCACTCCAAAAAAGCCATCATGTCTCCACCAACATCCAAACTTCTTCACTTTCATGTAGGCGCCCAATGTGGTCTCTCCCGATTGTTAAGTTCTTTAAACTAATTTTTTTAATAATCAATTTTGAAATACATATAATTTCTTTTTTTAACACTGTAGTGTACAAGGTTGCAATAATTTTTTAATTTCCTAAGATTATTTTTAAAATCATCTCCAGATTACATTTAAATACTTTTGTATGCATTGAAGTATATATGGATGCTACAAATTCAAAATTTGTTTTCAGTTGTAGTAATACGTGAGCTCATTAGGTTGCCTTAAGACATGATTTATAAAATGGAAATAAAATTTTTTAAATGTAAAGGGTACCATCATTGCCAGACATTGTGCACCAGACATCGTGTGTCTACCGTTTGTGCTTACACAGTTTGAAACTTCACAAGTGAGTATACCGTGTGATGTTCAGATTACTATCACCAACAAAGTATACCGTGTGATGTTTGGGTTATTATCACCAATAGACACTATGTATAGGAGGACCCCCGCCCCCAAGTACCGCCTTTTTCCGCTAGTATGTATGTAGGGGGTTAGACCTTTGTTCCCTAATTAATCTAACCAATTATATCAATAATTTTCCTTCAACTTGTTATCAGGGGCATGAAATTGCATTCACACCTTTGCAGGCCGAGCCTTATTGTCCACATCTCACACTTCGTCCGTCGTTGTCCGTATGCCCCCTCACTGTACGTCCATAGTCTGGTCATTCCACTCTCACGTTGTCGCTTCGCGAACCACAACATCGACTTTGCTAATCCTAGCCTCGATTTCCTCAACCCCAGCCTTGACTCCACCAACCCTCCTTCACTTGACTAGCCTGGATTCTCCTAAGACAGGTCTCTCCTCCTTGGTCGACAACTGCCGAGCCCTTCAAGATTTCACCTTCAGTTACTCTGAAAAGTGATGCATTTGGGTAAATGGATATGTGACTCATTATTGTGTCCTTTCTCTGCCTTTGAGTTCATTGACATGTGATTTTCTCGTGACCTAAATGAGTGATTCATTAGATTCTACCTCCAACACAGACGCCTCCACGTTCTCTCTTGGGGATTCTTCTCGGGTTTACAATGATTCCAACTCCCTTAAGATTATTATTGTTCCATTAGATGACTCAAATTGTCTTAAATGTCATGAGTTGCACAACAGTCTATCTCAAGCCATTAACTTTATGATTATTTTGTTGTGACATTGGTTGAGGCTCATTACACGAATCCTTCATGGAAAAATGTGATTTTGAAAACTCATTGGTGATCTTTGTTACTCTACTTGACGTCCTCCATTGTATACTGTTGGAAAGTAGAAAAGATAATAACTGGTGCAATTTATTTTTCCACAATGGGGCTAATTTATAGGACTACAAGAGGACTCACAAACTAAACTCATGATGTGGGACTCCCCCTCAAGCTGAAGGGGGACCCTTCAGCTTGGACATATCAAATAACGGCAATGGATACAGTCGATGCGGGACAAACATCAGACAAGCCACCGGGGTAAATTCCAAACCGGGGAATCAAGCCGGGGACATAGCCACACACGACGCTGACCCACTGACCCACACGACGCAGGACCCACACACGACATGGACTCGCTGGAAACCGGTCAACCAACATCAACTACACACACAACATGCGAAAAAGGAATGAAAAATGAGGAGCAAATCATCGCCCGAGCAACCAGGGATAATCCGTCGGGGATAATCTGTCGGGGATACATCCGCACAAGAGCGGTCCCACACGTCACAGCCCCACACAACACGGTTCCACGCGACACAACCCGGTGAGATTTAGAGCACCAACATCAATCACGTCCCCAACACACGACCAATCGAAAGAAAACATGGGGTGAAACATGACATAAGCTTGGATGTCGTGTGGAACGAAAGCGAAAAGTTGGGAAAGATCATCCGAGTCGCCTTCATCCCAACACTCCCCCTCACGTGGGACATAAAAATGACAAAAAAACTATCACGAAGCTTCATCATCGGCGAGAGATCAACATCCGGAAGAGGTAGCAGCGGCCGGAAGCGATAGAAACCAGAGGGGCAGCGGCATGAGTCGTCCAGAATCATCAAAAAATTGAGCGCAGCGGCTGGCAGGAGAAGAAACCGCAGCAGGGCTCGACATCATCACTGGATCAACAGGAAGATAAGAAAACAGTGAGGATCTGGAGAAGAAGCACCTTCGTCGTCGAAAGATGGAAGCCTCGATGTCTTTGCGCCATCAGTGGCTAGATCGTCAAGTGGAAGCGTCGATGGAAGCGGAAGAACGTCTGGATCGATTACGAAACAACTGTTGGGAGCGTCGAGAAATACTTCGATTGAAGAAGCCGACCAGATCGATGCACGAGATCTGCGACGGAGATCGAAGACACCAGCAGATAAGGGGAATCCGTCGGGATCGAGAGAGAAAACCCGTATGCGTCGATCAACAGAAGGAATCGAGAAGCCCCTTCACGAGAGCGAGAGAGACGGGAACAACGACATTCGGGATCTTTGAGGACGAAGTCTCGACGACATCTTGCTGACGACGAGATCGTGAGAAGCAGAAACATAGATCGACGACGGGAGAAATAGACGGGAGAGGAGAAATTAGGAAGAATCGAGAGATGAAGTCACCATGAAATGTACGTTGCCCATAATTAGCGCAACCAAATTTCAGGGGAGAGTTAATTCCAGCTCTGATACCATGTTGGAAAGTAGAAAAGATAATAACTGGTGCAATTTATTCTTCCACAATGAGGCTAATTTATAGGACTACAAGTGGACTCACAAACTAAACTCATGATGTGGGACTAAACCCACACATATATAAATACCTAAATATTAATACTTCTAACATATACCATATTTATATGGTTATTGATTTAGTCGTTGAAATTTGGGTAGGGATCGAGAGACTTACTCCAGGATGATATTTCAACTAAGATGTATAAACTTACTGGACAAGTGCTTGAATTGAAGGGTCAATCCGCCTCACGTGTTTCTTTTAGTTTGAATGTATTTAACAAGAATTGGACTATTCTAAGGAGTTTACTCCACACTGTAATGCAAATGTCATTCATCTGAAAAAGAAGGAAGACTGTTTCCATTTGTATGTTTTTCAATTGGGATTGAACTTCGATTTTGATATAATAATGATTCATGTTTTACATTGTACTATCTTGCTTATTATGCGAGAAGCCTTTAATATGGTCCGAGTGATGAAGATTTCAGAGGATATTTAGCTCTATTTTATTTTGGTCACTCCTCCTTAGTTGGATTTGGACAGGGTTTCCCTCCCTCTACCGACTTCCATCCATTAGCGAACATTGTAGAATTGAAGGACATGCTTGTAAAATGTGCCATTGTCTCTATCCCCACCTTGTTTCTCTCAGAAGGGCAATAAAAATCGTGCTCGGGTGCGGTCAGTCAACAAATACTTGTTTGCAGCCTGTGACACATAAGAATGAGTTACTTGAGGCTCCTGTGACATCTCCTAGTGGAAGCGATATTTTTTTTAATCATCAGGTTTTCTATTTATTGTGCTTCACCAATGCTCTGGATGCTGAATGAAGGAAGCATGGTTATGTGCACATAAATCAAAATGGATTCTTGGGTTTGCCCTCTCTGATGTCTTTGGCTTTGATTTGAGGGCATGATTCCGCAGCAAACGCGATGGTATAGGGGGCCACTATTTCAGTGGTACTCTGTGAGCAACCACTTTGTGCATTTATTGTCAAAGGTTAGGTCTTTCTCCTCTGAGAGAAGCCACTTTGTGCATAGTGTCAAAGGTTAGGTCTGTTTCCAATCTTCCCCCGCCCATACCCCCAATGATTGGGGACTATATGGGTTCTGTTGTTGTTGTTGTTGTTATCAGGTTTTCTATTGTTGATGAGCTTGAGGCACTTCGTCATCTGCTACAATCTTAGAGTGATTTCTCGACAACTAGTCCCTCCACCATCATGTTTTCATATATAAGAATGAGTTACTTGATGCTTCCATCGCCGCATCCGGGAACGCGTGACATTATCACGCGACCGTTATCTTTTATATGTTATTTCACTTTCTGTCATTTTATTTTTTTCACGCACTTATGTTATGTTAAGTTCCGGCTCATCGGTTTGACCACCCAGTGAGACCTTGAATAAATGGTCCGACAATTCTGAGTACCTAGGGTGAAAAAGGCAAGCTTAAATTAATTATGGTCGCATAAAATTAAATGGAGAATAAACGCAAAATTAAAGGATATAAGATATTCCCCATTAAGAATATTCAATGGAAGGTTAATTTAGGAAGTAAAAATCAGCAAGCCTGGACAGGAAATAATTATGAAGAAAATTCACTGGACATGTGAGTTTAGGAAACATTTTAAAAAGGAAGTTGTAATTCCTCCTTTAAAACCTCCCCCACTGTGACAGGGAAAAGCAGCCTGGGAAAGACAGAGAACGACTCCTCCGTCGTTCCTCTGTTAACCCGACACCCTATTTCCAGCCTGTGGAAATCCTACTTTCCTCCTCCGCCGGACGTAAGGGGCAACAGCCCTAGCGAAGCTCATCGTCGTTTTTTTTTGACACTCACGACGACGCCAGGAAGGCTTCAACTTGTTAGCCGCAACACTGCAGCCGCCTCTCCGTCGTCATCCATCGTCGACGTCCATACGGTGTTAGTCGCCGTCGACCTCGTCAAACTACTCCGGCGACAGCCTAGCCATTGTTGACGCATTCCAGCGGGTCACCTTTGCGCCTCCTCCGTTTGTTGATGTTCTGCCGCCAACTCGCTACAGTCGGCACTCGATTCGATCGGGTTAATTTAAAGAAGCCTTGTACTTGGAGTGAACAAAGTCTCGTCACAGCTTGGCGTATGTTTGGGGTAACTCCGCCCTCTCTCGTGCTTCAATTATTTTCGTAATTTTTATGCAACTCACTAATTAATCTAAGCTTACCTCGGACTTTCGCATTATCTCTTTATTGTTGTTTATCCATATTAGTTGTATTTTTTTGCTTGTGGTTGGAATTATTTCGCGGCGGATCAACTCGTAAAGCACTCAAGAGTATACTCTCTAACAATAATTAACGATTTCAACGACGTTCATCCCTCAAGCGTGATTTCACGCGCGTAAAACTCGATTTGGCCTTTAGGTCTATTTTCAAAAATAAAAAGACTATCACAAAAATTATCATATTTCCAAAACCCTAATTCGGGTTTACATCATAGATTATGGTACC
Source organism: Dactylorhiza incarnata (assembly GCA_033032865.1). Taxonomy (NCBI): domain Eukaryota; kingdom Viridiplantae; phylum Streptophyta; class Magnoliopsida; order Asparagales; family Orchidaceae; genus Dactylorhiza; species Dactylorhiza incarnata. Next base: position 371,380 of record JAWHQI010000282.1, on the reverse strand, counting down.
ATAATCATATGAACGGCTTTACTTCAGGCATAGGGGGACAATTGCACATGTTTATCTACCGTATTTTTCTCGCTCTGTCTTGCATGTTCCCTCTCTTTTTAGATATTTACTCTCCATTAATCATTCAATCAAACCTTTAAACTACTTAATATTCTTTTTCCCTAGTATTTGTGTTTTTCCGGATCTGGCTACGAAGAAATGCATTGACAGTGGTAGGAACCATTAGGGATTGTACTTCTTGGGTCATTTGCGGCCTTTCACATCCCATGTTAATCCATCTACAATACTCCTACACTTCTTAACATCCATCCATGGCATTAGAGCCTGGCCACCTATCACCTCTTTATTTGCAAAAAATATTTCTTTCTTTTTTTGCTTTAATTAAATTGTTACTTGTGGTGGCTGTGAACTATAGAAACATGTTTGCCACAATTCTATAAAATTATTCATCAACCAATACTTTATCTTTTCGATATTATTCATTCTGATGTATAAGTTTCATCCCTCATATTATTCTTATCTGTTTTTGTTGCTTTGTCACTTTATTTATTTATTCCGTCACACTAGGATTAACATGTTGAAAAGGAAAAATAAGGTATTGAGTGCTTTAAATTTTCTCATAAAATGGTTGAGACACAATTTGAAGTTATTAGAGATCTCCAAAGTGATATTGGAGGTAAGAATGATGATGGTGGGTTGTTTAGAGCTGATTTGATTAATCATAAACCACTTGTGATCACTGTTTCTCCGAAATGAAGTAGCTGAACTGAAAAATAAACATTCTCTAGAAGTTTTGCTAGGTGCATGTTTATTATTGCGCACTTCCCAAGCCTTATTTGAGAGATCTCATCTTGGCTGTTGCCCATTTCGTAAATCATCTCCCGTCCTTGGTCCTCCATCATGTTACTCCCATCATCACTCCACCCAATGCTCCTTTCAGACCATTAACCTTTCACCATAGTGTTTTGGCGTGTTTGCTTTGTCCATATTTATTGTTGAAAAACTTGAACCTTATTCTCTAAAATGTGTTTTTATTAGTTACTTCTTCATTCCTAAAGGTTACAAATGATATCCTCCTTTCCACCGCTTTTTTGTATTACCTTTCGTGAGGGTGAATCTTATTTTCTTAACAGGCCTGAAGATTTTTGTTAGGTGGATAATTTTGGTGATGAGAATCTTTCTTTTTTGGAACTTTTTGTGCCCGTGTTCGTTGAATAAACAATCAATACTTGTGACATTCCTCTTCGTATATAACGCAGGACGGTCCTATAAGGGGGAAATAATGGGTGAATCTTACATGCAACCATACATGAATCCGACGACTTTAAAATTTCAAATACGAATTGTTTTATAAATCAAATTTAGGATAACCACAATAGTTAAAGCTCGTGAACAAGGTAACACGTGGAGTTGTATAAATGTGAGAACTCAAAATCAAATAACCTCAAATAAATAGGAACGTACAATGTTTTCAATAAAACTTGGAAACAAAGATTACTAATAGACACACCTTAAGTAGAGAATGAACACACGACTCAACACAAAATAAACGATAGCCACTTCAAGACTTACACAACTAGATAGTAGAGGGCTTGTTGGTTTTCCAGCAATCGTCAAGGTCTGGATAGAGGGCAAAGACTTGAATGTGGGCCCCTGAGGAAGCTTAGTTTGCTGGAGCTGGGCTGCTTCAAGACTGGAATGAATATCCAATTGCTGCATGAGAGTTATGGAGGGATGGGAGTATGTGGGCAGTGATTTCAGGTTGTTGGAAATAGATTCCAGTGATTGGAATTAAAGCTGTTTGTCGGGCAGTGGATGGGAAGGACTCCAGCTAAGAAATGCAGGGGTAATGTGTGGTTCTGGAGGGTTTAAGGTTGCAGTAATGGTATTTCAGGAGACTGTCTGAGTGTTGTTAGGGTACTGGAAAGTGACAGGGGCTGGGAGAGCTTTCCCTGAGGCCGGGTTGAGGATTCAGGAAGCAAGGTTGGCTGAGGGGGAGAATATCCTGCTGCTGAAGTTGAAGAGAAGTGGGGCTGGGCGGCTAGAAGGTCTCGGCAGAGAATTAACTGCACTTGTCCACTCCCGATGTGTTCTGGGCGGCAGAGAGGGATTCTGTGAGGCTGCTAGGTGTAGGGAAGGGAGAGGGCCGGCTGTTGAGACCGAGGGCTTGAATTGAAAGTGGTTCCACATGAAGGGGGGGTTGGGGCTCAGTTTGTGAGAGGTGGGGCTGGGGGCTTAGGGGTTATGTGGCCGACTGTGAGAGGGTGTAAGGGAGGTGGTTCCACGTGAGATTGAGGGGTGGTGGGCTGGTTGTTGTGGAGGAGGTGGGGAGGTGTAGTGGAGGAAATTTATGAGGAGATCCCAAATTTTAGGAATGGGGTAGTGGGGGTAGTGGAGAAGATGGTTAAGGTAGTTATGAGGTAGTGGGGTGACTGGAGGTGTTTTTCGGCGATCGCTGGAAAACTAAAAACGAAGGAAATTTGGAGGGTGATGATGGTGTTTACCGGAGGTGGTTGGGGAATGTTTTCCGGTGATCTCCGGTGACCAAGAATGGAGGGGATTTGGAGGGGGGGAGGGAGCTGTTTTGGAGGTGTTTGGGGAGGGAAATGTTGGGTGGCCGGCCGGTGGTTGGAGAGGTGATTTTGGGCTTCCGGATCCGGAGGGTGGTTGTGATGAGAGGGAAAGGGGGATGTTGGCTGTAGGAGGTATGGCTGGATTGGGGTCCGGTTGGAGGTGAAGGGGTGGGGGTGGGGTGGGGATGGGAAGATGTTGGCCGGCGGCCAAGGGGTGGGCGGAGGTTCAAGCTTCGCACATGGCGTTCCGGCTTCAACACCGGTTGATCAAAAGCAAGGCTTCTTTGCTTCAAATTTCAATACCTGTCATTAGAGCCCTCTACCTCTCTCTCTTTCTCTATATATATATTATATAGACTAGAGATGGGCAACACACGATCATGATTCGCCGTTCGCTGCCTCCCTCAAAATAAACAAAATTACAATGTAAAATTTAAAATGCAAAGAACGAAAAATATTTCGACCGGCAATCCGTGGTCGGCGTGAATAGACCCTAATGGGCCGTGTGGCATGATCCACATCACTATAATATCATGTGTTATTTCTTTACTCAGATCAAAATCCTCCTTTCATTTTTACTAAAACCTTTCCATGCGTGCATGCACAAAAAAGTTGCAGTCGCCTACTGTTTTGACCTCTCTGATGTCTGCTCCAGATTCAAATTCTGAAGGTAACCTCAACTCCCTCATTGCTCACCTTAAAGGTAAACAGAGTATACACTAGGCATCCCATTTCCAACTTTACTTGTTACCATTATTTCACTCATTGAGTATAAAGTCTATATCTCGTTTTTATTCTTGATAGTAGTTTCCAAGCATTGGCAGGCTGCTATTGGTATACCTTAATGGAAGAAGACTATAAATGAGGAAGTGTTTGCCTTGGGGTAAAATCAAACTTGGGAGATTATCTCTTCCAAAAGTAAAGAAGATGGTTGGATTGAGATGGGTCATTGATCAAACAAAATTTGGAAGATACCGTGGAACAACACAAGACATTGTTGATGGCAAGGGTACACAAAAACCTATGTTATTGACTGCCAGTGAACCATTACTCCATTTGCAAAGGACTCCATTCTGATTTTTTTTGCCATGCGTGACTTGTCAAGGATAATAGTTACAATAATTTAAGGTTAATACTTTCCTTCATGGAGATTTAGAAGAAGAGATGTGTAAGATATTTCCTCTTGGATTCATTCAAAGAGGATAAAAAATGTTTTTATGGCTTGAAATAATCTCTTAGAGTATGATTTGACAGATTCTTTAATTCCTTGAAATCCCTTGGATATAAACAAGGCCTCTTAAATTATAGGCTCGATGAAGACAAAGATGGAGGCTTATTATATGATTGGTGAAGACAAATTGAGATATGGTTGAAATCTCCGATTACTAGGGACTAATTGGTAGATGACATGCCACATTCTCTTGAACATCACATATTCAATGAGAATATTAAACATAACATGCCCTGGAGACTCAATCTATTGAAGGTTGAAGTCTTACTAATGCCGACTATACCGGATGTCAAGTTAATTGGAAGTCTACGCGTGGATATTGCACATTTGTTGATAGTAACTTAGTGAAGTGTCGAGGCAAAGTCCAACACAGCTGAATATTGATCTATTTCACTAATTTTTTTGATGGTCTATGACTGAGATTTATTCTTTATGACCTTAGAATCCTGGAAACAAGACTTACCAATTACCATGCTACAATACGACAATAAGAATGCCATCAGTATTACACATAATCTGGTGCAACATGACAGAATAAAAAAAAGTAGAAGTGGATAAAATGTCATCAAGAATCACATGGATAAAGAAAATGTGTGGACATCCTTTTTTAGTCTAGAGATCAACAGACAGATGTTTTTTCAAAAGGATTTAAATTGTCATATTTTCACTGAATGAGATTGTTGGCAGATCTAATCCCAACGGGTCCAGCGGGTCGTGTGGACCAATTTATATTTAGATTATCCCCGACGTGAGGAAATGTGTGGACATCCTTTGTTTAGTCTAGAGATCAATCGACATATGTTTTTACAAAAGGATTTAAGTTCTGATGTTTTCACTGAATGAGATGGTTGACAGATCTAATCCCAGCGGGTCGTGTGGACCAATTTATATTTGGATTATCCCCGACGTGACCCGTTTGTGTGATTTACCCACATTGCCTACCGCGCATCACCGACATGTGCTTATAAATCCTAGGTCCCTCCTACTTTCACCTTGGGAATTTTGTGATGGAAGTCATGGTGTTTCAACCTGGTATCAGAACTGGGCCTGACCCGCTAGTGGGCGTGTTGTCAAATCTGGTCCAAACGGGTCTAGCATGTTGTGTGGGTCCGATTTATGTTCGAATTATCCCCTGCGTGGCCTCTCTGTGTGATTTAGTTCCACATTGCCTACCGTGCATCACCCGCCTGTGCTTATAGGTCCTAGGCTCCTCTTTTCACCTCAGGGTTTTGGGAAGAAAGTTGTGGGTTTCCAACAGGGATATCTAAGTTGAGAAACTGAGAATGATAACTTTTCTCAACTTGAGGTGAAGAGTTGATTAGTATTATTTTAAGTTTAGTGTATTTTATCATTTTCTCATTATAACTCTCCTACATATATTTATATACACCATTCTTGCCTTATTCTAATCAATTGATTCAAGCTTCTTCCACCGACTCTACAAATATGACTCACCTACATATATTTATATACACCATTCTTGCCTTATTGTTTAATCTCCCGGGATACTATCTCTCAAACTTTTTCAATTCTTCCATTCTAGCAGTGATGATTATTGTACCTTATGTTCTTCAATCTACATTACACCACTGCTAAACTAGGTTATTACACAGGCAAGAAAGTTCTTGAATTTAATTTGAGATATAAATGATCGAGTTCTTTTATGATAATTGATAAAAAAAAGTTATTTTCAGTAATTGACTATGAGAACTTCATAGAAGTCGTTTGAGTATTGTAGAACATTGAACCGTTGCTACCTAGTCTACGCGGCCAGACTTCCTGGATATTTAATCAAACCCAGTGACGGGGATCACACTTCTAGTGCAGGATGTCGCCCAATGGGGCCCTCACATGTCTATTCTCACAGGGGGCATTGATCAAATCTTCATTTGGATGATCTTAGTCCGCGGTTGTGCTTAGAGTGTCGTTGGTTTCTATGTATTTTTTTGATATATTATTTGTATAACCCGTAATTCATGGAGATCCAAAATGCCTAAGGAAGACACCTTAGGAGAGTACTCAACAACCTCTAGGAAAGTACTCGACAGGCTCCAGGAGAGTACTCGGCGACCTCCAGGAGAGTACTCGGCAGGCTCCAGGAGAGTACTCGGCGATCTCCAGGAGAGTACTCGGCAGGCTCCAGTAGAGTACTTGGCGACCTCCAGGAGAGTACTCGGCAGGCTCCAAGAGAGTACTCGACGACCTCCATGAGATTACCTGCACTCCATTTGGGTCTGTGAATAACGTTTTGGTTAAGGCGGAGGAAGCTATTTGCAGTCCATCTCAAAAGGCGGGAGCGACTATTCGCAGACCATCCCCCCTTTGGATTTGCTTATAAATAGGACCCCAAGGCACAAGTAGAGGAGACTTTTTGAACCCCCCGTCTGGGCGAGTTCAGTGCCTGCCTCTCTTGTGCGGAGCTCAACATTGGCTTTAGGAGGGGAAGTTCCTATAGACTTCTGGGTATGTGGCGGGACCTCCTCGCTGCAGCACGTGGGTTTTGTTTGTAGGCAGTTCAGAGCTGTTTTTTATGTTCTCTAGTTTCTTCTCGTCGTGTCTCATCCGGGCCAACCACTAGACTAGTAGCCTTTGGTCACCCCCAGACCCGAACATTAGAAACCCATTTTCGTGGTTCCAACATTATTTAAAGATATCAGACACGTATCATGTACGGTTAATCATAGTCGTCCACGATGGGTGCCCGAAGTAGGTTTAATATAAATAAGAGGGCAGGGGCTTGGTATGGTTTTCATTCCAGATTTTGGAGTCTTCTTCCTGGAATCCGACAATCTCTTGCGGTGCTGACTCCATGAAACCCCAAGGTGTGACTCCTTGATATGTTCCTGTGTTTTTCCTTGTTTACCTACTATTGCCGCCCTATCTATCCCTCCCTCAAAACCCTAGTCCGCAACCCCCTTTTAAATGCTTCATCTTTCATCCATGACCCAACAACCATCTAAAACCATAGTTGCGGCCCCACCATCAGTCGCGTCCCCCTCCTCCATCCACTCCCTAGCCGACCCCTTCCTTTTCTCCCCTAACTGCCTCTTAAAGCCTCTGCCGCCAACCCGGTCGGCCTCACCACCACAACATCGAGCGTTTGCAATTACAGCTGTCGCTGGCCCACCATTCCTTCACTCCTTCACTGGACAACCACCCCTTGCCCCTTCTCCACCGCTTCTGACTCTTCAACCCTTCCATGTCCACTGCCCATCCCTACCAAACCCTTCCACGCCAACCCAGCTTTGGTCTGAGCCCCACCCAACAACCCTTACCCCTTCTCCTCCACAAAACAACCACATTTTGTAACACTCCACCTATCCACGCAATATAATATGGGTCCGGTCAGGCCTCCACAATATACAACATACACAAGTAAAGGCTATAAAGAGGTACAAGAACGACAATTTCATGAAGTAGCACTAGGGGAAGCATTTTGAATTTTGTATAAATTATGAATGTTCATCTATTACATTTAGGAATACATCACAGTTTGGCCTTAAGATCTTACATCATTACATGACTGGACATCAAAAGACATAGTGCACCATGGGTGCAAGTATACAATCTACTTATCGGCTCGTAGTTCAGAATACAAAAATATAAAGGAGGCCATCATCCCTGCAAGCTGCTTAGGGCTTTAGACCCGCTACGCTTTTTTACGCGCCGAAGCACCTGCGCCAAACACAAATCAGAGAAAACAGGGGCCAGCTATGAGCTGATGGCAAACCCATAACAACTCCTTCCCCGGTCGTCCTAGCGGACTTTGGGGCGGGTCATCGCACCTGCAAGCACGCACGTGTAACGTGCAACATGTATATCCAAAGCAGGAAAATAATTATACTATACTAAACACGATGATGACTCAATTACAATCAATCTTCTAGGTTTTCATATGTAAAATGAGTGGACCTAGGAATGCATGATGGTTGGGTTTACCTGAAGGATCACCACAACCTCATATCACATCACCGTATGTTTTAGTACTAACCAATCATACATCACAACATCAAGGGAAAGTTATGTTCCTCTCAGCCTTGTTTCATCACATTAGGTAGGCATAAGCCAACACCTCTTGGTGATAGTGTCATCTCACCACCGAATACAAAATGCTAGGTGGGCACAAGGTCAACACCTCTTGGAGGGAGTATCATCTCACGACAGAATTCCGATCGCTAGGTGGGCATAAAGCTTTCACACCTCTTAGTGGGAATATCACCTCGCCACCGAATTCCGTACAATAGGGAGGAATCACCTCGTCTCACCTCTTAGCGGGAAGCCTAGGCACACCTCACCGCCAAATACCGAGCAAGGAGATATCATCATCTTCGTCATCATAAACATGGAACATAAGCATTCATTCATCATGCAATCAAAGCAATTATCACTAACCCTATCTAGGCCCTTCACGGTTATCAAACGATATCACACCACAATATCCTCCATTCCTCTTGCTAACGGTTACAACACACCATGCACTTCAGAGTCATTCTCCGATACGCAATCTAGAGACGCATACATGCATCGTCACATCATCATCACCGATCCGGGCCTATGGCCACGGGTAATCACACATTATACCTAATCCAACTCGCACGTCGGATTTTCTAATGCATTCATGCCAAGGTATTAATCCCACGCCTCGGTTTTAATCTAACCAAGGGAAGTCATACCCTCCACTAATTAGTAGAGGAGACCTTCCCATGCAAGAAATAGAAAATCGAATGAGCATACATCAGTCCTAAGACCGGAGAGAAGAGTCGTTACCTTTGGAGTTCTCTTTAGTGCCATCGCAAGTTGGAAAGGATCAGTGCGAGGAGTTCTCTTTCAATTGAAATGCCGTTTTGACGCTCCCACTCGGCTCCAGCAACAAGATCGCCTAGCCTAGGTTTTCACCCTCGATCTTTCGCTCTCGGTTTTCAGAAAGTAGGAAAAGTATTTTCTGTCATTCTCCAGTCTGACCTAAGTGAGTCTCGTGTAGAGCCCCAACCATCGAATATATCCCTTTTTTGTTCTACGGTCTCGATCGAGTTCTTTAACTCTTGGGAGCCGTCAAACCTCTGTTGGCTCGGTCAACAATCGGCCTTAGCACGGTCGACGATCACTGATCGGTTCCCAACCGATCGACGATCGTTGATCGGTCTCCTCCCTGTCGACGATCGCTGATCAACGCTCCGGTCGTCGATCGTCGGTCGCAAATGTGGTTCAGCACGCTCAGTCGTCGATCACACCTACAGTCAACGATCGCCGATCAGACCTCAACAGTCAACAATCTCCGACCCCTTTCTCTTAACCAGAGGGCATTCCTCCAGCCTTCTCTCCAGGTTCTGCTCGGCATCAGACAGCTGCTCCTCCAGAATGCCCAATCAGCAACCTCTGGAAACTGGGGTTTTACACATTTACTCTCCGCTAGTCACCGGACAGCCACTACCTTCTCACTGATCTCCACGCCATTGCCTACAGTCCCTTAGTTGTTAATGTCTCTTGTTCGGTTTCATTTTATTCTGCATTGTTGTATGGATTGGACACCATATGATTTTGGATGCTCTGTTTTGCCAATCTATTTGTCTTGAGATTGCTCACTCATTGTAGGATTCATTTGCTTTGTTGCATTTGAGCAACGACCCTTCGAGCGGAGGAAAGTGAACCTACTTGCTTTACTGATTTATTTAATCTATCACTATGATTAACTGCATGAGTTTTATCCTTTTTTATTATTACTTGCAATTACTGTCGGATCACTCATTGCATGCTCGTATTAACCTAGAGTTTGATTTTCTCGGCATTGCACCTAGGGTTGCATTTGTTTAAATTCCACTTTCACAGCTTACCCTACATCACCTAATCAACAGAGTATGAGAATACAAATTTTCCACAGCATAAACTTAACAAATTAGAGTTAATAAATGAAAAATCATAATGTGCCATGGAGCTGCTGTGAATAGGTGCAATGGGTTCTAAGCTGTTTGTGAATCAAAGTGAATTTACATATGTAAATCGCACAATGCTTACTTTCACCGTTACTGCTGTTTAACTGCACTTATTTCTTATTGACCAATATGTTTGCCAGATCATTGTTGTATGTAATTGTTCTTTTTTAATTAATGTCTGCCTCTGTATTTTCTACAGGCAAGAGAAGGCCCTGGAGGGCATTTCTTTTGTATGGTCCACCTGGAACTGGAAAGTCATACTTAGCCAAGGCAGTTGCGACTGAGGCTGATTCTACCTTCTTCAGGTTCTCCTCTTTATTAACAACCTTCTGCTATTTGTTTGCAATTTTCCATCTGCAGCAACAATATGTAATATATATCAGGGAATTAGGGTTACATTCTCTTATCTTTTTATTGTTATGTTTGTATCATCTCAAATCTTAACATATTAAAAAATTGCTGGTTCTTTCCTGCATATGATCTATTAATGAACTTACACGTTCTGTGTTTTTTTACTAAACTGTTGAGCATTTTTGTTAGGGTCTCACATCGTCAGTTATCTATTAGCGGGTATATTACACATATTTTATTACGCGTCTTTAGGTATTGGAATCGAGTTGTATGAGTCGAGTCATTAGAGTCTTAATGTTTTAGTGTGCATCTAATGTTTTAGTGTCCATATCGTTGTACTTTATAAATAGACCCCTTGTGTCATGTGTGAAGTTATGAATGAATTAATCAAGTTTTTTCTCTCTCTCTAAGTTCTTCTCTCCCAAGCTAGGGTTTGGGTTAACAAAGGCCCCTCTTCCCTCTTCTTCTCTTTCATCCTCCTTTGGGTGAGCTTGACTCCCTTGTATCTCCACCTCCACCTCCGATGAGATCGCGATTCGCGACGTTGTTACGGGCTAGGCCCATAACAACTTGGTATTAGAGCGAAATGATCGAACTGTCTAAGTCTCGTTTGAGATTGAGGACAAGCTCGATTTGAAGGACAGGTGGAATCATGTGATATCTGTGAGTACGATGACGACCTACTGCTCGATGCTGCCTCCACTATAGCGACACTCTTCCTGGAGTTGTTCTAGTGGGAAATCAATGAGCCAAATTATCAGGCCGTCCAAGTCCCATTCGAGCTTGAGGACATGCTCGATTTGAAGGACAGGTGGGATGGTGCGGTCCCGCATCGTCAGTTATCTATTATTGGTTATATTACACATATTTATTACGAGTCTTTAGGTATTGGTGTTGAGTTGTATGAGTCGAGTCTAGTCATTAGTCTTAATGTTTTAGTGTTATGCACATCTAATGTGTTACTGTCCTGTCGTTGTACTCTAAAAATAGACCCCTTAGGTCATGTATGAAGTTATGAATAAATTAATCAAATTTTCTCTCTCTAAGTTCTCTTTCTCTCTCAAGCTAGAGATTGGGTGAGCAAGGTTCCCTTCTGCCCCTTCTCTTTTGTCCTCCTTCTGGTGAACTCAGCTCCCTTGTATCTCTGCCTCCACGGCCACCTTCGATGAGATCGTGACGACGTTACGGGCTAGGGCCATAACACATTTTTTCTGCTATCTTGTCTTCTTAGTATATGTTCTAGTTTTTATAATGCTTGCTTCTTATCTAACTCCCTTTCGTGCCATGTATATTAGACAAACTTCTTACCTTTATAACTTTTCCTATTGGATACATCTTTATATGTAATGTTTTATCGATTTTGATACCAAATACACACTAATTTATGGAAAAAAAACAAGGCTGAACTGAATATATATATATATATATATATATATTTGAGAAATGCCAAATTTGTTTCAAAGTTCACTGATTGAAACGAAGTAATGAATGGAATATGCCTTTCTCTCTTACCCTATTTTCTAACATATTGTTTTAAAGTCCATGCTTTGATTAGGTTGAAGAGTGATTCAGGTAGCACTCTTTATTCAATAGATAATTTGCATTATAAGGTATAGTTGTTATCCCAGTTACTGAAATATGGTTAATGTTTCTTAAACTTGGGGTTGATAGCTGATCAGGATATCATCTTTACTCTTCCATCTCTATTGGTGTATTTTAATATGCGCTCTCTGATATAGATGCACACTTATTGACATTGGGCTAATTATCTTCTTGTTAAGCAGTCATCTTTTGTTCAATGCATACGTTCTTTTTTAATAATTTTATTATTTTATTAATTGCAAGAAAAAAAAGGTTGCCAGCCTCCAGTGTACTTCATGAATCTACCAAAATAAAACATTCCACTCGCATCAAATGGCATAAAGTTCTACTCCACCCACAATTAGAAGCAAAATGGGATACCCTAATCCGGTGACTAGCCAAGGAAATAAGAAAAAAAATACAAACCAAAACCCAAAATATAAAGGCTCCAAGTAGACCACAAGCCGACTACAAAAGCCGCCGCAACGAACGCCATGATGGCCTGGAGTGAGAACGCAACCATGAACCATCATAGCAAAATGAAAACACTGTCAACAGAAAATCTTCAAATTACATCATTAGCAATGAAAACCATGGTACCAGAGTGAAGAGAAGAACTAGGAGGGGGAGGCCTCAGCAGGGGCTGTATCAGTGGACCCACATATTCTACCATCCCAAAGGGGCAGCAAATAGTCAAAAAACCACATCATCGGCCACAAACCTGGAAGAGTCCGGTAGGATATAAGAAACAAGTAGTCCAATAAAACCAGTGGACCAAAAAAAATCAACTAGCACAGCCAACAATAATATCCAAAGGATATTTCAACGCATATGTTCCAAACACTATATTATCATTATTTTTTATTTTCTGTAAGTAGCGTGAGAAGAAAATTTTTTATGGTGTTTAACAAACATTCTACTCTTTGCAGTATATCTTCATCAGATCTGGTTTCAAAATGGATGGGTGAAAGTGAAAAACTAGTTTCTAACCTTTTCCAGATGGCACGTGAAAATGCTCCTTCTATTATATTCATTGATGAAATTGATTCCTTGTGTGGTCAGCGTGGAGAAGGTAATGAAAGTGAGGCTTCCCGAAGAATAAAAACAGAATTACTTGTGCAAATGCAGGTATGGTCGTCCACATAAAATTATTCTTCCCAAATATTTAGTTCTGTCTCTTCTTTTATGTTCTGTCATCATAAAGGCCATTATAAACATGACTTTTTATTCCATGGTAATGTTCATACTGCTTATGTTTATCAAGTTTGGTAATTGTAAATGCTACCGGAAAATAGAAGTTCGAGAAAATGTGGTTCACAAGTAAAAAACAAACCTTATCTATGAAAAGTGGGATATATGTACAAGACAGAAGCGAATCCTCTTGTGCACATTCTCCATTTCACAAACTGTCAGTTATTGTAGTTTGTATCATGCTTTATGGTTTATCCACCCTACCTTTTAGACATCCTTTTGTAAATCACATATTTAAGGGCCCATACTCCCGACTTACCTGCTTCACTTAACACCTACAAGTGCGAAATATTCACATCACAATCAAGTGCATTATATCAAAGAGCTGTAAAATGATACCATCCAGCAGACAGCAGTTCAAACCAGAAAGTTATCACTTGTGCAATCATTTACATAGGCTGAGTACAAGACAGCACAATTTGATTTTAAGCAAAATTTGTGTGAAATGTCGTTATTATGGCTGTTAGCATCACTTTCATCAGTATGTTGAATTTTGCACAAGATGGTTGAGAGATGGTAGCACCACTTAGGCAGGGTGTGCTTTTTGTAATGAGATTAAGAGGACATCAGTCCATGGATGGTAGCGTTGTCTACCACCTAATCAGGGAGCCTACTCGCCCTCATAAAAATATAGCAGGCTGGGTCGAAAGTCAGAAACTACAACTTTAAAGTGACAAAGGTATGTCATATGATCTCCACCACACCGTCCTTACCAGCATAATGTAATCTGGTCCAGCCTATTATTGTTCCTGATATAAATATCAATATTCATTATGGATAAACTTGTTTATGTCTATTGAGCATTCATGATATGCATTCATTTTACAAGCATTATACAAATTTATATATTCATTAATAAGTAATAATTTTATTATTTCTTCTTATGTGGTATCCGAGCTAGTTCCGTTTTAATCATAGCCACCGCAATATTGTTGCTTCCCTCGTTCTCCATCTTCGTTGAATCTCTCTCTCGAGACCTAACCTTCACTCTTCGATGGCTTCACTGTTGATCTCATTTCTGATATGCCATTCTTCTTTGCTTGTGATTTTTCTACTTCATCTCCACTGTTGCTCCTTGATTTCGCTGCTAATTTTCTTGTCTTCTTCGAGACGCAACAACTCTTCACTCTTCAACTACTCTAGTTCCAGTCCAAATGCTGTCCCCTTTTAGCTTTAGATGACCTCTTGACGTAGGACGAATGTAGGGAGTGTGTAAATGTACTCAAACGGATCTCTAATGAATGAATGCTAGTGTAGTGTCAAGGATAGGTCTAGATGAAGTAATGTTTATACAATTATCCGACAAATAATTACAATAATTTTTTAAATTATTAGTAGATTCGACAAACATTAACACTAGTGATTAGACGTAAGAAACACAAGCAAGATCCATTTAAATTGAAGATAAAGTGCTTTAGTTAAATATTAGGAGAGCAAATTCTCTAAATAGACCAAATATTGAGCGACTGATTGCAAATTATCATTCGGTATGATTGTTCACTCAAATAATCAATAATAAGTAGTAAAACTTACCCAAATAATCAATAATAAGTAGTAAAACTTACCCAAATAATCAATAAGTAAAACTTCACACGAGAACTTACACAAGTAATGAGAGTCTGGTGAAATGAGATTGCTGAATTTGACAGCAATTCAGCGGTGTTTTGGCGTGAATTTCAGGGACAGTAGGAGTATGGAAAGCTGTCTTGGCTCTGGACTGCAGGAATGAAGGCTGGATGATTGATCTGGGTGCATTTGTGGTCAGAAAGATGATCCAAAGCCTGGATAGGAAGGGGAGTGACACGTGACGGATGTAAAGGGCGTGTATGTGCCCTTTTAGAACTCTAATGGGTGAATGTAAGTGTAGTGTTGTGGAGGGAGCTAGATGATGTAATACTCAGAGAATTATCAGACAAGTAATTGCAACAAATTCTGAAATTATTCTAGGCAACGCAAACATGCACGAGCAAACATGCACGATAGAGATTAGGTGTTCGAAACAAGAGCATGTTCTAATGTGAATTAAAGTAAGATTGCTTTGATCAAATATTCGGCGAATAAATCTTTCAAGTAATTTTAAAAGATTGAGCAAACTTTCACCAATTAATATCCTAAATCATAGGCAATTCAACAAGTATTCAACACAAAGTGAAATAGACTTTCAAATTAGAACTTACACAAGCATTCAAGACCAAATTGGGAGATTTGCAACAATTTAAGGCTTCAGACAGCTATTCCGAGGCCGTTATGTTGTTTCTGGTTACTGAATTTCTTCACCACTTTGAGGTTGCCGGTGGTTGTGCAATGTTGGGACGACAATGAGTATATTTACAGTTAGAGGATGAAAGCATATCCATAAGGGTAAAGTACATGTACCACCCTTAATACTTAGAAAAAAAGACATTTGGCCCTTGCAAATTTGAAATGGACTATTGGATCCCCCAATTTTCCAAAATCTACTCAAATAAAGACAAATCTAATTTTAAAATATAAAAAAATAGAACTTAAAGCAATTGTATTTGAAAGTTAAATTTTTACCCTCCAAATAAGATCCAAATCATTAATATTAAATTAAGCTTGGAGCAAAAAAAACCTAAATCATTCAGCCCCTTCTGTTGACTGACCCGCTACCCTCCCTGTAACGGCTCCTTTTTATTGGCTACCACTGCAATTTAACTGTATCATTTGATGTATATCGTCAGAGGCGCAAGATAAAATATCTAGCGTGCATATCATTGCATGACAGAGTACAAAGAGAAAAGTACATGACAAAATAAATATTTCATTTCATTTATAATTTGATACATGATACAAATGTACAACAGGTAGCCCTACTAATATCTAAAAGAGGGGCTTACCAAAAACTGTAACACATATACATAACTGACTCACCTAATAACACTAAGCATATACAGACACAAACTCTACATGAAGAAGAACTGAAACTCCACATGTAGACAATCGGGGTCTCTGCATCTCACCATGTGAGTATCCAGGATGTCCTAAACCGTTGTAGAAACGTCGATCCATAATTGGTACTTCTTTTGTCGAGACGAACATGGTGGTGGCTGACTACTGGTGGTGGTCTCTTCCTTCACCTGTTTTAGTTTCATTTTCTAATTAGTCAAAGGACTATGTGAATTCTTACTTTTCCTTGATTACCTATGATAGATTGATTTGAGTTAATTATAATTATAGGTTCTTGCTGACTTTCATGGTTTTTTTTCCTTGTATCTTCTCTTGTGTATGCATTACTGTGTTCATGTAACCCCATTTTCTCTATTCTTTTATATCACAGGTTCTCTTATATCATAAATATAAGTTACCACTTTTACTTCCAATTATGGGCTATGTTAAAGATACATTAACATTTCATGTATTCATTTGTTTCTATAGCGCGCTTGCATTATTCATTACGTGCCCTCGAGCTCGTGCGTTCATATTTCTTTTTAATTTCATGACGGAAGGTTATTCACCTCACCTCCCTGGTTGGGTTAACCCTTATCATAACCCATTGCATTGATGCATTCTTTCCTTTATTCATCTTGGCCTTTAGAGATTGATTCACCTTTTGATTCATCTTTTTCATTATTCTAATCATTGGAGAATTTACTCATCTTAAAGGCTTGGTTTCATATAGTTCATTTTATATCGAATTCTATTCGAATACATATTAGAATTTCTGTCCTAATACGGTAGTACAAGTCATATAGAAAACAAACAAAATAAGATAAAGGAAATAAGAACCCACTCTGGCTTTTTCCTTGCCGTTATCTCTTATGGAGTCATTATTCCTCCCGTCTCCTTGGGAAGCCATGTCCTACATAAATTATCATTATCAATCATTTTCAATATTTGATTATGATAGAATTATTTTCAACATTTTCAATAGCCTTCACCTAAAACAATGGCCGGCAGCAACTATGTCAATAAACCCACCGAATATTCAATAAATCTCAATAAAACTCCTATGATTACCGTACAGCTTGTACAACCCCGATGTTCGCGGGGAGATGTCAGGCGATTTACACCCAAGAAGGCGAGCCAGAGGTGGGCGAGCCAAAGAAGGGCGTGAGACTATATTTGCGAGCCAGGATCGTAGGGTGCATTTAGACAGTTTTGGGCTCGGCCAGGTGAAGGATTTGCGAGCCGGGCTCGTAGGGTGCATTTAGACAGTTTTGGGCTCGGCCAGGTGAAGGATTTGCTAGCCGGGCTCGCGGGGAAATGCCGAAGCCGGCTGGCTCACCCAATAAGGGTTCAGGGAAGATTTTGGGGTTCGGCGAACTCGCCCCGCCTCTCCCCATGTTAGTCGAACGGCGCTTTGCGAATTACTTCATAACAGCGTTCGACGATCTCCAGCAGTCTCAGCGGTCGGCGAACAATCCTAGCGCTCGACGAACTCGCGGTATTCCAGAGCTCGACGTTCGTCGATCTGTGTTCGGCGAATTCGCTCAAAGGCCGCGTTCGGCGAACTCGTCCTGCGTTCGCCGAACGGGCTAGAAGTTTTCAGTTCGCCGGGGCCAGAGGTGGACTTTTACCAGGAGACCCCTGGTGGTCTGCGGTTAACCCCTCCGAACGGCGGAGTTTGGCTGTTAGCAGACCAGCTTGGGGTGCGGATAGCGAAAGTGGAAAGCGGGATTTGGCTATTGGCAGACTACAAAGACAAAAACTATAAATAGACCTTGAAGGGCACCTTGGGAGAGGAGTCGGTTCTGAATCTTGGAGCCCCTTTCTCCCTAGGCCACTTTGGTTTAGCTCTCTAGCTCTCCAAGGTGCCCAAGTCTCAGCCTTGGCTTGGGAGGGGAAGCGCTCAACGATCTTCCGGGTTAGTGGAGGGACCTCCTTGCTGTGACTAAGGTCTTAGTTCGCTTCTTAGTCTTCTGTCTGCTTCTTCCGAGGGACCAGTAAGGGCTAGCTGCCCCTCAACTAGTTGAGGGCCCCGAGCTTCATAAGAGACCGAGAAATCAGTTTCAACATTTTGGTGCGGTGAGCGTGGCTGGTCCTAGAAAGTTCCAAGGAGGAGATATGGCGGGAGGCGAGGATCAAGGCGAGGAGCCCAGCGGATCACCCCGGGTGGTGACGCCGAGGATGTTCGAGGACTTCAGAAGAGAGGTGCTCGACACCTTCGGGCTCACTGTCGCGGCGCTGCGAAGTGAGTTCGCGACCCCGACCCAGCAGGCGATCACTCCCCCGGCAGCTGCGGGCGAGAACGCCCCAGGGGGAAGGGCAGGAAAGGAAGTGGCCGGGGGGACGGTGCAGTGCTGTTCGCGAGCCCGGCGAGCTCGGTGCTCGCGAGCATGGTTCAGGCGAGCGCGGCGCAGGCAGGAGAGGCGCAGGCGAGCGCGCGTCCGGAGGGCGCAGTGACTGTAGGGGTGGTTCAGGCGAGCGCAGTCCCCAGGAGCTCAAGTCTGGCGAGAGAGCTTGGGGGGCGAGTGGAGCCGGGAAGGGTGGCAGGAGGGGGAAGCCCCTTCTGCGAGTTGGTGCTTTCTGCGCCTGTCCCGGTAGGGTTCGGGGAATGGGACATGGTGTACTACAATGGCAGGGACGACCCGGTCCAGCACCTGCAATCTTTCGAGGACTCGGTCTCTATTAGGCCGATGTCCGATGCTTTCAAGTGTCGGCTCTTCGCTGTCACCCTTAAAGAGAAGGTCAGGGACTGGTTCCATTAAATCCCTTCAGGATCGATCTATGCTTTCGAAGACTTGCGCCGAAGTTTCCTGCTGCGGTTCTCAACCTCAAAGAAGAGGAAGAAGGACGATGAGTCCCTCTTCAAGGTGAAGCAAGAGCCGAGGGAGTCGTTGGCTCACTATGCGGACCGGTTCCAGGAGGAGGTGCTGCTCACTCAAGAGATGCCTGGGTTTGCACTCCAGCTCGCCTTCACGGTCGGGCTGAGGGAGAGTTTCTTCAAAATGGCTTTGAAGAGGAAGGCCCCTGTCTCCTACGAGGAGCTGATGGAGAGGGTGGCGGAGGAGATCGAGAGCGAGGAGGCCAACCCAGAGCTCACCAAGAGGCTAGCAAAGCTCAGTGAGCCGGAGGTCAGACAGCAGGAGGTAAGGAGAAGAGAAGAGCCCAGGGCCCCGGAGGGGGGATGGAGGCAGCAAGGCGGAGGGATGCAAGGCCATGGACGGGGTTATGCCCCGGGAGGGGGTAATTTCTATGGGGGTCAGGGGAGGCCCCATCAGCTGGGATGGAGGCAGGGTCCGAGGCAGATGCCTCCCCCACCCCAGCAAGCCATGACAATCGGGCGAGGAAGGGGAGGAAGGAGAGAAGAAGCAGGAGCCAGGGTGCCCGCGCCGCGGCAACAGCAGCCGGTGAGAATTGAGTAGGTCGTGCCTCAGGGGGAGGAGGAAGAAAGATGCGAGGACAGGGCCGATGTGGGAACTAGAGGAGGGATCAGAGTGATCCACGGGGGGTGGGGGGGTGGGGGTAGAGGTAACCCGCAAGGCGAGCCTCCATACCATCTATCGCCGGAGCGTGGCTTCAACATCCACTCCTCCACCCCCAGCGGAGAAAATTACTTTCTCCCAGAAGGACATGCTGGGTCATGAAGATCCGTTCTGCGACGCGCTGGTCATCCAGACCGCCATCGAGAACTTCACCGTCTCGCGGATTCTAGTCGATAATGGGAGTTCGGTCAACGCCGTCTTTAAGAAGGCGTTTGACGAGATGAAGGTGGAGGTCAGGAGGGTATTGGCCTCGGATGGTCCTCTGTTTGATTTTTCAGGAGAAAGGAAGGAGGTAGAAGGTGGAGTGGGGCTCCATGTGACCCTCGGAGGGCAGTCCCGGAACTGCTGCTTCGTGATAGTGGATGCCCCAAGCAGCTACAGCGCCATCTTCGGACGGCCTCTCATCAGTGCGTTCCGATGCGTCCCTTCCACCTTCCACCAGTGTCTCAAGTTCAATACGGGTGGAATCCAGGTCCGGGTCCGGGGAGACCCCAAGGTGTCGAGACAGTGCTACGTGACGGCTGTCAACACCATCGCCTGGATGGGAGAAGCAGAGGAGTGGGGTAAGATGATGGAGGAGGCGGCCGAAGATGAGGAGGGAGTAGAAGAGAGGATGGAGGAAGAGGAAGTTCATGCCCAGGAAGGGGTCGCTGAGAGACCCGGGGCGGAGAGAGGAGGAGAACAGGAAAAAGAAGAGGATGCCCGGGAAGGAGGGGCAGAGGAGTTGATGATGATAGGGGAGGAAGAGACGGAGGAAGGAGCCCAAGCGCTCGCTTGCGGCGGAGAGGAGGAAAGTGCTTGGGGAGAGCAATCTAGGCTGGAGGCCGTGGATGAGGTCGTGGAGCTCGAGGTCACCACTCGGCTTGGGGTGGTGGAGAAGGTCCGAGTCAGCGGAGAGCTCAGTTCGGAGGAGCAGGCTGAGATCCTAGCCTGCGTGCAGAAGAATGTGGATGTCTTCGCTTGGAGCGCCGCGGAGATGCCCGGGATCGATGCCGACGTGGCTTGCCACCGCCTCAATCTCGACCCCGGCACCCGCCCCATCCGCCAAAAGAGGAGGGCCATAGCAGACAAGCTGGAAGGACCCATCCGAGAGGAGGTGGGTAAGCTCTTGCAGGCAGGTTTTGTATCGGAGATCCAGTATCCAGGCTGGGTTTCCAACGTGGTCATGGTGAAGAAGGGAGGAGGTAAGTGGAGAATGTGTATCGATTTTTCCCTGCTTAATAAATCATGCCCGAAAGATTGCTACCCCTTGCCCAGAATCGACGCGCTGGTTGACTCCGCCGTCGGTTTTCCTGTAATGTCTTTCTTAGATGCTTTTTCAGGTTATCACCAGATTCGCATGCACCCCCCTGACATCAATGATGTCTCCTTCATCACGGGGGATGAATGTTATTGTTATAAGATGATGCCCTTCGGGCTCAAGAATGCAGGTGCCACTTACCAGAGAATGATGGACAGGGTCTTTCGAGAACAGAAGAGAAGAAACGTGGAGGTCTACGTTGATGATCTTATGGTAAAGAGTCGGGACCTCCAGTCTCGCCTCCAAGACCTTGAAGAAACCTTTGGGACCTTGCGGAGGCATAAGATGAAGCTCAACCCCCTGAAGTGTGTCTTCGGGGCTAGCCGAGGAAAATTCCTGGGTCACCTGCTCACCCCGACAGGGGTGGAGCCTAACCCGGATAAAGTCAAAGCGATAATGGAGTTGGGGTCACCAAGAAACCCGAAGGAGGTTCAGAGCCTCGCGGGAAAGCTGGCCGGACTCAGTAGGTTCCTCTCCAAGGCGGGAGAGAAGTGTGCACCCTTCTTCAAGGTGCTAAGGGGGAACAAAAAATTCGAATGGACCCCAGAGTGTGAGGGAGCCTTCCAGGCTTTGAAAGAACAACTCACCCGAACTCCTCTACTCCAAGGGCCGAGACCGGGAGAGGACCTATCCCTATACTTGGGGGTAGGATCCGAGGCAGTAAGTTCTGTGTTGGTCCGGGAGGAGAAGAGGAGGCAATTCCCCATCTATTACGTCAGCCGAGTGCTGAGTAAGGCGGAGCTCCGATACCCGATTTTGGAGAAGTTGGCCTTCGCGTTGGTGGTGGCGGCCCGGAGGCTTCGACCTTACTTTCAGGCACATTCAATCAAAGTCGTGACCGATCACCCGCTTTGCAGAGTCATGGAAGGGGTAGAACACTCTGGAAGGTTGGCAAAGTGGTCCGTGGAGCTGAGTGAGTTTGATATCACGTTCGTGCCCAGAACGTCGATCAAGGCACAAGCAGTGGCAGACTTCATGGCCGACTACGCAACCGAAGTGGGTGAACATGAATCGCCTCCTCCGGAGGCATGGAAGGTGTTGGTGGATGGCGCGTCGGGGAAACACTCCTATGGAGGGGGAATCATCCTGATGAGCCCCTAGGGGACAAAGATCGAACCGGCCCTAAGCATTCATTTTCCAGTTACCAACAACCAAGCCGAGTACGAGGCAGTAATAGCGGGCCTACGGATGGCCCGAGAACTGGGGGTGCAAGATGTGGAAGTCTCGACGGACTCCATGGTGGTGGCATGCCAGGTTAGGGGAGAGTTTGAAGCAAAGGACCCGACCCTCTAACGTTACCTGGAGAAGGTCAAGGGGGTCATCGGGCGATTTCGCACTTTCTCCATCAAGCATATGCCAAGGGAGGAGAGCACCCCGACGGACCTCCTAGCCAGGTTCGGTCCCCGAGCAGGGGGGCGGTTTCGGAACTCTTCCGACCCACCATCGAGGAAGGAGAGCTGATGGAGGTAGATCAGCGGGCCTCGTGGATGGATCCCTTCATCACCTTTCTTTCATCAGGGAAGTTCCCCGAAGAAGACGTGGACAGGCGGCGCTTCAGGTATAAGTCAGCCTACTATTTCTTGCATGCAGGAGGACTATATAGGAAGACACTCTCGGGACTCCTGGCCCGTTGTGTTTCCGAGGAGGTCCCGAGAGTCCTAGAAGAAATCCACTCCGGGGAGTGTGGCAGTCACTCCGGGAGCCGGACCCTGGAAGGGAGAGTGTTGAGGCAGGGCTATTTTTGGCCTACCCTCAGCAAGGATGCGACGGAGTTCGCAAGGAAGTGTTCGAAGTGTCAACTCTATGCTCCGCTCCAACTCCTCCCAGCTCAGAGGCTCCGGACCATCACAGCCCCATGGCCCTTCGCTATATGGGGTTTGGACCTGGTTGGCCCTTTCCCACAAGCTAGTGGCCAGAGGAAGTTCCTGTTGGTCATGATCGACTACTTCTCTAAGTGGATAGAAGTAAAGGCGCTAGCCAAGGTAACGTCCCAAGTTGTAAGAAATTTTGTGTGGGGGGAGATAATTTGCAGGCACGGGCTCCCGCTGGCCATAGTAACAGACAACAGACCACAATTTGCCAGCGAGGAGTTTGTTAGTTTTTGCACCCATCTCGGCATCGATCTCAGGTTCGCGTCAGTCCACCACCCGAGGAGCAACGGTCAGGTGGAGGCAGCCAACAAGATTATCGTCAACCTACTCAAGAAAAAGGTAGAGAACCTCCGCGGGAACTGGGCAGAACAACTACCTTTGGGCCCTGAGGACTACCCCAAACACCGCCACCGGAGAGACTCCGTTCAAGATTTCCCATGGGTCCGAGGCTGTCCTTCCAATAGAGTTCGAGGTAAAGACCCCCAGGGTGACCGCTGCAGGCGAAGGGGATGAGGAATGGCTAGCAGCGAACGAAGCAGAGCAGAGGTTGTCCCTAGACCTGGTAGAAGAACTCTGCGACCTCGCCGCCGTTCGACAAGAAGAAATCAAAAGGCGGATGGCCAGATACTTTGATCACCACGTCAGGGTGAAGCAGTTCGAGAAAGGGGACCTGGTTCTGAAGAAGGTTGATGCGGCCGGGAGAGGAGCCACAATAGGTAAGCTTAACCCCAACTGGAGGGTCCTTATATTGTAAGTGAAGTGCTCAAGTCGGGGGGGGGGGGGGGGGGGTATCACCTCCGGGATGTGGAAGAGGTACCCCTCGACCAGGCCAGAAGCGGTGTGACTTAAAAAGATTCTATCCGTAAAAGTTTTTACTATTTCATTCGATTGAATCTCCTACTCCTCTGTGTGATAAGGGTGACCACTATGGCGAGGTGATGAAGGTTAAGGCTGGTAAGTCCTGGTTCGCGAGATAATATATGTTGAGGCTGGAAAGGCCTGGTCCGCAAAGTAGTATATGTTGAAGCTGGTAAAGCCTGGTTCGAAAAGAACGTACAAAAGGACACCTAGCTGGGCGAGCCTCAGATGGTCGCTCTCGCAAGACGAAAGGTTTTAGCGGGGACAGAGTGTCCACTTCGGCAAGATGTAAAGTCCTCAACCGGGTGAATCTCCGGCTCGCGAGTGCTTCAGAGGCATTCCAAGTAGCTACTAGTTGCATGCAACAAATAAAGATCAAAGGTAAAAAGGGGAGGTGCGAGTGACACAGTAAAAGCTAACAAAAGGATTACTTCCATCTCATAAATAAAGTTCTGTACAGACAGCGGCTGTCGTTCTCGCCAGCCAAAAATAAGTATACATTTAAGAAAGAAAGGGGAAAAGAGAGGTGGGATCTAAGGGTTTTCTCCAGAAGACTCCTCATCATCCTCGCGAGCTCCCAGCTCGGGGACGAGATCGAATAAGTCGGGGCAGACGTCCTCGGCAGTGAACTCCATCGCATCCTTAGCGAGAAGACCCGCCCCCTTGAGGGTATTGAAGACGAGGTTGGCGACATCCTTTGCGTCCTGTCGCCTCACCTCCTCTCGCTCTCGCGCCCTTCGGCGAGACCCAGCCTTCATAGGTGAAGGAGGAAGCGCGGCCCGGGACAACTCACGCGCCTGGGCTTTTAGCGTCGTGACCTCGAGTTCCAGCTCGGCATTGCGAGCAAGGAGCTTGGTCGCGGTTGCGGCATCCTGCAGGAATGCATACAAATAGGCCAAGCCAAATTCAAGTGATCGCGAACGACACAGGGTAGGGAGGTCGAGGACCACTTACCATCTGACCCTGGAGGCCGGCGAGGAGGCCCTCGGAGACCTCTTCCCTCTCCTTGAGGCCCTTGATCTCCTCCACAGCTTTCTTGAGCTCTTCCTTGTACTCGCGGATATCCCTGTCCGTCTGCAGGTATCGGCGCCCCACCATGTGCGCGAGCTCCATCGATCGGAATTGAGCTCGCATGGCCTCATAGACCAGCGACCTCGACTTCGTTACATCGTAGGCGGCGGCGGCCATAAAGGCCAAAGGCGATGGAGAAAGCCTCGCCCCCCCCCCCCCCCCCCCCCCCCCCCCCCCTGCCGCGCTCTAACCAAGAGGGAAGGAGCGCGGAGTAAGAGATTCTGTTGGACTGAGGGTCCCAGGCGAGCAGAGGCTCGCCGAGTGCGTCAGGCAACTTCATGCCGAGGCCGAAGTTCCTGTGGCTATCTGGCGTAGGCCCTCCCGAGGAGTTCCCGGCACCCTGGCTCGCCAAGGCGACCTGTGGCTTCGCGGGAGAAGGGGGTGAGCCATCGGACTCGCTCAGATCGACTATCGCCCCCTTACCCTTGACAGCGCGAGGGATCACCTTCGCTTTCTTCGAAGAGGATCGCGAGCCGGCCTGGCTCGAGGGCGCATGCCGCTTCTTGTCGGACCCTGTATTAGGGGGGTCCCGGCACGCCTCAGCTGCCGCAGTTGCGAGCGAGCCCGCCGTAAGAGCGGTGCTTCGCGCGTGCGGAGGATTGAGGGGGAGGTCGCGCTTGCCTGCGAAAGAGAGTGTTAGAGGTGGGCGAGAGGAGAAGAAAAAAGGGGAAGCGAAAGCGAGCCTAACCTTCCCCATGCGGTACATCGGGTAGCGAGGCGACGTTTCGCCTAAGGTAGGCGACCTCGAAGTTCGTCCCCGCGAGGTACTGGAAGAGTTTGGCATCGTCGCCACCTAGCGAGCCGGGAGGGCGGTAGGTGGCGTCATCCCGCTGAAGGGGAGTATAATGAATGTTACCAAAAGGCCCCTTGACGAGAATGAACTTCTGATGCCAGTAGTGGCTCTTGTTCACCGTCTCGCAGACGGTGAGGTGCTGGCTCGCGAAGTATGTTGTTCCGTCCTTATAAGCACGGAAGGAAAAGACCTTGCGGAAGACGAGGAGGCTAAACTCGATCCTCTCCTCTCGCATGTAGCTGGCGAACGCGACCACTGTCGCGATCGCGTTCGTAGTCAGCTGGCTCGGCAGAACCCCGTAATACCGGAGTACCTGCGAAGAACAAGAAGTTAGTATATGTTCGCGAGCGCGAAGAAGGAATGACGAGGAGGCCAGGCGGAATACCTGGCGAATTTCCGGCCACAGTGGGAGCCGCAGTCCATTCTCGAAGTGAGCAATGGGGATAGCGAGCTCGTCAGGCTCGGTTTCGTTAAGGGCGGTCGTGTCCTTAGGACAACGAGCAGTATAGTCCTCCGGGAGGTAGCGATCCACGACGTGCTTATACTCGGCGGTTATGTTCGAACAGAAGGTGTGATTCTTGAAGGCCCAGGCGCATTTGGCTCGCCCTTCGCATTCGCCGTCTCCCACCATTGTGGAGTTGATTCTTTGCGAGCCCGGAGTTGCGAGCGCGAGCTTGATCTTGCGAGAACGGAGAGATCCAGAGAAGCGAGAAAGCTCAGAGAGTAAATGCGGTGGTTAGAAAAAGAATCTCGGAGCTATTTATAGAAAAATGAAAAGGGCGGGAGGAATGCGAAGCGCCACACGGTGCGGATAGCAAAAATAAAGTGGATTTCCACTCGGCGAGCCACAACCTTGCGAGAGCTGGCTCACCATCGCGCGACACCCTGACCTCGCCGGGGGCGGGTCAGCGGAGGACAGAAGCGCGGGCGCAGCATCGCCTAGTGGTTCGCAAACACCCAACAATAGAAGTCATTGCGAACATGACAAACATACAAAGAAATTCACAGGTGCATCATAAATAAATGAATGGCGAAATAAGGAACTACACCGGGTGGGCGAGTGCGGAAAAGAGAATAGTGATAGTAGGCGATTCACAAGGAATTCGCAAATGTGGTAAGACATCACAACTATTGTTTGACGCGAGCATAATAAGAGAAAAATAATAACAAACAACAGGACAAAATAGTGGCGGAAAGAAACTGCAGCAGCGGACTCAGAGCGAGGAGCGGAGTTCAGTAGATGAGCCACTTCCAGCGGCCGCGACCTCGCCCCCCTACACGTGGTGGCACCTTCGGCTAGTGGTATTCGCGAACCGACTTGAGCTCGCGTAGGATCAAGTGCACTTGGTCCTCGGCTCGCGAAAGGTGCACACCGGGCGAGGTAACGTCTCCGCGAGTCACCGGTCTCGCTTCCGCGAGAAAACGCGCGTTCGCGTTCTCCAGGGCGGCGAACTTCTCTTCATAAATCGTCCGGTCTGCCTCATATCGCTCTTCCAGCTCGCGCAGCATCATCCCATACTTCTGAAGTACCTCCGTCACCCGCCTCTTCATCTGTGCGGGGTCTCCTGGATCGCTTAAGAAATCGCCAATCTGGCTTGGCGAAGGCGGCGGTGACATCTCCTCCCTCCCGTGTTCCGACTCGGGTGTGGCCTCAGAAACCCCTGCGAAAGAGAAAGTTAACAGGGCCAAAGGGCGAGCAAAAGGTAAGCTCGCGCGAACTAGCTAACCTGGCGAGGCCGAGAGCGCGTGGGGTCGCTGGCGAGAGGAACCCGGCTGACCCTGGAAGTTTTTACGGTAGGAGTGAATGGGGGGCCTTCCCCAGGCCAGGAGTATGCGCCACCTTCTCCGCGACCTGTGTGTCGTCCAGCAACGACCCGCCAGGGCTTCGCTGGCCTAAGAGGCCAAAGCCAGGTGTAGGCAGAGTCACCTCAGGCGGGGGCGGCGAGCGTGCTGGGGTAGGGGGCTCTTTTCTTAGGGCTCGTCAGGGGGGTGCCTGCATAAAATAAAGTTGCGTTGGTGTCAAGAGGGTGGAGTCGCGAAGGGTAAAAGCGAAAGGAGTTCTCTACTTACCGGGTCGCGAGGGAGGCACCTGCAGGGTTGTGGTCCCCGCTCCTGTAGACACCGAGCCCGACTTCGTTGGGGACGGGACGCGCGAGGGGGCCGGGGCTAGGTCCGCCACAATTTCTTCAGGAGGAGGGTTCTGCGAGCAGGAAGAACAGATTAAACAGAGGAATTGAAAGGGCGGGTTTTCAACAAGGATACCTGCGGCGCGAGCCCGGTGTGAGGCGGTGAGGGTGGAGGTGATGATCCGTCCTCGCGAAGGGTAAAAGCGAAAGGAGTTCTCTACTTACCGGGTCGCGAGGGAGGCACCTGCAGGGTTGTGGTCCCCGCTCCTGTAGACACCGAGCCCGACTTCGTTGGGGACGGGACGCGCGAGGGGGCCGGGGCTAGGTCCGCCACAATTTCTTCAGGAGGAGGGTTCTGCGAGCAGGAAGAACAGATTAAACAGAGGAATTGAAAGGGCGGGTTTTCAACAAGGATACCTGCGGCGCGAGCCCGGTGTGAGGCGGTGAGGGCGGAGGTGATGATCCGTCCTCCCCCAGCGACCTCCGGACAGTTTTGGCCTTCTTGGTTTGAGGAGAGAGGGGGGCAGGTTGCTTGAACATCCATGGGGTGCGCTCGGCAGCCTTGGCCCTTTCTATCTCCCTTGAAGCCTTAAGGCGAGCCAACACGCTCTCCTTGGTGGACATTCCGAATTCAGGGTGGTGGAAGCGAGAGAGGAAGTAAAGAAAAGGTTCGGACGCTAGCTAGGGCAGACGGTATTTATAGTTTTGAACATGGGTCCCACCGAAAGATTTCTGCCACGTCAGCAAAAATCGGCGAACACCCGGGGTTGGATGTTTCTTCGCGAGCTTAGGACAACCTCGCGAAGAGCGGAGATTGTGTACAACCCCGATGTTCGCGGGGAGATGTCAGGCGATTTGCACCCAAGAAGGCGAGCCAGAGGTGGGCGAGCCAAAGAAGGGCGTGAGACGATATTTGCGAGTCGGGCTTGTAGGGTGCATTTAGACAGTTTTGGGCTCGGCCAGGTGAAGGATTTGCGAGCCGGGCTCGTAGGGTGCATTTAGACAGTTTTGGGCTCGGCCAGGTGAAGGATTTGCGAGCCGGGCTCGCGGGGAAATGTCGAAGCCGGCTGGCTCACCCAATAAGGGTTCAAGGAAGATGTTGGGGTTCGGCGAACTCGCCCTGCCTCTCCCCATGTTAGTCGAACGACGCTTTGCGAATTACTTCATAACAACGTTCGACGATCTCCAGCAGTCTCAGCGGTCGGCGAACAATCCTAGCGCTCGACGAACTCGTGGTATTCCAGAGCTCGACGTTCGTCGAACTGTGTTCGGCGAATTCGCTCAAAGGCCGCGTTCGGCGAACTCGTCCTGCGTTCGCCGAACGGGCTAGAAGTTTTCAGTTCGCCGGGGCCAGAGGTGGACTTTTACCAGGAGACCCTTGGTGGTTTGCGGTTAACCCCTCCGAACGGCGGAGTTTGGCTGTTAGCAGACCAGCTTGGGGTGCGGATAGCGAAAGTGGAAAGCGGGATTTGGCTATTGGCAGACCACAAAGACAAAAACTATAAATAAACCTTGAAGGGCACCTTGGGAGAGGAGCCGGTTCTGAATCTTGGAGCCCCTTTCTCCCTAGGCCACTTTGGTTTAGCTCTCTAGCTCTCCAAGGTGCCCAAGTCTCAGCCTTGGCTTGGGAGGGGAAGCGCTCAACGATCTTCCGGGTTAGTGGAGAGACCTTCTTGCTGTGACTAAGGTCTTAGTTCGCTTCTTAGTCTTCTGTCTGCTTCTTCCGAGGGACCAGTAAGGGCTAGCTGCCCCTCAACTAGTTGAGGGCCCCGAGCTTCATAAGAGACCGAGAAATCGGTTTCAACACAGCTAGCCAGTAGATATGAAATCCCCAAAACTGAAATCAATTAATCTAATCCCAACTTTTATTTTAACAAATCAATTGTATGATTATACATTCCACTCAAACTCAATCAAAGAAATATGTTCAGTTGAGTTTAGTAGTATTAGTATATTTATATATGTGTGGGTTTAGTCCCACATCATGAGTTTAGTTTGTGAGTCCTCTTGTAGTCCTATAAATTAGCCCCATTGTGGAAGAATAAAATACACCATTATATTTCTTCTTCATATATCTACTTGGTATCAGAGCAGAAAAAGATTCTGAGAATTTTTTTTCACCCAAAAATTATTGGCGACCTAAGGTTCTCAGCAGCCCCTCCTCTGATTTCAGCGTCTCCCTCCATTGTCATCCATTCGAACCGGTCGACTCCACTGCTAGGGCTCCAGACGGGCGGCTCTCCTCCTGGTCCCGTCGACGGAATTGTCGCCTAATTCCTTCGACGGGAGCGGTCCTTCCCCCACGCGCTTTGCCCTGTCATCGGCCCATGTTGCTGATGTCGTTGTCCCCGCTGTCCTGCTTCGCTGCTCTCGTCCGTCAGCTCCTTACATCGACAGACGCGAAACCACCTACCGCAGCGTTTGTGGCTCTCGTCGATGGGGGTCCTTTCCTCCCACTGGTTCTGTCCTCGTTCTCGTCAACGAGAGGTCTGGCTTCTTCCATCGTTCTCATCGACGGAAGCTCCTTGGTCCAGCGGTTCCGTCAGCTCAAGAGACCATGCAACCCCTTATCTCCTCTAGTGGCTTCGCAGCAGTCCGCCATCCACGCCATTAATCTTCTGATAACAACATCCAGACGCTTAACAGAAGCCCTATTATTGTCCAAGGCTGCTGTTCAGAATTCCATTTATGCTGGTCCGACCATTGTTGTGGATCCGGCTCGCTTCTCTCGTCGATGATATGGTTTTTTGTTCCTTTTTTCCGAAGTTTCTGTGCTTGCTTGGTTGGTAATGTTGTTAGTGTCGTGTTCTGTCTTATGTACGTGTCTCAAAGCATTCTATGCCTTCATGCACGTGCTTTTTCACGTGAAGGGGAGTGTTGGGATGAAGGCGACTCAGATGATCTTTCCCGCTGTTCGCCTTAGTTCCACACGGTCTCTAGGCTAATGTCGTGTGTTGTTTGTGTCTCCCCAAGTTTTTCCGTAGTGATTGGTAGGTGGTATGGTCTTTGGTAGTTGTCTTTTTCCCTTTCTCTCTTATCCCCGCGATCTCGTAGATTCGTGAGTGTGGTGTTATCCCCGCGGTCTCGTAGATTCGTGAGTGTGGTGTTATCCCTGCGATCTCGTAAATTCGTGTGTGTGGTGTTATCCCCGCGATCTCGTAGATTCGTGTGTGTGGTGTTATCCCCGCGGTCTCATAGATTCGTGTGTGTGGTTTCCTCTCTATCTGTCTTGTCCGCTTTGCCTACCACCTTTTTTACCAGTCCTTTTATTATGTCCAAGCTGAAGGTTCCCCCTTCAGCTTGAGGGGGAGAGTTGAGTTTAGTAGTATTAGTATATTTATATATGTGTGGGTTTAGTCCCACATCATGAGTTTAGTTTGTGAGTTCTCTTGTAGTCCTATAAATTAGCCCCATTGTGGAAGAATAAAACACAATTATATTTCCTCTTCATATTTGTACTCGTCTTAATACTCCTACAACCGGATACCCTTTTAGCAATGGCTAATTGACGCAGGGTAGGCCGTGTGACGAGGGTGCGCCAACACTAATGTAACCCTAAGTGATTGTGATGCAAGATGGACTCAAAATAATACAACTAAAGTGAAATGCAAATGATTTAAAACTTTTAATCCGGAAATAGATTTTGCAGTGTTGATTTTATAAGCGAGGGAAATTAACACAGTGCGAGCATTAATTTTCTGATACACAAGTAAATCACACTTGAATTCCCATGAGGTGTTGATTTTATACGTGAGTATAATACTATGGAGATTGATAAAGATGATGATTTCATGGTGATGTTCAAACTACATCAGGAGAAAAAAAGAGATTAAACTCGTCGTGAGTAATGCTCAACATGGATCAGTATCTTTATATTTATATTTTGGAATGCCTGATTTGAATTATGATTTAAGCTATTCAGATGGCAGACAACTAATATTCCTCCCAAGTAACCTGGGTTCAAGACCCATGCCCCTTATTGTTTTCTCAATTCAAAATTAAGCCCAAAATTAAACCTTACACTAATTTTATTTTACATAATATAAAGGGTAAAAAGTAGATATCATATTAAAATTATTTTAATTGTATATATTTTTGACTTTAAAATAATTTGTTCTATTTTTGAAAATATAGGAGCTCCAATAGTTCATTTGAAATTTACTAAGGGTCAAATGTCTTTCTTCTAAATATTAAGGGTGCCATTAGTACTTTACTTTATGTCCAACTGCTGCATGTATATTTAATCTTTTCTCTCTCTTCTTGTTATACCTCTTCTTGCCTGATGTTTCATAGAAGTTAGCTTATGTTCACTTCTGTCTCTCCTCTACTAGCAGATATGGATATAGAATTTGATATATTTTCCCACAACTAGGCTTGTTCCTACTTCACCCAATTCTTCTCTTCAATATCTCCCTACTTGTGTTCACTTCTGACCATCATCTTCCACCATCTTTGTCGCCGCCTTCGTCTCTTTACTGTAAACCATTTCCCCTGGTTCCATATGGTGACTTCTCGGCACTGCCGGCGCACTAAGCAACCCAAGCTATGTTAACGTGATCTCGATCATGAAATATCTGACCTGCCCATGTTGAAGTGTTGTGGTGGCCGTGGCATCTGATTTTTATTTATTGATAGGAAATAAGTTCATTATTCCCCTTCTTAAGTGTTGGATTCCACTTATGATTTGTTTTTCTCATCTGCTTAATACTTTGCCCTTCCACCATTTTTTTTCCTGAATTGTTTTCATTTCAGGGCGTAGGTAACGAGGACCAGAAAGTTCTTGTCCTCGCGGCTACAAATACACCATATGCATTGGATCAGGTTCTGTGATGTTCTTGCTCCCACTTCTCAAATCACTGAACAATTTTCAAAACTTAGTTGCTACTTTTGTTTACAAAAACACAGGCCGTTCGACGTCGTTTTGACAAGCGAATCTACATTCCTCTTCCTGAACAGAAAGCCCGACAACATATGTTTAAGGTACTGTAGTATCTACTCGATAGTGGACCGGTTTTCAGAATAGGGGAGCTGCTTTCACTTATAGAGCCTTTTTCTCCCATTTTCTTCATTATTTGTTGAACATTTGTTCTCAAATCCTGCAGGTACATCTGGGAGATACCCCTCATAATCTGGTTGAAAGTGATTTTGAGAGCTTGGCTCATAGGACCGAAGGATTCTCCGGTTCTGACATCGCTGTTTGTGTAAGTTTTTTCTTCTTAATTATGTCCATCGTCATTCGCGAGCACAACGAGCTTGTCCATCCATGGTTTCGTTTCCAAGACAAAATTCCTGCCTCCCTCTGACAGGTGAAGGACGTACTTTTCGAGCCCGTTCGAAAAACCCAAGATGCAATGTTTTTCAAGAAAACCTCTGACGGTATGTTGATGCCTTGCGGGCCTAAAACACCGGGGTCCGTGCAGACCACGATGCAGGAGCTCGACGCAGAAGGGCTTGCTTCCAAGGTGCGGACTCGTGCTCAGAATCTCTTTTTCAGTCATTAAAAGCCGTGCTGAATTGTTCGGTGTTGCAGATTCTTCCGCCGCCTATTGCGAAGACGGACTTCGACAAGGTTCTCGCCAGGCAGCGGCCAACCGTCAGCAAAACAGATCTGGAGGTGCACGAGAGATTCACGAAGGAATTTGGAGAGGAGGGCTGATTAGGCCGGGTTGCTACATTCCTAAACTTCGTGAAGAATTGCTCCAAAAATATATATTGTATAAAAGCGCCTCTTGCGCCTTCTTGGGTATTCCGTACAACAATCTCGTGGTACCCACGGATTTAGGGCCGTTAGACAGCATTCCCACTCTGATTACCCGCGAGTTGTTCCACAGTAATTTAATCTGTATTTAGTGATTGTAATTGTGCTTAAAGCCATTAAAACCGAAGTCAAAGGCAGTAAATTCTTCAGACTCCTGTTTTGGGTTGTGGGAATTGCAACAATTGTCTAGGTTGATTCTATTATCACATGCTAAAATGATCCATTTCTTCACCTAAGTTGCCTGCAGATAGAAAATATGTTTTCAAAATTGATGATTTTTTTGTGAAACAAGGGCGGAAATTGATGCTTTTTCAAGCATTCAGTAAGTTCATTTCTGTTTAGGGTTTCTGTCCAGTTTTATTTAGTGCTGATAAACCGCATTGTCTTTGCTAACAGAGACCTAGGTTCTAACTTGGTAATATTGGCATGTTTATATGTTGTGAGAGCACATGTTCATATTTCTATTTTGATGAAATGCTGGTTTATCTGCACGCTTGACTGCGCGATTGATCAATCTGGAATTGAAATTCCCAACACGAGTGTTGATACGGCATTTATAGTACGATCGGATGATTCAATGATTCGGGATTGCGGTGGATGAGTTTGACAGCTTTCTCAGCCGTGTTAGATGTAAAGGAAAGTATTGTTTGTGGCACTAAAATGGTGGATGACTGATATGTAAGCAGGAAAATAAAAAGTCTTTGGCTTGTTTGGTATAGTTGTGGCGGTCGGAAAAGTGTTGGTGAGAAATTAGTGGTGGGATTAGAGCGGTTAAAAAATAGTGGTAGAAAAAGCAATTGGAATAGAAAGAAAATGTGGACTTGCAAGAACAAAATCATGAAAATGTTTAAAAAAAAAATTAGCTTTTTTTGGAAGTGAGGGTTCTCTGTTCTTTAAAAAGTTTTGAAAACAATGTACTTGAGCATTTTTGCTCCGCTTTCGACGAGAGAAAAATGTTTTAAAAATTGTATTCGGATAATGTCGCATTTCTTGACACGTTAAAAAATGATTTTTGTCTAATTTGAGACCGCAAGTCTCTCTCTCCATCTCTCACTAATCTCACTCATTGCACTCATTTTGATCCAATTTTGAGTCAAGTTTGAGTGATTTGGGCTCGGTTTGAAATTGAAAATTTTGTCATACTCGGATTGAAATCGCCTCGATTTTGAGTTGAGTCAGGCTCACTCGAAATGACTCGATTCCGAGCCGGCTCAAAATTGAGCAATTTCTCTCATTATTTTGAGGCAGCTTGAAATTGAGCAAATGATTCTCTTTAAAACTTGATACTTTAGTTTATGTTTAGACTTTAATGCTTTAAATGATAAAATAATACTATGTTAATAAATAGATAATATTTTAACCAAATTTAATTGTTTCGAATCATATTTCGAGTTGAAATAAATTGAGTCGAACCAAGCGACTTTAGAGTTTTGAATAATATGCTCAATCATAGTGATGTGCATCTGCAGAATTATAGGCACCTTCGGTGTGCGTTTAGAGGAGGCTCCGCTAAAGAGAAGTGGAGTTAGTGGGGCCAAAAGTCCAACCCATGATCATGGGAGCGAAGGAATCCGCCGGCGCGCAATTCGCGCTTTGTCAGAACCAGGCGCGGTCAAGGTCGCGCCCCGCTATTGGGGTGCGGGTAGCCCACACCCCCCATGGCGGGATGCGGCCAAGCTACACCCCACCTTGGTGGGGTACGGCGAAACCGCAACCCCCATAGTGGGGGGTGCGGCCAAACCGCACCCCCATGGTGGGGTGCGGCCAAGCCGCTCTCCCCCAGGATAGACTGCGGCCAAGCCCCCGCCTTGCGGGAGATGCGGCCGAAACCGCACCCCCCTCGACGGGTGCGGTCAGAGCCCACTTTCCCTTTGGGGGCGCATTTTTCTATTTTTCGAGTGACGCGGCCTTCGGAGGGCACGTCCTCGTTTGCATGACGATTGCTTTCCAATAGCGCTCGTCCGTCCTTCGTTCACTCAAAACACTCTCGTGTTCGTTGCGCGCTCAAAATGCTCTCGTGTTCGTTGCGCGCTCAAAATGCTCTTGTGTTTGTTGCGTGCTCAGAACACTTCCACACTCCCGACACGCGCACTGTTATCTTTTCTTAATTTCTCAGATTGCAGGTCTCGTTCGTCGCATTCATCACCTTCAACGAAGCTGCCCGAACTGCCCGATGGGCGAGACGGTCATTTACGAAAAATGGCGATCCATGTGCTCCGAATCGGCGAACGTGATTCGCCCGTCAGGTGGTTATAGTGGTTACGACGACAAAATTATCGGACTACCTCTGCCCAAGACTATAAAAGGAGCTCAAGACCTTCATTTTAGGACACCTTGCATTTTGCACCCGAGAGAGCTCCGTTGAAGATTTCCTCTGAGTCCTCCTTCGGCTCTTGAAGATCTCTCTCGGCCTTCGAAGATCTTCTTCGAGGATTCGAAGATCTCCTTCGTGTACTTGGAGATTTCCTTCGCTCCGGATGACCATCTTCCTAAGCGATTCGGGAATCCTTCGGGTCCCGAAAGGCGACTCAACGATCTCACTTTCGTTCCTAAAAGAAGAAATACTTAGTTTTCCGAGAGGTGAACTGTCACCCTCGGAGTTCTCTTTCTCTCTCTCTACCGTTGTAAAGAGTTGCGGCTTGTCGCGCTTGAATTCTTAGTTTCCAATTGTAACCCCCCAACATATAGTGGAATTTGGCCGGCACAGCTCCGGTCGCGCGGGTTTTCACCCTTTCCGGGTTTTCCACGTTAAAAGTCTTGTGTCACTTATCGATTCATTCATTGACTGTTTGCGCGCTCAGTTCTCTTCCGAGCTAAGGTGGTTCAATTCGACCGGTCAACCAGAGCACCCGAGCGACCCACAATAGTTTGGCCCTGTCTGTGGGAACGGTGTTACCAAAGCTATGCAAAGATTCACTAAATGCAACACTTGTCATCGATTGCAATGGCAAGAAGAAATGCTCGTACTACCGAAGGATCAATCCCGAAGGGACGCGTCGATCCGACTCTCTCTCTCATTCTCTTATCAACGCACCTCTTGCTGAAGAGACAGTGCTTGGGCCCGCAGCAGCACTGGAAGGGCGCATGCGACAAATGGAAGAACGACAAATCGAGATGCTTACTCTCGTGAAAAATCTGGGGGCTCCTCGAGCTCCCGTTCAACCTCCATCATTGAACATTCCATCTCCCCCGGCTCCAAATCATGCTCCGAATGAGGAGGCCGTTCGAGAGGAAGATATCTCGGAAGAATTCTCTGATGCCGCAAGCTCCACTCATCCTGTTCGGCCAGTCAGAGGACCGGAAGCCGATCACCATCACCAATGCCAGGGAAGAGCTGGCCCCGGGCAAGTAATAGGAAGAACCACTCGAGAAGAGATGCGCGATATGATATCAGAAGAGTGCGGTCAGGTGGGGCGACGCGCGGCTCTCGCCCTCCATCCCATGCACCACGGCTCCCCACTATCGCCTTAGGTCTTGGCCCATCCAATTCTGAATGGTTTCAAGCTTTCCAATATCGAAATATTTGACGGGATGGACGACCCATTGGAACATGTCAATCACTTCACTACCATCATGAGAATTTACAACGCCCTGACCAACTCCTCTGTCAAGTGTTCCCGACAAACTTGAAAGGACAAGCGTGCACTTGGTTCCATTCTCTGCGAGATGGAGCCATCAACAGCTACGTAGAAATGACGCAACAGTTTGTGGACCACTTCATCGCCAATTGCAGGATTATCCGAGACCCCTCCCAATTCTCTCGAATCCGCCAAAATGATGGAGAGACCCTTAAGGATTTCTTTTAACGCTTCACTACCGAGGCTCGGAAAATCCCGGGGGTCGACTCCGAGCTTTTGCGGGGAGTATTCTTGGGGGTCTCCGTCCAAGTGCATTTTACTCAGCTCTGACGAGGGAACTCATGCCAAGTTATCTCGACCTCGTTCACCGGGTGAAAGCTCAGATAGAGGCCGATGAAGCCATCGAAGCACACTGTCATCAGTTAGAAGGCAGCCAAAAGAGAGAAAAAGGGTCGGAGCAGGTCTCCAGGGGACAAGAAGAACGACGCGGTGAGGAGCGCCGCATCGATGAACATCGTCGCGACCCCCGAAGGGATTTTGGTTCGCGACCGCCCAGGTTCTACACCCCATTGAACACCACCAGAACTAATGTCCTCTACGCCATTCCAAACAGCCCGGAGCTCCACAGGCTAAGAGTGCCTATCCCAAATCCGAGGAACGACCAGTCGAGATATTGTGAGTTCCATCGAGGAACTGGGCATATCACCGAAGAATGTTCTAGACTGAAAGACGAAATCGAGCGTCTCGTCCGTTAGGGACTCCTGAGAAGATTTCTGCATGGCCAGGTTCCCAACCAACCTTGGCCACCTAGGGAAATGAGGGAGCAGCCTCTCGCTCCCCGAGGCGCGGCAGGAGGTAGGTCGATGGTAGGAGAAATCGAGACTATCACCGGACCTCCCACCCTGGCCGCGCAAATCCTCTCGATCGCCAAACCTCATAGGGACCATGAAGACAAAAAGCTTAAATAGGACATCACAATCACTTTCGGGGAAGAGGATCTGCAAGAGAATACGTCTACTACATCAGGACCATCTCGTAATCAGCGCAAGAATCGGGGACCCTTCCTTCAATGTTAAAAGGGTATTAGTCGACAACGGAAGCTCAGTCGATGTCCTGTTCTTGTCCACTCTGCGAAGCATGAAGCTCGCGAAGGATCATCTCAGCCCCGCGGCCGGGCCCGTCTACGACTTCGACAACCGACCTGTTCCGGTTCAAGGCATGATCACCCTTCCAGTCACATTGGGCGAATTCCCGAGGCAATTAACACACAACATCCAGTTTGTGGTGGTGGAGTCCACCTCCGCCTACAATGCCATTTTTTGAAGACCGCTCCAATCCATCTTTGGAGTAATTTCATCGATTCTGCATCTAGCCATGAAGTTCCCGACCGCCGCAGGATAGGGGTCGTAAGAGATAACCAAGAAGCAGAATGAACGTGTTTCCTAAAGCAGACCCGGCCGATAGAAGCAACCTCTCTCAATATTGACCACTTCAACTTACGGGATGAAGCCACTCTACAACGCGGATCGCCCGTCGAAGGACTCATAGAAGTGTCACTCTCCCAGCAGGCTCCGACCAGGTCAGTTCAAGTCGGGTCCCTCCTGTCTGAGAAAGAGCGGGAAGAATACGCCCTCTTCCTCCACAGTAATTAAGATATCTTCGCATGGAGTCTAGAAGTTATGTCTGGGTTAGATCCTCAGGTCATCTTTCACTCTTTGAATATTAACCCTGCTTGCAGGCCGGTGATTCAGAAGAAGCGGAACTTCGCCCCGGAGCGGCTCAAGGCGATCGAAAAGGAGGTGGAGAAGCTCCTGGAAGCACGGTTCATCCGCGAAGCAAAATACCCCCACATGGTTAGCCAATGTGGTCATGATAAAGAAGGCCTCAGGGAAGTGGTGGATGCGCGTCGACTACAACAATCTGAATCAAGCATGCCCAAAAGATAGTTTTCCCCTTCCAAGAATCGATCAGTTGGTCGACGCAACTGCCGGGCATGAGCTACTCAGCTTCATGGATGCATACTCAGGCTAAACCAAATCAGGATGAACCCGGAAGACAAGGAGCACACAGCATTCCGAACAGATAAATGAGTCTACTGCTACAAAGTCATGTCTTTCAGTCTCATGAACGTCGGGGCAACCTACCAGAGGCTAATGAACAAAGTATTCAAAGACCTCATCGGAAGCACAATGAAGGTTAATGTGGACGACATGCTGGTAAAGAGCGTCCACCACCGTGAGCACTTAGAAGATCAGGAAGGGTGCTTTCAGCTCCTTCGCCATTTCCAAATGCGGCTCAACCCCAACAAATGTGCATTTGGTGTGACGCAGGAAAGTTCCTAAGTTTCATGGTGACACATCGAGGGATCGAGGCAAACCCAGAAAAGATCATGGCGCTGGAAGACATGTCGCCACCCCGTTCTATCAAAGGAGTACACCGCTTAAATGGAAGGATTGCCGCTCTTTCGCGGTTTCTGACACGGACGGGAGATAAATATCTCCCTTTCTTCAAAATCCTTTGAGAAGCACGCCACTCTGGGTTCCAGTGGATGGACGAATGTCAAACGTCTTTCGAGCGCCTCAAACAACACCTGGCCCCACCCCCGCTTTTATCAAAACCTATCCCTGGAGAAATCTTGTTCCTTTACCTAGCGATATCCCCCACGACCGTCAGCCCGGTGCTAGTAAAAGACGAAGGAGGAGTCCAACAGTCTGTTTATTACCTCAGTAAGGTCCTCACCGACATTGAAGCCAGATACCCGATGGCCAATAAAACGGCCTTCGCCCTCGTCTCTTCTGCAAGAAAGCTTCGGCCCTACTTCCAAGCTCATACGATAAAGGTGTTAACTCGGTTATCGTTGCGGGCCATCCTCCATAAGCCGAAAGTATTCGGAAGATTAGTAAAGTGGGCAGTCGAGCTGGGCGAGTTCGATATCCAC
Organism: Dactylorhiza incarnata; assembly: GCA_033032865.1. Classification (NCBI taxonomy): domain Eukaryota; kingdom Viridiplantae; phylum Streptophyta; class Magnoliopsida; order Asparagales; family Orchidaceae; genus Dactylorhiza; species Dactylorhiza incarnata. The sequence goes on along the minus strand of JAWHQI010000282.1, from coordinate 331,724 downwards.
TTCTTACCACGACCGGATATCAAATCCCAAGTGCTCGCCGACTTCATCGTAGAAAATACTCTTCCTCCGGAGGTCGCTCCCGTTAAAGATATCGCCATCGCTCGTTGGGCTCTCTACGTCGATGGGGCCTATGCGGCCGAAGGAGCAGGATTGCTCTTAATTAGTCAGGAGGGCATCACTTTAAAGTATGACCTCAGGTTGAAATTCCCGACAACCAACAACATCGCTGAATATGAGGCCCTAATCGCCAGACTACGACTCGACGTCGACTGCAAGGCAGAGAACCCGAAATCTACACAGATTCACAACTATTGGTCTCGCAAGTCGAGGGAAAATACGAGGCAAAGAACGACCAAATGGCACAATATCTCATATTCGTGAGATCTCTTCTACAAAAAATCCATCGTACCAAATTTTGCACATCCCTAAGGAGCATAATTTCAGAGCCGACACACTCTCAAAACTCGCGACCTCTACTTCAAACTATCAATCCCGGAGGTCCCAAATCGAAGACATCATGACCCCCAACATTCACGGAGCATGGGAGATCGCCGAAATTAACGAAGAAGGATCATCCTGCATGACACCTCTCCGGGCCTACATTGAACGCGGAGACCTGCCCGACGACCATTTAGAAGCACGACGGCTACGAATGCGAGCCGCCTCGTACGTCATCATCGAAGGGGAGCTTTACAGGCATGCCTTCTCTGGGCCCTACCTAAAGTGCCTTCCGACAGCAGAGGCAGAGTACACCTTAAAGGAAGTTCATGACGGAATATGTGGAGAGCACTTGAGCGCAAGAGCGCTGACTCAAAAGATCCTGCGTCAGGGTTTTTATTGGCCGACAATGAAGAAGGACACAACCGAGTTTGTCCAAAGGTGTAAAAGTTGTCAGCTTCATGCAAACGTCCCTCATCAGCCCCCAGTAGCACTTACGACAATCCAAGGCACCTGACCATTTGCTCAATGGGGGACCGATCTTCTCGATCCCCTCCCCATGGCCACCGGTCAGAGAAAGCTTATCATCATGACTATCGATTACTTCACGAAGTGGGTAGAAGCTGAACCCTTCGCCAAAATTACTGAAGCGAACGCCAAACAGTTCGTGTGGAAGAACATCGTATGCCGCTTTGGAATCCCAACAATAATCGTCGCCGACAACGACACTCAGTTCACGGGAAAATCGTTCACTCAGATGTGCGAAGACCTGAAGATTAATCTTCGTCATACGGTCGTAGCTCACCCACAAACAAACGGTCAAATTGAAGTAACAAATCGCACCATCCTCAAGGGACTCAAAACCCGCCTGCAGGAGGAAGGGTCAGTGGGTAAACACACTTCCAAATGTTCTGTGGGCATACCGTACCACGGAAAGCACTCTCACGGGGGAAACCCCGTACAATCTCTGATATGGCATAAAAACAATCATCCCCGTCGACATCATCGTCCTCAGTAGTCGCGCAAAAACCTTCGATCCTGAAAAGAACGACGAGCTTCCCTGAGAAAACCTAGACTTAATTGCAGAAATCAGAGATATGGCCGCTCAGCGCATAACTCACTACCAAAGGAGCGTGACCCGACTTTACAATCGAAGGGTGAAGCCCAGGCCAATCAACGTTGGAGATCTTGCCCTACGCAGCATCGAGGCGGACGGTAAAGACCCGCAAGGAGACAAACTCTCGCCAACTTGGGATGGATCGTATGTTGTCACTACAATTATAATGCCCGGGACGTACATGCTCAGAACAGCGGAAGGGTGACCCTACCCCACACCTGGAACGCCCAGAACCTACGCCGCATTTATCAGTAATTTGAGTTTTCTATTATGTAAAAAGCGGCGAGCTCAGACTCGCGCAAACTAATTTTCTATTATGTAAAAACCCGCGAGCTCAGACTCGCGCAAACTAATTTTCTGTTATGCAAAAAACTGCGAGCTCAGACTCGCGCAAACCAATTTTCTATTATGTAAGAACCCGCGAGCTCAGACTCGCGCAAACTAATTTTATGTTATGTAAAAAACTGCGAGCTCAGACTCGCGCAAACTAATTTTTTGTTATGTACAAAACCGCGAGCTCAGACTCGCGCAAACTAATTCTCTTATGTAAAAAGCGGCGAGCTCAGACTCGCGCAAACTAATTTTCTCTTATGTAAAAAACCGCAAGCTCAGACTCGCGCAAACTTATTTTCTATTATGTTAAAAGCCGCGAGCTCAGACTTGCGCAAACTAATTTTCTATTATGTTAAAAACCGCGATCTCGGATTCGCGCAAACTAACTCTCTGCTATGAAAACTATGTTTTAACACCAACACCTATGTTTGAGCAAAAATATTATGTACATTTCTCACCGTCACAGTGAATCACACCACCGTAAGGGTCTGTCCCTCGCTCGGATGCCAACGTTTTAAAACACAGACACTTTTTATCGTTAACTTTGGGGCCCTGCCCATAGGACTTCGCAATGCCGCCAATCGAAGATCAACCCTTCTCCCCGTAGTAAGGTCCCGACGTCGTAAGGGCAATGTTTTAAATATCGGATGTCGGCGACATATCAGATTGAGTTTTTAAATGTCGGATGTCGGAAGTCGGAGACATGTCGAGGATATTTTAAAATATCGGATTTCCATGTTTTATAAATAAAATTTTTATTTTTATGTATACTAACTATAATTATATGTTATAAAAATAGAAAAATAATATAACAAATAGATACAAAATGACTCATTTATATTACAAAATAAAATCGAATAGTATCTAAGATAAATATTATTAACAAATACAAAATGATACATTATAAAATATATTTAATAGTATACACTAATTTAATTTTAATAACAATAAACATACATAATATAATATTCATAGGCGATTTAAACAAATGCTGCTAGTCTACTAATATAACATAAAATAAGATAGCGGACGATATATTTAAAAGTCGTGTCGGTCGATATATCGGAAAAAATCGGACATGTCGGCCAATATTTTACAAAAGGACAATCTATTTTTTTTTAGAAAAACATATCGTTTTGCCCTAAAAAATGACATGTCGGGAGACATGTCAGACATGTCGGAGGACATTTAAAACAATGCGTAAGGGTTTGGCCCTCTTACGGTCGTCATCGATTTGACCACATACACTCTTCACCGGCCACTCTGGGGCCCTGCCCCTGAGACTTCGCACTGCCGTCGATCGAAGGTCAGCCATTCTCCCTACAGTAAGGTCCCGACGTCGTAAGAGTCTGCCTCTCTTACGGTCGTCAATGGTTTGAACGCACACGTTCTTCACCGACCATCCTGGGGCCTGTCCCCCCAACCAACGCTTCAATAATAACCAGAACAATGAGGTCACAAGACGCAAAAGCGTCATCGCAATGTTGTATGTAGCAAGAAATGCATAACAGAACAGGAAATGAAAACAACCTCACACTCACCCTCTAACAACGATACAGACCCAAGACGTCACAGAGATGATGATGATCGAAATTGCCGCAGAAAAATCAAAACCTCTGAACTCCTCCACGCAGTAATCCAGACTCCGAAGGTTTGAGGGACTTATGATGTGCACCCGTAGATTTATAGGCACCTCCGGGGTGCGTTTAGAGGAGGCTCCGCTAAGGAGAAGTGGAGTTAGTGGGGCTAAAAGTCCAACCCATGATCATGAGAGCGGAGGAATCCATCGGCGAGTACGTAATTCGCGCTTTGTCAGAACCAGACGCGATCAAGGCCGCACCCCACTACTGGGGTGTGGTTAGCCCGCAGCCCACACCCCCATGGTGGGGTGCGGCCAAACGACACCCCCATTGTGGGGGGTGCGGTCAAGCCGCACCCCCCATGGTGGGGGTGCGACCAAACCTATCTCCCCAAGGTAGGCTGCGACCAAGCCCCTGCCTTGCGGGAGATGCGGCCGAAATCGCACCAACTCGGCGGGTGCGGTCGGAGCCCACTTTCCCCTTGAGGGTGCATTTTCCTATTTCCCGAGTGACGCGATCTTGAGAGGGCGTGTCCTCGTTTGCATGGTGACTGCTTTCCAATAGCGCTCGTCTGTCTTTCGTTCACTCAGAACACTGTCGTGTTTGTTGCGCACTCAAATTGCTCTCGTGTTCGTTGCACGCTCAGAATGCTTCCACGCGCGCTCAAAAACACTTACACATTCCCCGACATGCGCGCAGTTAACCTTTCTTAATTTCTCAAATTGCAGGTCTCGTTCGTCGCCTTCATCACCTTCAACGAAGCTGCCCGAACTGCCCAACCTGCCCGAAGGGTGAGACGGTCATTTACGAAAAATGGCGATCCAAATCGGCGAATGTGATTCGCCCGTTAGGTGGTTACGGTGATTACGACGACAAAATTATCGGACTACCTCTGCCCAAGGCTATAAAAGGAGCTCAGGGCCTTCATTTCAGGACACCTTGCCTTCTGCACCTGAGAGAGCTCCCTTGAACATTTCCTCTGAGCCCTCCTTCGGCGCTCGAAGATCTCTCTCGGCCTTCGAAGATCTCCTTCGTGGACTTGGAGATTTCCTTCGCTCCGGAAGACCATCTTCCTAAGCAATTCGGGAATATTTCGGGTCCCGAAAGGTGACTCAGTGATCTCACTTTCGTTCCCAGAAGAAGAAGTACTTAGTTTTCCGAGAGGTGACCTGTCACCCTCGAAGTTCTCTCTCTCTACCGTTGTAACGAGTCGCGACCTGTCGCGCTCGAATTCTTAGTTTCCAATTGTAACCCTCCATCATATAGTGGAATTTGGCCGGCACAGCTCCGGCCGCGTGGTTTTCACCCTTTCCGTGTGTTATGTAAAAAATCGCGAGCTCAGACTCGCGCAAACTAATTTTCTGTTATGTAAAAAACCGCGAGCTCAGACTCGGGCAAACTAATTTTCTCATATGTAAAAAACCGCGAGCTCAGACTCGCGTAAACTAATTTTCTATTATATAAAAAACCGCGAGCTCAGACTCTCGTAAACTAATTTTCTATTATGTAAAAAGCCGCGAGCTCGAATTCACACAAACTAACTTTCTGCTATGAAAACTATGTTTTAACACCAACACCTATGTTTGAGCAAAAATATTATGTACATTTCTCACCGTCACAGTAAATCACAACACCGTAAGGGTCTGTCTGTTGGGAACTGTACCAGCAATGTTCCTGATTTAAAGAAGTGCTCGGATCAATTATAAATGCACTATGTATTTGATAGTATATCTTAGTTATGACTGCAGTAGATAAACCATATATCAAGAAATTTTCTAAGTCCAAAATCATCAAGGACTTGATATATCGTTGAGATAACATACATATTGTCGAAATGCATCAAAGTTATATTACCAGTATCTAGACGATAAAAGTAATGAAAATTAACTAAGTAAAATATCGTCTCAAAACTCAGCAGAAGAATCGTGAAGAAAAGTATCATATCGTTGAAACAGTTTCGACGATATCATCTTGATGAAGACACATCGTCGTGAAGGTTGAAGAAATTTTATCGTGGACAAAGCTAAGATGTCTCGACGATATCGTCTTGAAGAAGAAGTACTACCCCGAATGTTAAAAGACATTACTTCTCAAGTCTTGAAGGTTGAAGAAAACTTATAGCTGAGAAATACTAAGTTCAGAGATCTCGACGACATTGTCTTGAAGAAATCTTATCATTGAAACAGCTAAATTCAAATATCTCAACGATATCGTCTTGAAGAAAAGGTACAACCATGAAGATTAATGACCTGATTCATTAAGTCATAAAGAAAGAGACATGAGGACAAACATCAATTTGAAGACCTTATATCATCTTGAAGATCAGGACGTTATCTTTTAGAAGAAAGGCTATCAGCTTGAAGAAAAGCCTAAGTCATATAAAAAGGATTATCTCGACGATATCGTCAAGAAGAAGTAATATCGTTGAGATATTACATAAAGTCTTGAGGAAGGATGTATGTCGACGATATCGTCTTAATGGAAACATACTATCTTGAAGATTGAAGACAGATTGCATATAAGGGAGTATCTCAGCGATATCGTCTAGAAGAAGCATCTCATTGAGATAACAAGCCAAGTACTAAAGTAGAAAGTATATCGACGACATCGTCGTGAAAAATATTTGTTAATCAAGACGATATCGTCTTGTAGGAACAATACCGTCTTGACAGTTACATAGCAGCATTTAATGCGCCTGATTTCTTGGAAATTGACATCTAGGGAAGGTGCACGCCACCCATCTTGCGCACCAATCAAGGAGTAATAAATAATATATTCTGTACATAATATAGGCGTTGCACAATGTTTAAGGAAGAATTTTGATACTTCTATATTCTGCAAGTTCCAAGAACGACAAGACATTTATTATAATCAATTCTGCTGGTTCTCTCAAATATTCTTTCTTTCAATTGGAAGATTTCAAAAATGGCTTTTATGCAAAGTTACAGAAGAATATAAAAGGGAGAAATTGTCTATCTCAAAGCACTTCTGCGGATAGTATACAAAAATCTGATCAAGAAAAGAAAAAGGAGTAGAACAAAAAGAAAATCTTCATCACTTGGCTGAGAAGACTAGAAAGAATCTTTCTCATATACTAAAAGTGCATCCATCATCAAAGGAGGAGGTTCAGAAGTATAGTTCAGTAGTCCATAAGATCACTAAGCTTACATTTATAAGGAGAAGAAGAAGTCTGCTATTCAAAGAGCATACATCTTGAAGACTTTTCTTCTACAACATCAAACATATTTATACTTTTCTGTAGGGTTCGTTGTGAACCTGAGGTTGTAGGATCTTGTACCAGATCTAAGTGGTAGGGTTCTGTGTGAGCCTGAGTTTGGTAGGATCTTGGTAAAGATCTGAGTTTGGTAGGACTTGTAAAGTCTGAGCTTTGTAGGGTTCTGTGTGAACTTGAGTTGTAAGATCTGTTAATAGTGAAAAGATCTGAGTTGGAGAAGTTGCCTAGTCTAGCATACTACTAGATAGGTGGGAGGGACAATGGAATACCTCTAGACATATTGTCTTGTAGGGAACCACTATAAAACATTGTGTGCTTTCTGTGTTGATTTTGTGCTGTGATAGATAAAATTTAAAGTAGCAAAAAAATCAGAAAAATACCTAATCACCCCCTTCCATGTGTAGATCATTGACAACCCATATATTTCATTGTCCTTCGCTCGGATGCCAACGTTTTAAAACACAGACACTTTTTATCGTTAACTTTGGGGCCCAGCCCCTAAGACTTCGCAATGCCGCTGATCGAAGATTAGCTCTTCTCCCCGTAGTAAGGTCCCAACGTCGTAAGGGTCTGCCCCTCTTATGGTCGTCATTAGTTTGACCGCATACACTCTTCACCGGCCACTCTGGGGCCCTGCCCCTGAGATTTCACACTGTCGTCGATCGAAGGTCATCCCTTCTCCCCGCAGTAAGGTCCCGACGTCGTAAGGGTCTGCCCCTCTTACAGTCATCAACGGTTTGAACGCACACGCTCTTCATCGACCATCCTGGTGCCTGTCCCCCCAACCAACGCTTCGACAATAACCAGAACAATGGGGTCACAAGACGCAAAAGCGTCATCACAACGCTGTATGTAGCAAGAAATGCTTAACAGAATATGAACGAAAACAACCTCACACTCACCCTCCAGCAACGATACAGACCCAAGACGTCACAGAGATGACGATGATCAGAATTGCCGCAGAAAAATCAAAATCTCCGAACTCCTCCACGTAGTAATCCGGATTCTGAAGGTTTGTGGGGCTTATGATGTGCACCCGTAGATTTATAGACACCTCCGAGGTGCGTTTAGAGGAAGCTCTGCTAAGGAGAAGTGGAGTTAGTGGGGACAAAAGTCTAACCCATGATCATGGGAGCGGAGGAATCCGCCGGTGCGTAATTCTCGCTTTGTTAGAACCAGGAGCGGTCAAGGCCGCACCCCACTACTGGGGTGCGGTTATAGCCCACCCCCATGGTGTGGTGCGGCCAAACTGCACCCCCTATAGTGGGGGGGGGGGGGGGGGGGTGCGGTCAAGCCGCACCCCCCATGGTGGGGTGTTGCCAAACCTCTCTCCCCCGGGGTAGGCTGCGGCCAAGCCCCTGCCTTGCGGGAGATGCGCCCGAAACCGCATCCCCCTCGGCGGGTGCGGTCGGAGCCCACTTTCCCCTTGGGGGTGCATTTTCCTATTTCCCGAGTGACGTGGCCTTCGCAGGGCGCGTCCTCGTTTGCATGATGACTGCTTTCCAATAGCGCTCGTCCACCCTTCGTTCACTCAGAACACTCTCGTGTTCGTTGCGCGCTCGAAATGCTCTAGTGTTCGTTGCGCGCTCAGAACGCTTCCATGCGCGCTCAAAACGCTCTCACGTTCCCGCCATGCGTGCAGTTAACCTTTCTTAATTTCTCAGATTGCAGGTCTCGTTTGTCGCCTTCATCACCTTCAACGAAGTTGCCTGAACTGCCCAACCTGCCCGAACTGCCCGAAGGGCGAGACAGTCATTTACGAAAAATTGCGATTTGTGTGCTCCGAATCGGCGAACGTGATTCGCCTGTCAGGTGGTTATAGTGGTTATGACGACAAAATTACCGGACTACCCCTGCCCAAGGCTATAAAAGGAGCTCAGGGCATTCATTTCAGGACACCTTGCCTTCTGCACTCGAGAGAGCTTCGTTAAACATTTTCTCTGAGCCCTCCTTCGGCGCTCGAAGATTTCTCTCGGCCTTCGAAGATCTCTTTCGTGGACTTGGAGATTTCCTTTGCTCCGGAAGACCATCTTCCTAAGCGATTCGGGAATCCTTCGGGTCCCGAAAGGCGACTCAGCGATCTCACTTTCGTTCCCAGAAGAAGAAGTACTTAGCTTTCCGAGAGGTGACCTGTCACCCTCGGAGTTATCTCTCACTCTCTCTAGTGTTGTAACGAGCCGCGACCTGTCGCACTCGAATTCTTAGTTTCCAATTGTAAGCCCCCAACATATAGTGGAATTTGCCAGCATATAGTGGAATTTGGGCGGCACAGCTTCGCCCGTGTGGTTTTTCACCTTTTCGGATTTTCCACGTTAAAAGTCCTCGCGCCACTTATCGATTCATTCATTGACTGTTTGCGCGTTCGGTTCGCTTCCGAGCTAAGATGCTTCAATTTGACCGGTCTACCAGAGCCCCCGAGCGACCCGCAATACATAGAATAAATAGAGCCGGAAATGAAGTTCACAAATATTATATTATTTAAATAAACAAATATTATATTATCTAAATAAATAGTCTTATCATTCATGAGTCGGTGAGATTGGCTGGGGGATTGTTCGGCGCCCGGGGAGCCGAAAACCCACGGGTTCAGATGGTGGAGGGAAAACAAAACACTGCGCGCTAATAAACTCTCCAAAGAATCGCAGGTTTTTGAAAAGAGAGATAAAAATGGGCGGCAAAGCTAAAATCCAAAAACAAATATAAGAATTAGGGGCGGTCATTATAGCTATCATCACTCTCCTCCTCTGATTCTCAGCAGCCCTCTCCCCCATGGCCGTTCCTTCGACTTCGTCAGCCGCCGAAGGCGAGAAGGTGGAGAAAAGTAGGAGCAAGGAGAGCGTTTCCTCCCCGGCGAAGCGCTCTAAAAACCCCGGCGTCCGAGTCCACGGAGGGCGGATCTACGACCCGCAGAACGGGAGGACTTGCCATCAGGTAAAACCCTAAACCCTAGTTGATCCATATATTCACCTTCTGTCTTCTAAGTAGCTCTCCTCTCTCCATTGAATGGTAGCAGTGCAGGCAGAAGACGATGGACTTCGCCGCCTCTTGCAAGGGTACGAAACGGGAGAAGCCTTGCACAATCAATTTCTGCCATAAATGCCTCCTCAACAGGTATTTCCATTTCGAACTTCGCTGTTATGTTTCTGATTGTGGGTGCTTAGGGGAATTAGTTGAGCCAGGTATGGGGAGAAGGCGGAGGAGGTTTCGGCTTTGGATGCTTGGAGCTGTCCTAAATGCAGGGGACTCTGCAACTGCAGCTTCTGCATGTATGGGAATTTTCACCCATAATCCTGACGAATTTGTCTTCATATTTTGCCTCTATTTCTTAACTCTGGTGCACAAATTTTGATCTAATAGGAAGAAGAAAGGGGAGGTGCCAACTGGGATTCTCGTACATAAAGCAAAGCTTACCGGGTTCTCATCAGTGCACGAGTTGTTGAATCATGGGGGAGAGAATGTTGAGAATGCCATGAAACATGCCACTGCTTCACCGAAGAAATCCCCAGCACCAAAAATGGTGCATGCCACTGCTTCACCGAAGAAATCCCCAGCACCAAAAATGGTACATGCCATTGCTTCACCCACGAAATCCCCAGCACCTAAAAAGGTAATATCTGTTGACTGTCTTTACAGTTTATCTGATTTTCTTCTTCTCGGGATCAATCTTTTGATGCTTGCTGTCTGTTTTGATCTGTATCCAAAGGGGCTAGTGCAAACCAAACGATCCAGGGATAAGGAAAATTGCAAGGTTGCAGAGAATGGCGCTGTGATCATCGGAGCTGATGGAGTTAAGGAGAAGAGTTCGTTTGAAGAGAAGCATGACAAGAAACCATCAAAAAGGTTGAAGCAGACGACTCTTGGGACTGAATGCGAAAAAGTCGGAGTTAAGAAGAAGTTGCAAGCCAAGAATCCAGAAAATGGTTTGCCTGCACAGAAAGATAATGACGAAAGTTTGAAAGACGTTACTAAGGACAAAACCATGGCGAAACCTCCCAAGTTGAAGGGCATGCCCTCAAGTATCATTAAAGAGCCGATTAAGGAAGAAGTTGTTCGGCCTCGAGGGAAACCTCTAACGCTTGCTGCAGGTGTTGAGCTTCCCGGCGAAGATGTTGGACCTGCTTTGCAGTTTTTGGAATTCTGCAAAGTTTTCTCTAAGGTATACAATTTTGTATCTTTCTAGTTTATTTTGATGACATTTTCTTCCATTCCCCTTCATTTAATGGATACCAAGTAGAAATTTCTGAATCGATCCAAATCTTGCTTGATGTTTTTTGTAGTTAGCTTGAAGTTGAATCTTGTAGACTCAAATTATGATATGAAAACCATATTAAATTTGTGGACTATTATACTTGGTGTTTGGACTCTGAGCTTGGATAAAGCTGAATTCTAACAAAAAGTACTTTGATTTAAGAACAGTTTGAGATGAACTCTTAGATCCACATCAGTCTCTCCAGTCTCCACACAACATTTTTGGAAATACTCTCTGTTTATATTTTTACATTATTGCATTGAGTTTGGTGATTTAAGTTTCTAGAGTATCCTTCAGTGGGGTATGCTTGAGTTTTTCTTTAGAAGCTAGCTTCAATACAACTCTCATTTGATGAAGCCAGCCGAAGACCCAACGGAAGATGTCGACATCGCCAACAATGCTCGATGACATCTGTGGGACGGAATAGACGAGAGGGTGTCGTCAGCGGGAACAATGGGTGATCATTGATGGAAACAATAGTAGGATCGTCGACGGGTCTACAATCTACATAAGGGATCAGTTGACGTGATCAAAAGAAGCTGCTGACAAGAGTAGATAGAAGGGAGCATCGATGGGATTGACGAGCCACGGGATCGACATAAGCATTTGCGAGCGGCATACAAGAGGGAGACAATACGTCTCACAGATGCTGCAGGCACGCGCACGGGAGCAAGAGGGTAGATCGGGGAGGAATCAATGACTCTAATACCATGTTGAAATATAAGAAAGGAAATATACGATGCAATCTTATTTATCCACAAAAGGGCATTATATATGAAATACATGGACTCATAAACTCAAAATGACAATGTGGGATTAAATTGGACACTCCTAAACGACTCCTATATGGATCTAAATATTAATATAAAATTAATAACTTTAAAAAACTTCAACGAAACTAATTTGGTTCTCAAAATTGATGTAATATTTTCAAGTTTGTTTTATCATATAGTTCTATTGCATGAATCATATGTTTGATTCAACTAAGATTTGCATTATCTTAAACTACTCCTTTTGTCTTAAATGTTGGTGTATAATTTTTTTTTCATTCTTTTGACATTTTGTTAGTTATTAAAACTTAATTGAAATGATTAATTAATCATATTGATGTACTATAACTCTTAAAATCTTGATTAGTATATTAAGTAAACATAAACCCCTATTTTAATGCAATTTTATTTTGTTAATGTTACCTTCACCTATTTGATCGTATTACAATGTTTTGTTTATTAAGGTCTTCCAAAATGATATATGTATTGATATTCTTATTTATTTGTATCTCAAAATATGATAGTTACAAGTACAACTATCAAGTACGGAAAATTGTAAGATTAAACTCCTAAATAGAGATACAATTATTGAGAGAAGCTCGACCTAACTCTTGAGGGTTGGTTTCCCCTAAGAACCTCTCTAACCTAGGAGAGCCTACACTCACAAGTTCTCAAGATACACTAAATAGGAGACACTACCACTCCCTTATATAGGGGAGTAAAACACACAAATTACGATAATGCCCCTTAGGGATGCATAAGCAACGAGAGATGCGACGCATGACTAGGAGGCTGTATCCATATCAACACTCCCTTCCTAAAAAATGATATCATCCTTAAGGCCGAGGTCTTTATGGGTCATCCGCGAGCATCAGAGGATCCAAGTTTCCGAAATCAGGACCATCGTTTTCAGATTCAATTAGCATGCACAAGTCTTTGAAAGTGCAGAGGTTAGTTGCCGAGTACGGCTGCTGGTAGTGAAAGCAAAGGCCCTTGCGGCAAAGCTCGAGGTTCTGCTCGTGAGATAAGCGGTGGGGTCGTCGGGGCGCCGGTGCAGGCGGGGCTGGCGGCGGCAGAGGCGGACCTAGCAGTGGGGGCCCATGCGAGGGCAGGTGATCCAAGTGAGAAAGAGGTGGTGGAGATTTTAGCGGCAACGACCGGTAGGGTGGGCGTGCCGAGGAGGATGGTTGGGCTGTGTAAAGTTCCTCGTCGAGGCAACGATCATGCTCCATGGCACGGGAAAGAGTCATCAGATTGTGAACCCGAAGGCGCACATGAAGGTGGGGTTGTAGGCTCCCAAGGAAGTGCCCCGGGTAATGGTTTGGGGATATGCCTTTTACGTGCGTGGCGATCTCGATGAACTCATCAATCTAGGTGGACATGATGCCAAATTGGCGTATGAAGCCGGACGCTCGTAGGCATTGCCCTCTTGGCGGCCGTCATAGTGACAAAGGAGTTCCTCCTTCAGCGTGGACCAGGAGAGGTCAGCAGGAACATGTTGGCGTGTCCAACGCACCCAATGGAGCGCCGGACCCTCCATATAGAAAGTGGTCAGAGCAATCTTGTGGTTGTTATGGGTGGATTGTAGGTCGAAAAATTGTTCACCGCCGACAATCCGTTCGAGGGGGTTGTTGTCAGCGCGGGCAAAAGTAACAGCCTCGGTGCGGAAAACAGTTGGAAGCGATGTTGGAGACGGAGGTGTACCAGTTGTCGGGAGGAGATCAGAGGCGTTGAAAGACCGTGTAATGCAGTGGAGGCGACGTAGGCTGACAGAATGATGATGGAAACGTAGGAGGTTGAACAACTGTAGATGGCATCCATCGGGATCGAGCGTGCTGCAGACGACAGAGGCGTTGAGCGCGTGTCGGCGAGGAGCGTTGGAGCGGGCTGTTGTCGAATCGTGCCGAGTGAGAATGGAAGACGAGCTCGAGAATGGAACAGATGAGCGGGCTGAGCAAGAAGCGGGTGACGAAATCGGCGGGCGAGAAATGTAGGCGGATGGAACCAGGATGCAAGTCCAATTGGGATTTTGGCCGAAACACTAAATGAGCGGCAGATCAGACCAATTGATCGTTGCATCTATAAAGTACGGAAAATTGTAAGATTAAACTCCAAAATAGAAATACAATTGTCGAGACAAGCTTGACCTGACTCTTGAGGGTTGGTTTCCCCTTAGAACTCTTTCACCTGGGAAAGCCTACACTCACAAGTTCTCAAGATACCCTAAATAGGAGACACTACCACTCCCTTATATAGGGGAGCGAGACAATTAAATTACGATAATGCCCCTTAGGGCTACATAAACTGAAGGAGACGTGATGCGTGACCAGGAGGTCGTATTTGTATCAAAATATCATTTGTATTTTTCATTTATGTCTTTGTTCATAACTCTATTTTATTATCTTTATTTATAATGCATTTAACTTGATAAAATAAATATTTTCAATTATCAACTCTGCCAAGAATGTCCATATAGCCCATGCTATTAGAATTTATATGCTCTTTAAATTACTTCCAAAAAGAATTATCTTTCTTCCTTGGGTATACATTGCATTAGTTCCTCCATCTATTTAAAAAATGATTTATTAAGCTGTCTCCTAATTTAACTTCAAGAGCATAAATAATATCCATATTTATAACATCCTCATTGATAATTATTTTAATAAAAATGCAATTGTCATTATTCTTATTACCTCCATAACTGTATCTTTCAACTCTTCCTAACATCCATCAATTTTTCTATTTGAACTTGATGTTGGCAATGAAACATTTATATTTCTAATCAACATAATTTAAAGCAAACATGTTTCCACATGGTCCGAAAATGTCTAGGTTTGAGATGGAACTACCTTTTTGTTCTTTTGCATCTTATATTGTTATGAAGAATTTCTTTGTCTTCAACTTTACTCAATTGTGGTGAGAAATAGATTGTTTCTTGCTGCTGTCACACTTTCTCCTAAGTGTGCTGCCTTTTTTATCATGCCCCCCCAATCTCTCTCTAAATTAATTTTGATTTTGAAGAATTTTTTAGCTTAATGCATAAAACATTATCATTTTCAATCATATTAAGCCTATACCAGTTAAAATAAAGTAATATGTCAACTTGCTATAACCCTAAATTTTAAAAAAATATTTCTTCAATTATTTTTTAGACAACAAGTCCATTTTTTATTCCTGTCGTTCCTTATATTATTATTGTGTACTTTCATAAATAATGATGATGATTACTTCTAGGTTCTTGACATCAAGAAAGGAGAGCCTGAAGCAATTATCAGGGAATTGGTAAGAGGATTCAGCTCACAACGTCGTTGCCGAGTAACATCTGCAATCATACAATTGCAAATCAGATTGCTCTCTTTCATCCTAGAGGACATAGGAGAAGAGTAAGTTTTTTTCTAATATATTATATAGTCTAATATAACATAGTTGTTTTGTGCTCTGAAAATGCCTTTTTTCACGATTAATGCTAAAAGGTCCTCCTTAGAAGCCAAAGGAGAAAACTCATGGTTAAAAGCACTTGGAAAATGCCTCCATGAAGATAAACATTTCTCAATGGAATTTCCTTTGGATTTTGTTAATGACTATTCTGGATACAACAATTTAAATTCATCAACAAAGCTACGGATCTTGTTATTTCTTTGTGACGAGGTTCTCAGCACTGAGTAAGTTATTGCCCCCCCCCCCCCCCCCCCCCCCCCCCTTCTCAAATTTATAATACCTTAAACTTCAGGATATTTTACATTCATTTTGTATTTGTTTTATAGAGCGCTAAGAAAATTTCTTGATGAAGAGAATGCAAAATTTGCAGAGGAAGAGAAGGGCAGGAGAGAACATATTATTGCTGCTAAAAAAAAGGTCCAGGCAAATTATGTTCTCCATTTTGTTAAGATTACAGAGATTTATCACTTGAATGTTCACTTTTTCCTTCAAATGCATCAGGAAAGACTTACAAAACAAACTCTTAAAGATGATTTTGCAAAAGCAATGCTTTCTACACAAGGAGATACTCAACTTTCAATATCTGAACATGAAAAATTTATTTCAAAATTACGATTTGAAACAGAGAAGGCTCATAAAGAAATGTTGGAGTCGATTGAGCTTTTGCCAAAGAGTATGTTACTGTACTGACATTGCTGTTAGTATTCTTTCTTGTTATTTACACAATAATTGTATAATTAACTAAGTTTGTGAATATTCTTGAAATTAATTTATATTAAGTATTCCTTTTTTAAATTAGTTAATTTACAAAATTGCCTGTCTTGATTCCTTACGATATTAAAGTAAGATTAAAAAGCAGCAGGGGAGTTAGAGCTCAATTTTTTTTCCTTGACTTTTGGTAAGGGAATAATTTATTGTCACAAGATAGGAAGTTTGTTTCAGGAATCCATGCTCCTATGTGGTGGAATGTGGAGGTTATTGGCCACATTTTGACGAGGAAGACGTAGACTTCGATGCCATTTTAAAAAGAATCTTCCTCTCATTTGGTCACAAGTGACAGATTGACTGATTGGTAGTGATTGAGCCATGAATTTAATTAGTTCGTATTGGACAAGCGGAGCCCCAAAGTAAGCTTTGTATCTAGACATTGTTTTGGATGAAACCCTGATAAGGGCAGAAAGGGCAGCCCGGTGCACAAAGCATCCCTGCGCAGCAAGGGTCCGGGGAAGGGTCCCACCACAAGCGTGAAATGTAGGCAAACCTTATCCTTCATTTTTACAAGAGGACTCGAACCCGTGACTTCAAGGTCACACGCCAACACTTCAACCAATGCGCCAAGGCTCCCCTTCATAAAACCCCGATATTCATGAAAAATAATTATAAAATTGCATGAAAATTAGTTGTGTAACTAGAATTTTAGCTGAGCTGCACATTTAATAAAAATAATGCATAAATTCTAAAATAATAATATAAGTTTTAAAGTTTTTTTTTCTATTGTGAGAAAAAAATGATGAACCAACTTACAGTTCAGTAAGTCATCTTCTTGAAGCGTGCTTTGATTGTCTCATTAATATTTATCTCACTAATATACTAGTCAATATAAGTAATTAAACATTCATTCTTCTATTCATCCCTTATTTTGGTCCGCAAGCATTTTTATTATCTTTATTGCGAGTGGACTTAATTTACAAGAATAACTTAGATCAAAACAAATTATTTCATTGAGTTATTTGATTGACTTATAAGAAGCAATGAAGAGTCTATATATTTATGTAGTATGTTTGTGGTTTTATCTAAACATTATGAAGTGAAACAAGCGCCCGATGCTATTCGGAGTAGTCCTCTATTTATAGAAAAGGATGGAAGCGTTTTCTGGAGATTGAAAAGCTATGACAGAAGTTCAAGCATTATTCTCCAAGGTACTTATTTGACTTGTTCAATTATATTCAAATGATGACTAAATTACATTGTTTGCTCTATCTGTTATATAAATGTTTCCTTCCAGATATTGAGAACTGGAACACGATTACTCCTGAAGACAAGTGGTTCTTCTTTGATAAGGAAGAACAACCGATAGTGGATAAATATATTTCCTCTTTAAGGTATGAAATGCTTAAAGTTCTTTCTCTAAAAGTTTTATTCTGTTTTATATTTGCAGTAGTTGTTTGTCATCATAGCAATGTACTAAAATGAATATAGTTTAGACGTGCAATTCTGGTTTATTTGGCTCGATTCGATGCAATCCTCAATCTATCCATGCTAGTTTAATTCCATTTTGTAGGGACTAGAATCGATCCATGTACTCAAGATCTCGTTAATTAATTTCCTATAGTGAAACTGGAACCAGTTTCTATTGTTTTGACTTTTGAACGTCAAAAATAAAGTTACAATAATATTTCTACAATAATATTTCTAGTGCAATGTCACTTAAATAGTTTACAATAAGATTAGTCCAACTTAATCAAGGTTTCAGACTGCTAAAACTTAAAATGTCAAGTGAAGGATGCAGTGACAACCTGTTTGCTCTGTTAGGCTATTAACAAGGTACATGATTTAAATTATATTTTCTCATTAATTCAGTGTATACAATTTTGTTGACAACCTGCTTGCTCAGTTGGCTCACATAATACTATGTTAGGCTATTAACATTAGTTACTGATTTAATATTTTCACTATAAGTATGCATTCAGTTATTGGGTAGGGTCCTAAATATTAAACCCTAAAATCCTAGAATAGAAAACCATCATCTATCCTAATTGATCATTTCAATTTAGTATGGGGGCGGTTCTCGGTACAATTACTAGCAAAATGTGCAGTGCTCTACTAGATTTTTTTCTCTTCACTGTACAGTTGCTTAATTTTGCTTCAAAATCTTTGTATCATTTATGACCCATGACACCATTAAAGCATGACATGGTTTTGACCCCATACACAAAATTGGTTTAGGATGAACTCTTTTTTAGTTAATATATACTGTTAATGTATTGGCTTCAGACCTTTTTACAATTATGCACAGTTTGAAAACTATTAAGATGTCTTGAAGGTTGTTAAGTTGACACCCCTTCAGTTTACACTACGCTCACATATATTATCAGATATCGTTGTCAGGACATCAAGCGGTGGGGGTCGAGCAACAAACCCCGGGTGGTGCATGCTGCCTATTACTACACTCTGGAACCCTAGTTTTTCTAGTGAACATTCGTCGCCATCCATGAACAGACCTTTTTTTGGGTGAAGCATGTAATTTCTGTGCTGTGATTCTGTGTTTGGTTTCTTTTCTTGATCATACATGACAAATTTTAACCCCACTTAAGTTAGTGATAAGCTATTTTCCTCATATTTTTGTCCTACTTTTGTCACTGCTTTGACTATTGGTCCCTTCCATAAACCCTAAACCCTAAAGCCTAAACTGTCACAAGTGTAAGTACCAAATTCAAAAGATGATTTGTTAACTAGGGATAGGATTAACTTGATGTATGTTTTTGAGACTTTCAGTGCTATCAATGTACAACCCTCATATTTCCCGAGTTGGTGTGACCCGACCCGGATGAGACCAAGACATTGAAGATGGTCGAGACAGGCAAAATGACTGCGTACAAGCGGTCGAGAACAATCAAGGCAAAGAGAGGCCGCATGGGAGGCAGGGGGAGCATCCACTCCCCCGGCTCCTTTCGGGCGAGTGGGAGAAGCCTCCCACTCGCCACTCGCCGGGCGAGTGGGAGGGGCACTCCCACTCGCCGGCCACCTAGGGGGCGAGTGGGAGGGGCCCTCCCACTCGCCAATCCCTTTGGGCGAGTGGGAGGGGCACTCCCACTCGCCGGCCACCTAGGGGGCGAGTGGGAGGGGCCCTCCCACTCGCCAATCCCTTTGGGCGAGTGGGAGGGAGTCTCCCACTCGCCCGACACCTTGTGGGGGGGCCGGTATGGCCTCCCGTGAGGGGGGAAGTGGGCATCTCGAGTCCCACTCGCCCCCCCTCATGCGTTGACTGTTCATGGTCATGGTCGGACTGCGGATAGCAGAATTTTGGCTATTCGCAGTCCAATTTTGCCTATTCGCAGTCCATTTTTGGGAAAGTCTATACATAGACCCCCATGGGCACCTTGGGAAGGGTTGGTTCCTACCCCCTCCCTCGCGTGTGAGCAAGCACTACCCCTCCCCTCCCCTTGACGTTGAAGGTGGTCGGTGAGGTGTTCCTTAGTGCCCTCCAAGGTGCCCAGGCTCAGCATTGGCTTGGGAGGGGAAGCGCTCTAAGATCTTCCGGGTATGTGGTGGGACCTCCTCGCTGAAGCTTAAGGGGTTCGTTTCTAGACTCACGTGCTCTTCAAGGGCAAGTTCTCCTAGTTCTTAGTGACTGGTCAAGGGTCTCGCTCAGGTCAAGTAAGGGTTAGCTGCATCCCCCTTGCGAACGTCGAAACCGGGTTACTGGTTTCAACATTATGGTGCGGTGAGCGTGGAAGCAGCTAGTTCGGAAAGCTCTGGGCAAGTCTCATGGCTGGAAGCGATGAGCTGGGGGACTCACCCCTGCCGGGGAGTGCATGAAGAAAGGTGACTTCGAGGTGTTCAGGAAGTCAATCCGGGAAGTCTTGCGGTTTGCACTCCTCCCTCAGGGCAAGTACACGGCATCGCCAACACCTGTGCTCGCCTCGCCGTCTTTGATGGAGATAGAGCAAGCGTGTTGGCAAGGGAAGGGGCCAGCCTCGGAGGAAGGCTTGAGCCTTCAAGCGCAAGCGCTCTTCAACAGCTCTCATGGGGCCAGCTGCCCCGAGTGAGGGGGCAGGGAGGATGCCTCCGTCTCACCAGGAAGGGGGCGTAGTCCCTGTTCCTGATTCAACAAAAGCACGGGGAGACGCAAGGAAGCTACGCAGATCGGTTCCAGAGGCAAGTCTCCCACCTGCAGGTTGACCAGGGAAGCAGGAAGGACCAGGAGAAAGGAAAGGAGTGAGAAGACAGAGAAAGTGGAGGAGATGATGAAAGAGATGGTCAAGGTGCATGTGACCGAGTAGGCCCAGAGGGGCGCGTTGTAATAAGCAGGTAGCTCCTCGACGATGAATGAAGAGGTTTCAGGTAACACCTTGACTAAGTGGTTTGGGGTAAGTGTTGAGCTCCTCTGCCTCCAGGTGAAGGTAAGCACCTAGGACGTGGATGGGTACTCCGCTCCCATTTGGTAGTATCCCCGACTAGAGACCATTCTCCGGGCTCAGTCATGCCGGCAGATGGGAGGCTCATCGGGTCGACTCGCTACTTGGTAGCTGGACTGGGAAGGCGTTGAGTTCCTCCACCCCCGGTTGAGCTAAGACTCCCAGGACGTGGATGGGTACTTCCACCTCCAGTCAGATTGGGAAGGCGTTGAGTTCCTCCGCCCCCGGTTGAGCTAAGACTCCCAGGACGTGGATGGGTACTTCCACCTCCAGTCAGATTGGGAAGGCGTTGAGTTCCTCCACCCCCGGTTGAGCTAAGACTCCTAGGACGTGGATGGGTACTTCCACCTCCAATCAGATTGGGAAGGCGTTGAGTTCCTCCACCCCCGGTTGAGCTAAGACTCCCAGGACCTGGATGAGCACTACCACCTTCAGTTAGATCAGGAGTGCGTTGAGTCCCTCCACCTCGGTTGAGCTAAGACTCCCAGGACCTGGATGGGCACTACCACCTCCAGTTAGATCAGGAGTGCGTTGAGTCCCTCCACCCCGGTTGAGCTAAGACTCCCAGGACCTGGATGGGCACTACCACCTCCAGTTAGATCAGGAGTGCGTTGAGTCCCTCCACCCCGGTTGAGCTAAGACTCCCAGGACCTGGATGGGCACTACCACCTCCAGTTAGATCAGGAGTGCGTTGAGTCCCTCCACCCCGGTTGAGCTAAGACTCCCAGGACCTGGATGGGCACTACCACCTCCAGTTAGATCAGGAGTGCGTTGAGTCCCTCCACCCCGGTTGAGCTAAAACTCCCAGGACCTGGATGAGCACTACCACCTCCAGTTAGATCAGGAGTGCGTTGAGTCCCTCCACCCCGGTTGAGCTAAGACTCCCAGGACCTGGATGGGCACTACCACCTCCAGTTAGATCAGGAGTGCGTTGAGTCCCTCCACCCCGGTTGAGCTAAGACTCCCAGGACCTGGATGGGCACTACCACCTCCAGTTAGATCAGGAGTGCGTGGAGTTCCCTCCCCCTCCAGGTGAGCTCGGCTCCCTGTTAGGTGTGGAGTTTCTTCCACCTCCAGGTGAGCTCGACTCCCTGTTAGGTGTGGAGTTTCCTCCACCTTCAGGTGAGCTCGGCTCCATGTTAGGTGTTGTTCTTCCACCTCCAGGTGAGCCTGGCTCCCTGTTAGGTGTGGAGTTTCCTCCACCTCCAGGTGAGCTCGGCTCCCTGTTAGGTGTTGAGTTCTTCCACCTCCAGGTGAGCTCGGCTCCCTGTTAGGTGTGGAGTTTCTTTCACCTCCAGGTGAGCTCGGCTCCCTGTTAGGTGTGGAGTTTCCTCCACCTCCAGGTGAGCTCGGCTCCCTGTTAGGTGTTGAGTTCTTCCACCTCCAGGTGAGCCTGGCTCCCTGTTAGGTGTGGAGTTTCTTCCACCTCCAGGTGAGCTCGGCTCCCTGTTAGGTGTGGAGTTTCCTCCACCTCCAGGTGAGCTCGGCTCCCTGTTAGGTGTTGAGTTTTTCCACCTCCAGGTGAGCCTGGCTCCCTGTTAGGTGTGGAGTTTCCTCCACCTCTAGGTGAGCTCGGCTCCCTGTTAGGTGTTGAGTTCTTCCACCTCCAGGTGAGCTCGGCTCTCTGTTAGGTGTGGAGTTTCCTCCACCTCCAGGTGAGCTCGGCTCCCTGTTAGGTGTTGAGTTCTTCCACCTCTTGGTGAGCCTGGCTCCCTGTTAGATGTGGAGTTTCCTCCACCTCCAGGTGAGCTCGGCTCTCTGTTAGGTGTTGAGTTCTTCCACCTCCAGGTGAGCTCGGCTCCCTGTTAGGTGTGGAGTTTCCTCCACCTCCAGGTGAGCTTGGCTCCCTGTTAGGTGTGGAGTTTCCTCCACCTCCAGGTGAGCTCGGCTCCCTGTTAGGTGTTGAGTTCTTCCACCTCCAGGTGAGCTCGGCTCCCTGTTAGGTGTGGAGTTTCCTCCACCTCCAGGTGAGCTTGGCTCCCTGTTAGGTGCGGAGTTTCCTCCACCTCCAGGTGAGCTCGGCTCCCTGTTAGGTGTTGAGTTCTTCCACCTCCAGGTGAGCTCGGCTCCCCGTTAGGTGTGGAGTTTCCTCCACCTCCAGGTGAGCTCCGCTCCCTGTTAGGTGTTGAGTTCTTCCACCTCCAGGCGAGCTCGGCTCTCTGTTAGGTGTGAAGTTTCCTCCACCTCCAGGTGAGCTCCGCTCCCTGTTAGGTGTTGAGTTCTTCCACCTCCAGGTGAGCTCGACTCCCTGTTAGGTGTGGAGTTTCCTCCACCTCCAGGTGAGCTCGGCTCCCTGTTAGGTGTTGAGTTCTTCCATCTCCAGGTGAGCCTGGCTCCCTGTTAGGTGTGGAGTTTCCTCCACCTCCAGGTGAGCTCGGCTCCCTGTTAGGTGTTGAGTTCTTCCACCTCCAGGTGAGCTCGGCTCCCTGTTAGGTGTGGAGTTTCCTCCACCTCCAGGTGAGCTCGGCTCTCTGTTAGGTGTTGAGTTCTTCCACCTCCAGGTGAGCTCGGCTCCCTGTTAGGTGTGGAGTTTCCTCCACCTCCAGGTGAGCTTGGCTCCCTGTTAGGTGTGAAGTTTCCTCCACCTCCAGGTGAGCTCGGCTCCCTGTTAGGTGTTGAGTTCTTCCACCTCCAGGTGAGCTCGGCTCCCTGTTAGGTGTGGAGTTTCCTCCACCTCCAGGTGAGCTTGGCTCCCTGTTAGGTGTAGAGTTTCCTCCACCTCCAGGTGAGCTCGGCTCCCTGTTAGGTGTTGAGTTCTTCCACCTCCAGGTGAGCTCGGCTCCCTGTTAGGTGTGGAGTTTCCTCTACCTCCAGGTGAGCTTGGCTCCCTGTTAGGTGTTGAGTTCTTCCACCTCCAGGCGAGCTCGGCTCTCTGTTAGGTGTGGAGTTTCCTCCACCTCAGGTCGAGGTTAATCCGACCCAAGGTGTTGAGCTTTCTCCACCTCCAGTTGGGCTCGGCCCATAGGGGGGTTTTTAGTGGAGAAAGGTTTTCCTCCCACCTCAGGTCGAGCTCGGCTCGACTAGAGGTGCAGAGTTTTTCCTCCACCTCAGGTCGAGGTTAATCCGACCCAAGGTGTTGAGTTTTCTCCACCTCCAGTTGGGCTCGGCCCATAGGAGGGTTCTTAAGTGGAGAAAGGTTTTCCTCCCACCTCAGGTCGAGCTCGGCTCGACTAGAGGTGCTGAGTTTTTCCTCCACCTCAGGTCGAGGTTAATCCGACCCAAGGTGTTGAGCTTTCTCCTCCTCCAGTTGGGCTCGGCCCATAGGAGTGTTCTTTAGTGGAGAAAGGTTTTCCTCTCACCTCAGGTCGAGCTCGGCTCGACTAGAGGTGCAGAGTTTTTCCTCCACCTCAGGTCGAGGTTAATTCGACCCAAGGTGTTGAGCTTTCTCCACCTCCAGTTGGGCTCGGCCCATAGGAAGGTTCTTAAGTGGAGAAAGGTTTTCCTCCCACCTCAGGTCGAGCTCGACTCGACTAGAGGTGCTGAGTTTTTCCTCCACCTCAGGTCGAGGTTAATCCGACCCAAGGTGTTGAGCTTTTTCCACCTCCAGTTGGGCTCGGCCCATAGGAGGGTTCTTTAGTGGAGAAAGGTTCACCTTCCGTCTCAAGTCAGGATCAACCGAAAGACTTGGCAGAGGTTCCCCGATGACGGATCCTTTCGTGGATTCCCCTAAGGTCCCACCTACTCGTCAAATAGGTGGGTTGGACTTTCTTTCCGAGCTTGGGACAAGCTCGCAAAGAGCGGGGATCGTGTACAACCCTCATATTTCCCGAGTTGGTGTGACCCGACCCGGATGAGACCAAGACATTGAAGATGGTCGAGACAGGCAAAATGACCGCGCACAAGCGGTCGAGAACAATCAAGGCAAAGAGAGGCCGCATGGGAGGCAGGGGGGAGCATCCACTCCCCCGGCTCCTTTCGGGCGAGTGGGAGAAGCCTCCCACTCGCCACTCGCCGGGCGAGTGGGAGGGGCACTCCCACTCGCCGGCCACCTAGGGGGCGAGTGGGAGGGGCCCTCCCACTCGCCAATCCCTTTGGGCGAGTGGGAGGGAGTCTCCCACTCGCCCGGCACCTTGGGGGGGGGGCCGGTATGGCCTCCCGTGAGGGGGGAAGTGGGCATCTCGAGTCCCACTCGCCCCCCGTCATGCGTTGACTGTTCATGGTCATGGTCGGACTGCGGATAGCAGAATTTTGGCTATTCGCAGTCCAATTTTGGCTATTCGCAGTCCAATTTTGGCTATTCGCAGTCCATTTTTGGGAAAGTCTATAAATAGACCCCCATGGGCACCTTGGGAAGGGTTGGTTCCTACCCCCTCCCTCGCGTGTGAGCAAGCACTACCCCTCCCCTCCCCTTGACGTTGAAGGTGGTCGGTGAGGTGTTCCTTAGTGCCCTCCAAGGTGCCCAGGCTCAGCATTGGCTTGGGAGGGGAAGCGCTCTAAGATCTTCCGGGTATGTGGTGGGACCTCCTCGCTGAAGCTTAAGGGGTTCGTTTCTAGACTCACGTGCTCTTCAAGGGCAAGTTCTCTTAGTTCTTAGTGACTGGTCAAGGGTCTCGCTCAGGTCAAGTAAGGGTTAGCTGCATCCCCCTTGCGAACGTCGAAACCGGGTTACTGGTTTCAACAATCAACATCAACACTTACAGTATTATAAATTACTCTTACCTGTGTTTCTAACTAATTCCAAGAACTTTAATGTCAATTGTTCTTCTGTTTTTCTGTTTCAGGTCTCAGAAAGTAAGAGAATATAAGGTATATTTGAAAAATGCACTGAAGGGTGCTGCAGGGTTTAAAGAGGAATCTTTGGACAACCCTAAATCCTCAGATTGCTTGGTAGAAGGTGTACTACTCTCTTGCTTTTGGAGCAATTTCTTTAATCTGACAGATTACAATTATATTCTAATAATTATCTAAATCTTCTCCAGGGGTTTGCATGAATCACAAATTGCACCCTTCTATTTTTTAAAATTACAAATAACTCCCCATTGAGTTTATATTTCATAATATGCATATACAAAAATATCCATTAGAGCTCCTCCAAAGGATTTTTTTTCGTGCATGCATGTTATGAAATATAAACCCGCAGGGGTGTTTTTTGTAATTTCAAAGGATAAATGAGTGCAACTTGTAATTTTGCAAATTTACAGGGGAGGTCCTATTAAATGTCCCTAATTATAATTATAAATGTTTTTGCATGTGTTTTTTAACAGTGAACTGAATGATGCTCAGTAGATGACAGTTGCAATGAAACCTCGTCCAGACGATCATTTCGACACGTACCTTGATGCATGAACTTTGTATTTTTTTTTTAACATTGTTCCTCCATGGCCTGTTTGTTTTTGCTTTTTGGGTGAAGGCCTCATGCTTTTCTGAAGCATTAGAAATATCTATGTGAATTGTTGGTCTTTGCAAAATATAAAAATCCCCTTTTGGCCCAAGATTAGATTTTTATTATCTACATTAATGCTGCTGGGTTGACAAGAGCTATGCATCCATGGCCTGTTTATTTCATTATTGCTCTTACTAATGTTGAAATAATTTGATTTTGAGGCTATTTAAAATTTAAATTATGCTCTGTTTGGTGCGGTGGCGGCGGTCGTGAACTCGGTGGTTACCAACCGTTGTTAGTTACCGCCCGACCTCACCTAAGGAACTTCATCAACTTCTATGTTCAAAATTAGTTTTTTTTCTTGGTGAACATATGAAATTAGTTTTATGAGGGCTGAGTTCATATGAAATTAGTTTTGAGTTGGCTTGGAATTGATTGTTAATTAATTATAAACATAGATTACATTAATCTTATTTCAAATGTTTTGACAAATTCTAAATTTTGCCTTAACTGGAACTTGAAATCAATTTTAAATTATAATAAGTCATTTAAATTTCAATTGATTTTTGGTCTTTTTTTTCCTAATAGTGGTATCATTAGGCAGTTATAGTTAGTTTTAGTATGTTTATCATTTAAGGATAAAATAATATTTTTGATGGAGCTCTCTTTATTTGGTTGGTATTAGACAAATGATATTTTGAAAACAAGATTATGAAGAAAAAATTGTAAATCTGAGATTGAGAAATTAAAGAAAGCAAATTAATATTTAGTTTAGAAATTGAGTTTGGGTAAGCCATGTGATCACTGTCCTAAAAAGTTGCACCATCATCCTGCAGAGCTTTTAATTGATGCTCATTCTTTCAAGGTACAATGCTCGGCTAGATCTCAAAACTTAGATGTGCGTGTACATCGAAGAAGCGCGGAGTACCGAAATTTTACTTGATGAAGCAAACATAGAAGAAAACAAAACCAAAACTGCAAGAGCACGATCGTGAGAAAATATAAGAGTAGCAACTTGAGAATGTAAGAGAACAAGTTTCATTTAGACAAAATCTCTTATATATGCGTCTCGGGAAAACACAAGTAATTGACACGTAATGAATTTTCAATGGTTATATAAAGTAATTTTGTCAAAACATATATTTTCAACTTAAAGATTTAATGCGGCAAAACGCATACAGAAATCACGCGTGAAGAAATCAAAGCACGAGCAATCGATGTAAGTCGATTTTTTCTCCACATGGAAATCGACGTAAGTGGATTTCTCATCTTCGCTTGAAAATTGGCATAAGTCAATTTCTCATCGTCGCATGAAAATCGTCATAAGTCGAATACTATTCGATGCAAGTCAAATTGAGAATTTAATATTTTCCCCAAATCCCAAATCCGAATATGATCTGATGCGTGCGAGCGTGCGCGCACCCATGTGGTTCATGCATTCCATTATGTTTCATTCAACATAATAAAGATGAGTGAATTTGTGTATATACTCACTTAAAGAAGTGAAGTTTGGCAATGTGAGATTAAAAGTTCATTTTTTTTTTATGAAAAGTTTTCCCTCCAAATAATTTGAATTTCCTCCGAATTTGTTTTGAGCTTTTCCATTCATTGATGTGGAGCTCAAACACGAAACACCGTAAAGACTTCGTTAAATATTAATGAAATAAATATTTTAATTAATAAATTTCTAACAAATACAAATTATCAATAAGAATAATTTTGTTCATGGTTTGGTTCTCTATTTATACAAGTGGGCCAGAATCCACGTGGCCATATCCCCAGGCCACATGGCGTCATTGTATTGGTGAGTGGCTTGTGTGTTGCGCTGTAATGGAAGGTACCCCACTTGTCACTACACAGTTTTTTTAGTTCATCAATTAAATGATTGTTATCGCACTACATTTTTGGCTATCCGCAATTTTTTTGTATGAGTTATTAAGCGCCTTTTAGAAATACGCCTCGTACATACATTTTTAGAAAAAGTTATCAACATGAAATTGTAGATCTCATCGAGAACTACAACTTTCGTGTTGAACATTTTTCCTAAAAATGCACGCACAAGACGTATTGCCGCCCTGATTGAAATATGTGCGTAACTATAGCGAATTTTTGAAAATACGTCTTGTACAAGCATTTTTAGGAAAATTGTTCAACACGAGATCTATAACTTTCGTGTTGAACATTTTTCTTAAAAATGTATGTACAAAGCGTATTTCCAAAAGGCGCGTAATAACTCATTCAAAAAGAGTGCGGATAGCCAAAACTGTAGTGCGGATAACAATCACCTTAAACATCATTATGCATATAATTTTCTTCAAAAATAAATAATATAAAAATGGGTGGCCAGCAAATTTCAGTTTCAGGCTCCCACATCCTCAGCGACGATTCAAAATGCGTCTACTCTCGTCGATAGCTCGCGGAACTCCGTTTGCTTCCGATCTCCGGCCTCCATTCCCCGTCGCCGCCATTCTCATTAATGGCTGTCGCCGCCCCTTTCTTCGCCTACTTCACAAGCTTCAGCGGCAGAGCTCCGTCGGTTTCCTTCTCGAGACACTTACCCTCCTCCCTACTATTTCCTTTCCGCCGCCGCCGACTCGTGCTCCACCCTAGGAAATGCAAAAGCCCCAAATCATGCTCTCCCTCTATTTCCGCCTCGATTCCTGGAACAGACGATGACTCCTTAAAGCTTACCTATCTCGAGGTTCTCTTCTATCCTTTCCTCGCTCCTTTTTATTTCGTCGAACATGATGAACGCATTCGTTTTCCCTCAGGGAAACAGCTGGTTATGGGATGTGAACGGGGTGATCATCTTGGTGGATCCAATTTTGGTGGGAAACCTGGATTTCGGCGTGCCCTGGCTCTATGATGCCGCCAAGAAGGTCCTGACCAACTTCCGGGTAAATTATTCACCAAATCTTATTGTTCTTGATTCCATTTGGAACCATGGATTGTACTGTGACGGAATGATATATACCCAGCCTAAATTATGCATCAATCCCTTGAAGTTAGCTCGAGAACCTCCCGGACATAGATTTCCTGCTGATTACACAGAACCTTGATGACCACTGCCATGTGAAGACGCTGAAACCCCTTTCTGAGAAGCTTCCTGATCTGCCAGTGTTCTCGACTCCGAATGCAGAATCCATTTTAAGTCCACTCTTCAGAAATGTAAGTTTAATGATCTTATGATTTATTCCTTTCTGAAGGCCATTGCCCTTTCATATCAAATTAGAGTACTTCATGTAGCAATACCAACAGAAATGAACAAATTACCATACTTATGTCCTTACTGTTTCACATGAATTTGATGCTGATTACACCAGGTATTTTACTAACTAGAACCTTGTGACGAGTCTTCTATAAATCAAGAACATCATTTAAAACCCAAAATGTTCAATTTTTTTTTCAACTTCAGTAAAATTTGGCTGTTCTGCAACATTGGTAAAATTGTCTGTCATCATCCAAGTCTTGACAAGTAACAACAATTTTACAACATCATATTTTAAGTTCATCACGTGAGAAAATAAACAGAGAGCGGGCCATTAGTTGAAAAACAGAGAGAATGAGAATCAAATAAAGGAGATTCCGAGAAATAGTTATAGATGCAAGAGGAGTTCGTCGAACAACAAAGAGAATGAGAATCAAATAAAGAAGGAGATTCCGAGAAATAGTTATAGAAGCAAGAGGAGATCGTCGGCGACAGAGAGTCAGAGAAGAGATATCACGCCCTCGGCCCGGAAGCTTGTATTAACGAGGTGGGTACGTAAGATGTGATGAAAATTAGACACATTTGCATGAAATGAAAACACTTCTATTCCTTGATTCATTAAAACTTAATACATAATATTCAAAGTACGTTACATTTTTTTTCAAATGCATAAACGAAAGTGCTAAAACATATGATCCATCTTAAGTGTTCTCTCGCACTCTTTATCCCTATAGATGTCCGTCGTCCATACCTAAAAATAAAAGTAGCAATGTGAACAAAGTTAAATTTGTAAGAAAATGAACATAGCATGAGTAATCGTATATGAATTCAAGATGAATAGTAGAATGATTAAGCAACTATAAATATAATTTGAATAATAGTATGATTAAAATATTATTTTATCTTTCAAATCATTCATTGTGTTATCACTTCCAGTACGCCGGTTTGCTAACCGGATGGCTCCATGAAATCAGATTCGATCCCAGAGGTGGACCGAAGTCCCAGAAGTCCTGACTTGGACCAAAGTCCCCAAATTGGACCGAAGCCCTATCGTAGGCTAGCCCGTCTAGATTGGAGTGTCACTCCCAAAATTCTCCCTTTAAGGGAACCTAGGGTATTTTTGAGCTAATATTGGTCTAACTAGTAGTTAAACACATTCTCATGATTACAAACATTTTATCACCCGTAGATGTCATACCCTACTTCAAGTCCTTATATTTCAAACTCAAATTATTTATTTCATGTATGCGTCACATTAGGTTGCTTAATGCCTCCAGGTTTTATATTATCGAACTTTTAGTGTTTTTTGTGATTACGGGTCTGTTTGGGAGAACTGTTGTGGATTGAAAAGCTGCTGATTGAACAGAGCTCTTTAGGCAGAGCTCTTTGTGAAGCTGTTTTGAGAAGCTGCATGCTGTTTGGATGGTCTGTGTATAAACGCTGATTGAACTGAGCTCTTTCAAATAAACTGTTTGGTAGAACAACTTTTTGAGAGTTGTTTTTTTAAACGAAAGTACTGAAATATAAATAAAACTAAAATATTACAAGACATCTGACATACGAATAAAAATATTAATTGTTCTCTGTAGGAGAGAGAGAGGAGAAAAAAACTTATACACAATGTGGGACTAAAAGAGAAGGAGGAATACACTATTGGGCCAAAATAAATTGGTCTCTCATATGGGCCTTTCTAACACTCCCCCGCAAGCTGGAGCGTACAAATCGTAGGCGCCGAGCTTGGATAGGCACTGATGGAAGAGAGTATTGGACAGGGTCTTTGTGAGGACATCCACGACATGTTCAGTACCAGGAACATGCTTCAGTTCGAGCTTCTTCATTTGAACTTTCTCCCGGATGAAATGACAGTCTACCTCAATATGCTTCGTTCTCTCGTGGAAGACAGGGTTTTTCGCAATATGTATAGCAGCTTGACTATCACAGAAGAGGAGAGCAGGTGAGGGAAGCCTTATACCAAGATCCGTAAGGAGGCTTTCCAGCCATGTGAGTTCTGAAACCACAGATGCCATTGCCCGGTATTCTGCTTCAGCTGAGGAACGCGCAACTACTGCTTGTTTCTTGCTTCGCCAGGTGATCAAGTGTCCTCCGAAGTACGTGCAAAAACCACTGGTTGATTGACGATCATCTATGGACCCAGCATAATCAGCATCTGAGTATGCCACTAGTGTTGGAGTTGATGATGAGGTTTTGTAAACTAGTCCTTGACCGGGGGCTGTTTTGAGGTATCAGAGGATTCATTCAACAGCCTGAAGATGAGAGCCCCGAGGGGCATGCATATACCGACTGACAATACCAACAACGAAGGAGATGTCTGGTCTTGTTACCGTTAGGTAAATCAATTTTCCAACCAGGCGGCGATAGTATTTTGGATTTTGTAATAGGAGATCGGAGTCAGAGGACTGAGCACAGATCTTGTGATTTACATCCATTGGAGTGTTAATTGGTTTGCAGCCGGAGTAGCCCGCATCCTGAAGAAGACCAAGGCAGTATTTGCGCTGAGAAAGGACAAGTCCATCCGGTCGTCTGGCGATCTCCAGACCTAGGAAGTAGTGAAGGTGCCCAAATCTTTTGTTTGAAATACAAAGCTAAGATGTTGTTTGACCGCCTGTATTCCTTTTGAGTCATATCCAGTGATTATGATGTCATCCACGTAGACCAGCAAAAGAACAGTTCCCGTGGACCGATGACGAGTGAACAGCGAGAAGTTTGCCGAGCTCCGAGTAAAGGCAATTTCTTGAAGAGCCTTGCTGAACTTGTCAAACCAGTTCCGAGGGGACTGTTTGAGACCATATAATGATTTTACAAGATGACAGACCATAGACTCCCCCGTGGTCTCAAACCCGGAAGGTTGCTCCATGTAAACAGTTTCGTTGAGATCGCCGTTCAGAAAAGCGTTTTTCACATCCAGTTGAAGTAAGGGTCATTGACGGTGTACAACTACAGAGATAAGCACACGAACCGTGTTGAGTTTGGCCACGGGAGAAAAAGTCTCTTCATAGTCAATACCTTGTTGTTGGGTGTAGCCACGAGCGACCAATCGAGCTTTTAGCCTGTCAATTGTGCCATCTGGAGCATGCTTGATGACATAGACCCACTTACACCCAACCAGTTTCTGACCCGGAGGGCGGGGTACCAGATGCCATGTCTGGTTGGCCCAGAGAGCGGTCATTTCTTCCTCCATGGCGGCACGCCAGCCAGGATGTTGGAGAGCCTCCTGCACATAGTTAGGAATAGAAACGGAGGATAATGAAGTAGCAAGAGTTTTAAGAGGAGGAGAGAGACGATGTAGGGAGACATAGTGCGCCATTGGATGAGCTGTGGAATCTGTTACCGGATCAGCAGGGAGCGGAGTACCCGAGGTGGAGGCCGACTACGTAGGAGCAACGGACGGAGGAGGGCGACGAGAGTAGACATGGATAAGGGGCGGCCTAGAGGGACCAGGAGTAGGAGTTGGTGCTGGAAGAACTGGTGGCGGAGGTATGTTAACAGGTATGATGTTAGGACGGTTCACCAATCCCAGTGGGACCCGACGATCAAAGTGGGCTACACCGTGGCCGGTAATTGGCTCCGCCTAACAGGGCCGCGACCCGCACACCCCAACCCGTCTCGGCACCCAGTCTAAGGGCCGCGGCTCAGTTGGTGATGAGGGTCGCGTTAAAGGCTTCTTATCAAGGGGGCGGGGGATCGAATCCCCGCCCCAACACCCCGCGGCACTTAGACTGAGTGTCGAGACGGGTTGGGGTGTGCGGGTCGCGGCCCTGATAGGCGGAGCCAATTACCGGCCACGGTGTAGCCCACTGTGATCGTCGGGTCCCACTGGGATTGGTGAACCGTCCTAACATAAAAGTGCACTTTTTATGATAGGACGGTTCACCAATCCCAGTGGCACCCGACGATCACAGTGGGCTACACCGTGACCGGTAATTGGCTCCGCCTAACAGGGCCGCGGCCCCCACACCCCAACCCGTCTCCAGGACCAGTTTAATCACTGGCGGGTTGTTGGGGCGGGGATTCGATCCCCCGCCCCCTTGATGAGAACCTTTCAACACAGGCCTCATCACCAACTGAGCCGACACCTTTTTATGATAGGACGGTTCACCAATCCCAGTGGGACTCGACGATCACAGTGGGCTACACCGTGGCCGGTAATTGGCTCCGCCTAACAGGGCCGCGACCCCCACACCCCAACCCGTCTCCAGGACCAGTTTAATCACTGGCGGGTTGTTGGGGCGGGGATTCGATCCCCCGCCCCCTTGATAAGAAGCCTTTAACGCGGCCCTCATCACCAATTGAGCCGCGGCTCAGTTGGTGATGAGGGCCGCGTTAAAGGCTTCTTATCAAGGGGGCGGGGGATCGAATCCCCGCCCCAACACCCCGCGACACTTAGACTGGGTGCCGAGACGGGTTGGGGTGTGCGGGTCACGACTCTGTTAGGCGGAGCCAATTACCGGCCACGGTGTAGCCCACTGTGATCGTCGGGTCCCACTAGGATTGGTGAACCGTCCTAACATATGACATGTCTCATGATGGACTGTGTTAGAGGTGGTGGTACAGAGTTGGGTACAGGACCAGAGAAGAACGATTGATTCTCCCGGAAGGTAACATCAGCCGAAACCGAGATTTTTCGGGTGGTAGGATTATAGTAGACGTAGCCTTTTTGAGTACGTGAATATCTGACAAATATATGCTTGGCCGCCCTGGGATCCAGCTTATCCATGGGTGGTCCCATTATGTGGACATAGCAGGTACATCCGAAGATTCGATGTGTAAGAGAGAAAGCCGGAGCAGAGGGAAAGAGAAGACTGAACGGAGTGGCATGGTGGAGGAAAGAGGAGGGAAGATGGTTAATAAGGAAAGCATGCAGTGGAGACCGCAAAATTTCAGAAGACTTTGGGAACGTTCATGTGAAGCATGAGAGAGCGGGCAACATCAAGCAAGTGTCGGTTCTTCCATTCGGCGACACCATTTTGCTGTGGGGTGTAGGGCACGAAGTCTGGTGAACAATCCCGAACTCAGAGCATAAATTTGCAAAAGTCATTGCTGGTGTATTCGCGAGCATTATCAGTGCGTAGCGTTTTGATGGTAGTAGAGAATTGTGTGCGGGTTTCAAGGATAAAGACCCGAAAGACACGGGGGAGTTCAGAGCGATCGCGGAGTAAGTATAACCAAGTGGTTCGAGTATAATCATCAATAAACGTAATAAAGTATCGATAACCAGAGATACTAGAAACTTTATATGGACCCCACACATCAGAATGCAGTAATTCAAAAGGAACAGAGCTCCGAATACAATGTGCTGAAAAAGAAGAGCGCGACTGCTTGCCAAAAATACAAGAATCACACTGGAAAGCAGGTAGAGATACATCAGGAAGTGCCTTCTGGAGAACTGGAAGCGGGGCATGTCCAAGACGTCGATGCCAATCAACAGAGGAGACAGAGGAGAGGACGGTGGGATAGTCGTCGAGAAGGTAGAGCCTGTTATGCAGTTGCCCTTTACCAATGGTAGTCCGCGTCCGCCGATCCTGTATCTGAAAAGAAGAGGAGGTAAATATGACGGAGCAATCGAGATCAGTAGTAAGACGGCTAACAGAAAGTAAGTTGAACGAGGAGCCCGGGACATGAAGAGCCGAGCAGAGAGAGATGGAAGAGTTAAGAGATAGGTCAGCCGAGCCGGAGACAGGCACAGTCGCTTTGGCCATGGTGATACACTTCAAATGAGGAGTAGCCGAGTACTTGGGTGGCCGTAGCGAGGTGATGTGATGAGTGGCACCCGAGTCCACTATCCAACGTGGATTGGAGAGACAGGCGATACCTGTATTGGAGACTGAGGTGGCGGAGGCAGAGGAGGACATCCTCTCTTGAAGCTGCTGGAACTGTAGGCGGAGTGCCTCAAGATCAGTGCGGGAGGCTGAGGAGCTGTCATCAGCAACAACTGCAGTCGGACAAGGAGGAGGGTCATTCTTCTGGTAGCAGGTTGCCTCAAAATGTCCGTCTCGCCCACAGAAGGTACATTTTGGTCGAGACCGACCGCCACGCCCCCTTCCCTGAGAGCCCGAACGTCCACTACGAGCAGATGGAGGTAGGGGAAGTAAGGGGGCAGGTGTCCGCTGGAGAAGGGCTGGGGAGGGGGGTAGAGGAGAATCCGGAGGTGCGGAGACTCGGAGGAGCATGGAGCACACATCTGAGAGAGGAGTAGTGGCGGAGGCGAGAACTTGAGCCCGAATGCTTTGCAGGTGTGGTGGAACACGAGCTATGATTATGGCAATGCAGACTGCTTCCTTCTGAGCCCGTTGAGCAGCGTGATCATTGGTAGAAGGCTGATGCTGGATTCAGGTTTCAGCCAGAGTCTTGGCCCGAGCAACAAAGGAGGTATTGTCGGCAGCCCCGACTGCGTCTAAAGCCTAGAAATCTGTAATGATGTCGTAGAGGTGTTGGAGGCTATCCTTTCCTGAGTACAATGAGTGGAGCTCATCCCACATAGCTTTGACAGTCTCGTGATACATGGTCATTTGGTATGGCTCGCCATCAAGAGAGTTGAGAAGCCAAGTCTGAACTCGGCCGTCATTCCTGAGCCAGTCCTCCGTAGGAGGTGATGAAGGTGCCTGAGTGAGATGTCGCAGAAGGCCCTTGGACTGAAGAACCCGTGGGACCGAGTGCACCCACTGAATGAAATTTTTCTTCCCGGAGAGGGAGATAGTGGTGATCCGCAGCTCGTCGCGGAGATCAGAAGAGGAGTCCGGACGGGCTGCTGGAGAGGGAGCAGGCAGCCCAGTTGAGTCAACCGAGGAAGGCATGAGAGCAAGCAGCACAGGCGGGTGGACAGAAACGACCGCGAGAGGCCGCTGGAGGAGGTCGCTGGAAGAGGTCGCTGAAGGAGGTTGCTGGAGCCGCACGAGCTGGCTGGAGGCCGCTGTGAGAAGGCCGTTGGCAGATCGCTAGAGGCCGCACGATCTGGAAGAAGTCCGCTGGCAGACCGCTGGAGGCCGCATGATCTGGAGGCAGGAGCAGACCGCTGGGAGAGGCGAGCAGGAGAGAGCTTGGGGAGATTGCCGCTGGCAGGGAGAGAGCTCAACAGAAGGTGAGCAGGAACAGACCGCTGGGAAGGCCGTTGGCAGAAGCGGCAAGCAGGAGAGCTCGCTTAAGAACGCCGCGCGAGCAGGGATTGCAGCGAGACTGGTGAGAGGGCGCCGAGACCGCAGGAAGCACGCGGGGAGACCGCTGAGCAAGACCGCTGAGCGAGAGTGGAGGTCGCTGAGAAGCGCGCGGGGAGACAGACCGCACGGGATTGTAGCGAGACCGCTGAGCGAGAGAGGAGGTGGGGCCCGTTAGGGAGAAAGCTATAAAGAGGAGATGAGGGAGAGCGAAGCGGGATGAGAAACTGGAAACAGATAAGGGCTGCGGTCAGAAACAGGAGCTGCTGTCATAAAACCGGGAGACCGTAGGAGGGGAGGAACTTGCAGAGAACAGAAACCGCAGGAGAGGTGCGGTTAAAAAAAGGAGACCGCAGGATCAGAACCTCGCTTTGATACCATGTAGGGAAAACTTAAGCTTGTGTATATTCATGTATCAAATACAAGGAGAGAATACATATTTATAGGAGAGAGAGAGAGAGGAGAAAAAATCATATACACAATGCGGGATTAAAAGAGAAGGAGGAATACACTATTGGGCCAAAATAAATTGGCCTCTCATATGGGCCTTTCTAACATTCTCAAACATAAGTAGGCCAAAAAAGCAAGTTTTTTCGGTGCGGTCATTCAACATCTTCCAATCTTTTTTGTTCACCTGCATGATAATTTTTTTTGATATTAATTATACTTTTGAATAAGTTGGTTTCTATAGTTTATTTAAATGAGTTCAGGAAATTTTACCTGCGTGCACTGTACAATTCTTCAGCAATATTATCTCGTATTGTTGACATATGATTGGTTGCCCCGACATCAAATATATCTGTCTCAATATCATCCTCTGTTGTATGATCCTCGTCCTCTGGAGGTATGAATGTGTCATCAGCATCATAAGCATTAAATTTTGGGTCCCATCGAGATGGATGTCTACGATTGAAGTTATGCAATGTCATGGTCGCTAACACAATTGAACGTTGTTTCTTGAAATTGTACTGAGACATTTTTTTTAAGAATGTGCCACTTTTTCTTCCAAACTCCAAACGTCCTCTCTATCACACTTCGAAGAGATGAATGTGTCTTATTAAAATGCTCATGTCTGCCATGGATGGGACGACTTCCGCGTGCAAAATCTGCCAAATGATATCTTGTTTCTGGATATGATTTTAAATAGCCCGTCTTTAATGAATATCCAGCATCCACTAAATAATATTTACCTATAATAATTTGATATGTTAAACATAATAATATGATAGCGAATTAATAAAGCATATACGATAATTTATTGAACAATTTATCTTGAGGAGGATGCGAAAAATGTAGCCTATCGTCTGACAATGCGCGCACGAATATACGACTATCATGAGCGGATTCTTCCCACCCAGCCAGTGCAAATGTGAAACACATATAAAAGTCGCAAACAACCATCACATTTTGCGTTGTTGTACCATGACGTCCAATATATCTAACTTGATCATCAATGAATATCCTCGCATCTACATGTGTACCGTCAATTGCACCAACGCAGTCCTTAAATAATGACATGTAACGGGCATCATATCTTATTTCCTCAGGTATTTCTCTAAAATAACGATCAATGAGTTTTATAACATCAACCGACAGTAGCAGTAGTGATTTAAGACCTTTCGAAAAATATCTACTTAAAGTTTCAGTTGAGTGTTGAAATCGCTATTTTGTTAATCTCATAGAGCCTTCATGTGCTAGAATGTACAATGTAATTCCTAGGATTTCCCTTGTGGTTGTGCGTTGTGATCCTTGTAATTCATGATCGTTTTCTAGCTTTCGAAGTAAATCAATAAATATTCTCTTTGACATTCGAAATGCGTCATAAATTCTATCTGGGTGCCCTTCAATCAGCTCTTTCAACCATTTCTCCTCTGTTTGTGTAGACGTCGTGCATGATATCTTCTTCCTATGCAATTATTTATCTCATCAATTGTTGAGATAACTATATTGCAGTATTCAACATATTGCACCCGTTCTAGAGAAAGACATGTATCTGCTCCCGAATCTTCACTGGAAGAGTCATGTGCTTCCATCACCTTAACAAAGTAGACAACAATCAACAAAGTAAACACAGAAGAATTAAAAGTTAGAACAATTACGTAAACTAGAAACAATAAATATTAATTCAAAGTGCTTAAATTAGATGTCTCTAAATGACTGTTATCATAATAACAATAAAAGTTTCCAAAACAACATTACAAGATTCAAAAATATAAAATAGAAATTAAACAAGATAATCTCTATGCTCAAGAACCCCCAAAATATCATTCTGTCATATTCTCGTAAGCATTTTTGATCCACTAAACTCGTATATCTTCTGGAATGCTCATGAAAATCTCTCTGCTGTTCTTGTCCCTGATATAGTTCACAGCAAAGTAGTATAAGCCGAGGTCAGAACGTATCTCATGAATACTGGAGATCAACTCCACTGTCTCCTTGATTGAGATAACTGGTGGAGGCTTCACTGCAAGTGCACAATCACACAACTCACTCATATAAGATTTAACCACCCATTTTTTCTTTCCCATCCTTCTTTTTTTGCTCGAAGATGTAGAAGCATTTCCAATGTTGGTTGATGCATTTTCACCTATATCTTCAAGTCCACATCGCTGAACCTCCAAGTCATCTACTAAATTATCTTCTTCTTCAAATATATGCTGCATATCAGGTGGCACACTGCCAATTGATGGTGCCCATGAATCTTCACCAGCTGCGACCACTTGACTTAACATAATATTCAATTTTTCCTCCAACTCAGGAGAAATACCATTATATCTAATTTTTTTTGCAAAAGGGACAACCTGTACAAAAAATATATAAAATTGTAACTGCACTAAACACAATTCAAATATATAGAAAATTGTTGAAAAACTAGGTTTTTGAG
This sequence comes from Dactylorhiza incarnata, assembly GCA_033032865.1. Lineage (NCBI taxonomy): Eukaryota > Viridiplantae > Streptophyta > Magnoliopsida > Asparagales > Orchidaceae > Dactylorhiza > Dactylorhiza incarnata. The sequence goes on along the minus strand of JAWHQI010000282.1, from coordinate 292,842 downwards.
ATGACCTTTAACTTTCCTCCCACCACTCTTCAGATGCAGCAATAGTTCTCTTTTCCTGATCCCATCCCAAACCCGTCTCTCCATGTTTTAGTTCTTTCCACAACTTCCAGTCTTTCTTGAGATGATCCCATTTATTCTTCATTTGCATTCGATCATAGCTTTTTCCGGTGGCTTGTTTAAAAACCAAGATCAAGTTTTTCCAACCATCCTTGCTAAAGTGGGTGATAGGTCGATTATCCAGCCCGATTTCTTTAATGCAAAGATCACAGAAAATCATGACTTCATTGGACTCCAACTCACTGCAATTCCTCCTTCCTTTGGTTTTCCCATTGTACTATAAACCCAGACATAACAATTAAAAAATTGTTCTATTGTCAAAGAAGACCAACCAAAACACACATATACACTCATCACTTATTAAAAACAAAAATACACTCACAAACACACATACATATACACACACACATACACGCACACATACACACTCATCACAAACACACACAAACACACACAAACACACACAAACACACACAAACACACACATACACATCCACATACAAATCCAAAACACACACACATCCACGTACACATCCACATACACATCCACACACAAATCCACACACACACACACATACAAACACACATCCACATACACACACACACAAAAACACACACACACACACATATATACATGTACGCACACATCTAAAAACACACACACACATATATACATATACATATACATATACAAACACACTCATATAAACATATACACACATCCAAACACACACACACATATATACATATACACACACACATACACACACATTCACACTCATCACATACACACACACACACAAACACACACACACACACACAAACACACAATAACACACTTACACACACTTACACATCCACATCCACATACAAATCCAAAACACACACATCCACATCCACATCCACACACAAACACACAATAACACACACTTACACATCCACATCCACATCCACATACAAATCCAAAACACACACACATCCACATACAAATCCAAAACACACACATCCACATACAAATTCAAAACACACACATCCACATACACATCCACACAAATCCACACACACACACACACACACACACACACACACACACACACACACACACACACACACACACACACACACACACACACACACACACACACACACACACACACACACACACACACACATATATATACATATACATATACAAACACACTCATATAAACATATACACACATCCAAACACACACATATATATACATATATATACACACACACACACACACTCACTCATATGTACATATACACACATTCATCCAACACATACATATACAATTAAAAAAAACAGCTACCAAATATGAAATCAAGTGGTGCATGATTTTGATTCTAATAGAGAACCCCACAGGAAGTATAAATAGGAAACGAGAATCGTCACCTGTATGTGGAAGAGATCGGGATTTGTTCGCAGCCGCTGGAGGAGAAAGGGAGACCCAGAGGAAGTGAGATCTGGAGTCCCTGGTAAATGCCGTAGAAATGCCCTTGCAGAAATATCGTCGCCGATTTAGAAGAGGAACGAGGAAGTCTCGCAGCCGGGAACACACAGAGACGGGTTTTGCTCGAAGATCTGGAATATCTCGTCGCCGCAGAGGAGAGCAGCCGGGATCACATGGAGAGGGATCAGGAACGAGGGAGAGAGTGAAGCGCAGAGAAACCTTCGCTCAGGGAAAGGGAGAGGGATCGGGAAGATGAAGCGCAGACGAACCCTAGCTCATGGAAAGGGAGAGGGAGAGAGGAGAGCGAGGTGCAGGCAATGGAGGAGAAGGGGTCGGGAAATAATCGCACGGTTGTCTCGTGAAGATGAGAGATGAGGCTGCGATTTTCTCAGCGCCGAACGTGGCATCGGGACCGATTCCGGAATAGAGGAGAAAACAACGGTTCTTAATCAGCGATTTTGAGAAAGCTGCAGAAACAAACAACCTAAAATCAACTTTGGCGGCTGGAAAATAGCTTTTCCAGCAGCCAGAGCTTTGAAAATAAAATTTCTAGTGTTCATGAGTCATAATGAACACATGTGAGCTTCATTTTCTAGAAAAATACTTTTGAAAATATTTATTCATCGGGTAGTGGAAAATCAATGGATTTTCGGTTGATTTTGAGCGCATGCAAGAAAATGAGTTAAGACAGACTGGAAATATTTTTTACACATGTATTCAAGTATTTTAAAGTCTCACTACCACTTGAATACAAATGATTCAACCGAAATAAACTCGAGGAACCTTCACCAGATTGTTGAACAAAGATCTTAAAAAAAAATCAGAATTTTTGGAGACTCTCTCTTCTTTCTCAATCTCTCTAGAATTTAAGCTATGAATTTAAGAAATTTTTGTGGTTTGAGCTTAGGATTTAATGGATATTTATAGGGGCTTTCAATGCAACTTGAATTTTCGAATTTGTCCTTGTAAAACTCCCAATATTACATTTTTAGTGAAAAATTGTCATTCCACCAACCTTCTCGCCCATTTCCACCACCACCTACCACTATTCACCACCTGCACCACCTGCCAGCACCGCCACATAGATTTTTTTAATTTAATTATTATTATTATTATTGTTCTTTTTAATTAAATATTTTTATTTCGCGCCATGCACCAGATTTTGTGTTACGTCTTAAAATGACAAAATAAGCTACTATAAGGTTTTTCGACGTTCTGGATTCAACCGTGGACCCAAAAATTTGAAATTTCACCTCGATATGTGAGTTCTAGTGAGGAAAATTACATGGTTTTGTTGGAACTAAAATTAGAAGTTATGTTATATTAGTGTCTTGGGATACATTTTCATCATGAAAATGCAATCCAATTTTCACGATTTCATCTAGGAAATATAAATTACATCTCATGGGTGAAAATATGATTTGTGAACTATTGTTAAAATCTCCAAAATATTTTGTAACATAGTCTTAATTTTTCAAGGTATTACAGCCTACACACGGACAAAATTTACAAAAGAAAATTCTCAAAATAACTGTGGATATTTTCTCATTATTTCTTCTTTCGCCTCCCAAGTACCTTCCTCTATTAGGTGGCCTTTTCGGATAATTCAAACTAGTGGAATGTTCTTGTTTCTTAGCCTCTTAATGTCTCTTTCCAAGATAGCTTGAGGTGCCACGTCGTAACTTAAATCATTCTAAATGTGCAAAGTATCGGGATCGTAGTGGATCACATGAGTTGGATCATAAATGTACTTCCTTAATGTGGATACATGACATTTTAGACTCCACATAAGATTGAGGTAATGCTAGGCGATATGCCATTGTACCGATTCGTTCAAGAATCTTGAACGGCCCAATGCATTGCGACTTTAATTTTCCACCTTTGTCAAAGTTGGCGGCACCATAGATTGGATGTCCTTAAGAAAACATGCTCACTGACACTAAACTTCATAGCTCTATATTTCATAGAATAGTACTTATTTTGTCGGTTTGTGCTATCTTTAGTCATTCTTGGATAAGCTTGATTTTTTTCGTCGTGCCCTCCACGATTTGTGGTCCATATAATTCTTTGTCTCCAACTTCATACCTACAGATTGACATTCTACAATGTCTTCCGTAAAGAGCTTCGAATGGTGTCATCTTGATGCTAATATGGTAACTATTGTTGTATGTTAATTCGATTATGGAAATATGCTCTTCCTAGCTTCTGCTGTAATCTAAAACACATGATCACAAAAGACCTTCCAAAGTTTGGATAGTTCTTTTTGTCTGCCCATCAGACTGAGATGATAAGCCGTGCTAAAATCCAGTCGAGTACCTAAGGCTTGCTGCAAGACTCCAGAAATTTAAAGTGAACCTTGGATCTCTATCAGAGACGATTGGGATAGGAATTCCATGCAATTTAGGCTATGTTTGTTTTGGCGTTTAGCCTCCTTTCCGTTTTCTCCAAAACGGAGTTTATCAGTTTTTGGGTGTTTGCGGGCAAAAATGTTGGAGACGTTCTTTTCTAAAATAATCACGTCAAGCGTAATATCCAACCGCATCTATGAGGTACTTTTCGATCCCTACTTTCTCGCCGCTCCTCGACTTTCTGCTTCTTCCTCATCCCGATTGCTCGAAGGAAGAAGGTTTCTGGCAGGGAGATCGCGCGACGGACGAGAAGGTTTCTGGCATCCTTATCGCGCTCGTCGCCAGCCTCCTCCTTTCTCTTGCAAGGTGTGCTTCTTCTTCCTCATTCCGCCGCTCAACTGTCTTCTTCCTCATGTCGCACTTGCTTGTCTCTCAGACAACCGTGATCCTTGCCCTCACCTATCTCACGCGCGATTTTCTTTGCCGCGGAAGCTCCTTGCCCTAACCTCCGTTTAGTGCCATCACAAGATCGAGAAGCTCCACCGCACGACGATGCCGTTTCGAAAAAGACGATGGCGAAGCCGAGACAACCGCAGCCTCGCGCAACGGCATTTCGCGTGCCCCCTCCGCGCAAGCCTTTACGCAAGCCTCACACAGTCTCTATTCCAAAGAAAACTATTGCGAAGCCGAGACAATTGCATCCTCGTGCAGCGACAGGTCCCGCGCTCCCTCTGCTCAAGCCCCGCGCTGCTACAGTTCCTGCCCGACGCTCCTTCTCCCTACGGCGCACCTTGCGCGCAGTACTACCGCACTAGGTCTGCAACATCTTCAAGCACAGAGAAAAGCCTATGCGACCGCATGGCGCAACAAATCCGCCAGAGAGATCGCCTCCGGTGTTCATCCCGCTGCACTCACTCGCAACTCCATCAACTTTCAATGCTCTAATAGAATCACATCGTTTACAAGAGCCTCCGACCACATTCAAAACAATGTTAATAAGTGAGAATAACTCAGCAATTTCAAAATTCCCTTCTGCAACTAACATAAAAAACACAACTATCTTCTCTCATGATCAAAGTTCTTAAACCTTTGAACTTGTCTTTCATATTGCTAGCACCATCATATCTCTATCCACATACTTTAGAAATACTAAGTCTATATTTCATAAACAGATTATCAATAACAACTTTAAGAGATAAAGTTGTAGTGTCAGACTGTTACGCACGTGCGCGTAACTTCATTTATCTTCTCCTTATCCTATGTTTATTGATGCGAGCCCCCCTCCCTACCTATGTAGCACGGGGATGGAAACAGGATACGGGATACGATACGAAACGGATACGGGAAACGTGATTTAAAAAAAATACGGATACGGGAAACGTTTTTAATTATTTTAATATAAGTATTAATTAATATAAAAAATACAATTAACAAACTAAGGTATCATCCCAGTCACTACATTCAATAAAGAATAATTGGCGCACAAAAATACAATTAACAAGCTAGGAGAAGGTATTGGATATCACAAGAAGAGAAAATATGAAGAATAGCTCATGCAATCTATTCCTTGAGGTATCCAAAAGCACAAACATTATTTATAGTGCCTACAAGTACATATTTTAGTTTGATTTATTTATTATCAATACAGATTACTCAAGAGTCAAGATTGGGCCTACAAGTACACATTGAGAACTAATATCATAATATGTAATGATGATCATCAAACTCTTCACATAAACAAGATCTTCTTTGGCATTAAATTAATAAAATGATTTTGTAAGGAGAAGAAATTAATTCTAAGAGTTAGCCACCATTTAATATGAGGCGTGACTGCGCGCCTGACGCCGTGAATAAAATTGCGGGAAACGTGTATCCCACAAGGGGGATACGCGTTTCCCAATTAATTTTATTTATTTATTTTAAATATTGTGTTTCCTACGTTAGGAAACGTTTTGGAAACGCGTTTCCGCGTGTTTCCGTGCGTTTCCCGTATCCGATACGCGTTCGAGCCGATGTGCGAAGCATTTTTAAGTATCCGTGCTTCGTAGCTCCCTACATAAGGAGGTGGTATGAGAGAGTTCTGGGCATCTTCATGTTATTAGGGTTTTTGGGTCTCCTCTTGGAGATAGGCTTCTTGGAGGAACTAGCCTCCAGAAGAAGGACACGAGTATACCTCGTGGTTGTATCCTTGTTTCGATTAATACCAGTGTTCCTCGCCTACCATTTGGTCCGACCTGCCCGTTCCCACCTGCATAGTGCCGCCGGTTTCGTCCGTGATTAATTCCTGCTTCGGCATCAACACTCAGCATCAACGCATCCGCGATTGAGTCCAGCCGACGACGTCGTCCAGCAGCGATCCGCCACTCCGACGCCCCGCTGCTGCGCCCTAGCACTTCCGTCGTTCGCCAAGGCCGCCGTCAGCAGCGATCCCCACTCGCGTCATCCGCGACGCCTATCGTCAGCCTCGCGCGCAGCGATCGGCCACTCCGACGACAGCAGCGTCGTTTGCTCGTCCGTGGTCGGCCCGTCCCAGATCCGCCATCTCCGACGCCCCACTCTTAGTCATCCACAGCGCCAGCACCAGCACCAGTCGCCCGCCATCCCAGTTCCAGTCCGCCGCCGCCACACCTTCCGCAGCGATCGTCCTCCCCTTCCCCAGCTCCGACACTCTCCTGCCAACCTCCAGCTCGGTGAAATCGTCTTCATATGCCAAAGAGCCGGATGGAATCCCGCGTGGAAGTCCTCGAACACACCATCTCCGGCCTCAACTCCCGTCTCGACGCTCTGGCCGAGCAGCTCACGGCGATTATCGCTATGCTCAACAACTTGCAGACCGACCAACACTCCGGCCCTCCTCCGACTGCCTCTGCCTTAGGGTCCCCCAGCACATTGGGCCCCGCAGCAACCGCACTGCCAGATTTCCCCCCACAGCTCCCACGCCTCGACATCCCCACCTTCAACGGGACTAACCCACTTGGGTGGATTGCCCGCGCCGAACAATTTTTTGATCTTCACTAGACTCCTCCGGCGCAGCAGGTCGCCACAACACTCATCGGCATGGAAGGGCCCTCCCTCCATTGGGTCCGCTGGCTCCGCCTGGACGGCCCTCACGGAGGCCCTCATTCAGCGATACGACCACCGCCACTCCGGCTCCATGATTGAGCGCCTTTACGGAGTCCGCCAAACCAGCTCCATCGACTCGTATGTTGATCTGTTTATTGAGCTGGTCACCCATGTCCCAGGCCTTCCCCCTGATCATTACTTGGCATACTACATGCATGGCCTACAACCCCATCTCCAAGCCCGCCCCCGCACCCTTCAGCCAGTCACTGTGAATGCCATGGACCTCTCCCCACTGGTGGAGGACGAATTTCTCGCACTGTCCGAGGACCCTCCTTCCTCACTGCCCCCCTCCAAACCTCCGTACCAACCATACTTTCCTCCACCGACGAAACAACCGCCACTGTCCCCTCCTCTACCCTGTCCACCCAATTTGGGCCCACGCAACAACCGTCCTGTCCCCACTAACCGCCTATTCACCCAAGAGTACCACGACTTACGGAGCAAGGGCCTGTGTTTTCGTTGCAAACAACCCTACTCGCCTACTCATGATTGTCCTTTGAAGCAGCTCGGTGCCTCATCAGAGAGGACGTGCACGAGCTCACCGCTGCTGACTTGGACGCGCTGACGATCATCGATGTACCTCCGGACGGCGCTCCAGGAACCTCTACGTCTGTCCTCCCGCGGGCATATCACTACTAGTTGGTGGACGGCGCTCCGACCTTGAGGGCAAGGACGCTTTTCTGGTGGGGTGTATTGTTACGCACTTGTGCGTAACTTCATTTATCTTCTCCTTATCCTATGTTTATTGATGTGAGCCCCCCTCTCTATATAAGGAGGTGGTATGAGAGAGTTCTGGGCATCTTCATGTTATTAGGTTCTTGGAGGAACCAGCCTCCAGAAGAAGGGCACGAGTATACCTCGTGGTTATATCCTTGTTTCGATTAATACCAGCGTTCCTCGCCTACCACAGACTTATGAGCAAAACCAAGAACACGTTCCACAATCTTCCTTTTGTATCCATATATCGTAAAACAATAGTCATTTGCTCTTTAACCGAAATATCACGAGATTCATCAACTAATATAAAAAGCGGTTGTCTCCAATGTCTTTAACAATTTTTCTTGCTGTCTCAATTGCAATTGCAAAAACATTTTTCCTTTAAATCTTTGGAGAGGTCAATTGACAATTAATGAGAGTATTTTATAACACAACCGAATTTATATCATTGTTGTGTGATGCCAGAAATTCTAAAATTTCACGAAAGTTACCTTGTTTCAGTGACTCTTTAGTCTCATTGTGTTCACGAAATGACAATTTTTAGCGTAAAAGATATCGAATGCAATCAATAGTTGCACATAAACGGGCACAATATTTTATAATTTGTGTTTCTTCTTGTCTAGGCCGTCATCTACAACATTGTATATAGTACACAACATTGTATAGTACACAACATTGTACATAGTTCCATTGCCGTTGATCTTCACAAAAGATACCTCTTGCTGCTGATTTTTTAACCGTCTTACCTCCGCTAGTAACAACTGTTGATACAACGCTAATGAACCTCAAGATATGCTTGACATCTTCTCACTTGCTCTATGTTGATTAGATCTTATGACTGTTTGTCCCATGACTCCCATCTTGTCATTTTAGACCCATCGCTCCTTCTACGAGCCACTTTCAGATTGATTTTCCACAACAAATAGCTTCTCCAAACCTCTCTCCCCAACATCCATCTCTCCACCCCCATCTCATTGGCTTATGTCTCAACAACTTCCATGTCATCAATTTCCATCTCGTCGGCCTCTATCTCGTTGGCCTATACCTCGCCGATTTAGATCCATTGTCCGCTCCTTTTTTAATCTCTAAACTCAAGGTTGTCATACCCCACTTTGGTTTGCAGGAGTGTACTAACATATCTAAGCTATTGTCGACTACTTCTACATCTTCCTAGACTTCTCAAAATATCTTACACTAGCCAGATTTACCACGCCTTCACTGAGAAGGTCTCTCGCCATCATGGATCTCGGCTCTGTGAGTCTGTGATTTCAACCCTCTTTAAGTTGCTAAATCTACTCTCTGGATGCCGACTCTGCTCTTTGCTTACAAATTCTTGCTCTCAGGTTACTGAAAATAGCTGTAAGTTAGATAACATTTTCTCTCAAGTTACTAAACCTCTCTTAGGATATTGACATTACTTTCCGATTATTGAACCTCACTCTTAAGTGCGAAACCTCACTGTTTGTATTTGTTTTTGAGCTCATCTTCTTAATCAACAAGATCTACTCAATACCGAGCCTATCATCTATATAAGTCACATATCTATCAGTCACATCGTCTGCGCCCCTTGACTTTGTTAGGGAGTGTTAATAATAAATAGTAAACTCTTAGTATAACCATGGGATTACTACTCCATGGGTTATCGTTTTAATCTTTCATTCGTGTCCACACTGGTTATGCTATATATATGGTTTCTCTATTGAATAATGTGATATTTTAAAAAGTTTAAATGCCTTGCAGGCAACCTATTTGGAACCTGGCCAAGCTTCTGATTTTGAGGGCAGAAATGGAGCAGAAGTCAATATCCTTGCTACTGCTGGTCCTGTATTAGGTCCTCCTTGGCAGAGACCTGAAAATGGGTAAATTCATACTCTCTTAAATATCTTCATCATGATCATCATCATCCTTTGTTGGCGCAGCTATAATTTGTTTCCTTGATAGTGACATTTGTTTGAGCAGCTGATTATCAAACTAAAACAATGTTATAATTATCATGAAATGTTAATATACTAATTCAACGCTGGTGAGAGACACCATGAGCTCCGTTTGGCATGGAGGTTGCGGCCATGAACGCGGTGATTATGAACCGTCGTTCGTGAACGCACAACCTCATCTAAGGAACTTCACCACTTTTATGTTCAAAACTAGTTTTCTTTTCTTGGTGGCGGTCATAACCATTGTCTTGCCGAAGATGCATTCTATGATAGTGATGTTTTTGTCCAAACTCACTGGAGTAAAAACGCCGCGCCAAACAGAGCCTATGATGCTTAAATATAGTGTAATAATCATGAGAGGATCCAGTAAGATAGTAAAACATAATGGAAACATCATTACCATGGTCATCCGTTGTATACAGTAGGATGCTGAGCTCTTTTTTGTTGACCATTCAGTATTTTACTTTGAAAATATTTAGTACTCATGCAAGGGTACTGATGGCCCATTTAAGGTGCATTCCTCGGGCTCTCAAGTATTTGATCGGACAATTGACTGGCAGGTACATCATCACATCAAGGAGAAGTGGTCTAAAACTTTACTACGAACCACACTGCGTATACGACAAGCTTTTTCTACAAAAATATACGGCGGATATAATCATCACGCCAGTCATTAAGCAGCTGCTTCCATTCTTCACCTTGGTATCTGGTCAAGAAGATGCGGTTCATCTTGCAAAGCTACTTCAGGCAAAGTATACATTGTTGATTTGTTTGTTACTCAGCATCGTATATAACTAACTCTGATCACCCTGATTACTTCATTTCTAGGTACATTGTTCCTATGAAGAATGGCGATCTCAGTAGTAAAGGAATTCTCTCGAGCATTGTTCGTTCAGAGGGGACCGTGGAATCATTCAAGGTTTCTGGGCCGCAATGGCTATTCCTATATTTTTTTAAGTCCATGGCTACATAAATATGGCTAAGTTCAACCTCTCCATAGAATAGAGTGTTATGGGATGCTCATCTTTACACTCCTTTATCTAGTTAATAGGAGTTATAGACCTTGAGCCCCGGGTTTAGTTCATCATTTTATTAGGTGTTATTATGGTTGTTGTCTTTTTTGTTCATCATTGTTATCTAGTATTAGGTGTCATTATGACTCTTTGTCTTTTTATATGTTGTAAGCCTATATAAAGGCATATGTATGTGTTGAAACCAGTTTCCCGATTTCAGCGTTCGAAAGGGGGTTGCGACTAACTCTTACTTGACCTAAGCCTTGACTCTTGACCGGTCACTAAGAACTAAGAGACTCGGACTTGATAACAACTGGAGTCTAGGAACAGACCCCTTAAGCTTCAGCGTGGAGGTCCCACCACATACCCGGAAGATCTTAGAGCGCTTCCCCTCCAAAGCCAATGCTGAGCCTGGGCACCCTGGAGAGCACTAAGAACCACCTCACCGTCAACCTTCGATGACAAGGGGAGGGGGGGGGGGGGGGGGTGCTTGCTCACAAGACCACGCGAGGGAGGGGGTAGGAACCAACCCTTCCCAAGGTGCCCATGGGGGTCTATTTATAGACTTTCCCAAAAATGGGCTGCGGATAGCAAAAATCCTGCTATCCGCAGTCCAACCATGACCGCAATCAACCACGCATGGGGGGGGGGGGGGGGGGGGGGGGGGCGAGTGGGACTCGAAGTGCCCACTCCCCCCCTCACGGGAGGTCATACCGACCTCCCCACCCATGCCGGGCGAGTGGGAGGACTCCTCCCACTTGCCCCCAAGGTGGACGGCGAGTGGGGGTGTCCCTCCCACTCGCCCGGCGAGTGGGAGGGCTCTCCCACTCAACCGGCGAGTGGGAGGGCTTCTCCCACTCGCTCGGCGAGTGGGAGGGTCCCTCCCACTCGCCCGGGTGAGTGGGAGAGATCCTCCCACTCCTCCCGCAAAGGGCCGGTGAGTGGGAGGATTTCTCCCACTCGCCCAAGGGTGACTGGCGAGTGGGAGTTTCCTCCCACTCGACCAAAGAGTGTCGGGCGAGTGGGAGGATTCCTTCCACTCGACCGAAGGGAGTCGGGGTAGCGGACGCTCCCTCCGCCTCTCCCGCGGCCTTTTTTTGTCTTGATCCGGGTCGACCGTCTCCACGCGGTCGTTGTCTTGGTCTCATCCGAGTCGGGTCACACCGACTCGGGAAATATGAGGGTTGTACACAATCCCCGCTCTTTGCGAGCTTGTCCCAAGCTCGGAAAGAAAGTCCAACCCACCTATTTGACGAGTAGGTGGGACCTTAGGGGAATCCACGAAGGGATCCGTCATCGGGGAACCTCCGCCAAGCCTTTCGGTTGATCCTGACTTGAGACGGAAGGAGAACCTTTCTCCACTAAAGAACCCTCCTATGGGCCGAGCCCAACTGGAGGTGGAGAAAGCTCAACACCTTAGGTCGAATTGAACTCGACCTGAGGTGGAGGAAGAACTCAGCACCTCTAGTCGAGTCGAACTCAACCTAAGATGGAGGGAACTCAACATCTCTAGTCGAGTCGAACTCATCCTGAGATGGAGGGAACTCAACATCTCTAGTCGAGTCGAACTCAACCTGAGATGGAGGAGACTCAACATCTCTAGTCGAGTCGAACTCAACCTGAGATGGAGGGGACTCAACATCTCTAGTCGAGTCGAACTCAACCTGAGATGGAGGGAACTCAACATCTCTAGTCGAGTCAAACTCAACCTGAGATGAAGGGAACTCATCATCTCTAGTCGAGTCGAACTCAACCTGAGATGGAGGGAACTCAACATCTCTAGTCGAGTCGAACATGACCTGAGATGGAGGGAACTCAACATCTTCCAGGGAGCAGAGCTCAACTGGAAGTGGAGGCAGCTCAACGAGAGCCCGCGCGCCGGTTTCTCTTCTCGCCTGCTGAAGCCCAAAGACAGCTAAGGGAGAAAGGAGAGAGAAAGAGGCGAACCTTCGAGGGCAGCGACGGCTGCCCCACCTTGCCCTGTTGAAGCCGAGTGTACTCGCAGGAGGATTGTGACGTCAACGACCCAAGCCCTGGGGAGCCGCCTTCATGAGGCGGAAGCTCTCCGAGACAGCTGGAGGGGAGTCTCTGCTGATGACATCCTGCACGAGTCCTCCCCTTCTCCTGCGCGACCCGACTCATCCCCTTGCAGCGGTGGCTATTCCCCCTGAACGTGAGGGTGGCCAGGGACTTCTTCTCTTCTTTGGCTCCTTGTAGGAGCCATGTATTTCCTGCATACCTGTTTCCTTTAATCCTGCATGCACCAATAGGGGTGAAGTAATGACTAATGTAACATATGTTATCACTGAACCAGTTATCATTGTAATAAATTTCTTAGCTTACTTTCTCCCTTTACTGCTTGAGGATTTGATACCTTACTTGAACCGATCATTGGGTAGTTAATCGATCCGATGAGCCTCCCATCTGCCACTGAGCCCGGAGAACGGTCTGTAGTCAGGGATCTTACCGATTGGAGGTGGAAGTACCCACCTGCACCCTGAGTGCTTACCTTCACCCGGAGGCAGAGGAACTCAACGTCTTCCCAATCCGACTGGAGGTGGAAGTACCCATCCACGTCTTAGGTGCTTAGCTCACTTGGAGGCAGAGGAACTCAACGCCTTCCCAATCTCATTGGAGGCGGAAGTACTCATCCGCGTCCTTGGTGCTTACTTTCACCTGGAGGCAGAGGAACTCAACGCCTTCCCAATCTCATTGGAGGCGGAAGTACCCATCCGCGTCCTGGGAGTCTTAGCTCAACCGGGGTGGAGGAACTCAACGCCTTCCCAATCTGATTGGAGGTGGAAGTATCCATCCACGTCCTGGGAGTCTTAGCTCAACCGGGGGTGGAGGAACTCAACACCTTCCCAATCTGACTGGAGGTGGAAGTATCCATCCATGTCCTGGGAGTCTTAGCTCAACCGGGGGTGGAGGAACTCAACGCCTTCCCAATCTGACCGGAGGTGGAAGTATCCATCCATGTCCTGAGAGTCTTAGCTCAACCGGGGGTGGAGGAACTCAACGTCTTCCCAATCTGACCGGAGGTGGAAGTATCCATCCATGTCCTGGGAGTCTTAGCTCAACCGGGGGTGGAGGAACTCAATGCCTTTCCAATCTGACTGGAGGTGGAAGTATCCATCCATGTCCTGGGAGTCTTAGCTCAACCGGGGGTGGAGGAACTCAACGCCTTCCCAATCTGACCGGAGGTGGAAGTATCCATCAATGTCCTGAGAGTCTTAGCTCAACCGGGGGTGGAGGAACTCAACGCCTTCCCAATCTGACCGGAGGTGGAAGTATCCATCCATGTCCTGGGAGTCTTAGCTCAACCGAGGGTGGAGGAACTCAACGCCTTCCCAATCTGACTGGAGGTGGAAGTATCCATCCACGTCCTGGGAGTCTTAGCTCAATCGGGGGTGGAGGAACTCAATGCCTTCCCAATCTGACTGGAGGTGGAAGTATCCATCCATGTCCTGGGAGTCTTAGCTCAACCGGGGGTGGAGGAACTCAACGCCTTCCCAATCTGACCGGAGGTGGAAGTATCCATCAATGTCCTGGGAGTCTTAGCTCAACCGGGGGTGGAGGAACTCAACGCCTTCCCAATCTGACCGGAGGTGGAAGTATCCATCCATGTCCTGGGAGTCTTAGCTCAACCGGGGGTGGAGGAACTCAACGCCTTCCCAATCTGACTGGAGGTGGAAGTTTCCATCCACGTCCTGGGAGTCTTAGCTCAACCGGGGGTGGAAGAACTCAATGCCTTCCCAATCTGACTGGAGGTGGAAGTATCCATCCATGTCCTGGGAGTCTTAGCTCAACCGGGGGTGGAGGAACTCAACGCCCTCCCAATCTGACCGGAGGTGGAAGTATCCATCCATGTCCTGGGAGTCTTAGCTCAACCGGGGGTGGAGGAACTCAACGCCTTCCCAATCCCCTTACCGATTGGAGGTGGAAGTACCCATCCGCGTCCTAGGTGCTTACCTTCACCTGGAGGCAGAGGAACTCAACGCCTTCCCAATCGGTTGTTGAACCGCGAGTTGACCTGACGAGTCCCCCATCTACCGGCATGACTGAGCCCGGCGGGGGATCTCCAGTCAGGGATCTTAGATCGGGGTATTACCCCAGAACCCTTTTTCATTCCTAGTTCGTCTATTACAACTTCACTACCCTACGCCCTTCCAGGGCACTTTATTACACCTCGCCCTTCTTGGGCACTTCACTTACATCTCGCCCTTCCTGGGCACTTCACTTACATCTCGCCCTTCCTGGGCACTTCACTTACATCTCGCCCTTCCTGGGCACTTCACTTACATCTCGCCCTTCCTGGGCACTTCACTTACATCTCGCCCTTCCTGGGCACTTCATTTACATCTCGCCCTTCCTGGGCACTTCACTTGGCCGCACGCTCCTTGGTCATCTTCTTCGCCACTTCTTCCGTCTCCGCAACTCCCTCTTGGCCCTTCCGGGTGAAGTTACTCCCCCCTGGTTGGACGGGGGCGTTCTTATCGCCTCCCTGCAGGTGGTGTCGAGCACTCGCCGCGAGTGGAGGGTGCGACCTGCAGGAGCTCCAGGATCCCTTTGCTGAACTCATCGACGTCGCCTTTCTTCACATACTCGCATGCCGGAGGCGAGTCTCCCAACTCGTCGCTTCCAGCCATGAGACATGGCTCAGAGCTTTCCGAACTAGTCGCCTCCACGCTCACCGCACCAGAATGTTGAAACCAGTTTCCCGGTTTCAGCGTTCGAAAGGGGGTTGCGACTAACTCTTACTTGACCTAAGCCTTGACTCTTGACCGGTCACTAAGAACTAAGAGACTCGGACTTGATAACAACTGGAGTCTAGGAACAGACCCCTTAAGCTTCAGCGTGGAGGTCCCACCACATACCCGGAAGATCTTAGAGCGCTTCCCCTCCAAAGCCAATGCTGAGCCTGGGCACCCTGGAGAGCACTAAGAACCACCTCACCGTCAACCTTCGATGACAAGGGGAGGGGGGGGGGGTGCTTGCTCACAAGACCACGCGAGGGAGGGGGTAGGAACCAACCCTTCCCAAGGTGCCCATGGGGGTCTATTTATAGACTTTCCCAAAAATGGGCTGCGGATAGCAAAAATTCTGCTATCCGCAGTCCAACCATGACCGCAATCAACCACGCATGAGGGGGGCGAGTGGGACTCGAAGTGCCCACCCCCCCTCACGGGAGGTCATACCGACCTCCCCACCCATGTCGGGCGAGTGGGAGGACTCCTCCCACTTGCCCCCAAGGTGGACGGCGAGTGGGGGTGTCCCTCCCACTCGCCCGGCGAGTGGGGGTGTCCCTCCCACTCGCCCGGCGAGTGGGAGGGCTCTCCCACTCAACCGGCGAGTGGGAGGGCTTCTCCCACTCGCTCGGCGAGTGGGAGGGTCCCTCCCACTCGCCCGGGTGAGTGGGAGAGATCCTCCCACTCCTCCCGCAAAGGGCCGGTGAGTGGGAGGATTTCTCCCACTCGCCCAAGGGTGACTGGCGAGTGGGAGTTTCCTCCCACTCGACCAAAGAGTGTCGGGCGAGTGGGAGGATTCCTTCCACTCGACCGAAGGGAGTCGGGGTAGCGGACGCTCCCTCCGCCTCTCCCGCGGCCTTTTTTTGTCTTGATCCGGGTCGACCGTCTCCACGCCATGTGCAGCAAGAAGCGACTTATCCGCCCCTCCCCCCATCTATTCTAAATTAATTGATTAATTGATTAATTAATTATTTATAATTCCATTTTATACTCAAGTATTCCAATTTGGTCGCTATCATTGGAAGGCGACGCGGATCTCGTGACCATTCTCAATCATCCGACTCGGCGCAATCAGACCGACCTGTCACCCGCTCTTTCTCTCGTTCCGCTCATCATATGGAAGACTCCCACAATTTCTTGGAGGCCATGAACCGGCTCCACTCCGTTATATCCGCCATGGATGCACGCCTTTTCAGGAAGTAGAAGCTCATCATCGGGACGACATGACAACCCTCACCACGAAGCTTAATGAACTCACAGCCACACCGCCCGTTGTTATCACCCCACCTACGGATCACGCCAGTAGCAGTCAAATTCTGCTTCCGCCGCTCATCCACCACGAGCCACCTCCACCACCTCTTTTCCGCCCCGACGCTGCAATTCTGTCGCGATATAACCGACTGGAATTTCCCACATACGATGGAAAAGCTGATCCATTGGGCTGGCTCACCAAGTGTGAGCAATTCTTCGGCCACAAACTAACTCCAGCAGCAGAACGAATGCATCTGGCATCCTTCCACATGCTCGACTCCGCTCTTTTGTGGGCTTCTCGACTCCTCATCGACCGGCCGAATCTGATTTGGGACGACTTCAAGCGGCACTGCAACTTGCATTTTGGACCTCCTATCCGGAGCAATCCTCTCGGCGAACTCACATCCTTGCGACAAACGGGATCCGTGGACGAGTACTTGGAACAATTTCAGCTTCTTTTGGCACATGTCACTCTTCTCCCGGATATGCTTGTCGCCATTTCACCTTTGGACTTCGCGACCGCCTGCGACTGGATGTCGAATTCGAGTCCCCTCCATACTTAGTGACTGCTATGAGTTTGGCCCGTCTATGTGATCGTCGCCTCCAGTTGACACAGGAGACCTACTTGCCACCCGATAACCGCACTCAACAGGGCCGGACCGAGGGCCAGGCCGCCCCACCGATCCGTCGCTTGTCTCGTGCCGAGATGTTGGAACGTTGCGCTCATGGATTATGTTTTAATTGCGACGAACAATACTCTCGCGGACACAGGTGCAAAAGGCTCTTCTACCTACACGTCGATGATTCTGACGACGAAGGCGTCAAATGAAATATGCACCATCATGGCCCCCCTTGAGCTTGAGGTCAAACTCATTTTCGAGACAGGGTGTGATGTTATGGGATGCTCATTTTTACACTCCTTTATCTAGTTAATATGAGTTATAGACCTTGAGCCCCGGGCCTAGTTCATCATTTTATTAGGTGTCATTATGGTTGTTGTTTTTTAGTTCATCATTGTTATCTAGTATTAGGTGTCATTATGACTCTTTGTCTTTTTATATGTTGTAGACCTATATAAAGGCATATGTATGGATGTATGAAGTAAGAAGAATTCTAATTCCTTTCTATTGTGTGAGATCATTGGCGGCTCTCTCCTCTAACGAGCAACTCCGCATAGGCAGCCATGGTTAGGGCTCCACGGTATCCTTCCCTTGCCCCTCCGACCACTCCTCCGGTGACCTCTGAGTAGGCCCATAACATAGAGCCTTACTGAAGCTGATATATGATGTATACATGTTAGGTAGTGATTATGTTTTAACTACAGAATGAGTTCATATATCATCTTGGTATGTTTTCCAGGACTTTTTGACGAAGGAGCTTCCGGATGCGCGTGTTCTTGAGCCGCGGCCAGGGACGTCTCTTGAGATTTCGACGTCTTTACATGCCCTCTGAGGTGAGTTATATTCTCCAGAGCAATTTTTCTTATCTCAACTATTTTGTTTTGCTTTTACATCACATGCATAGAGGATAAAAATGATTATTGTTGTGGTAAATGTGTAAATTTCTCATGTAAGTTACAATTCATTGTTAAACAACATTAAAATTTTCTCAATCAAAACTCTCAAGATGATAAATCAGATGCATGCAAACATCAATTTGGAAGGTTTGCAATAATAAATATTTTTTTCTTTTAATCTTGGGCTTGGTGTCACTTGGATCATTCTAGGGTTGAACATATTTCATCTTCATTATTAATGTAGGAAGGTATTCATCAAAAGAAAATGAAGGTGTCGTAGTTTTTCCTATCCTGGACTTGTAAACATTATGGGGATTCCGAGATCTCCTTGCAATTTCGACATTTCCTTGTCCAAAAAATTGCTCGCATTTCCCTCATCGGTCCTGGAGGTTGCAATCATGTTCCAGAATCAAAGACCTTATTTCGACATTTCCTCGTCAAATATATGTATGAATGATCAGTTGAAATGATCTTCATAAGCTTTCAAATTGTTCAACTGTCTTTTTTTGAAAGTTTCCCGGGACACGTGACCCAATACCCAGTCCCATATCCGTATACAAAAACTTACGCAGCCTCTTGCTTGCTTTTAGCCGACGCTTAAGTTAGCTCTCAAGCAAAGCTTGGATTTTGCACCTGAGCGATGTTAATGAAAAGAAAGTGAAAGAAGATGTCATGGAGTTCATAAGACTACCATATCGTTGACATTTAAGCACCTTTTAGCAATAGTAAAGATAATAGATTAGGCCGTTTTTCTTCTTTTTACTGTTGTAACCGTGCTCTCCAACATCGTCCGAGAGAACCCTGTAAAGTCCCTGCCGGCGAGATCTCCTATTTCAAGTGAGTCCTTATTCTAGTTTTTTTATCTGCAAAGTATTTAGTCAGATCAGCTTGAATGAACAAGAAGGGGAGGCTTGGCGCACCGGTTGAGGTGTTGCCGTGTGACCTCACGGGTTCGAGTCCTTGAAGCAGCCTCTTGCAAAAATGCAAGGTAAGGTTTGCCTACATTTCACCCTTGTGGTGGGACCCTTCCTCGGACCCTCGCTGCGCGGGAATGCCTTTGTGCACCGGGCTGCCCTTTAGCTTGAATGAACAAACTTTTTCCGCTTTCAAAAATATCCTCAAAAGCACTAGTCTCATATTCTATGAATGCCCATAAATTTAGGGGTATTCACGAGTTGAATACAATAA
Source organism: Dactylorhiza incarnata (assembly GCA_033032865.1). Lineage (NCBI taxonomy): Eukaryota > Viridiplantae > Streptophyta > Magnoliopsida > Asparagales > Orchidaceae > Dactylorhiza > Dactylorhiza incarnata. The sequence goes on along the minus strand of JAWHQI010000282.1, from coordinate 273,469 downwards.
CTCTCTAATCAAATTCAAATTTATCTTAGAGCGATTGGGATTTGGATTCGTTTGAATATTTGAATTATGATTCGAATTCAGATTCGTCCCGAAATCCTGGATTCGAATTAGGATTCTGGCTTGGATTCGACTTAGAATTTAATTGTATAAAGTTTATTTAAATATAAATTGCTATTATTAACAAACTATTCATGAACTTTTAAACGAATCTTACACAAATATGTATTGCTATTTATTATCAGCGAACTATTTGAATTCGAAAAAAACGAATCTTAATTGAATTTTCACGAATCGATTCCCGAATTATTCACGAACTATTTGATTTGCGAACAACCCTACTCACAATCATTTGTGAAAGATACTTTTGAAATGTTAGTAATTTCTCATCCTTAACAATACAGTTTCCTATTATCCAATGATCTCTACAGACAAGTTTTTTGTGTTGTAATCTCGGCCGAAAAGGATCTGATGAGTACTGCAATAAGGTAACAAATTGCACTCTTGATTTGGTTCAACTCTCGGAAACTCGCTATCACAAAATCTTCGTGATAGTGAGTGCATGCGGGCGTGGTAGAAATATTAATTTGTAGGGTAATTAAGTTCCTCGGGGTTTATTAGGATGCTCAGGAGGAGCGGGTAGTTACAAGGTTTTAAACAAAAATAATATATTATTCATGTTTTTGTAATTGAATATGATTTTCTATGTTCACTCATAAGTTCTTGTAAAAAGGGGGCATTGTTATAGAAGTTATATACAGATAGCAATTTTCTTCCCCCTTTCGGCGTGCACGCAAAAGATCTCTTGCGCCCTAACGAGCAAGTTCCCTAACCGCGCCCCTGCGCTGAATCCCCGCTCCCGTTCCAGTGATGGCCGAGACTTTTCTTTTCCTGCGAAGCCCTCCTTCTGGCGAGTATGCGGCGGTGACTTTTCTGAAGTTTGATGACCATACCCGTGCGGCTTTCCACAGAGGTTGTGGCCGCCGCCGCCGGAATTCAGGCTGTCATTCTCTTCGGCGATGCAAAGCGGAAAATTGCACAAAGGTCGCCATTTCCTTATCGCTGATCACCATTGCTGGAGGCTCCCTGGGAGAGTTGCTGGATTTGGGTGTCGATTTACCTTCTTCTTGGGTGCTGCTTATTCCTATTTGCCCCCATTAGCCAATGAAATTCGGGTGACAAAATTGTTGTCGGTTCACTGATCGGGTTCCTCGGAGCAGCGTTATGTTTCGTTGACGGTGGAGGGATTTATGTTCCCATGTTCACTTTGTTCATCAATTTTGATCCAAAATCTTCAACATATTCTGGCGGCAGGAGCTCTCTAGCCAAACTCCGGCGGAACACGGGCGGCGACCAAGGAGGAGGGGAGGCGACTTTGATTTTTTCTTCTTCTAATATTTGCACTGATCTATATATCCCAAGTACGTATGTATATAACCATTTTAAATTTGTTTTGATTTATATTTACCCAAAATGTTGCTTTTTCCGTCAGCCGGCATTTAAATAACACATTAATTAATGAGGAATATTTATGTACGAAGTGAAGTGAGCGCGCCAAATGCTTTTGAGTTAATCATCTATCACGGCTACTATTCACATAAAATTACATATTAATGCCAAATTGATTTCTTAACACACACGCCTGTCAAAATTCTTGATCCTCTTCTTAACACTTTCGTCCGCTGACTAGAAGCGTGAATTTAGCGTCGCCGGCGCTCCGCAGCTCCGCCTCCTCGCAGAACTCTTCCTCAACGGACGCCGCCGATGAGACGGACGTCGACCAACAGGCGCTGCTGCTGTCGTTCAGGTCCTCCCTCTTCGGACAAAACCCAAGTCCGCCTTCAGAGAATTCCACTCCGCCAGGGATCCCCTTCCTATTCTCTCCCTCCCCTTCCTCACACCTCTCGAACAGGAAAACGAATACGGCCTCGCCGGCCCGGCCGATCGAAGCCGGCGACCGCCCCCAATCGCCCTTCTGCCAGAAAAACCAATCGTGGAGATCCCACGATACCTTAACCCGCACCCCGCTCCTCATTACCATCCCATCGCTCCCCCTGAAATTCCACCGGAGCCGCTCCACTTCAAAGACCCTGTGTCCGTCAATGTCCAGCGCCATTTCTTCCTCCAGGAGATCGACTGAGATGGAGATCACCATCTCCTTCTCTTCGAACCGTGCTTTCGTCGCGTACGACAACCCTCCTCCCATTTCCCCAAATCTCACCCGTTCCATCTGCGAGATCAGCTCCCACCTTCGGCCACCATTCTCATGCCTTTCTGCGATCGTATTTACTTCCTCCTCGTTATTTCCAGCGACGAGGGCGACCTCGCCATCCACTGCGATGGAGATGAAGTACCCCGCGGCGGGTCCCGGTCCTCTTTCCCGGGAGAAGGTCGCGAGTGACATGTCCCACGTGAGCTCTACCACGCGGCGGCGGCCGGTAATAGTTGTAAACTGACGCCGCTTCGATCCCTTCCGCCTCCACGGGTAGAATGGATGGAGGTAGAGACGGAAATGGTCGGTAATCTCGTTGTCTCTGTCCTTCGCCGGAGTCGGCCCCGGCATGAGGCGTAGGTCGGTAACGAGGAAGAGTCCCATTGAAGTCTGGCTCCAGGATAGTGCAATTTCGCCCAGACGAGTCGCGTAAATTGAGGTGATCATGCCGGCGGCAGCTCTGCCGCTGCCGCCACCATTCGACAAGCACCGGACCATTGGGTTTAGGATTCAGTTCACAATCGACGTGGAATTTGAGGAGGATTCGATGGAAAGCATCGCCAATAAATATATGACTAGGTGGAAAGCTAGCAGAGCTAATTTTAATTATTTTCCTCCAGTCAGAACATTACAGCTTATTTAGAGAACTTCCGCCTGCTTAGCTGCTCTACCGTATAACGTATTAAAGGGTTTCCCGTTTAATATATATATATATATATATATATATATATATATATATATATAAATAAGGAAAATGTACACCAATTCTCTGCGCATTTTTATTTGACGATGATTGGACTACAAAAATATCAAATTCCAAGTTTATAGACAATTATGCCCTTGCTCGGCACATCAGCACCCTAGTCATCGTCATCACCACCGCCACTGGAAGACGGTCGGCACGTAGAATACTGAGGTTGTTCGCGAAATCTAACCGCGGTCAAGTACCCGTGGAGGTCAAGCGTTCACGGAACAGATTGCCGAGGCGGACGATGATAACACTTTGGAATATAAAGCGAAATTCATGACCAAATGATTCTCTCTTCATTTTCCACTTCCATCTTAGTTCTTGCTTTCCAATGGCCATCCTAGTTAGCTCTTTTCCCTTAGTTGGCAAGTTATGACAATCACTTGTTTGGATTTTGTAAACTCCTCTCTTCATTTTCCACTTCATAAGAACACTCTCATTGATTGTGTCTGCGGGTCAAAGAAAGGAGACTCGATTATAAAAGTAGAGTGAGGTAGTTAAAGAATATTATATGAATTAGGTGGCAGCGATAGCATCGTTACTTAGGCTTCGTTTGGCGCGGCTTATTTGCTCCGGTGAGTTGGGCCAAAAATGATATTATCATAGATTGTATGTTTGGCAAGACAGAGGTTATGACCGCTACCAAGAAATTTAAATATTTTTAGGTGAGGTCGGGCGTTCACAAACGACGGTTCATGTGCGTTCGCCAAACGAAGCCTTAGTTAAATTCATGGGGTATCTTTTGGATTCAAATCGTTTTTCATTAACGTCCTCCCACAATGAAAATAAACGGGGATTATATCCATGGATCAGATCAATACTGATGCTAGCAAGTCACAAGCCGAATCAAAGTATGTAATTTTTATGATGGAAGAACTCAACTTATGCTGAATTCATTGGATAATCAAGAGCGAATCAATTGAAATTCAACAAAATTAGTAAGCCTTTGATGCAACTCAAACAAAAGTTAAGTTGTCAAAGTGCTCATGTAAGTTCATCCTCTCTGAGTTTCTAGCAAGATGGGGGACTTGATAGAAAAATGGCTTCTTTTTAAGCCAACTCAACAACTAATTCTACCTAACCAACTATCCCCACGGTAGCCAAAAATATATATAATTAACTAGTTCTTCCATCATATACAGTTTACGCATATGTAGTGTGAGCAGGGGTGTCCACGAACCAAATCAAATCAAATAGCTCTTCAATTGAATCAAAATTAGTCATATAATGCAGATATTCGGATTCAGATTCGTTCAATTATTTGAATTCGGGTTAGGATTCGTCCCGATATCCTAGATTTGGATTTGAGTTTGGATTCGAATTCGAATTCGTTTCAAATGATGAACCGAATAGACTTTGGTCGGACGGTTAGGATCATCTTTATACATAGTATAAATATTCTTATTATTGGTGAACTATTTGTTACTCTTGCCAATAGAGATAATATTATTCGGATTCGAATACCACTGGAATCTGAAGAATTCAAAAAATATGAATCTTAATCGAATCTTCACGAATCGATTCCCAAATTATTCACGAACTATTTGGTTTGTGAGCATCCCTAAGTGTGAGTCATATCTTACACCTACAAATTATGTGTGGATCGAACGTTAACTTCTCATTTTCTTTACCGTCCTCAAAGAGCTCTAAGATTTTAGTTTTCTTGTGCTACATCACTTTGTCTTTCTCATTTCCACGGCTCGATCATCCTGTTCAACCAGGTCTGTTGTACTTGGATTTACTAATCATTTGAGAAGGAGATTTAGACTGATATACTCCAATTCTTGTTCTTGGTTTCCTTCTGATTTTTTTTTTAGGATGAATAACATCAAAACTGAAATCAATAATCAAACACTCATTTAAGATCCAAACCTAATAAGATCATTTCCATTCGATTTGTCGGTCTTATCTACACGTCTAATAACTGCATTTCTCAACCTTGCAGGTTCATTCCCTAAAATCTCTCTAAAATTGTGGATCAACCCTGTGTTGTCGAGTTGTTTGAACTTGCCATAACATTGTCAGATGCATGAACTGTGGGAATAGTTGTGAGCTCAGGTAAATCTGTTGTTCTATTTGTATGCTCCTATATAGAATCATAAAAATCACCCATGGTTGTAATATTATCAAAATCACAATCTTTTCTCATAGTATTTATATGTTGCATGTTAGTTCAGTACTCTAAATGTTTTGATTTGATGTCAGATGTAGATTTTTTCTGCATCAAAACTAATTACAATTCTCAGAATTATGAGTTTGCAGAAGAAACTTTATTGTTAATCTTGTAGTGTAATCCTGTGAGTTTTTTTTATTTTATTTTGGGTTGAAAGTTGAAACAGTGTCTGGCTAATATCCACTTCTGCCTAAGATATTCCAAAAAATATTTTGTTGACTAAAAATATGATTGATTATGAAGTTCAACCGTATAACTTTCGTATATGACCCAGCAATCTGATGATATCTTCCCTTCTATTATTCCATTCAACCGTTTTCCGACTAAATCCTGTAACCCTAATATCGCTACACTCTCTCGCCCCGCTGATTCATTCGGTCCGATCCTCGATTCGTTTCTTCAACCTCCACCGTGGCTTTCTTTGTTCCAATTCCTTTGTCAGGTTGACGATCTACTAGTGAGTAGTGACGACGGATCCGCAATCCAGCGACAGTCTATATTACCTACAGTCTCTACTAGTTCCGGCGCCGATAAACAGGAGGATGCCGAAGTCAACCGCGCTCCTTCCCCTCCGTATTTCTTCTTCCTCCTCCTCTGGACATGTATCAGAGTGATCTTTATAATGCTTGGATGCTCTTCGATGAGCGGCGGTTACTTCCGCCGACGCCTGACTGTGGCTGCGGCCCGGTGTCGGCGGTTGAAAACTGGGCAAAACGCCAGACCGCTGTCCCGCCAAATGAGCGGCGCGCAAGGAAAGCCGCCGGATCCCTACCGCCATGAGACGGTCATGCCCCCTTTGGTCATAGACTATGCTCATTATCACGGTCAAATAATGTAAAGATTAAAGTAAATATTTTTTTTGTATTATTAAAAAATTCCGTACTTGTCGTACTTCAAAACTCTTCGCTTCCTTAAGCCCGGCTGCGTGTTTTGGTCACCGCATTCAACCCCACGCCACAGAGAAAATAAAAATAATAAAATTATTGATCTTTTAAGACATGTTGAAAGCATAATTACTTTCTTAATCCTAAACTATTTCAGTTTTAGACATTATTCTAAATATATATATATATATATATATAGCATAAGCTACTGCTATTTATATTCATTGTTTTAATTAGGGCTGCAATATGTTGGTGTATATTTGGACTCGTAACGGTGTTCGGAGGCTTAACGAGTCGTGTAGGATACGCGGATATCCAATACCCGTATATACTCCTAGGGTTTGCCTATTTATACCCAGCTAGGGGCAACGGGTTCTGTGTTCCACACTTGACACTCCCCGGGATGCTTCGAGCGCCTCTCACAATCTCGAAGTAGAAACCCTAGCCGCTCCAAGCACCTTCTCCCGTGTTCGTGTTCTCGTGCTCGCCGTCGCTCGATCGCAAGGTGAAGCCGCTCCCTCGTCGATCCCGATTGCTCTCGGCCTTGTCGTTCCCGCTCGCCGCTGCTCGCTGGTTCGCGAACGTTCCGTCTCCCGTCGTCGATCGAAAGTCGTCGCCGTTGCCGCTCGTGAGGGAGATCGTGGATCTGCTCCAGTTCGACGTCCTTGCCACCGCTGGATCGCTAGAAGAAGTTGTTGTCTTCCTCGCCTGCGAGAGAAGAGATCGAGAGATCCTTCCCGTGCGCAGTTTTGTTCGGAGGTTGCGGTGCAGTCGTCGTGCACGTTTGCAGTTGTTGGCCGCCGCTCCTCTACTTCGCTCGTCTCCGTCGCCGGATCCAGAGCCGCCGAAGACGAAGCCGCTGCTCGCAAAAGGGGAGTTCGCGCACGACCGCTGATCGTGCGCTCGTCCCTTCGCGCACGACCGTTGATCGTGCGCTCCTCAGCAGCCAGTGCCAGTGCCCCGCACGACCACTGATCGTGCGCTCAGCAGTTCACGCACGATCACTGCTCGTGCGCTCTTCAGAAGACAGTACTCGTGCGCCGCAGTTCTCCCGTGCTCTGTCTCCGCTGTCCAAATTCAGATCCCCCCAGCCGCCTTCAGCCCTCTCCCGCCACCGCCGTCTCCAAGCACGATGTTGAAGGCGAACAACTTCTCCTCTCCAGTACCGATGACGAAGCTGGAAAAAATCACGGCGACGGAGTTCAACACTTGGAAGTTGAACACGCAATTTGGGATGACATGTCTGAACGTATTCTACACCGTTCAGAATGATCGTGCTGCGTTCATTGGGACTGAGGATGAAGAACAGTGGATCAGCGATGAGGACTTCTGCCGGGACTATTTACTGAATTGTCTCTCCCCAAGCTTGGCAAAGACCTACTTGAAGATGAAGACTGCAAAGGAGATATGGGACGCACTGGAGGAGCATTTCAGGCAGGAGGAGGACCTGTCCAAGGCTCACTTAGTGGACAAGTTCCACTCCTTCATGTTCGACGAGGAGAAAGAGATTCTCCCTCAGGTATCGGATTTTGAACACATTGTTGATTCCTTACATAGCGAACAAATTTCTCTGCCAGATAGCTTTGTTGCTGGCACAATAATTTATAAGTTGTCTTCCACGTGGTATCATTTCAAAACTGAAATGTACCCGAAGAAGATGCAGGTTGGTCTGAATGACCTCAAACATTTTATACGCATAGAGGACGAAAATAGGACTCGACACGCGCTAGAAGCTGTTAGCAAGCAAAAAGCTGCCGCTAACATGGTCACTAGCTCTAAGCGTGTGCCGAATCAGAAAAAGACCAAACCGCCCCCAAATAAACCACAGGTTGCGGGCCCTAAAAATAAAATAAAGAAATTTAAGGGCAAATGTTTCAACTGCAACAAGTGGGGGCACAGTGCATCTGACTGTAGGCTTCCCAAAAGAGAAAGAACCAAAGGACCACAAGATGACAACCAAGCCAATATGGTTAGCCTTGCTGAGCCTTCCAACTTTGTCGCCATGGTTGGAAATGCGCAGGCCAGCACTGAGTGGTACTTGGATTCGGGGGCAACTTGCCATGTATGCAACAATGCTAATCTGATGACAGGGCTCGCTGAGGCAAAGAAATCTGTGACCGTTGCGAACGGTGGGGTGGCAGATGTGCTGAAGGTGGGGAACGCTACATTACTCCTGTCCTCATGTAAGTCTTTAACTTTAAGAAATGTTAAATTTATTCCTTCATTATCTGCTAATTTAGTGTCTGTTAGTCTACTTTGTGATGCTGGTATGTCTGTTAATTTATGTAGCGGTAGAGTAACACTGTCAGTTAACTCACACTATTTTGGATGTGCATACGTCCAAAATAGAATGTACCGACTAAGTCTAGCTAATGAAATAGTTCAACAAGTACAATCAAACTTAGTTAGCCCTAAGACTCTACATGAGAGACTAGGACACGTGAACTATAGGAAGTTATTCCAAATAGCTAGAACTCACCAGATCAACTTAGACACTAAAACCCCATGTGGAATATGTGAAGTGTGTGCTCAGACAAAGATCATTAGGAAACCTTTTAGCGCGGTTACTAGGAGCACAACACCACTAGAGCTAATACATTCTGACATCTGTGACTTTAAAAGTTTCGTCACCAGAGGAGGAAGGAAGTATATGATCACCTTTATAGATGACTGCTCTAGGTTTTGTCACATTTACCTATTTAAACTAAAGACGAAGCATTTGAAAAGTTGTCTTTTCAAAACCAGGGTAGAAAACCAATTAGACATGAAAATAAAGAGGTTTAGAAGTGATCGAGGAGGAGAATACATGTCCAGTGAGTTCAAAGGTTTTCTTGCCTCTCAAGGCATCATAGCCGAAACCACTGCTCCTTACTCACCCCAATTCAATGGTATTGCCGAGAGAAAAAATAGAACATTAACAGAAATGTTAAATTTTATGCTCCTCACTGCAGGCATGCCTTCCGCATTTTGGGGCGAAGCAGTCTTAACTGCGAACCACATTCTAAATAAAGTCCCTCATGCTAAGTTAGATGTTACACCCTACGAGCTTTGGTTTAAGAGACCCCCGTCAATTACAAAATTTAAGACCTGGGGCTGTATAGCCTATGTCAGGGTTCCTGACCCTAGACGGTCTAAGATTGGACTTAGGACCAATACATGTGTCTATTTAGGTTATGCTGAAGATAGTGCTGCAGATCGATTCCTTGATATTTCCAACAATATCATCATCGAATCTAGGAATGCAGTGTTTTTTTGAAGATAAATTTCTTAAAGATAAGAACCTGACACTCCCAGGTATGTAAGCATCTATTACTGAGGAGGATCCAGAATCAGTACCGAGCACTTCCTATTCAGTTCCTGTAGACACCAGTGGCCTAGAGTCTAGGAGGACTTCAGTAAGAGAGAAAACTCCCAGAACCTTCGATAGTGATTTTGTTACCTACCACGTTGAGGCCGATCCGTCCACCTATAAGGAAGCGATGAGGTCAAGGGATTCACTACTCTGGAAAGAAGCTATTGAGGAAGAGATGAATTCTCTCCTACAGAACAACACCTGGACGTTAGTTCCTAAGCCTAAAGGGGCTAAACCGATCGGATGTAGGTGGGTTCTGAAAAAGAAACTAAATCCTGATGGTAGCGTAGCTAAGTATAAAACACGTCTGGTGGCTAAAGGTTTCACACAAGTTAGTGGGGTGGATTATTTTGACGTATATTCACTAGTGTGTCACTTAGCAACCATTAGGATCCTCCTAGCTATTGCAGCTATTGAGACCTTTATTGTCCATCAGTTGGATGTTAAGACTGCGTTCTTGAACGGAGATCTGACCAAAGAGATCTACATGAGCTAACCTGAAGGTTTCATTGTAGACGGTCACGAAAACATGGTTTGTAAGCTTTTAAAATCGCTATACGAATTAAAAGTCACCTAAATTATGGCATGAGAAATTTGACTATTGTGTAAAGAACATGAGATTTTTGTCAAGTCTCTCGGATAAATGTCTTTACATACGTCATAGATCAGATAACGTCGCCATAATATGTTTATATGTAGATGACATGCTAATTCTGGCATCCGATCAATCCGAAATGGATGACGTAAAGTCGGGCCTGATGAAAGCATTTGACATCAAAGATCTAGGAATAGTTGACACTATCCTAGGTATGCAGGTGAGCTTTGGGAAAAATGGCATTTCCCTAAGTCAAAGCCACTACATAAAATCCTTGTTGGATACGTGGGGATACAGTGATAGTCGAGCTTTAGAGACACCATACGATTATAACAACCGCTTAAAGCCCAATGAAGGAGCTGCAGTTAGACAGTTAGATTACTCTAAACGGATTGGTAGTCTCATGTATGTTATGGTCTGCACTAGACCTGACATAGCCTTTACGGTAGGCATGTTAAGCCGATTCACTAGCAATCCTGGCCAGGACCACTGGAATGCCCTATATAGGCTAATGCGATACTTAAAGCACACCCAAAAGTATGTTTTATGCTATAGTGGTCATCCTCCAGTTTTGGAAGGATACTCTGATGCATCATGGTGCTCAGAAATAAACGACAGCAAGTCCACTAGTGGTTTTATTTTCACACTAAGAGGAGCAGCTGTAGCTTGGAAGTCCAAAAGGCAGTCCTGTATTGCTCTCTTCTATGGAATCCGAACTGTACGCTCTAGCTTCAGCTGGAGAAGAAGCAGAATGGATAAGAGATTTGGTTATGGACATTCCATTGACGAGCCTGAAACTGAGTTCTGTTGCAATTTACTGCGATAATCAGGCTACAAAGACGATTGTCATGAACACTCTGTTCAATGGCAAAAGAAGGCAACTACGGATGAAACAAGCCTGGTTGACCTCTCTCACTAGTCAAGAGATTATGACCCTAATAGATGTGAGATCGAAAGATAATGTTGCAGACGCTTTAACCAAAGGCTTGAATAGAGCTCTTACAATAAAAACATCGGGGGAGATGAGATTAAAGTTCATAGATGTATGAAACTTTCCTCCTGCGTTTATGTTTTAATAGTAAGAACATATAGTCGCAACATTCAAGCATCTAATAACAGACTGAAAACCCCAAATAACTTCTGGATGAAAACCCAAGATGGCTAGATACTGGTTATTCCACATTTGATAGCCTAACATCTTTCTCATCGTAAGTTGATTCGAGAGTTATTCAACTGGGAATCGAAAGTCGTTGTAACGGTTAATCTAAACATTTATGGTCATAGCACATTATTCCACATTTGATAATGTTGCAAATGATGGTGTGCCAAATCATTTGTTGATGAGGTACATAGTGACCATTAATGAGTAAGATAACAATGTTTGATTTATTAAAATCAAAACTTTAACTGGTCCTAGTTAGACTGGATAGAGATGCTGACAGTGCTACTTCACGATTGCTACAAGTACTAAGGTCACTCAGGTAGAGCTAGCTTACTTTATATGTTACTGCATACGTCTATGAATTCATTGAGTCTAATCTCATAAAATTCCCTGCAGGCACTGGTGGAAATTGAGGAGAGAAAGTGGTGTTTGACATGGATGCTGATGATCTACTCTCTGAGTAGAATTCTTTATATGTTTTGATTTTGTACCTTGTTTTGTTTTCAGACTTATTTATGTATGAGTAGCACTGTTATTTGTTTTGGATGTTTTATGATTCTGTTATAACAATCCTGCTTATGTTTAAACTGTGCTAACTCTTATTGCAATGTGTAAAGTCGAAAACATGTCTTTTAGTACCCTCCACTTTCTGCACTCCGAAACGTACACGTTACTTGTCACAAATATAGGAGGAGACTGTTGGTGTATATTTGGACTCGTAACGGTGTTCGGAGGCTTAACGGGTCGTGTAGGATACACGGATATCCAATACCCGTAGATACTCCTAGGGTTTGCCTATTTATACCCAGCTAGGGGCAACGGGTTCTGTGTTCCACACTTGACACTCCCGGGGATGCATCGAGCGCCTCTCACACAATCCACCTAATTAAAGGTCAACGCTAATCTTCAATTAATTTAAATAAAAATTCCAGTTAGTGCTATATTCTAAATTACACTCTTGCTCAAAGACTTTTGAGCATCAAATTTTGACAATGAGATGAATATTTTGAATTTATTTTTACATTATTTTGAGTCTCTTTGACCTTCAATTAATATTTCTTCTTTGACTTCATTAACATGTATTATCGCAAAGGTAGTTCCATTTTCTAAATACTTGCATCCTATTTTTGAAAGTTTCTAGTTCAAATATAATTTTTTTTTCTTTATGTGAAACAAGTCATAAAATTGAATCTCGCATGTTATAAGTTTACTTGAGTGACTGTGTTCGAGATACGAGTGCGGGCCAGGCCAGACAAGCCTGGCTGTCGCGGCTCAGCGACCCCACCCATAGAGTACCACATTAGCCCGGCACAACACTCATATCGTGCATGACTTTTTTTTTTTTTATATTTTTTCAAATTACTTTTTTTAATGCATCAAAAATGCCAAAAAAAAAGATCCAATTAAATTTTAGAAAAAGAAAACTAGTGTTTTTTTTCTTTTTAATAAACACGTGTGCACCTCTAAATCTCTCATTAAAATGTGGACACCATTAAAAAAAATAGGTTACACTGACTGCACGCTTGAATTATCAGTGTTCCAGAAATAATTTACATAATAAGATTTCACAGATTTCTCCTTATAAAGTCACCATAGAAAATTGTGAGAGCAAAGTCAACTTGATGATTTACAGGATAAAATGTATATATGATTGTATAGTAAATTTTGTTTACTTTGGGTTCATTTATTTCCTATCATAAACTATTTTCCAATATATGTGTTAGAACTTGCTGTGGCATGTAGAGGGCATGGATATAAGTTAATGAAATGGTGAGCAGAGACGAACCGCCCCCGATATTTTATGTGATAGAATAATTGTTTTATTGCTTCTTGCCTAATGCACGATTACAGTAGATGACCTCAGAAGAAGAAAAACGGACGACAAGGCGTGCGCCCATCAGACTCCGCATCTCTAACACGGGAATGCACGGGGGTCGATCATCCAACCGACGAAGAAGGAAGTGGATTTGACGGCTCTGATCAGCTCAAGTAATAGCCAGCAGGCAATCCTGAAGGTGAAGTTCAAGAAGCAGTCAGCGCATGAACATGAGATTTTTCAAACATAATATTGAGCAGACAAGATGCATAAATATATATATATATATAATTTGAATTAAAAATGCACTAAATATTATGATAATAATCAAACTGGTACACATTATCTTCTCTATAATACCACCATTAAGAAATAGTCCATTTATAGTACTACCACCACCTCCTATTATCCCTACAATTAATTTTTTTTTTAATCCATTCATAAAACTAAAAACACATTAAAGGGAACTCTAGTCTTATCAGGGGGGGAAAATACTAATGGGGGTGTGGAGATGTGGTTTGGGAAGTTCTATGTTTTTATTTGGCTTTCACAATACAACTTTTTTTTTGTTTTAATTATTTTACTAAGTTAAATTTATTTCATCAAGTTCTATCTATATTCTTAGTTCCCATAAACTTCTACTGGTTGGTGCAAGCATGGCGACACCCATTTGCTCAGCTATGCTTGCTGGATTTGGCGGAATTTTTGAAACCGGGCTCCGGATCCAAATTTCCATCCGGGTAGGAGATCGTTTTGATCGCCTAGGAGACCACTTCGATCTCTTAGTTCGCTCTCTTCCCCCTCTTTTGCGCGCTCCTACATGGACGGAAATTTAGATCTGGAGCCAGGTTCCAAATATTTTTCGCTGGATTAGGGAATGTTCATCTGTGCTGACACCAAAGCGCTCATCATTGACTTCTTGCCATGAAATCAGATTGATTCTCCTGAATAGCCGTAAATTTTCTAAACATATATTTCATGACCCTCATATTTTGACCCTTCTACGTTTAATTCTTCTATAATTAGCAAAATCTAATCAATACCACTTGTTCTTAAATACAACAACAACAACAACATAACCCATATAGTCCCCAATCATTGGGGGTATGGGCGGGGGAAGATTGGAAACAGACCTAACCTTTGGCACTATGCACAAAGTGGCTTCTCTCAGAGGAGAAAGACCTAACCTTTGACAATAAATGCACAAAGTGGCTGCTCACAGAGTACCACTGAAATAGTGGCCCCCTATACCGTCGCGTTTGCTGCGGAATCATGCCCTCAAATCAAAGCCAAAGACATCAGAGAGGGCAGACCCAAGAATCCATTTTGATTTATGTGCACATAACCACTTGTTCTTAAATATTGACACAAAAATATTTCTGCCCCAATAGTTTATCATTCTTTTTGGCTTTGTTTGGGGCGGAGTTTTTGCTCCGGAGAGTTTGGAAAAAAGTCACTATCATAGAATGTATGTCTGGCATGACAAATGACCGCCACCAAGGAAAAAAAAATTAATTTTGAACATAAAAGTGGATGAATTTTTTTAGGCTCCTTTTGGCGCGTCGTTTTTGCTCCTTTCCATCTCCGTTGTTTGTGATGACAACAGTTATGACCGCCATCAAAAAAGAAAACTAGTTTTGAACATAGAAGTGGATGAAGTTCCATAGGTGAGGTCGTGCGCTCACGAACAACGGTTCACAACCACCGCATTCATGACCGCCAGCGCCAGGCCAAACGGAGCCTTAGTCTTCAAATCTAAATCATCATCTTTAAATCTAAAGATCGTCTCTAAGGACGGAGTAGAGTCTAACACACAATAGGACTGGGACTTGGATGCACAAATAACAGTAGAATGAGGGTGAATTAGTCAGTGTGCGACAAAAGTGTTTGTCCCGAAAAACATGTTTAACTGATCTAAAAATCAAAATAATATAACCTGATTAAGATTGATACAGTAAATAATCGAACAAGGCTTGGAAAAAGGAATATGGGCACTCATAGATATTCTTTAAGCATGGGAAGATGGAAAAAAAACCTCTTGTAGAAATGTCTATGGCCGCTGTTCGCGCATCCACTCCACAAAGTTGTCCAATATTAAAGGCCAGGCGAGACTGGGGTCGTAATTATCAAGAGATGGAAAGTTTATCTGCCACAAAACTAGAATTAGACTGCTCATTTATGTGGTTTAAACTTCCATACAAAAAAAAAATACCAACCTCATTGCAAAATCTGAGAATGCCCAACCACTGATCCATGTTTACTACCTTGTACTCATTCTGCTTCTGCATTGAATGAACATGCCCAAAACTCATTAATGTCGTGCGATCGGAATGCGAATATAGAATCTATTTGGGAATGCAGTGATGGTTGTGAATTCAGTGGCATAAAAAAAGGCAGTCTTTGGATAGTTGCTATCATGAACGCAATTTCCCCAAAATTTCAGCACGGGTCCACATTCAGACGCCTTCAGGCGTTGGCGGCCCCGAACACCAAAAAAATTAGAGAAATCCTGCCACAAAAGTTCCGCCGTTGCGTTCGCTACCACAGTTTCACACCGCCACCGCTCAAACATCACAGTTGTCTCAAATAGAGCCAATGTACCATCGAGTGGAATTCATACCTTAAGATATTCTTCTAGCCTGTCAATCTGAGGACGAAACTTAAACCCTAATATAAGGTTTAGCAGTTGGCAGGCAATTTCAATATCTACGCTCTTCTGCTTTTCCTCTGAAGAGAAAGTTGGCATCATACTACATTGCTAACACTAAAAAAGGAGAATCTTAATTTGCCAATATTAGGCTAGAAGAGAGCGGTAATTGTCCAACCTGTTAAACAGTAGCGAAACGAATAGTTATAGAAATCCTGGAAATTTTGAGCCCTCATGACCTTCAACAAATGAACGAAAAAAAAAGTTTAGTGCATGGAAATTCTCCCGAAAGACTGAATCGAGCGAACCAATGTCATACAAGGATTATAGAGCTTCTGACCTCTTTCGCTAATTCAGGGAGAGCCTTCTTTAACTTACTGATGGTGTCAGCTCGAAGAGCTTTCAGACCTCTTCGCCATTCTTCCTATGATAAAGTTTTAACACTCTTAAAATGCCAGATAGGACTAAATATCAATCATACAGAAATAAAGAAGGAAAAAAAAACTTCAAGAGATTTGCATATACCAGGGTGAAATATCCCTGCCTTTCGGCTTTCATCCTCCTAAGAAACAGCGTCAGTTAAAGACCGCATGAGGAAATAAAGATTATAACGAATAATAAACATCAAAGCATATAACAGAATACCAAGCAAGCATGAGTATCCTGACATCAGTATGCTTTACTTCCACATCAGAGCAGAAGGCCTCGATCCCTTCAGGGCTGTTATGAAGAAGTCAGCAGTATCGTAGTGAGATTTTAAAGAAGAAAAGAGCGTGGTTGGTGGTATGAAGTGAAGCATCTCAACACACACCAGTTTAAAATTGCATTTCAATTTTGCCAGAGGAAAAAAGTTAATTGAAATTGACACCAAAAAGTACAAATGTTAAAAATGATCACTACAATGGAAAAAAGTTAATTGAAATTGTCACCAAAAAGTATAAATTTTGCAGGTCGCGCGCATGTTGCTACTCAGTGTCAGTGGCTCATCGACTTCAGTGTCACCAATCACATTACTGGAAACTCACTCCTCTTCTCTCACCTCGAGAAGCATAACCGGTTATCACTAGTCTTTGTGGCGAATGGCTCTCCTGCTCCAATTTGTGGATCAAGCATTGTGACTACCGTCTCTCTTCTCCAGTTGAACGACACTCTTTTCATCTCAACTTTCACTTGTAAGTTGTTGTCTGTCAATGCTCTCACGACAATTGCAATGCTCTCTCTCATTTTTTCTCACTGCTTATTATTTTCAGGACCTTCACTTCAAGAGGACGATTGCTACTAGAATTGAACACGGTGGTCTCTACTAACTCGACGATCTGACTCTTTTTTCTGCATTTGCAAGATCTACTTTTTTGCTCCAGTGACATCATCAACTTGGTCATCCTCTGATACGTCTCCCCCACCAACTTGTCATCTTTAAAGTAAAAAAACTTCACTTTAAAATGTGAAGCTTGCCAATATGGCAAGCATCACCAAACCTCTTTCCCAACTAACTTTTGTAAGAATTTCGTTCGTCCGTTTGAACTTATTCACTCAGACATTTGAGGTCCTAGTCCCACCAAGTCTGTTGGTCGAAGAAGTCAATGTTGTGTAACTTTTATTGATGATTTCTCTCGATACTTGAGTGTATCTTTTGAAGGGACATTCTGAACTGTTCTCTGTGCTCTCTCAATTTTATAACGAAATCCGCACACAAATTGGTTTACCTCTCAAAATTATTCGCACCGATAATGCGAAGGAATATATGAGCGAATTATATTCTTCTTTCTGTACCTCTAACGACATTATTCATCAGACTAGTTGTGTGTGTATATCCCAACAAAATTGAGTGGCGAAAAAGAAAAATTGTCATCTCCTTGATGTTGCTCAAGTACATCGATTTTTGAACTGTTTTCTGTCAAATGACTCTTCCACGCTCCTATTGGGGCTATGCGATTCTCATTCTTGTTTTCTCATTAACTGTCTACCTTCTTCCACTTTTTAGGGTAAGACACTGTTTTCTCTTCTTTACCCAAATGACGCATCTTTTCCCTAACCCACGTGTGGTTGTCGTACTGCCTTCACCCACACTCCAGCATTTGGTCGCGACAACCTCTCCGCTCGCGCCACCAAATGTATCTTCGCGGGGTAGTCTCCAACTTTAGAAGGAAATCGTTGTTTCGACCAAATCCCCAAACGTCAAGACTCTTACTCTACTTCTTACTTTTCCAAAAACGGCGGGACTCTTACTCTCGAAAACAATCCTCCCCTCTCTACTGCATCTCCTCCTCTCACCTCGATTTCATCGTTCTTTATCACTCACGCCCCTTCCCCTGATACCCACAGCCGACCCCAACTCTGGAACACATCCCTCCAATTTCCCCCTTTTCCATATCATTATCATCGGCGTCCTGCTTCCTCACCTATCTTCGCTCCTTCCACTCCAGATTCCCCGCCGACAGCTCCTAGGCCAGCACTCTCCTCTTCGAAAAGTTCTCACACTTCAGTAGAGCCGGACCTGGATCTTCCCATTGCATTACTCAAAGGGGTAAGGGGGAGCACCCAACATCCTCTACCTAATGTTATATCATATGCCAATCTTGGTCCCTCCTGCAACAAGTTGGCATGGGCACTCTCTACCACCACTGTTCCTACTACGCATGAGGAAGCTCTTCATATACCGTACTAAAAAGCGGTCATGGATGAGGAAATCTCTGCATTAAAATCACGGGGTACCTGGACTCTTGTCCATACCCCCTCTGGGGAGATATTATCGTCTGTCACTGGGTCTTTGTCGTCAAGTTTCTACGAAACGACACGATGAATCGCTAGCTCAACTAGTTGCCAAGGGGTTCACCCAGACATATGGTGTTGATTTCTTTGACACCTTCTCTTTGATTGCTTGTATTAATACTATCTGGGTCCTTTCCTCCATTGATGTCAACCGGAATTGACAAATTGTATAACCCGTAATTCATCGAGATCAGAAGTGCATAAGGAAGAGACCTCATATGTTCAACTCAGTGTCCGACAGTAACCACAGGAGTACTCGTCACAGGAGTACTCGTCAAGGGAGACCTCAGCAGCCTCAGGTATTCAGCTCAGCGAAATTCAACTTGTCACCATTCAGCTCGACAGCCTGTAGAAATCAACTCGGCAGCCTGCATAAATCAACTCGGCAGCCTGCATAAATCAACTCGGCAACCTGTAGAGACCTCGACGGGGAGGCTATTCGCAGACCAATACCCCCCTGAATTGTCTATAAATAGGACTTCAGTGGTACCAAGAAAGGCTCATTGACCCCCCCCCCCCCCCCCCCCCAAGCTCTTTACTTCTCAAGTTCGTGCCTTGTGCCTAGCTTAGCTCTTGGGTTTGGAGGGGAAGTTCCTGTAGATTTTCAGGTATGTCGCGGGACCTCCTCGCTGCAACACTCAGGTCATGTTTGTAGACAACCCTTGCTCTTTCTCTCTCTTGCCATTAGATTTGTGGTGTTAAACAGCGAGATCAGTAACCTCGGTCTACCCCTTAGGTCCGAACTCTTGTGAACCAGTTTCCTGATTCCAACATAAATGTCTTAGCTTGATGCCAAAAATGACTTCCTCAATGGTTACTTACACGAAGAAGTCTATATGGAGCAACCTTCTGGCTATGTTGCTCAGGGGGAGTCTTAGGCGTGTAAGACTTAGAAGGTCATTTATGGTCTCAAACAAAGCCCTCGCGCATGATTTGACAGTCAGGTCGTCTCTACCATTGGTTTTTCCAAAAGCAATGATGATCGCTCTCTTTATAAAGAAAGTCAATCATGGCCTGGTTATTCTCTTTGTCTATCATGACCCGAAAATGACTATCTGGAATAGAGAAAAACAAAAAACATCTTCGGGAATATTTTGTTACTAAAGATATGGGTCCTCCAAGATATTTCTAGGAATTGAAATTGCGCAATGCAATACTCCATAGTTCTCTCCCAACACAAGTATGCCCTAGATCTACTCAATGAAGCCGGTCTCTTTGGAACAAAACCTAATCAGAATCTCATGCATATGGGCAGTGACAAACTTTAGAATGAGACATTCCTTCTCCTACATGATATTACTCAAAACAGGCGTTTGGTCGATAAACTCATCTACTATGAAGCACCGATACTTCCTTGAGGGTCACGTACCCGTACCGGATACGTATCCGATACCAGTACGTACCCGATACTCACGGATACACATGTTATTCTAGTCTGTAGATACACTTGAACTTGGTAGATTGTTCTGCATATTGTAATAAGATTGTATTTTCTGAAGCAAACAAAAGATTTCTGTCTTTTAGAAAAGAAAAATTACCCATAAATACAACTAGCGATGCTTATTTATTATAGTAACAAAATGTACTTCAGATTTAAGTATCTTTTTTCATTTAAACTATAAATAATTTGATTTACATTCTATTATTTTATTTTTTTACTATATATTTAAAGATTAGATGTTTCAGATTGTTACTGTTTCTACTTGTTTAACATGAATTTTTCTATGTTTAATATTTTGCGAACTTATCTTTAGACGAACCAGAAGTTGAAGATGCTTTAATCTCCAATAATAGGGAAAAAGAGGAAGAAAATAACTGATAAACATCCTTAAATTTGAAATGATTATGAATATTTTTTGTTTGAGAACTTCATATTATATTGCATTAACTATGAATTTGTACTTCAATTGGTGATTTATGCAATTATGCTTGATGTTTTATTATTTTGAGGACTTTTAATTACATTTGTGAGATTATACATATAGATTTATTATATTTAATACAACGTATCCCGCCGCGCCCGTATCCTTATTTTTTAAGTTTTGGCGCACCGCCGTACCGGGTACGTATCGTACCCGGTACTCGTACCCGTACCGATGCTTCCTAGCTCATCTATCACCGTAACCAGACCTGACATCTCCTATGTTGTAGGGAGGATCAGTCAATTTTTAAAACTCGGGTCATGTTTGTAGACAGCCCTTGCTCTTTCTCTCTCTTGCCATTAGATTTGTGGTGTTAGACCGCGGGATCAATAACCTCGGTCTACCCCTTAAGTCCGAACCCTTGTGAACCAGTTTCCTAGTTCCAACACAAATGTCTTAACTTGATGTCAAAAATGACTTCCTCAATGGTTACTTACATGAAGAAGTCTATATAGAGCAACCTTCTGGCTATGTTGCTCAGTGGGAGTCTTAGGCGTGTAAACTTTAGAAGGTCATTTATGGTCTCAAACAAAGCCCTCGCGCATGATTTGACAGTCAAGTCGTCTCTACCATTGGTTTCTCCAGAAGCAATGATGATCGCTCTCTTTATAAAGAAAGTCAATCATGGCCTGGTTATTCTCTTTGTCTATGATGATGACATTCTTCTTACCGAAAATGACTATCTGGAATAGAGAAAACCAAAAAACATCTTCGGGAATATTTTGTTACCAAAGATATGGGTCCTCCAAGATATTTCTAGGAATTGAAATTGCGCAATGCAATACTCCATAGTTCTCTCCCAACGCAAGTATGCCCTAGATCTACTCAATGAAACTGGTCTCTTTGGAACAAAACCTGCTCAGAATTTCATGCCTATGGGCACTGACAAACTTTAGAATGAGACATTCCTTCTCCTACATGATATTACTCAAAACAGGCGTTTGGTCGATAAACTCATCTATCACCGTAACCAGACTTGACATCTCCGATGTTATAGGGAGGATCAATCAATTTTTACGCAGGATCTTAGAGAGTGTCACATGCAAGCTACTTTAAAAATATTAGAATACATCAAAGGGTCTCTAGGAAAAGGACTGTTATTTCAAAAAAGAAGTCATCTACGCATTAAAGCATACTCTGATGTTATGTCGATGATAAAGGAGATCGAAAATCTACTTATGGATTTTGCACATATGTCAGTGTTAATCTGGTCACATGGAAAAACAAGAAACAAGCAGTAGTGCCCAAGTCAAGTGTCGAAGTTGAATGCAGAAATATGATACAGACTGCTTGTGAGTTGAAGTGGTTGAGAACACTTTTAAAAGATAATCTTTATCTTATACCGATATTTTATGATAATAACGTTATCTACATATCTAAAAATTTGGTGTTTCATGAAAGAACTAAACATATTGAAGTTGATTGTTCATCAGAGAAGAAATTATCAAAAAAACAAATATGCATTCCATTTGTTCCTTCAGACAAAGAGGTTGTCAACGTCTTCACCAAACTTATTTCTTCCTCTTTTTCAGATCTTTGTGTCAAGCTATGAGTAATAGATATATATGCTCCAACTTGAAGGGAGTCCAAAGTTAAAAGCCTAAAAAGAGGTCTATTGTATATTTTATCTTTCTTGTATTTAGTCTCACATCTCCAAATGTAAATTTCTCCTCTTCCTCTACTCTATATAAAGAAGGGAGCTCTCTTGTAATATTTAGAATTTTTTGGAATAATATCATTTAATATTTTCAAGACAGCAGTTATGGAACAACTAGTTGATGACCTTTATGTTGATCCTAGTGTCTCATGTGAACTTGTCTTCATATTTAAGGATAAGTGGAAAGAATGTACTTGGAGAATCAAAAGGTCATGTGCTCCCAAATAAAGAATCTTGGTGGTGGAAAGAGAAACACAAGACAAAATTAGGGCAAAGAGGGTCAACTATAAAACACTCTACGCTTGTAGGAATGATGAAAACTTGGCAAGGTGTAAAGTCGTCAAGAAAGATGTTACACATCAACAACAACAACAACATAACCCATATAGTCCCCAATCATTGGGGGTATGGGCGGGGGAAGATTGGAAACAGACCTAACCTTTGGCACTATGCACAAAGTGGCTTCTCTCAGAGGAGAAAGACCTAACCTTTGACAATAAATGCACAAAGTGGCTGCTCACAGAGTACCACTGAAATAGTGGCCCCCTATACCGTCGCGTTTGCTGCGGAATCATGCGCTCAAATCAAAGCCAAAGACATCAGAGAGGGCAGACCCAAGAAAGATGTTACACATGCATTAAGTAAATTAAAAAGTCAAGCTTATGAAGAATTTTATAAGCGACTAGATACCAAAGATGGAGAGCGTGACATATATAAAATTGCTCGAGCTAAAGAGAAGAAGACAAGAGATTTAAACCAAGTTGAATGCATAAAGGATGAAACAGATATCGTTTTGACAAATAATGTGGCTATTAAAGAGCGATGGAAAAGATATTTTTATTAACTCTATAATAAAACAAAAGACAATGAACTGAACTTGGAAAAGTTAAGTAAATCGGAGGAGTATATGAACTTAATGTTTTATCGAAAAATTCAAGTATCGGAGGTAAATAAGGTTCTAAAGAAAATGAAAAATGAAAAAGCGGTTTGGTCAGACGATATACCCATCGAAGTATGAAAATGTCTAGGGAAAGAAGGAATTTTGTGGCTTACATATTTCTTCAATAAAATACTGAAGTCAAAAAGTATGCCAGACCAATGGAGAGAATGTCTCTTAGTACCTTTGTATAAGAACAAAGGAGATATACAAAATTGTGTTAACTACAGAGAAATTAAATTAATGAGTCATACAATGAAACTATGAGAACGAGTAATAAAAAGAAGAGTAAGACGGGAGATTAGCATCTCGAATAATCAATTTGGATTCATGTCAGGGCAGTCAACCATGGAAGTTATACAACTCTTGAGGAGACTCGCTGACAACTATCGAGAAAGAAAACAAGATTTGCATATGCTGTTTATCGATCTTGAGAAGACTTACGATAGGGTTCCAAGAGAGATCTTACGGAGAGTCTTAGAAAAGAAAGGTGTAAATGTATCATACATTGACATAATAAAAGATATGTACACAAATTCAGTGACGAGGGTGAGGACATCTGGAGGATTAACACAAGAATTCTCTATCACTGTTGGCTTACATCAAGGTTCAGCTTTAAGCCCTTATCTATTTACCCTTATCTTAGATGAGCTCACCAGACATATCCAACAATCAATACCTTAGTGTTTATTGTTTGTGGATGATATCGTTTTGGTCGATGAGACGCGCGACGGTATAAACGCAAAACTTGAATCTTGGCGAGACACTTTAGAAAAGAAGGGTTTTAAGTTGAGCAGGGCAAAGATGGAGTATATGAAGCTTAAATTTAGCAGTGCAAGAAGGACGGATGACTTCGTTATTAAGGCAATTTTTACTGTACTGCAATTAGACCAGCGATCCTCCATGGTTCTGAGTGTTGGGCAGTGAATTGCGTACATGAGCAAAAAATGGGATTTGCGGAGATGATAATGCTTATGTGGATGTGTGGACACACTAGACTAGATAAAATTAGGAATGAATGTATCATGGATAAGACAGGAGTGGCACCAATTGCAGAGAAGATGCGAGAAGCTCAACTAAGATGGTTTGGACACGTACAAACTACAAAGAAGACCAATAGAGGCACTTGTTAGACGTTGTGAGAGTTTAGTCACTAAGCATGTTAAATGGGGGAGGGGTAGACCAATAAAGATTTGGAATGAGACTATAAGGAAAGACATGATGTACTTAGGCATTAGTGAGATTATGACTAAAGATAGGGCACAATGGCGACAAAGGATCCATATAGCCGACCCCACTATAGTGGGATAAAGGCATGAGTGTTGTTGTGTTGTTGCAATATCATTTAATATTTCAAATTCTCACATATATTATTACAAAACTACGTACAACTTTTCTCAACATATTTTTATCTCATATTGCAAACCCACCGTTATCTTATAACCCAACATACAAGGATCTACCAGGTCATAAATCATCAATTACCACCATCATGTAATTTCTTTCACAGATTTTGTCTTCCCATAATTACATTCAAACTATCCTTTAGTTCAACTTTAAGGAGCATAAGAATAAATTATGAAAAATCCTAACCAACAATTAACTAAATAGCAACTAATCTTGTTAAATCTCATTCATCTCCGCAATATTATCTTTAAGCGTCCATCAAATATTCCTACCCCAATCCTATTAAAACACAATACCTTATAACATTCCCCATGCCTTTGGGTTTATCACTTTAATTTATTTTCATTGCGAACATAAATTATCAGTATCATGTATTATATTGGAAACATGAATTAATCCTTGGATATATCCCTATTTATTCTTCTTCTTTAGATCATTGTCTTTTGATACTTTAGCCTTCCCACTTGAAATCCCAAAATTTCCTTTAACAAACTCTCATATAAATTTTAGAATAAATCAACCCCTATCCACATTCACTAAAATTTGTTGAGCGGTGGTGCATCGCTTTTCAATCAATCTTGCATACTTCACATGACATCATATTAATTAAAAAAAACTATGAGACAAAAATCATATTATCATTCATTTTATGATTTTTGATGTATGTTCTACAGCAAAAGGTCAACCAAACAAAGATCACTGACCCTCGATGTTTCATGGCCAGGCTTGAAAGTGGAAAGAACGGTTTTCTTCTTATTCTAGGTGATAATTCAAGTAATGAAACATGTGGAATATCCAGTAGTTTTTCTAGATCTAAGAAATTAAGCACCGAAATGTTAAAACAAAATAATCAATTTTAGTTTAATTTTCTGGCTCTTTTCTAAAATAAATATTATTTTCCACAGTTTTCATATTCAAAGATAATACCCCTTGTAAATGACTGGACCTTCTATAAGTATCGCAGTAAATAAGTTTCCAAACTCCAAAAGCTCAACGGTTCTCTTAGATGCAGAGAGATCAGTTAAAAGCATTTGAATTATTACTAAATCGTGTTTCCACAAATGTTTGTGCGGCAATATACATCAATTCTTGAAATATGAAGCCTTATTTGATGGATAGAAGAAAATCAAGGAAATTAAGGGAAAATAAACTTACTCAATTAAGCTAGAATATTTATCGCAGTAAGTGTAAAACATTTGATCAATCCGTTCTGTTTCCTTTGACGCGGCTTTATTTGAGGCTGAAAGAAGAAATAGCCAAATGATAAGCACAATGCAGCAGAAATAACACATATCAAACCAAAATCGACAATGGCTACAAGAATTTCAGAATGCAATGTGCCCTACATAACAGATTCAAAAGAAAGAAAGTGATGAGGTTTAAACCCATTGCAGATACTCATGAAATTGTGAACAAATCTAAAGAAATCAAACTTCAAGGAAGAAGTGTTCTATTCAGTGCAACTAGCATTAGTGATGTGCACAAATATTCTGTGTTCTTTATATGAAATGGGCATCTAAAGTCCTAAATCACGTATAGTATTAGACTATAAAAGGCATTCATGCTGGCTATATAAATAGGTATGACATATAATGTTACTAACAAGAAAATAGATTGCACTTCAAATAGAAAACATGCTACAAATCACGAGGGATGCTCATGTCTAACTCCCGGAGGTTGGTTCCTCCTTGAAGTCCCTCTCCCAAACGAAAATTCCCAAAACCCTAAGTGATTCAAAAGACGTCATTAAGACTCACTAGTCTCCTCCTTATGTATGGAATGAGACCACTTTACAATATACAAAAATGTCCTTCATAAAGAAAAGTACATAAATGGCAAAGTAAAGCACTCTGGATTGTCATCGTTGCGCGTGTGTATTAATACATCATGCCTGAAAATCAACCTTGTCCTCAAGATCGAGTCTCCGATATACGACTAATACTGGTACACATGTGGTTGGCCTCGGAAGATGTGTCGGGGGCTTTATCTGGTGGCGCCATCGACCTCGAGGGCCTTGTAGTCATCGTCGATGCCATCCAAGTCATCATCGAGGATGGCACAGAACTCAATAAGACAGTCGTGGGCAGGAGAGTAAGATTGCTTGCAGCGGAAGTACAGTCCCTTACTCCTCAAGTCATGACACTCCTGAATGGATAGATGATGAGTGGTGACAGGACGATTGTTGCGTGGAGGAATGGTGGGTGATCGTGGTAGGGGGAGGTGTTGGCGTTTTAAGATTATGGTCGACGTATGGCTGGTGGGGGGCTTGAAGGGATTGGAGATAGAGTGGGGGGTCCATTGAGGTCGCAATAACACACTTCCACGAGTATGGAGAAGTATAGGTCCTGGTTCATGGTGGATGGTTGGAGGGTGTAAAGACGAGCTCGGATATGAGGTTGTAGTCCATGCATAAAGTAGCCCAAGTAATAATTGGGTGGAAAACCCAGAACGTGTGTGACAAGTTCGATGAATGTGTCCACATAGGAGTCGAAGGAGCCGGTCCGGCAGACTATGCACAAGCGTTCGATCGTATTGACCAAGTAGCGGTGATCGTAACATCATATCACGATTTTCGTGAGAGAGGGGCAAGTGAGAACTGGAGAGGGATGACGGGGCCAGCGGACCCAATGGAGCACAGACCCTTCTATATTGATGAGGGTCGTGGAAACGTTCTGTGCCTCTGCGGCCCAATGAAGTAAAAATACTGCTTCGCTTGGGCAATCAAGCCAGTGGATCGGTATCAATAAACGTTAGGATGTCGATGTTGTGGTGAGTTTCGAGGGGGGGGGGGGATTCGGTAAAAGCAACATCCCCAGACGACTCATTTGGGGATCCCAGGCGGAGGAGGCGCTAGCCACCGAATATTATCCCAACTGCAAGGTGCGGAGCAATACCAAGATTGATGTTAACTGCTCGTCTTGGACGTCGAGGCGAGCATTGATGGTGGTGAGAGTGCGCTTGAGGGTATCAACACGTCTATCTGTCCTTTTTCTCATCTTGGGAATAAGAGGAAGATAGTGTAAGTTTTGCAGAGGGTCGCCGACGGCGCCAAAGAGAGGTTGGACTTTTGAGCGGGTGTGTCGGAAGGCGGTGGGAACATCGTGTAGAAGGATGCGGAATGTTGTTAGGTCAGGGATGCACGTGCAGAGGCACAATCTGCTGTAGAAATGATGCACGTGCGGAGAAGGCCACAAAAGGCTGTTGAGGCTAGCAGCCGAAGGCTGCTGGACAGGGAGGTGCGGGCATTCTCATTTTTGTCACACTCAATGATGCAGGACGGCGCGTGGGGTTTGCGCGCCTGTCGGCTATTTCTAGGAAACCCTTTTTTTCCTAACAGAACTCAAAACCACGCCTAATCACTATTCATCATCCCTGTCGAGGAGAAACACACGCAGCAAACCGATTCAATATTTCATATATTCAACAATCACCATCCCCAATAAACATAACAGATCCCCTTTTTATAGGGCATACTCGGGAGGAAGAAAAGAAATAAGACCACAGAATAACTGAACTCCGAACCGCCAGTCCGTGGGCGAGAGGAATCTTGTCCAGGAAAGCTCGGACAGGTGCTGAAACTGCAGAAGTTGAGGGCGTCGTGGCTTGAGGGCGGAAGCCGCGTGGGAGTGGTGCAGCGCCAAAGTCAGAGGAGGTGCGGCTGGGGGCTGTCAAACCGAACCCGGATGTGTGCCATGGCAGAACCGGGAACTTGGGAAGAAGAACAGTGCTCCGCTGGAACTGTAGAAAAATTAAACCGTGGCTTGGCTTTTTTTTTTTAATTTCATTTTGGAGCAGGGTTGGACTATTTCCTTTTCTTCATGGGATGGGCATTGAAGTCTTAATGGGCCCTCTGTGGAGAAATGAACTTACAGATATATGCATATATATATATTGATATGTTATATATATACATATTTCCACGCTTAATTTTTAAAGCACATAAATGACAAACATAAAATGTCAAAACAAACAAAAATGGCACAAATAAAACATGCAACGCTCAGGGTCGGCAGATGTCCGGTCGGGTGCGGCGTCGGGCATTTTTTTGCGTCGAGCTGATCTGGGTTGGTCTCCACCACTCAACTTTAATATCAACAATTTTTATCTACCCAACACTCGGATTTATATAACATCATTGACCTAATTGTGATTTTGCTTGCTTACCTTGAAGTCTCCATTTTATCCACCAAGCCTTAACTCTAGACATTATATCATCGTTTATATGCCTCTTCTTCTAAATAATTGATCCAGATACTTAAAGATATCACACCACATATCACTTTATAGGATAAATCGATCATTGTTAATATGACCCTCACTAAAGTTGCATATCATGTGCTTTTGATCTTTTCTACTATTTGAAAAATCTCTATCTTCTAAACAACAAATACATTATTCTAATATTTCACTCAACTCAGTAAATTTCTTACCATTAGAACTATATTTTATGCAAAAAACATATATCAAGGCAACTCACTTTCAAAATATTTTGTAAGCATCTCTACAAATAGTGCAAAAAGATACTAACTCAATGTTGACTCTCAATGCAAACCTACTCTAATTGGAAATTATTTGGTGGCTTGAGAACCACTTCTAATACTAGTCAGTAGATCTCAGGCACCTGGAATTTGAAAGGTTAACACAAATTAGAATTCCTCAGTAGAGCCAAAGTTGATGTAGGATAACATGACTACTTTTAAATGAACATTGCTCATGTGTTTTGGAAGAATCTAGAAATAATTCATTTAATAATAAAGAAACCTGGTGTTAAAATAAGTTCTAAAATAGTATTAAAGAAGAGAATTATTCTTTTAAAGAGTTTGAGGGTAAAATGACTTTTTTTCTGAATAGGAAATTAACATGCAATTAACTAGGTTGCGGTGCTTAGGTGTAAGTGCATCGATCATGTGTGTGAGGGGTTCCATCATTCCACGATAGGCCCTCCATAACAATGTCGTTGTCTGGGAAATATGTCTTCTCCTCAAAGGCAGTACGATGAAAAACTGAATATGAAGATCTAGCATCGGCACTGGACGTCCCGTCTATACGACTAGTACCGGTACAGTTTCTGGGTTGCCCAGGCAGATGTTCTAGTGGTTGTGTCCAGTGGAGTGTCTTCTATCTCGAGGGTCTCGAAGTCAACCGGGCCTATGTCATTCAGGTCATCCCTAATCATGGCTCAGAACTACTTCATAGTGCACTTGTAGGTGTGAGAATAAGGTTGCTTGGAACGGAAGCAAAGTTCCTTACTCTTCAGGTCATTATACTCCTAGCTGGATATTCAATGAGGGTGGGGCCGGCAGGAAATGGTGAGTGGCTGAAGTAGGAGTGGTGGTGTTGGCAGTTTAGGATTGTGGGGGAAATATGACTGATGGGGGACCTGGAAGGGGTTTAGGTAAAGTGTGGATTAGCCATGAACTCAGGTTCCACAGTAGGGAGAGAGGTCCAGAGCTTCGCTGATGGTGAATGGATGGAGGGTGCATAATAGTCAAGCTCGGATGTGAGGTTGTATGTTGTGCATAAAGTAGCCCAGGCGGTGTTCAGGTGGCAAACTGGGAACATGCGTGGCAAGTTCAATGAATTCATCCATGTAGGAGTCGATGAATATCGTCTGGCAGGCCCTCACATGTGTTCGATCATATTGCCTGAGTGGAAATGATCGTAGTGTTGTATGATGGCTTCTGTGAGAGTCGCCCAGGTGAGAACCTGAGAGAACCGGCGGAGTCAGTGGACCCAATGGAGCGTAGACCCTTCCATGCTTAGGAAGGCCATGGAAACCTTTTGTGATGTTGCTATATCATGAATGTCAAAATATTGTTCTGCCGGGGAAATCCAACCTAGTGGATTAGTGTCACTGAACATCGGAACGTCGATGTGGTGGTAGGTCGAGGGAGGCAAACTGACAATAGTCGCATCCTCGGTAAACGACCCGCTTAGGGAAATAGCAGAAGTGGCGTTGGCCACCAATGATTGGTCTGACTGCATGTTGCAAAACAATGCTAAGATCGATGTGAACTACTCATCTTGGGCATCGAGGAGAGCGTTGATGGTGGTGTGCACACGCTCTAATGCATCCAGAATATTATCCTTCATTTGGCATGTCTTGGGCATATAGGACGATGTAAGAAATGCGATGGAGGGTCAGTGTCGCCGTGGAAGGGTGGCATGAGTGAGGTCCGATAGTGCAGAGGAAGAACAACCAAGAAACTGCATGGACAAGGATTGGTGGGGGGGAATGCATATAGGATGGATGAGGGGCGCTGAGCACGAAGTTGTAAACAAGAGGTGGTCGATGCATGCTACTTAATCAAAGGTTTAGAAGATCGTGGGTGAAGACTGGCAACGAGTGGCGCGTGTTTGGTTGGAAGAGTGTGGATCACTCGACTAACATGGGATGTTGCTGACTATCATTTCTCGATAGGTGTCGCTGGCAAGTGGCGCATGGTTGGGTGAGGGGAGTCGGGATCGCGTCAACGAGGTCTTCATGGGATCGAAGCAGAAGGGGGTGCACGAACAAATCATTGTGTTGATGACTGCAATCGGACAATGTCGTTGTTGTGTAGCGTTGTGTGAGTCGGAAGTCGACTAACCAAAGGTGTAAGCGTGAGTTATGCTGGAATGAAATTGTCGTTCGTGACTTGGAGTGGTTAGGGTTTTGGTCAACTGACAAAGCAAGCGAAGGGCGGGACGGCAGGTCAGATCAATGCTAGCGATGAGAATTGAGATGATAGAATCAGCCGAGAGAGCACATGTCTTGATAGCCTTAGGGAGCAACCTTACTCTTTTTGTAATGACCCAAAAAGTGTTTACAAAAGTTCCCTTCCCCATATATATATATATATGATTAAAGATGAATTACGATAACGCCTAATCCAAAAGAAATTTACAAATAATACAATAGAAAAATAACATGCAATTAACTAGTTGTGGCGCTCGGGCGTAAGTGCAGCCATCATGTGTGCAAGGGGCTCCATTGTTCCTTGGTAGAGCCCTTTATAACAGTTGAATTATTTTATGGAGGATCCTCTGCTGACCCAAGAGTGTGAATACTACATATTTATATTTAATAATATACATTTTAAGAGTGTGAATACTAAGTGTTTACAAAAGTTGTTGTTTTGGTCGATGAGACGCGTGAGGGTTTAAACGTGAAACTTGAATCTTAGCGAGACACTTTAGAAAAGAAGGGTTTTAGGTTGGGCAGGACAAAGACGGAATATATAGAGCTTAAATTTAGTAGTGCAAGAAGGTCGGATGACTCCGTCATTAAATTGCGTGACCAAGATATTTTCCGCAGTGAGTGCTTTAAATATCTGGGATCGATAATTCAAAAAGATGGAGGTGTACATAAAGATGTGATATATAGAATCCAAACATTGGTTGAAGTGGAGAGGCGCGTCTGGTATCTTATGTGATCGTAAAGTACCATTAAAACTTAAAGGCAAGTTTTATCGTACTACAATTAGACCAGCAATGCTCTACGGTTCTGAGTGTTGGACAATGAATGGTATACATGAGCAAAAAATGGGAGTTGCGGAGATGAGAATGCTTAGGTGGATGTGTGGTCACACGAGACTGGATAAAATTAGGAATGAATATATCAGGGATAAGACAGGAGTGGCGCCACTTGTAGAGAAGATGCGAGAAGCTCGTTTAAGATGGTTCGAACATGTACATAGGAGACCATTAGAGGAGCATGTTAGGCGTTGTGAGAGTTTAGTCACTAGTCATGTTAAACGGGGGAGCGGTAGACCAAAAAAGACTTGGAATGAAACTATAAGGAAAGACATGATGTACTTAGACATTAGCGAGACTATGATTAAAGATAGGGCGCAATGGCGACAGAGGATCCATATAGCCGACCCCACTATGGTGGGATAAAGGCTTGAGTGTTGTTGTTGTTGTTGTTGTTGACTACTAGACACTTTCACTTTCATATTGCAAAGTAATCAACATTTTTAGAAGTGACTTTCACATCTTCCATTTCCACTTCCAAAAGTGGTAATTGTCATATCTTCTTCATGCAGCAACCAAACATACCCTAAAAGTCAGTGAAATGTCAATATGGGGATCTGTTTTATTATAAGGTAAAGAAAAGGAACCATACATACCCCCCCACCCCACCCCACCCCCCAAAAAAAATCAATAACAAAGTGGATAATTTGGGAACTGATACCTTGCTGCAAAATCATTCCTTTTTCCAAATAAAAGAAAACATGGGATAGAAAAGCTTTAAATTAACAGACAGACTAAAAAAATTGACACTGATCCAGCATAAGCTCAAATTAAAACAATGATAAATAAGATCCAATCTAACACATGATCACATTGAAGTAATCATCCTTGCTCCCTGTCTATCAGCATCAGTTAAAGTTGGATGGCTATAATAAAAAGAAAAAAAAGGATTTGCATACATTCCATCAAACTCTTGCTATATACATATTAACATTTAAAACCGTGATGCATAGCAATATCACCAAAAAGGTTATTGAGGAAGGAGATATGCTTTTAAGGAATGACACAAAAAGTAATAAAAAATCTTATAAAGATTATAAAGAAACAGAACTTCTAATACAAAGGCAACAAGCAAAGCAAAGGCTATTTGATGATTTATCTAGTAGGCTTGGTAACTAGGAGAGAAAGGAAGAGATAGAATAATTAAGGTAAGAGATGAGAGATCTAGAGAATTGATTTACAATTAGAAGCATTAAAAGTGATGATAACAGAATCTTAGGTGAACATTAAAATATTGAAGAAAGCAGGAATTGCTATGTTGAGAATAATGGCATTATGATCAGAATAATGAAGAATATAGAATGACCAAGGAAATTAAAAGAAGATGGCTTGAAGAAAATACATAAAGGTATGGGCTTTGGGCCCACATCAAATATTCAATTGGATTTGAGATATTACAGGTGCATTGAAGTAAAAGCACATTTTGATGCGCAAAATATTTAGAGAGTCTTCTACAAAAAAAAAAATATAATTTGAAGACCACAGGATATCAAATTATTGGAGAAGAATTTTATACTAGGATTCAAGATCAAAAGAGATGCTTGTGAGTACAATAACTATAGGGAAATTAAACTTGATATGAAACTAAAACAATGATTCAACTAACGATGCCAAAATGTGTACTAGAATGATCTTCACGCATCAAGGTTCAAATTGTGTAGTGGTACTAGTTCCTACGCCACAAGTGCATCAAGCTTCATGTTGACTTACAGATTGACCCTCATGAATCACATTTTTTCGGAACCACTCTCGAGCGAGAGGCATAAAGACAACTATCTAATTAACTCAACATAAGCATCAATCTCAAAGCAATCGGTCTGGATCTTATCGCATCATTTAGATTTCCAATAACAATAATCGAAAGGGTCTTTATTAATCCATCCATAAATACCAGGAGCCTGATGATCCAACAAGGATCACAAAGACGCCGTGGCTTAGCTCTTCTCCATTGACTGATTGGAGGAACGTGATACCCTAAGTTAAAAAGGAAATTTTAGTCCAACGGGATCTAAGCGATGTTGGCTTATTAATCTACCATACACTTCACCAAGTATCAAAATGACCTTCATTTAAATACCTATGAGTAAGACCTCTCACTTTTTTATCCCCAAAGAGAAACTATGCAGAATTTGAATTCCTATTCACCATCAAGTTTAGTCATTAATTTGAGCATCAATGGATCTCCCCAAGGAGAAAATACTTGAATTAACCTGATCACCTCTTCTTTTTTTGAAGACATAGTAATGAGATCAGGATGACCCACATCCAAAACTCTACCAACATTTAAGAATTTGCTGGTGATCAGCAATTTGACAACGTGTGGTAATTCATCCAACTACCATTGGCTAACACGGCTCATACCAGTCGATGTGCATCATTGTGAAAAGATCTACCACCCATATAGAGATTTATAAAGGACAACCCTTCCGTTTAAACAAAGGGGTCAACCCTTCTTTATTTCAGTAATAATGAACCTCAAGGAACTAAACCCTCCAACAAGTACGAGGGGAAGCCAAGGAGGCTCGCCACTTAAGAGTGCATCCCAATGATGTCTTTGAAGACAATGATGATGGCATTGTGCCAACGTACACCAACTCAAAGCAAACATAATGGAATGTGCTCCGTTCTACTCCATTATGAACCTTCAAAGTACATTGAAGATAAGGCTTCCTATCATACAACTTTGCATGCAAATTTGACATCTAGTTAGCCAGTTTAGCGTTTCACTCTATTAAACGTAGTTGTTACACGCACTCCTTTAATGGTTTTGCACCCACACTTCTTCATATCGCTTTGACTTCCACTCCATAAACGGTATTGTTGCTTGCAACCTCTTTATGCATCGTCAGTGCTTTCTCCGAGGGAGTTCTCCTACGTATGTTTATACATATTGAATATGCACGGTATTCAAAAACCATCATCTTTCAAACCTCGTCACGCGGCTTCACCGACCACTTCTTAATTGGCTCCTTCATGTATTACTACTTGCTTCTCAGTCGGTTACATTTCTTATGCCACATTGAGTAACCTCATTGCTCATCATGCGGCTTTGTTAACTGCCGCATATAGCAACAATGCACTCTAACCTTGTATTACACCAACACAACATCAACAAATAAATATAATTACATAAAAGACCAAGTCACAGGACCAGGAGTATCACGTACAAACATATAAATGCCAAAAAGATTTTACAAAGTACTCAGTCTCTTATGGAAGAAAAGAAAGCACAACATTGCTAATCCAATATACAATTGAGAATTCTTCCCAGTTTCCTACTTTTGGGATAAAGATCCTTACTCCAAAAAAGATTAGGGGAATTTCTAGGTTTTTTGAAGAGTCTAGAGGGTCCTCTGAATCAACAAAGAAAAGATATTCGCAGGACAATAATGCGAATTAAACATATAGTATTTGACAGATAACACCAATACCAATTTAAGCGGCATCTTAATAACACTGATATCTAAATAAAAATGAATCAAACAGCCCCTCACCATTTTGTCTAATTCCTTTAGTATTTCCTCCAAATTTTAAACTCCCGATCAAAATACTAACAGTTCATAGAGCAATTTTACTAATTAACCGGCATGCTTATATGTAAGCTACTCAACCAACGGTTCAATCACTGCCAAAGAATCAATCACATAACTTCACAACCTGCGCTCCTCCCTCGAAGTTGCAGAGAAGAAGAATAATCAATCTCCTCTTAAAGCGAATAAGAACAAAGTACGATTACGCGGCTAAAAACCTCCATAGCCATGCAGATGCATCAAATTTTCATTTATTATATTTTTTCCGAGACGGGAATCCAATTTCGACATAATAAAGAACGAAAATGAAAGAGTCGTCTATTTCTACAGGGGGAAAAAAGACAAAGTAAGCGCCTAATTTCAAAAATCCACCACTACGCCGAGTCAATAACAAAAGAAGCGCAACCAGCAATAGACTGATAGGGTTTACAGAGTTTAAAGCAAGAAAAGAGCGTGTCGGGCGTCCAAATTACCGGAGCGGAACATATCGGAAACACCGGTGGAGGAATTGAGAGGTGTGGAGCTGGAAACCTGCTGCGTCGCCTTCTTCCCCGATGATCGGCGCATCATCTCCTTTCCCTCCGGCCGATTCCTGTCCTCTGCCGTGGGTATCGGGGGGAAAGGGCGCGACAATCGTTGAAGCTAGAAAAAAGAAGAGGGTTTTTGCAGACTATATATAAAGTATTTGCGTTGTTGGATCTGCATTGCTGCTAACATAAAAGATGGGACAAGGCATTGACTCCTTGGTAATAAAGAATCATTCATTCCTTTTTTACATTAATTATAATTACAGAATGTATTTCGTATTTACTAATTAGCCTCTCTTTTGCCTAAAAATTTGGCGACTGGGCCCGTCTTCAGATTTGGAGACGGCATAAGCAGGGGCGGAGATTAGTGGATTCAGATTTCTCACGTCGAGACAATGAATTTTGACTATTTATATGTTTAAAACAGTGGCCGAATAAGGGAGAAACGGCTCAGATAAGACGAAGACGTTCAAAAAAAAGTTTAGCTGGAGTAAGATGATATCTTGCAACCCCTTCTTGAAATTTCTGGATCCGCCCCTGCAGTCACAAGCGACGTAAAATGTATAAAGTGATCATCGCGAGGTTACAAAACTTATCGCATGAAGTCCAACTATGATCACAGGAAGTTTACAATATGATCACAAGGTTTACATAATCTAATCGCAAAATTGCAAAATGATCGCAGGAAGTCCGACTTTGACCGCTGGAAGTCCACGTGACGGCATTGCAACGACCCCGTCTCCAATCTGGAGATGGGACCCGGACTCAAAAAAATTCCTATTTGGCATGGCGGTAGAGGCCATGAACGTGATGGTTATAAATCGTCGTTCAGTCTGATCGCACCTAAGAAATTTCACACACTTTTATGTTCAAAACTATTTTTTTTTCTTGATGGCGGTCATAATCGTTGTCATGCGAAATATATATTCTACGACGGTGCCGCTTTTGTCCAAATTCTTAGTGCAATATTAGACTTTTTATAGCATTTACTTTTAACTATGTTTATACATTCTTTCTCATTTTTTGCAAATTTATATCAATTATAAATAAGGAAAACTCTTCTCTATTTTACCATTTAAAATTTTTCTTTTTACCAAAAAAAAAAGATGAGAGTGGAATGTGGATTCATCGAATAATATAATATTCATTCAGTTCATATTAATTGAATATTATAATCACATTATTCTCTTTAATAATTTTGATTCTACTATTTATACTCATTATATAAGTCATGAAGCATATGATTAATAATAATTAATCTATAAATCAAGTTTAATCATCAAATATCACGATACCTCCTATTCTCCTCTAGTATTTTGTATTTGATTATTTATAATGTGTTATATAATAATAATTATTTTGAAATAAAATTTAATCATCAATATTATTATATTCATTTAGTTCATATTTGTGTTGAATATGATAATCACATTATTCTTCTTTATTATTTTAAATTGCACTATTTATACTTCATGTTGAAGCCAGCAACTGGTCTCTTGAGTTCGGACCCACTGGGGGGTGTAGCCGACGCTTACTTCTCCCTCCCTAGACTCTCTGACCGGTGGATGAGAAACTTGGAATATACCCAAGGCTGTAGCGAGGAGGTCCCGCCACACACCCGGAAGATCTTAGAGAGCTCCCCCTCCCAAACCAAAGCTCAGCCGGGCACCTTGGAGGACACTGACTGCCAACCAAAACTAGCCTGGAGGAGAGGACTCTCAAGGAATCGGCTCCCCTCCAAGGTGCCCTTAAGGGTCTATTTATAGATTTTTCTAGGCTGGTCTGCAAATAACATGAATCCGCCTTTTAGTTTTACTAACTGCACCCCAAATTGGTCTGCTAACAGCCTAACTCCGCTGTTCCGAAGGGCTATTTGCAGCCCACAAGGGGTATTATGGTCATTTCCCCCTCAAAGCCTTTTTGGGCGAGTGGTCCGTGAGGGTACCACCCGCTGGGCACCCGCTTAGCTGGACGAATGCCCACGCTTCCGGGCGAGTGGTCCGTGAGGGCACCACTCGCCTAGCTCCTTCTCTTCTGCAGCTTACCCCCACTAACCCGGGGGTATTTTCACCTGTCTGAGCCGGGGCGAATGATCTGACTGGCCTAGGTCTCGCCAGTTGGCCTGTGGGACCCACTCGACGAATACGGGTTGTACACAATCCCCGCTCTTTGCGAGTGGTTCCTGCGCTCGGAAAGAACAGTCCAACCCGGTATTCGGTGAGTGTTGGCTGACTGGTCCCATAAGATTCTGTGGGTCCCACCGTTGCCCTATATATATCTCTTCATGCCAGATTTTCCTGGAACGCTTTCATTCCTCGATTCGGAGCTTCTTCTCTCCCTTGGCCTTTCGCCGATATTAATGTCTTCCCACAAACCTTCCGCGAAACCCCTCTCGAAGGAGATGATCGAGCGCCTGGCTGCGGCCAAAAGTGTAACCGCCCCCAAGGCTGCCAAGTTTGCTTTCTGGCTTATGTCTAAACGGGATCCGAGTGCCCCCTACGTCTCGCGTCGAGCCAAGGCGATTCGGCTGAATCGTCAAAGAGGCGAGACCGCTTCGGAGTCTCCAGCGAATACTCCCCCGGCGAATACCCCTCCGGCGAAAACTCCTCCG
This sequence comes from Dactylorhiza incarnata, assembly GCA_033032865.1. Lineage (NCBI taxonomy): Eukaryota > Viridiplantae > Streptophyta > Magnoliopsida > Asparagales > Orchidaceae > Dactylorhiza > Dactylorhiza incarnata. The sequence continues at coordinate 235,005 of JAWHQI010000282.1, read as the reverse complement.
GCGAGGAATCCTCCGGACCCCGGGATGCAGGTATGAGGATTCCTCCTGTCTTTCTGTTTGGTTCCTGTCCTCTATCCTGCGCTCGCTCTAGCCGTTCGCAGGGGATTTCGGTGCCTGAGGCCGGCCACGGGGCAGTCTCGAGCAGTGCCGCGGTGCCACCTCTCGCGAACGAGAGGCCTCCTCCAGACCTGGACCTTGCTCCTCCCCCCCCCCCCCTCCGGGCGAGACCACATTGCAGTCCGATAAGTTGTGAACCCTCTTGATTCGTCCTTCATACTGCTCGTCACTGACCATTATTTTTCGTAGCTCTCGTCCCCGACCTTTCGCCGCGAGACTTCATTCCTCCGAGCTCCCCTGCTCGACTGAATCCTTCCGTGCTTGCGGATGAGCCGAGGGTGTCTCCCGAGAAGGGACCCGGTCAACAGGATCGCGCGGATGATCCTGCGGATGTTCCAGCTCCTTCTTCACAGCCCTACCGTCCTGGAAAGGGAAAGGTCCTACCTCCCACCGGTTTGTTTAAAATGCACCCCCATTCATCTCGTCCCTCCGGTCATGGGGACCCCTCACTAGGTTAGCGACCTCTGCTGCATTTAGTGCATCCGCTTTGTTTAACGTGACTGACCAGTCTATGATCTCGCAGGCTATCGGGAAGCCTCTCCCTTTGGATCCTACCACGAGGGGGAAGACGGAATGCTCTCGCCCCTCCCCTCTCCCGGGGATCTCTCTGACTTCCTCGGCGACTCCTCAGATCATGCGACCCTAAAGGAGCGAGTCACAGAGGTCTTGGGGAAGCTCATCCATATCCAACGGAACATCGCCGGCCAGGTGGATGATGTGCGGATGGAGGTCACGCGCGAGCTGAAGGACCTTCAGAAGGACTATTCACGCCTTCTCGCGGCGGTGGAGCGTCTGGGAGGTGAAGGGGGGAGCTTTCTCCCGGGAGGCACGCTGCGCGAGCCCGGGATCAGCTTCAGCTGGCGTCTCACGAGATCACCTCCATGCTCGCGTATTATCGTCCGCGAATGCCTCCGGAGGCTGGGCCGCGGGGGCATGGTCGGTGGTACTGGGAGGAGCGCTAGTCTGGTCTTCATTCGCCTCCTTTGTGTTTTTCCTTTTATTCTATTTATGGTGCTGAGGATACTGGACTCTATTTATGCCTGTAATAATTTTACACTGTGCTTGGCGAGTGCTTTATTTCTATTTTCGTTTATATTTCTCGCAACTTGCTTGAGCATGCGGAATGATATGATATTGCCGAATGCTTTCGTAACTCTTTCACGTGGTCGTCGAGCGGATAGTGTACAACCCCCATATCCATCGAGTGAGGCCCAACGTTGAGGGCCACCGAGACGCGTCTGTACAACCCTATATCCGCAGAGTAGTTTGCCAGGACCCAAGAGTGCATCCGGGCCACGTCTGTGGTATGATCCAAGACAGGGAGAAAGGAGGGAGAGCGGTAGAGGCAGAAACCTCCTGCTCACCCAGCTGGAGTAAGAGGCAAGTGAGGGGGCGAGAGGAGAAGGGGCGGGTGCCCCCCCTCTCGCCCTCGCCCAGCTAGGGGCGAGAGGAGGAGGGGCGGGTGCCCCCCCTCTCGCCCGTGCCCAGCTAGGGGCGAGAGGAGGAGGGGCGGGTGCCCCCCCTCTCGCCCGCGCCCAGCTAGGGGCGAGAGGAGGAGGGGCGGGTGCCCCCTCTCGCCCTCGCCCAGCTAGGGGCGAGAGGAGGAGGGGCGGGTGCCCCCCCCCCCTCTCGCCCGCGCCCAGCTAGGGGCGAGAGGAGGAGGGGCGGGTGCCCCCCCTCTCGCCCGCGCCCAGCTAGGGGCGAGAGGAGGAGGGTGGCCGACCCCCTCTCTCGCCCCCGACCCTGGTAAGGGGGAAGACCCTTGGTCTCGCCCCACCCCAGTGAGGAGGCTCGCCGAGCTCCGCGAGATAACCCTTCTCGCCCAGTTCCAGAGGAGGGGGGGGGGGGGGAGGGGTTGGTCTGTGTTTAGTATCCCAGAACAGCGGGATTTTGCTATTTGCAGTCCAGTTTTGGCTATTCGCAGTCCAGATCCGAGGGTATTTTGGTAATCTGGCAGATCAGTTTTTGGCTATTTGCAGCCCAACTTGGAAAACCTATAAATAGACCCTAAGGGGCACCAAAGGAGAGAGGCTTGTGGATTTCCAAATTTCGGATCTTCTTCTTCCCCGAGAGCTCTTTTGACTTTTAGAGCTCTCCTTTGGTGCCTCTGGTTCAGCATTGGCTAGGGAGGGGAAGATCTCACAGGTCTTCCGGGTGTGAGGTGGGACCTCCTCGCTGTAGCCTAGGGTCCGTTTCCAAGTCCAAGTGCTCTTGCCTAGAGAGTTGGCTCGGGAGAAGTAGGTGTGAGACCACCCCTTTTTTGGGACCCCGAACTCCACGGAGACCGAGTTGTCTGTTTCAACATTTATGGTGCGGTGAGCGTGGAGAGTGGTCAGCACAGAAGTTCTTGAACCAAATCTCATGGCAGGAGACCTCGGAGGAGGAGACGATGAGGGGTCTCACATCCCAAGTGAGTCGGTGGGAAGGGGAGAGTTCATGACGGCCATCAAGGGAATCATGGAGCTGCTCCAAGGCATCACCAGGGGAGGTGACTGCTCAGCTCCCTCCCCCCAGACACCACCTTCTGGGTCGCAAGGAGTGCTCGCCCAGGGGGGTCAGGAGAGGTTGCCCCAGGGGGTCGGCCAGGCAAGGAACCAGTGACTGAGAGTGGTGAGCGGGACCTCGTCGGGCGAGTGCTTTTTCCTAGCCCGGTGAGTGGGGTCTCGCTCGAAGCCGGAGTCGCGCAAGTGGAGCTCGCGAAGCCGACGAGTGGAGGGTCACCCTTTAGCGAACTGATCATCTCGGCTCCGAGCCGTCAACAGCATCTCTTGGCAAGCAGGGGCGGAGGAGATGGAGAAGATCATGGAGAGCATGAGCAGGATGGGAGTGGCAGGAGAAGCAGAGGAATGATCATCTCACGCAAGCAGCCTGAGAGGCGAGTGTCATGGGGGGGGGGGGTATGTTGTGTTTATTTTTTGTTGTTTTCCTTTGTAGCAAGTTCTACCCCTCGCTGGTTGGGCCAGGAGGTTTTGACAAGGGAAATCCCCTCATTAGATGGATGAAGTTATGTTGCTTATATGTTTAGTAAGTTGCCGCCGAGATATCCTCCTCACTACAGGCTCTCACTAGCTGGGTGGATCGAATGATCCTCGGATATGTAAGCTTGCCACCGAGATGTCCTCCTCACTCCAGGCTCTCACTAGCTGGGTGGGTCGAATGATCCTCGGATGGGTAAGTTCAACGCCGAGATGTCCCCCTCACTCCAGGCTCTCACTAGCTGGGTGGGTCGAATGATCCTCGGATAGGTAAGCTTGCCACCGAGATGTCCTCCTCACTCCAGGCTCTCACTAGCTGGGTGGGTCGAATGATCCTCGGATGGGTAAGATCAACACCGAGATGTCCTCCTCACTCCAGGCTCTCACTAGCTGGGTGGGTCGAATGATCCTCGGATGGGTAAGTTCAACGTCGAGATGTCCTCCTCACTCTAGGCTCTCACTAGCTGGGTGGGTCGAATGATCCTCGGATAGGTAAGCTTGCCACCGAGATGTCCTCCTCACTCCAGGCTCTCACTAGCTGGGTGGGTCGAATGATCCTCGGATGGGTAAGTTCAACGCCGAGATGTCCTCCTCACTTCAGGCTCTCACTAGCTGGGTGGGTCGAATGATCCTCGGATAGGTAAGCTTGCCACCGAGATGTCCTCCTCACTCCAGGCTCTCACTAGCTGGGTGGGTCGAATGATCCTCGGATGGGTAAGTTCAACGCCGAGATGTCCTCCTCACTCCAGGCTCTCACTAGCTGGGAGGGTCGAATGATCCTCGGAAGGAAGAGCTTGTCATCGAGATGTCCTCCTCACTCCAGGCTCTCACTAGCTGGTTGGGTCGAATGATCCTCGGAAGGAACAGCTTGCCATCGAGATGTCCTCCTCACTCTAGGCTCTCACTAGCTGGGTGGGTCGAATGATCCTCGGATGGGTAAGTTCAACGCCGAGATGTCCTCCTCACTCCAGGCTCTCACTAGCTGGGTGGGTCGAATGATCCTCGGATGGGTAAGTTCAACGCCGAGATGTCCTCCTCACTCCAGGCTCTCACTAGCTGGGTGGGTCGAATGATCCTCGGAAGAAAAAGCTTGCCATCGAGATGTCCTCCTCACTCCAGGCTCTCACTAGCTGGGTGGGTCGAATGATCCTCGTATATGTAAGCTTGCCACCGAGATGTCCTCCTCACTCCAGGCTCTCACTAGCTGGGTGGGTCGAATGATCCTCGGATGGGTAAGTTCAACGCCGAGATGTCCTCCTCACTCCAGGCTCTCACTAGCTGGGTGGGTCGAATGATACTCGGATAGGTAAGCTTGCCACCGAGATGTCCTCCTCACTCCAGGCTCTCACTAGCTGGGTGGGTCGAATGATCCTCGGATGGGTAAGATCAACGCCGAGATGTCCTCCTCACTCCAGGCTCTCACTAGCTGGGTGGGTCGAATGATCCTCGGATGGGTAAGTTCAACGTCGAGATGTCCTCCTCACTTCAGGCTCTCACTAGCTGGGTGGGTCGAATGATCCTCGAATATGTAAGCTTGCCACCGAGATGTCCTCCTCACTCCAGGCTCTCACTAGCTGGGTGGGTCGAATGATCCTCGGATGGGTAAGTTCAACGCCGAGATGTCCTCCTCACTTCAGGCTCTCACTAGCTGGGTGGGTCGAATGATCCTCGGAAGGAAGAGCTTGTCATCGAGATGTCATCCTCACTCCAGGCTCTCACTAGCTGGGTGGGTCGAATGATCCTCGGAAGGAAGAGCTTGCCATCGAGATGTCCTCCTCACTCCACGCTCTCACTAGCTGGGTGGGTCGAATGATCCTCGGATGGGTAAGTTCAACGCCGAGATGTCCTCCTCACTCCAGGCTCTCACTAGCTGGGTGGGTCGAATGATCCTCGGATGGGTAAGTTCAACGCCGAGATGTCCTCCTCACTCCAGGCTCTCACTAGCTGGGTGGGTCGAATGATCCTCGGAAGGAAGAGCTTGTCATCGAGATGTCCTCCTCACTCCAGGCTCTCACTAGCTGGGTGGGTCGAATGATCCTCGGATGGGTAAGTTCAACGCCGAGATGTCCTCCTCACTCCAGGCTCTCATTAGCTGGGTGGGTCGAATGATCCTCTGATGGGTAAGTTCAACTCCGAGATGTCCTCCTCACTCCAGGCTCTCACTAGCTGGGTGGGTCGAATGATCCTCGGAAGGAAGAGCTTGTCATCGAGATGTCCTCCTCACTCCAGGCTCTCACTAGCTGGGTGGGTCGAATGATCCTCGGATATGTAAGCTTGCCACGGAGATGTCCTCCTCACTCTAGGCTCTCACTAGCTGGGTGGGTCGAATGATCCTCGGATGGGTAAGTTCAACGCCGAGATGTCCTCCTCACTCCAGGCTCTCACTAGCGGGGTGGGTCGAATGATCCTCGGATAGGTAAGCTTGCCACCGAGATGTCCTCCTCACTCCAGGCTCTCACTAGCTGGGTGGGTCGAATGATCCTCGGATGGGTAAGATCAACGCCGAGATGTCCTCCTCACTCCAGACTCTCACTAGCTGCGTGAGTCGAATGATCCTCGGATGGGTAAGTTCAACGTCGAGATGTCCTCCTCACTTCAGGCTCTCACTAGCTGGGTGGGTCGAATGATCCTCGGATATGTAAGCTTGCCACCGAGATGTCCTCCTCACTCCAGGCTCTCACTAGCTGGGTGGGTCGAATGATCCTCGGATGGGTGAGTTCAACGCCGAGATGTCCTCCTCACTCCAGGCTCTCACTAGCTGGGTGAGTCGAATGATCCTCGGAAGGAAGAGCTTGCCATCGAGATGTCCTCCTCACTCCAGGCTCTCACTAGCTGGGTGGGTCGAATGATCCTCGGAAGGAAAAGCTTGCCATCGAGATGTCCTCCTCACTCCAGGCTCTTACTAGCTGGGTGGGTCGAATGATCCTCGGATGGGTAAGTTCAACGCCGAGATGTCCTCCTCACTCCAGGCTCTCACTAGCTGGGTGGGTCGAATGATCCTCGGATGGGTAAGTTCAACGCCGAGATGTCCTCCTCACTCCAGGCTCTCACTAGCTGGGTGGGTCGAATGATCCTCAGAAGGAAGAGCTTGCCATCGAGATGTCCTCCTCACTCCAAGCTCTCACTAGCTGGGTGGGTCGAATGATCCTCGGATGGGTAAGTTCAACGTCGAGATGTCCTCCTCACTACAGGCTCTCACTAGCTGGGTGGGTCGAATGATCCTCGGAAGGAAGAGCTTGCCATCAAGATGTCCTCCTCACTCCAGGCTCTCACCAGCTGGGTGGGTCGAATGATCCTCGGAGGGGTAAGTTCAATGCTGAGATGTCCTCCTCACTCCAGGCTCTCACTAGCTGGATGAGTCAAACGTGCCTCGGGGGCGAGGTTCTGCCCCCCTCGATGGATATTTGGGCTTGGACTTTTCTTTCCGAGGTTGTGCCAACCTCGCAAAGAGCGGGGATTGTGTACAACCCCCATATCCATCGAGTGAGGCCCAACGTTGAGGGCCACCGAGACGTGTCTGTACAACCCTATATCCGCCGAGTAGGTTGTCAGGACCCAAGAGTGCATCCGGGCCACGTCTGTGGTATGATCCAAGACAGGGAGAAAGGAGGGAGAGCGGTAGAGGCAGAAACCTCCTGCTCACCCAGCTGGAGTAAGAGGCAAGTGAGGGGGCGAGAGGAGAAGGGGCGGGTGCCCCCCCTCTCGCCCTCGCCCAGCTAGGGGCGAGAGGAGGAGGGGCGGGTGCCCCCCCTCTCGCCCGCGCCCAGCTAAGGGCGAGAGGAGGAGGGGAGGGTGCCCCCCCCCCCCCTCTCGCCCGCGCCCAGCTAGGGGCGAGAGGAGGAGGGGCGGGTGCCCCCTCTCTCCCTCGCCCAGCTAGGGGCGAGAGGAGGAGGGGCGGGTGCCCCCCCTCTCGCCCGCGCCCAGTTAGGGGCGAGAGGAGGAGGGGCGAGTGCCCCCCCTCTCGCCCGCGCCCAGCTAGGGGCGAGAGGAGGAGGGGGGCCGACCCCCTCTCTCGCCCCCGACCCTGGTAAGGGGGAAGACCCTTGGTCTCGCCCCACCCCAGCGAGGAGGCTCGCCGAGCTCCGCGAGGTAACCCCTCTCGCCCAGTTCCAGAGGAGGGGGGGTGGTCTGCGTTTAGTATCCCAGAACAGCGGGATTTGGCTATTTGCAGTCCAGTTTTGGCTATTCGCAGTCCAGATCCGATGGTATTTTGGTAATCTGGCAGATTAGTTTTTGGCTATTTGCAGCCCAACTTGGAAAACCTATAAATAGACCCTAAGGGGCACCAAAGGAGAGAGGCTTCTGGATTTCCAAATTTCGGATCTTCTTCTTCCCTGAGAGCTCTTTTGACTTTTAGAGCTCTCCTTTGGTGCCTCTGGTTCAGCATTGGCTAGGGAGGGGAAGATCTCACAGGTCTTCCGGGTGTGAGGTGGGACCTTCTCGCTGTAGCCTAGGGTCCGTTTCCAAGTCTAAGTGCTCTTGCCTAGAGAGTTGGCTCGAGAGAAGTAGGTGTGAGACCACCCCTTTTTTGGGACCCCGAACTCCACGGAGACCGAGTTGTCGGTTTCAACAGATAGCCACTGGGCATTCGTCATTAATGGTTGAGAGGGATCGGCCCGGGTTTCGAGGCGTCGGGAAGGCGCGATTGCTATCCGCACACTCGCTGCCTCGAAAGCCCAAGCGTCATTTAGTTCTTCTATAAATAGGCCGTTCAACTACCATATTAATTACCTTGCCATCCGCTCCCTCTCTCTCCTCGCGCTAGCACTCGCACTTCTCTCTTCTCTGCTGCTCCCGTCTTCTCCAGCATTCGCGAAATGGGTGGCGACGCTGAAGGTAGGGCCAGGTGTGCCAGCGCATTCGTCAATCATGTATTCGACTCCTGCGACCTCTCCGAGGAGGCCTTCTTGAGCGCGGTTGCTGACTACGTTCCACCGGCATTCGAGGCGCGAAAGCCCAAGCCGGAGGAGCGTCTAAACTCCATCTCGCCATGTGTTCTCGCGATCCCGCTAGAGCACTTCGAGGTGGGGTTTTGCCTTCCCATCTGGCCGGAACTCCGCCAGACTTTCCGGTATTACGGGGTCGTGCCCGGCCAGCTCAATCCCAACTCTATCGCCATGCTGGTCGGGTACGCGTGCTACCTGCGAGAAGAGGGGATCGAGTTCTCGCCACCCGTCTTCCGCAAACTGTACACCTTCCGCTGCTCACACGCCATCTCCTTCTTCTCGGGTCAAAACCCTCTCAAACACTACGGACTCCCGAACAAGAACCACGACTGGGTCCGCCGCTTCATCTTCGTCGGCGGGAGCCTTGGGAATACCCTTCTCGCCCCGGTGCAAGTGGAGGAGTCGACCTTTCGCCCCCCGACCTTAGGGGGGCACGAGGCCAAGCTGCACCAATACATCCTTCAGCACGGGATGGACCTCGTCTATCTCCAGCGAAATGTCAACTCGCTCCCGCCCATTCCGCAGGGTGAGGGTAAGCTTTCGAGACCTTCTGCATTCGTTTAGGCTTGGCGGTTCTTACGTTATTCGCTAAATCATTCGCTAAATCATTCGTGTTCTTATGCAGGTGTGCGTAATTTCCCCCTTCACCCGCCGCGACCTCCTGGGGTTTCCGTATCCTTTGCACAGGCGTCCGCGGATGCCTGCCGGGAGGAACCTTCCTCCTCCAAACCTAGCGGCCGGAAACGAAAACCCGGGGCGCTCACTTCCTCTTCTTCCAAGAAGCCGAAAAGTCCTTCCGCCAAGGGGAAGGGGATTTTGGGCGAGACCCCAGGGGCGAGTGCTCCGACCCAAACCCTGGGGACGGGCGCGCCGGCCCTAACCCAGGGGGCAGATGCGCCAGCCCAAGCCTTGGGGTCGGGTGTGCCAGACGGGACTGGGATCCAGGCGGGATCGTCGTTGCCGCCGCCCCCGTTGCCCAGGGACCACCGGAACTTCGCAAATGGCGAGAAGTACGTGGATCCCTCGGGGGCTCCTCTAGTGAAGTGGGACAGAAACACTAACCGGGTCTCGCTCTCCACCCTCCATTCGACTTGGATAGAGAGCGATGTCGCTACCGGCGAGGCCTACGCCATGGCGTATGCCCTCTATGGCCGCGACGATGCCGAAGTCTTCGATGCCGAGAAGACTCAGGTTCTCGCCCACGAGACCGCCCGAGCCCTACTGCGGGCCCTTGAGCTCGCGCACATGTCTTCGCGCCGGAGCATCAGTCTGTCGCGGAGTCTGGCCGAGGTCGAGGGGACCAGGGCCCTTGTTTCAGTCGAGGCGCAGGAACTCAAGACGAAGTTGGCAGCTGCGGAAGCCCTTCTCGCCAGCCGTCCCGTCAGAGAGGTATATTTCCCTCCTCCCTCCTCCCCGCAAATGACCGTTGATGATTGCCGCACTTTCTTCTCACCATCTTCGTTTTCTCAGGACGCTATGATCGCCGAGATGCTTCGCGCGCGAGTGGACAACCTCGAGGAGGAAGTCCGGCTGGCTAAGGCCGAGGTCCAGCAGGCGCGAGAAGTCGATGCCTTGGCACTCGCCTCAGGAAGCAGGGGGCACTTTTATCCCCACCATGAGCTAGAGCAGCTGATGCAGGAGAATGCTCAAAGCGCCGTGAAGCACGCGCTCATTAGGACGCTAGGCCGTAGTGTAACCGTCTTGACCACTCGCCGCTGCTTGTTGACGACCTAGGATGCATCGCTCTTTTCGACTTCCCGCTACCGAGTGAGCCTTTGGACCATTCGCGCATCACGGGGCTGCGTTTAAGTAGTTATGAAAAGGAGGTGAGATCATCGTTCCGGCGTGTGGTCTATGCGAGTGCTCTTGAGGTCATTCCTTGAGAATTTAGAACCTGCCACCGAGTGAGCCTTCGAACCTGCCAGCTAGATGAGAGCCTGGACAGCGGGTCCGCTCGGGGCCATTTTTCCTTCAACATAGAACCTGCCACCGAGTGAGCCTTCAGACCTGCCAGCTAGATGAGAGCCTGGACAGCGGGTCTGCTCGGGGCCATTTTTCCTTCAACATAGAACCTGCCACCGAGTGAGCCTTCGGACCTGCCAGCTAGGTGAGAGTCTGGACAGCGGGTCTGCTCGGGGCCATTTTTCCTTCAACATAGAACCTGCCATCGAGTGAGCCTTCGGACCTGCCAGCTAGATGAGAGCCTGGACAGCGGGTCTGCTTGGGGCCATTTTTCCTTCAACATAGAACCCGCCACCGAGTGAGCCTTCGGACCTGCCAGCTAGATGAGAGCGTGGACAACGGGTCTGCTCGGGGCCACTTTTCCTTCAACATAGAACCTGCCACCGAGTGAGCCTTCGGACCTGCCAGCTAGATGAGAGCCTGGACAGCGGGTCTGCTCGGGGCCATCTTTGGAGCTTTCAGAGTTTTTCCTACAAGCTGCAATATCAATCTCAAACACATATGTTAAACAAAATATTCTTATTTCAAAATATTTTCATTACATAGTTTCAGGGATAGAAACGTTTAAGATCGTCACCGCTCCAGATGTGGCTGAGGGGTTGGCCCTCCACGTTCTGAAGGCGATACCCCCCAAACTTTAGCGCTTCCTCCACGACATAGGGGCCTTCCCAGTTGGGATTAAGCTTTCCCACTGCGGCAGACCTCCCGGCCGCGTCAACCTTCTTGAGCACTAGGTCCCCTTTTTCGAACTGCTTGACCATGATGTGCTTGTCGAAGTACTTGACCATCCGCCGCTTGACCTCTTCTTGGCGAATGGCTGCTAGATCCCGGGCTTCTTCGATGAGGTCGAGGGAGAGCCGCAACTCCTCTTCGTTCCCAGCTCTCCAATCTTCCTCTCTATTCGTGGCGGCCTTTACCCGTGGCGTCATGACTTCGAACTCTATGGGAATGACGGCCTCGCAGCCGTGAGAGAGCTTGAAAGGGGTCTCTCCAGTGGCGGTGTTGGGGGTGGTTCTTAAAGCCCACAGGACCAAGGGGAGCTGCTCCACCCAATTGCCCTTAAGATTTTCCACCTTCTTCTTGAGCAAGTTCACGATAATCTTGTTTGCCGCCTCCACCTTCCCGTTGCTCCTGGGATGGTGGACGGATGCAAACCTGAGGTCTATCCCCAACTGGCCGCAGAAACTGATGAACTCCTCGCTTGCGAACTGCGGACCGTTGTCCGTGACTATGGCCTGCGGAAGACCATGCCGACAGATGATCTCCCCCCATATGAAGTTGCGGACCACCTGGGAGGTGACCTTAGCCAGCGCCTTGACCTCCAACCACTTTGAGAAGTAGTCGATCATGACTAAGAGAAATCTCCTCTGCCCACTAGCCTGGGGGAAGGGTCCTACCAGATCCATTCCCCATATAGCAAATGGCCAGGGTGCCGTGATACTCCTTAGCCTCTGAGCTGGCATGAGCTGAAGCGGGGCGAACATTTGGCACTTCTGGCATTTCTTAGTGAAGGTGGTCGCGTCCTTGCTTAGGGTTGGCCAAAAGTATCCCTGCCTCATTATTCTTGCCTCCAACATCCTGCTCCCCGAGTGGCTGCCGCACTCGCCGGAGTGAACTTCTTCCAAGATCCTCGAGACTTCATCTTCCGAGATGCATCGGGCCAAGAGGCCCGAGAGGGTCTTCCGATACAGATCCCCCTCATGGAGCACGTAGTAGGCGGACTTGTACCGGAAGCGCCTTTGGTCCGGAACATCCTCCGGGAATTTCCCTGTTGCAAGGAAGGTAATGAAGGGATCCTTCCAAGAGGGCCGTTGCTCTATTTCCATGAGTTCCCCTTCCTCGATCGAAGGACGGAACAGATCTGTTAGGGTTCCTCCGGCTCGGGGACCGGCCTTGGCCAAGCGATCCGCCTGGGCGCTTTCCTCCCGAGGGATGTGCCTGATGGAGAAAGTCTTAAACGCTCCAATGAGGCTTCTCACTTTGGCTAAGTATCTTATGAGTGTAGGTTCCCTCGTCTCGAACTCCCCCTTGATCTGAGAGGCTATTATCAATGAGTCGGTGAGAACCTCCACATCATGGACTCCCAGTTCCCGAGCCAGACGCAAGCCGGCGATCACTGCCTCATACTCCGCCTGGTTGTTGGTGACTGGGAAATGTATAACAAGTGTCTGCTCGATCTTCATCCCGTGAGGGCTCTCCAGCACTGCCCCTCCTCCGAGAGAATTCTTACCCGAGGCCCCGTCAACCAGCAGCTTCCATGGAACATGACGAGGGGCTTGACCCTCCTCCATCTCGGCCACATAATCTTCCATGAAATCCGCCACCACCTGTGCCTTCATGGATAGCCGAGGGACGAAGGTGATATTGAACTCGCTGAGTTCTATCGACCACTTCGCTAGCCTCCCCAAATGCTCTACTCCTTCGAAGATCTGGCGAAGAGGATGGTCCGTCACTACTTGAATTGAATGGGCCGTCACTATCTGAGCTCCGCCTCCCTCAGGACCCTACTCACGTAATAGATAGACAGCTGCTTCTTGTGAAAATTTTTCTAAGGACCTTGTGAGAGCAAGCAGGAATCGATTATGCAACTTAGAGATACAAGCCAAACAACCAGAAACAAACTTTAGGCAAGCAATTGATCTTTATTGATAGCATAAACTTCATTACAGGGCAAGGCATGCTTGTCGAGACATGATTTCGCCAGCACAGATACCAAACAGAAATACAAGTAGATGAGGATAACTTGAGATCGCTCCAGACCGCGCGACCTCCCTGCGACTTCAACACACTGCCAGACCGCAGCGCCTTGTCGATCACAGCACACCACCAATCCGCTGATCAGACCGCTCCCTTCTTCCGACCTCCTGATTCTCCCGAACTTCAGCACCACAACTCCAAGCCGCAGACCGCCCGAACACTTTCAGAGGAAGAGGTGATCGCTGCCGCCCACACTATCCGCAGAAGCTGCACAAGAGGAATTCAATCAGCAGACCGCACGGTCAGAATAAACCAGACCGCAGGAAACAAGCGAACTCAGCTTACACTTGGTGTGTTCTACTGTTGCTGCTACAGTGGCTCCCTATTTATAGGCGTGAGACCTGATCCAGTCACCACCCTATGAGATAGAGTCACCACCCATCAGATCGCGCGACCTTACCGGTCAAACCGCGCGATCATTGCAACCCTCATGCTTCATTTTGGTGAGCGCCGACTTCACTCCAGACCGCGGGAGATCGCTACTCCCTTAGTCTGAACACGACTCCACACGGAGATCGCCAGACCGCCTAGAAGTCACCCACCACCTGTGTTCGCCTGAGACCGCAAACACAGCCAGCTCGCCCTCCTAGTCTCCTCCTGAGACCGCGAACTGAGACCGCGCGACTAAGAATGACTTAGTCCGCGAACTCCTTCAGAACCCTCTGGAAAGCCACCAGACCGGATTCAAGAGCCAACCCGTGCGGTCACGCCAGACCGGCACGTCCTTGAAGAGAACAACTTGTCACGCGGTCAGAGACAGACCGCGCGACCCTGAGGATGATCAGCCGTCATGCGGTCACAGCCAGACCGCACGACCTCCTCCTCCAGCAGCCCTTGGACCAGACCAGCGGTCAACCCTGGAAGCCGCAGCTGACCAATAGAACAGATCGCCATTGTCAGACCGCCAGACCGTGCGGTCACGCCAGACCGCCCGGTCTCTTCCCAGACCGCCCAGGTCCAAAAGCCTCCTCCACTTCCACTTCAAAAATTTCAACACTCCCCCTTGAAGTGGGAAGTGGAAACTAGCCCAAGTAGCTCCCTTAGCCGTGTGAACGGCCCCTTTGCCAGCGCCTTTGTGAAGATGTCTGCGACATTGTCTGCACTCCGCACATGCTCGACCGAAAGAGATCCCTCCAGCACCTTCTCCCGTATGAAGTGATGCTCGATCTCAATATGCTTCGTCCTCGCGTGACAAACTGGATTGGTCACCAGTTTGAGAGCACTCTCGTTGTCACCGCGTAGCAGAGTCGGCTCCCGAACCTCTTTGTGGACGTCTCCCACCAATCTCCTAAGCCAGATGGCTTCCTGAGCTGCCAAGGCCGAAGCCTTGTATTCCGCTTCCGTGGTAGAGACCGATACGGAATCCTGCTTCTTGCTGCACCATGATATAGCCGTAGGGCCCGCCATGAAGACGAATCCAGATGTCGACTTCCGATCATCCGAATCTCCCCCGTAATCAGCATCCATGTATCCATGCACCTCGAAGCCCGCATCCCTCCTGTATAGGAGACCCATGTCCGAGGTCGCCTTGACATACTTCAGAATGTTCTTGGCCGCTAGCAGATGAGGTACTCGTGGTTCCGCCATAAACCGACTCACCCTGCCTACTGCGTATGCAATATCCGGCCTTGTGATCGTCAGATAAATCAAGCTCCCAACCAGAGCTCGGAACACCAACGGATCTTGCATGATCCTTCCCTCATCCTTCCGAAGCTTCATAGCCTTCTCCAGAGGTGTGGAAGTGCACTTCCCTTCCTTCATGCCGAATCGCTCCACGATCCGCTCCGCATATCCGGCTTGGGTCACCAGCACTCCACCTTCCTTCCTCTGCACCTCAAATCCAAGAAAATGGTGAAGCTCACCAAGATCCTTCATCTCGAACCTGATAGATAGTTCAGCCCGAAGCTGTGCTACCTCCTCCTTCGAGTTCCCCGTCACGATCATATCGTCAACGTATAGCAGCACGATGACCTGAAGCTCCCCGCTCTTCTTGACGAACAAGCTCGAGTCTGAGTCTGAAGCAACAAATCCACAGAATAGGAGATATTCTGCGATCTTCCCGTACCACGCCCTCGGCGCTTGCTTCAACCCATACAGGGCCTTCTTCAGCTTGCAGACATGCTCCGGAAGATCTTCAGACACAAAGCCTGGTGGCTGAACCATAAAGATGTCCTTGTCAATCTCGCCGTACAAGAAAGCGTTCTTGACGTCGAGCTGCCAAATCTCCCATCCACTGAACGCCGCCAAGGCAATGATGAACCGAACTGAAGTCATTTTTGCCACCGGACTGAATGTCTCAGACACAAAGCCTGGTGGCTGCGAGAACCCCCGAGCTACAAGGCGAGCCTTGTACCGCTCGATACTGCCGTCAGCTTTCTTCTTAAGCTTGTAGACCCACTTGCATGTCACAGGAGTGATGCCCTTGGGCTTGGGCACAAGAGACCAGGTCTCGTTCTTCTCAAGAGCTGTCATCTCTTCTTGCATCGCAACGTCCCACTCCTTTACGCCTTGGGCCTTCTCAAAGCTCGACGGCTCCCTCTCATCCAAGGGACCAGCGAAGAAACATGAGACGAAGCTCACTGCGTTTCCTCTTGTATAGCGATCAGGGGCGATGATCGCTCGCTTCGACCTCCTCAGCTCCTTCCCTTGAACTGCAATGTCATCCGCTGCTTCTTCCCTAGCTCCCCTTCCAGACGTGCTAGGAGCATCGCTCCCCCTGCTTCCTGAACCAGAAGCCCCCGTCTCGGAACTAGAAGGAGATGGACCACCTGGTGATACAGGTAGCTCCACCTGAAGATTCTCCACAGCTTTCTCTGGCATCTCCACCCTGCTCTCTGGTAACTCCACATCAGAAGACCCCTTGTAAGATGTCACCTTATCGAACACGACGTCGCGAGATACAACAAATCTCCGCGTCTCCGGGTCCATGCACTTCCACCCTTTCTTCCGCTCATCGTATCCCACGAAGACTAGCTTCCTTGCTTTCGCATCTAGCTTCGTCCGAAGAGCATCTGGAACATGCACGTAGCAGGTGGAACCAAACACCCTAAGGTGTGCCACACTTGGCTTCTCCTTAAACATCATTTCATGTGGAGTCAGCATGTTGATGGGGCTCAGAGGCATCCTGTTGATGACGTAGGCAGCACAAGACATTCCCTCCGCCCAGAAGGACTTTGGGATACTCTTGGCATGCAGCCAACACTTGCAGGTCTCCGTCAGATGACGGATCTTCCGTTCTGCAACACCGTTCTGTTGTGGAGTATGAGCACAAGTGAGCTCTCTCCGGATGCCCGCCTTCCTGCAAAAAGTAGAGAACTCACTGGAGGTGAACTCCCCTCCGTTGTCAGTCCTCAGCTTCTTCACCCGCAGTCCCAGCCGACATTCCACGAGCTCCTTGAACTCCACAAACTTGGCAAACGCCTCCGCCTTCTCCTTCAGGAAATATACCCAGACATATCTGGTGTAATCATCGATCAACACCAGCATATACCTGCTGCCTCCGAGGCTTGGGGTAGCAGTTGGTCCCATCAAGTCACCGTGGATGCACTCCAACGGCACACTACTCCTTGTCTGCGACTTGTCAAACGGTAGTCGATGAGACTTGCCGAACTGACATCCTGCGCAAACATGACCTTCTCCGTAGGAAGATAGACTTGGCAGGCCCTTGACCAGGCCTCTCACCGCCATTGCTTTCAGCTTATCCATTCCTACATGCCCCAACCTCTCATGCCATATAACGGCACCATCATTCGTCTTCATCTTGTCGACGTAGGAACTTGTCGATAAAACGAACAAGTCCTTTGCCCGTCTCCCGATATGAACGACCTCGGCCTTCACGGCCTCTACATTACGTAGAAATTTCACTTCTGTTGGGCCGAACAGAACGTGATATCCAGCGTCAACAGCGTTGGTCACGGAGAAGAGGTTTTTCTTCATTCCGGGCACATGATAGACACTCTTCAAAGTAAGTGGCCCTCTATCACTGCCCAAAGAAACAACCCCCACCTTCTCTACTGGATGCACGGTATTATCGGCAGTAATGATTGCATTGTTACCTGTGTAGGGCTGTGCAGAAGAAAGCTTGGTCCCGTCTCCGGTGAGATGATGACCACACCCCGAGTCCACGATCCAATCCTCCAGATAGTTGATAGGAGCAGAAGCTCCAACAGAAGCCGAAAAGGCTCCTCCCCAACCTCCTTGAATGTGCCTGGCCTCAGCTTCCTCCTTCTCCGCAGCATGCCCTGCTTGAGTGACCACTCTGCAATCCTTCTTGAAGTGCCCAACCTTCCCGCATTTGTAGCATTTGAGACCTTCCTTCTACTTCTTCTCCTCGGCCTTAGGAGGATAGCCCCTCTCCTGCTGTCCAGAAGTCGAAGGCCCATAGCCTCCAGTGGTCTTCTTCTTCTTATCCCACTTCTTCTTCTTCCCTGAGAAGAGAACTTCGCCATCTCCCCCAGTCACTGACAACCCCGCCATCTGTCTTGCCAAGCTTTCTTGCGAAGAAAGCAAGTTCTCCAGCTCCAACAGAGACGGCTGATTTGCCCATCCCTGCACCGACGTCACAAAGGCCACATATTCCTTCCGCAAGCCGCGGATGATGTGCCTCTTCAGCTTCGCCTCAGAGATAGGCTCATCAGGATCCAGTGCTGAGATTTCAGCGCACAAATTCTTCATCTTCAGAAAGAAGTTTGAGATAGAAAGATCACCCTGAGCCGACCTTGCCAGCTCATTCTCCAAGAACTGCAGCCTTGCCACATTCTTCTTGTTAAACAGCCCATCCAGGGCTCTCCAGATCTCAGCAGCTGATCCACACCCCAAGATGTGATCAAATAGATCAGGTGAAATGGCACGCTTCAAGGTGAACTCGGCCTTGGCGTTGGTCTTCCTCCATGCCCTCACGGCCGGTCCATTATCACCTCCTTCTACTGCCTTCACCTCTTCTGTTTCATCTCCTCCTACCACCTCCCAGAGGTCCTCACCCAGAAGATAGCTCTGCATACACGACTTCCACTTCTTGAAGTTAGTCGATGTAAGCATCTCAATACCAAGACCTCTTGCAAAACCACCTTCCATTGCTCTTCCTCTGGTTCCTTCTTCACAAAGGCGATGGCTACTCTAAGTTGCAACCTGCTCTATCCACTCCAACCTGCCTCTGATACCATGTGAAAATTTTTCTAAGGACCTTGTGAGAGCAAGCATGAATCGATTATGCAACTTAGAGATACAAGCCAAACAACCAGAAACAAACTTTAGGCAAGCAATTGATCTTTATTGATAGCATAACCTTCATTACAGGGCAAGGCATGTTTGGCGAGACATGATTTCGCCAGCACAGATACCAAACAGAAATACAAGTAGATGAGGATAACTTGAGATCGCTCCAGACCGCGCGACCTCCCTGCGACTTCAACACACTGCCAGACCGCAGCGCCTTGTCGATCACAGCACACCACCAATCCGCTGATCAGACCGCTCCCTTCTTCCGACCTCCTGATTCTCCCGAACTCCAGCACCACAACTCCAAGCCGCAGACCGCCCGAACACTTTCAGAGGAAGAGGTGATCGCTGCCGCCCACACTATCCGCAGAAGCTGCACAAGAGGAATTCAATCAGCAGACCGCACGGTCAGAATAAACCAGACCGCAGGAAACAAGCGAACTCAGCTTACACTTGGTGTGTTCTACTGTTGCTGCTACAGTGGCTCCCTATTTATAGGCGTGAGACCTGATCCAGTCACCACCCTATGAGATAGAGTCACCACCCATCAGATCGCGCGACCTTACCGGTCAAACCGCGCGATCATTGCAACCCTCCTGCTTCATTTTGGTGAGCGCCGACTTCACTCCAGACCGCGGGAGATCGCTACTCCCTTGGTCTGAACACGACTCCACACGGAGATCGCCAGACCGCCTAGAAGTCACCCACCACCTGTGTTCGCCTGAGACCGCAAACACAGCCAGCTCGCCCTCCTGGTCTCCTCCTGAGACCGCGAACTGAGACCGCGCGACTAAGAATGACTTAGTCCGCGAACTCCTTCAGAACCCTCTGGAAAGCCACCAGACCGGATTCAAGAGCCAACCCGTGCGGTCACGCCAGACCGGCACGTCCTTGAAGAGAACAACTTGTCACGCGGTCAGAGACAGACCGCGCGACCCTGAGGATGATCAGCCGTCATGCGGTCACAGCCAGACCGCACGACCTCCTCCTCCAGCAGCCCTTGGACCAGACCAGCGGTCAACCCTGGAAGCCGCAGCTGACCAATAGAACAGATCGCCATTGTCAGACCGCCAGACCGTGCGGTCACGCCAGACCGCCCGGTCTCTTCCCAGACCGCCCAGGTCCAAAAGCCTCCTCCACTTCCACTTCAAAAATTTCAACCCCACCATTGCCTGGAAGCTCCTTTTGCGAGAGGCCTCTATCCCAACCCCACCATGAATCACCCCGATTCCCCCCTGGCTCATGTATCCGTCATGTCCTCGCATCTGTCCTCTTCCGCCTCTGGGAGCACTTCCTCAATCCTGGCCTGCTGCCGCCGTGGCTGACCTCTCTCTCTCATCTTCAAGAATTTTGGGCAGGTGGATGTCGCGTGACCTTCTTCTTGGTGAAAGTCACAATACGGCAACGCCACCCTGTCCCCTCTTCCTGCTCTTCCCCCCTTCCTCTTGCTCCTCTACCTCCTCTTCCTCGGCCTACTGCCATAGCTTGATCCCTTGGGGGTGAGGGGGTCTGGGACCTTGCCTCCACCCCGGATTTATTCCTCCCGCCTCTCTTCCTTGATACCCCCCTTCCTGACCTCTCGCTGGTCCTTCCTGGTGCCTCCAGCCCAACCTGTTGTTGGGCTCTTGATTCCTCCAATTCCGAGGCGGTCTTTCGAACCGCTGAACCCGGGGTTCTTCTCGCCTTCTTCCTTCTTGCTGCCTCACCTCGGGCTCGCTCATCTTCGCCAACCTCTTATAGAACTCCGGGTTGGCCGCCTCCCCCTCAATCTCCTCTGCTGCTCGCTCCATCAACTCCTCAAAGGACAAAGGGGGCCTTCTCTTCAGGTCCATCTTGAAGAACCCATCTCGCAACCCTACGATGAACGCCATCTTGAGGGCGAATCCCGGCACCTCCTGCACAAGGTGTATCTCCTCCTGGAACCTATCCACGTAATGTGCCAGGGATTCCCCCTCCCTTTGCCTGATCTTGAAGAGAGCCTCTGCATCCTTCTTCCTCTTTTTCGACATCGAGAAGCGCAGCCGGAAGCCCCGGCGCAGATCATCGAACGCGTAGATGGAACCTGCGGGAAGCTGGTGGAACCAGTCCCTTGCTTTCTCCTTCAAGGTGGTTGCGAAGAGTCGGCATTGAAAAACATCCGACATGGGAAGGATTGACGTCATGTCCTCAAACCACTGCAGGTGCACGACTGAGTCCTCCTTGCCGGTGTAGTAAGACATCTCCGGCCCTCGAAACCCCTCCGACACTGGGGCCGAGAGGATCATCTCGCAAAAGGGGCTCCCTTCCCCTGCTCGGCGAATGGTCCTCTCGCGCGGAGCCAGCTCGCACACCTCAGCACTCGCCGGGCCGCTGAACAGCTGCCGCCCGGGGAGATCTCGCGCACTGCCTTCTGCTGACACCTCCTTCCCCAGCCGCTGCCCCGGTGCGTTCTTGCCGATCTGCAAGGTCGGGACCACGGAGACTGCCGGGGTCTCGCACTCGCTCCGCCCAGCGAGAACTGTCTGCAGGACTTCTCGCTTGAACTTCTCAAACATCTCCAGCCACTCCCCTGTTGCTGGCGGCTGCGAGTGGCCTGAGTCTAAACCATTTTCCCCACCTCCTGTCATCGAACCTACCTCGAGATTTTCCTTCACCGGCTACAGTCCACGCTCACCGCACCAAAAATGTTGAAACCAGCAACTGGTCTCCTGAGTTCGGACCCACTGGGGGTGTATCCGAAGCTTACTTCTCCCTCCCTAGACTCTCTGACCGGTGGATGAGAAACTTGGAATATACCCAAGGCTGTAGCGAGGAGGACCCGCCACACACCCGGAAAATCTTAGAGAGCTCCCCCTCCCAAACCAAAGCTCAGCCGGGCACCTTGGAGGACACTGACTGCCAACCAAAACTAGCATGGAGGAGAGGACTCTCAAGGAATC
Source organism: Dactylorhiza incarnata (assembly GCA_033032865.1). Lineage (NCBI taxonomy): Eukaryota > Viridiplantae > Streptophyta > Magnoliopsida > Asparagales > Orchidaceae > Dactylorhiza > Dactylorhiza incarnata. The sequence goes on along the minus strand of JAWHQI010000282.1, from coordinate 214,113 downwards.
GGCTCCCCTCCAAGGTGCCCTTAAGGGTCTATTTATAGATTTTTCTAGGCTGGTCTGCAAATAACATGAATCCGCCTTTTAGTTTTACTAACTGCACCCCAAATTGGTCTGCTAACAGCCTAACTCCGCTGTTCCGAAGGGCTATTTGCAGCCCACAAGGGGTATTATGGTCATTTCCCCCTCAAAGCCTTTTTGGGCGAGTGGTCCGTGAGGGTACCACCCGCTGGGCACCCGCTTAGCTGGACGAATGCCCATGCTTTCGGGCGAGTGGTCCGTGAGGGCACCACTCGCCTAGCTCCTTCTCTCCTGCAGCTTACCCCCACTAACCTGGGGGTATTTTCACCTGTCTGAGCCGGGGCGAATGATCTGACTGGCCTAGATCTCGTCAGTTGGCCTGTGGGACCCACTCGACGAATACGGGTTGTACACTTCATTATATGACATCAACTAATGAAGTATATAATAATAGTTAATCTATAGATCAGATTTAAATATCATAATTAATAATTTATTTTATATGCTAATAAATGTGCACATGGTCATACATGCAAAATTATTTAGGGTCCGCAATAAAGAGGATCGTTACGTGAATAATTTATGCAATAGAAAACCATGTAGTGGGGCCCACCGAAAATTGATATCCGCACACCAAACAGAGCACCGCGGGCCCCGCTACATGCATTTTTCATGTACTTTTATTGATCCGGAACGCCAGCTAGCGTCGCAAGAATTGGCCGAACTAGTGATTACGTACGTCCTCCTCAAAATATCAATAGACTCAACACTCACTTTATATGAAAAATAGATTTATTTGATTGCTTTAAATTAAATAATTTATCCTATATGTTGTACATTTATTTTATGCATGCTATTAAGTTTTATTTTGAAAATATGCTTTGTACATGCATTTTTAGGAAAAGCGTTCAACACGAAAATTGTAGATCTCGACGCGTTGAATATTTTTTCTAAAAATACATGCACAAAACGTATTTCCAAAAGGTGTGTAATAACTAATACACAAAGAGTGCGGATAGCCAAAACTTTAGTGGCGGATAACAATCACCGTAACATATTCTAATTCAAAATTAAAACTAAATCCTAACTCCAAAAACCTCTCAAAATTCAATTAAAAATGCTGATTAATTAATCAATTTTATTTTAAAGATGTGAATTTTGTCCATAAAATTGTCGTTGACGATGAGCCCAATAGTCAACGTGTTCATTTTCCAGCCCTAGATGCCGTGCCTTATATTGCAATTTGACTATTTTGACAATGACTTTTTTAACGGAGAGTTGACCAATTTTCGCAGCCGTCGGTTCTTTTTTTTTTTAATTATAAATTTATAATTATAATTATTATTTTCCTCGACCTTTTTCCTCTGGAATGTTGCGTGAACTCATTATATTCGGATCACAAACAATTACTTAACTTTATTTTAATTTTCTGTCTTTGTATACCGGAATTCAAAATATTATTTATGTCGTATTTTTGTTATAAATTTCTACTAATAATTTAATATCGTATTTAACAAAATAACAACAAATTATCAAATGTATTGTCGTAAATTCATAATTTAATAAATAATAAAAATACATTAGTGAAATGGTAAATTTGTTCAATTTAAAAAAGGCAATTGTTATTAGCACACCAGTTCTGGCTATTCGCACGCCAATTTCTATGAGTTATTACGCGCCTTTTGAAAATACGCCTTGTACATACATTTTTAGGAAAAGTGTTCAACACGAAAGTTGTAGATCTCGACGAGATCTACAATTTTTGTGTTGAACACTTTTCCTAAAAATGCATGCACAAGACATATTTTCAAAAGGCGCGTAATAACTAATAGAAATTGGTGTGCGAATAGCCTAAACTGGTGTGCTAATAACAATTGCCTTTAAAAATTATGTTCAAGTTTTTAAACTTGAAAAACATGCGATGAACAACGATAACAACTCTAGCGAAGAAAATTAGCTTAAAGATTTCCCTTCGAATATTTTGGGTCCCCCCTAAATAATTTTAAATTTTTTTTATCATTTTAGGAATGAATAAAAATGGTAACACTCAATTAATTTTTAGTGTAATGCATCTATTAAATCATAACATTGGTGACATAATTTTATCAAAATTCCAACACAAGTCATTGTTATAATGTGAGTATTTTATCAAAATACCAACATATATGCCAAAGAGCTCTTACTTACAAAGCTAGAAGGCTCCATTTGGCGTCGTTGTCAAAGCCTTCGAAAGCAGGCTCATGCGTGCGAATAGATCGAACATCACAGTTAGCGATATGCCCGAACTTAAGTTCTATTTGACGCTCCATTTTATCTTCAAAGGCATCTTTTATTCAACTTCCAGTGGAAATGGAAGTGTTTGGATAACCTCCCGTTTGGAGCACTAGTAATGCACGCGCGAAAGCTCTTACTTACAAAGCTAGAAGGCTCCATTTGGCGTCGTTGTCAAAGCCTTCGAAAGCAGAGTTATGCGTGCGAATGGATCGAAAATCACAGTTAGCGATATACCCGAACTTAAGCACTATTTGACGCTCCATTTTATCTTCAAAGACATCTTTTATTCAACGTCCAGTGGAAATGGAAGTGTTTGGATAACCTCCCGTCTGGAGCACTAGTAGTGCGCGCGCGAAAGCTCAAAAATTGGATTTAATTTTAGATCTATTTCCAAACGAAGTGTGGAAGCTTGAAAGCTTCGTCTCTCATCAGCAGCCGCCGCCGCACCGCTCTCCTAAAGAGAGCCTTATTTACAATGGTTCTATTTTGCGCGATTTTTTTGCTCCATTGAGTTTGAATGCATGAATGTTTAGAAAGACGACGGTTATGACCGTCACCAGGAAACGAAACCTAGTTTTTTGAACGTAAAAGTGGATCAAGTTCCTTAGGTTAGGTCTGACGTTCACGAACAATAGTTTAAAATCACCGCGTTCACAACCGCCACCACCGTGCCAAACGGACGAGCCAAAATTTTAAGGCTCCGTGCGACCGGAATATCTCCATCAGAACTGCCAAATGTCTAGCAACCCATGCACAATCATAAACGATGAAAACATAAGAGTCAACTATGTGCCAAGAAATAGAGAGTCAACTCCAACAAGAGTAAGAAACATGAAAATTAATTATTATTATTATTTTCCTAAGTTTTCATTTTTCATGTTATTTTATTTTTGTATGCCGGACGTGCGCGACATTTTTGACTTACAGCTTGTACACATTTCCTTACTGTCTTGCGATATTAAATTATATAATACTAGTAAAAAAATAATTTACTAGCTGCCAGGAAGGAAGGTTGAAAGAGATTGCAATTTACTAGTTTTTATTTATATTTTATATTTCATGTCATTTTTATAACATTTAATGCAATAATAATAATAATAATTTCCTTTTTATTAGGAGATGTTGTCGTGTTGTTGTCAGCGCGATATCACGGTGTCAAGGTTAACTCACTCGCTCTGTGATCATTGTTTATGATAATTCTGCATATGTTTAGAATATTCTAGAATGCTGGAGAAAGAGTATGCATGAGACTGATGAGAGTGTTGTTGTATGTCTTGTTCAATTGTCTCTGGAATTGTCTTGTAACTTTATTCAGAAGGTTAATCAAATGATTTCTTTTCATTCCGATGCATCATTGAAGAAAGACTTATAACTTGGTTAGCAGAAGTTGGTGGAAAGACCAGTCGAGTGCCGCACACACTTAGTGCTGAAGTACTAAGTCCGTGATAGCGAGCTCTCGATTTAGGGTATGTTTGGCGCTGCTTTTTTGGTCCGGTGAGTTAGGACATAAAGGAGTTTGGCATGACAACGATTATGACCTCACCCATGAAACAAAACTAATTTAGAACATAAAAGTGAATGGAGTTCTGTCAGTGAGGTCAGACGTTCACGAATGACGGTTCGTAATAATCACAGTGTTCACGACAGCCACATCCGTGCCAAACAAAACCTTAGTTTGTCACGACGATGGTGGTCATGAACACGGTGGTTATGAAATGTCGTTCGTGAACTTCCGACCTCACCTAAGAAGCTCCTTTAATTTTTATGTCAAAAAATATCTTTTTTCTCGGCGGCGGTCATAATTTTGTCATGTCAAACACATATTTTATGACAATGACATTTTTGTACAAACGAACCCTTAGTCTTTTTTATGATGATTGTTATCCGTGCTACAGTTTTAAAACTATCCACACTCTTTTTGTATGAGTTATTACGCGTTTTTTAGAAATACATCTTCTACGTGCATTTTTAGGAAAAGTGATCAACACGAAAATTGTAGATCTCATCGAGATCTACAACTTTCGTGTTGAACACTTTTCTTAAAAATGCACGCACAAGACGTATTGTCGCTCTGATTGAAATATGTGCGTAACTATAGTGAATTTTTGGAAATACGCCTTGTACACTCATTCTTTGTAGATCTCAACGAGATCTACAACTTTCGTGTTGAACATTTTTCCTAAAATTACATGTACAAGACTTATTTCCAAAAGTCGCGTAATAACTCGTACAAAAAGAGTGCGAATAGCCAAATTTGTAGTGCGGATAGCAATCGCCTTTTTTTTTATTGATGCAAGAGAGTAGGGTGACTTAAAAGATTGACTTTGACATGAGTTTGACCTTAGGCTAGTCAACAGAAGTCTACCATGAATGTATAATGAAAAATTAGTTATAGTTTAACATTCTTAACACAAATGGCTTGCACGAATCTTTGAAATCATTTGATTAACTAGAAAATAATTTATACTTAAATTTAAAAAAAAAACTAATCCACTTGATGGCTAACCTAGTTATTATCTAAACTCAAATAAAAAAATTATGTTTCAATGTAAATTCAAATATATTCACACCTTAAATTGATCTTATTAGCAGGGGCGGAACTATTCATGGGCGCACTCGGGCATGTGCCACGTTCAATTTTCGGCGAAAAAAAACGTAGGTTCATTGACTCTTATGAATTATTAAAATTTAAAAGTGAATTTCTCTTCAAAATTTCAACGAAATTCAAATCCGAAAGAAAAATACATAAAATAGAGTTCTTAATCTAAGATTTTCATTGCGTTTTGATCGTGTTGGCTTCATTTTTTTACAAATCAACCTTCACGAGTTGATTTCAACAGATTTGATGATCAGATCGAAGAATCATCATCATCATTAGACTTGTGGAGACTATTCAAACGATTGTTACTATCACATTCTCATGTCACGTCTCCGATTAAGAGAATTTTTTTGCTTTGTAATGTTGATGATCTATGTAATAACATTTAAATAATTTTATTGATGAGCATTATCATTAATTATACAATATTTTCAGATCGTCCTTCACTTACATTGAAGTACCTCGATAAGTTCCGTATCATTATAATTATGATTCTAGAAAATGGGTATGCGGAGAATTTCATATTATATTTTACAACTCAATCTTAGACTTGATGAAAAATTTCAACTGACAAAGTCTATCGCTCTGCCTTAGACATGACAAAATTATATAATGCCACAAATCCAACTATCTGTCTTAGATTTGACAAAAAGTTTCGCCAGAACAAAGTCTTGCTCAACCTCTAATTTAGTGAAATTTTTCGGCATGAAGAATCTTATTGCATTACCATCTTTTCATTGTACTGGCTCATGAGAACATAACTCATAATGCATCATTTAAAATTTTAGTTTGTGCTCAGATTGAGTTAAAATCCTAATTCCGTCGCGGCTTATTAGAACCTTTATTAATCAATTTGAGCATATAAATTCTTTATATAATCCATATTTAATTTGAAATAAATTTAACATTTAAATAAAAAAAAAATCGAATGTTTTATGGTGCACGTTAGTCTAATCAAATTAAATAGAAAAATAAAATAAATAAAAATTAACCATTTCAGAGGGCTTTTTTCCTCCAATCCATTTTCTGTAAAACGCCACCATTCCTAGTATGTCGTTTGTTTTCTCTACAAGTGAAAAATGCCGCTCACCCAAAAGGCATTATTCTGTCTTTTAAGAAAGTCGCGCGCCCCTTCCTTTCCCTACTTTCCCGACTTGTTCTCGATAGTTCGCCCAGAGGTTCCCGTTCTTTCAACCCTACCACGACCCCGCCTCCCATTCACTCCAGCGTTCTCGTTCTTCGTATACAGGTATGTTTCCTCCATCTTCTTCAGTTCACCTTCGCAGATCTCCCTATTTCACAGATCTGAAGACGGGTATTTTTCCTTTGCAGATCTGCTATTTCCCTCGCCCAATCTCCTTCTGAGTTCTTCACAGATATCCTTCCCGGTCTTGTGCTGGCTGGTTCTCCTTTGCCAGTGAAAACCCCCCTATTTCCCTCCCCCGATCTTCATCGGGTTGCTGAAATTGTCTTCCCATACATAAATTTTTCATGAATTTGGGAACCACATTGGGTCTACATCTCTGAGGACATTACATGCAAGCTGTGAATGTTGGTTCGGATTCTTTAACCTTATCATCATGATAAGGTTCAACCATCGTCGGATCTGTCTTAATAATTCAACCATCGTCGGATCTAGCTCAATAAGCCAGCTCCACCTCTCTCCACATTTTTATAGGTATCCTAAACTTAGAACCAGTGTGTCCTAAACCTATAAACTTAATAGAGAAATTATCCTATAATGAGATTTTGAAGAAAAAAAATAGGCACAGACTAGCACGTCAGCTCTGTTTAAATCTCGCTCGGCCTAAACCTAACCCAAGTCTGCCCACGACCTTATTATTCAAACTAAGGAGCACTCACCTATTATTTAAACCCAAAAATACAATCGAATTCCACGATGTTGGACAAAAAATTTTAATAGAGAAAAAAGTGAGGCGCTGAGGATCGAACGCAAAACCTTTTATATGACTGCCTAAAACCTCATCACATGACTAAATGGTAACTGTTGTTCACTTTGAAACTATTTAATATGATCCGCGAAATATTTTTATATGCATTACATTAATTTTAAATTTTAATTATAGGGCGAACCCCATCGTGGGGGCGGGCGGGCGAAGCCCGCCGTTGCCGTCCGGGTACTGTCACACTTGACAGTAGGGGCGGAGCCCGTGCCTGCTACTCGTGTGGATATATATATATATAGAAATTATATAATTCCTATATGACAATCTTAAATTTCTATTAATTTAACGTTGAAAATTATTAAAAAAAACTCAATCACATGAATAATCTCTCTGAATTTTCAATCGTCACGGTGAATAAATTAAGGGCATTGTTATAAGCACATCAGTTTTAACTATTCGCACACCAATTTCTATGAGCTATTACGCATCTTGTAAAAATAAGCTTTGTACATGCATTTTTAGAAAAAATGTTCAACACGCAAATTGTAAATCTCATCGAGACCTACAACTTTCGTGTTGAATACTTTTCCTAAAAATGCATGTACACGAAGTATTTTCAAAAATTCGCTATAGTTACGATCAGGGCGACAATACATCTTGTGCGTGCATTTTAGGAAAAGTGTTCAACACGAAAGTTGTAGATATCGACGAGATCTACAATTTTCGTGTTGAACACTTTTCCTAAAAATGCATGCACAAGGCGTATTTTCAAAAGATGCATAATAACTCATAAAAATTGGTGTGCGAATACGAATAGCCAAAATTGGTGTGCTTATAACATTGCCCTAAATTAAAGAGGGTCAAAGTTTACAGAAAAGTTAGGGCGCTGCTATTAGCACCGCAGTTTTGGCTATTCGCACTGCACTCTCCTAATTTTTTGCGCATTTTGGAAATACGCCTTGTACATGCATTTTTAGGAAAATTGTCAAACACGAAAGTTGTAGATTTCGACGATATCTACAACTTTAGTATTGAACACTTTTCTTAAAAATACATGTACAGGACGTACTTTGGAAATACGCTCAGGTTTCGCGTCTTTTGGAAATACATCTTGCACATGCATTTTTAGAAAAAGTGTTCAACACGAAAGTTGTAGATCTCGTCAAAATCTACAACTTTCGTGTTGGACAATTTTCCTAAAAATGCATGTACAAAACGTATTTCTAAAAAGCGCGAAAAATTAGGAGAGTGCGGTGCGACTAGCCAAAATTGCGGTGCTAATAGCAACGTCCAAAAGTTAACGTACTATAAATAATTATTACGTACTTAAAAATTATCCATAACCTACAGATAATTAATTAGAAAAATAGTTTTATGATTATTATTTTGAAATAATTAAATCGTGAACAGAGTTCGGCGTAAGGGGTGAGAGATTAACCTTGGCAGAGTAAGGCGTTTTGCACAGAAGAGAGGTAGCTTCCTGTATAATTATTGCTCCGCCCCTACAGCCAAGCACGATAGTGCCCGTCCGGCGACGGTGGGCTTCACCCGCCCCCGGCGCGATGCTGTTGGGCGGCCTTCGGCCGCATCCAGACGGGCTTTTTCCCGGGAACACATTTTTCGGAAGCGGTCATTTTTTGTCCGATCAAAAAAATATTAAGTTCATATTGCATGCATTACGATATAATTAATGTCAATATATACGAGATAATTTTAAGTTTTTCATAATATAAGCAAGTGAATGCTAGGTTTTTCACAATATATGTGAGTGTGTTTTATTTTTCACGGTCGATGCTAAAATAATAATTCTTAGATTGAATTTTATCTAACAAATGAACAATAAAATTGATCAATTCCACGATATTTTTCAATTCCATTTATTTAGAGAAGACTATAATTAGAATCAGACAAGTTTCAATACCTAAAAATGGTCTCAATTTCAACATTTAATTTCAATTCCATTCAAACGAGCGAGCCCTAATATTTTATACTATATATCTTGCAGATGACAACATGGATTTTCCCTGTGCCACAGCTTTATTATCTTATCTTCTTCTCTCCTTCTTATCTTCTCTACTACTTCATGATGCTATCTTGTTTTATTTCTAATATTAATGCTCATCGTTTCACTGAAGGCTTTGTTTGGGAAAAAAGCGCGGTAGAAAAAAGCTTCGGGATTGGAGCTGTCAAGAACTTTTGGCAAGAAAAACACATAAAAAAGTGTTGCTAATTAGAATGGAAGTGTTGGAATAAAATGAATAAAGCATTCAAAACAAAATATTTCAATAGAAAATATCAGAGCATCAGCTTCACTAAACACCATGATATCGATTCCTTAAGGCCTAAAGTTACCGATTAAATAGGTTCAAAAAGGAGAATAAGCTCCTAAAATAATAACTCCATGTCATCATAATATTTGATTATAACTCACCGTTACATAATTAATAGCCTTTTGAAGGGGGGAAAACTTGGAAATCTCAATCAAAAACTACAAAAATCAGCGGAACTAGAGAGAAAGCATACCATTCCGCGAAGAGAAATATAAATCAGGCGAAATGGATGCCAGCCTTGTTAAAGATGGAGAGAAGGTACAAAAACTCAACTTGGGTTAGCTTCGAAGCTCTCTTCTCTGCAAAATCCCCTTGCTTTAGAACTCCCATCACCATTTCTTTAAAATCAGATCTATCACCGCCTTCCGCCATCACATCATCCTCTTCCACCTCCATTTCGTCCCCCTCATCCCTCACGCCGTACATATCCGCACTCGGGTCCTCCATCGTGTCGGCCAAGACTTCCATATCATCGATCGACTCCTCATCTGCCTGACCAATTTGCCCCTGCTGCAAAGCTCGTGCGGTCTTGTAGTTCTTCTCCAACAATGAAAGAACACTCTTATGCTTGAAGATTGCCCCGAGGGTCTTGTTCTTCCGGTTGAAGCAGAGGCGTATCAGCCCGTCCCATTCCTTGAAGCTTACGGGCGGCAGAGGGGACCTAGGCTCGATACGGACCACGGAGGAGTCGACCTTTGGCGGAGGCTTGAAATTATTTCGCCCAATTTTAAGGAGATGAGAGATGCGGGCGAGAAGTTGTGTGTTCACGGAAAGCCGGCAGTAGAGATTGTCTCCGGGGTTCGCGACCAACCTCATGGCAAATTCGCGCTGGAACATGATAACAGCGCACCTGAAAACAGGACGGTGGGATAGCAACTTGAAGGTGAGGGGGGAGGAAATCTGATACGGTATGTTTGCGACGCATAGGTCAAAGTATGGGAGCTCGGCCTTGAGGACATCTCCTTGGATAACCTGGAAAATTATTCATGCATCAATTAGGCATATACAAATTCATAGAGCTGAATTGAAAGAGATGCAAAAACAGTGAATTTGGGGAGGGTAAAATGTGAACGTTTGATGTGATGTGTTTTCCCTTACAATATAGCATTAATACTATCATTTAAAATTCTCAGTGAAATCATGGGCGAGAAGAGAGATGCAAATGACAAGATACCAAGTTGCTATGGGTTTCTCCCGTAACAGCGGCATCGTCGCCGGAGGATGGCCGGAGGCGGGGATAACGGTGGCGAAGGATACAGTGGAGCCTGAACCGCGGCTGCCTAAGCGAGGTGTACTCGGGAGGAGAGAGCTACCACAATCTCATTAAGGGAACGAGGAATAGATAACTTCTTGCTTATTCCATTCCATACACTCCACTCCTTAAATAGGCTTACAAGACACAAGGCAGACTCATAAATGATAACTCCTAACTCTTTCCTCCTAACAACTCATAAATGCAAGACAACAGTAATTAATAAAACAAAAAACAACATAATAAAAATATCACTTGATAACTGGGTGCAAACTCCATAACACCAACAAGCGAGTAGCAATAATAAAAGCCATAGAAAATGAAGTGGAGATTATCTCCACCCATTGAATCAAAGGCTTAATCTCCAACAAAATTCTAGCCTTAATTCATGGCTAGAACACATGGTTATGAGAAGAGATTGTTATGAGACGAGATAGTTATGAGAGGGAAGAGAAGGCTATGATGAAGATGCAAGATGACATTCACACAGCGCATTTCTGCTATAATGTTTTCTTCCGTCTGAAATAGCTCTCTACACGATTGATAGAGACACCATTATCAACATGTTCTCTTAAGGTGATAATCTTGTACTGGGTAAGTTCTATTAATATATGGCTCATTTTAGATAATCAATTCAATTCTTGCTAGATCTCTATCAGAGGTCTTAGAGAAGTTGATTCAGCGCATTTCAGAATTCGGTAGAGGATAGCCGGATAATACTAGTTTGAAAGATCTACAGAATGAGGTTGAATTGCTTAAACAATCTCACAATTTTATGGCCAGATTGATACAACAATTAAATACTCAGTAAATCAAAACTCTGGATGAGGGATGTTTGTGACTCTAATAGCAGACAAACATATTGAACTATGGGCAATTCTTCGACTGATGACAGAAATATAGACCATCATTTGTAACAGATCTCAACATCGCATTGTATTCCTTTGTTTCTCTGGTGAAGCTCTGAATGATTGATATATAAGTGCGAACACTTCTTTGATATTGATGGTACCACTGATCATATAAAGGTAAAAATAGCGTCCATACACATGGAGGGAAAGGCTTTAAATTTGCATCAAATTATTGTAAAAGCTAGTTTAACTCGACAATTGCCAAGCTGGGAAGAATATGTACAAGCAGTGAACAACAACTTTGGATCTACCATTTTTTATGATCATATGAATGAATAAAAAGGTTGCCACAACGAATTATGTTCAAAAATTATCTGGATGAATTTGATCTATTGCTTAATAGGGTTCATGTGCCGGAAGACTATGCTATAAGTTTATGCCTCACAGGTCTTAAAAGACGAAATTGAATATCTGGCGCGGATGTTCCATCCAAAAACACTAAGGAATGTTTACCTTATCAAAAATACATGAGCAAACATTTCAAGGTATGAAGGAAAACTCCCATGAATTTTCAGGAAATACGCCTAAAACAAATATAATACCATCGGTGCTAGAGTTTCTAATATACCACAAGTACCGATTACAGGTAATAGTTTGAATACGTCGAGAACGTCGAGACGAACAGGATGACATTTAACATATACAAAATTGAATGAAAATGAGAAGGAATATGTTTTGGTGCAATGTTCGGTTTGCAGCTAGCATCGATGCTTAGAAAAGGGCAACTGGAATAATCAATCACACGGTGAGAGTTACTACTTCCTACCAAGGTCAACCATTATACTGTGTTAATAGATTCTGGTAGCACACAACTTCTTGAAAGAAACCACAGCTGGAAAATTAACATGAAAAGTGACACCTATCGCGACCTTTATTGAAGGCATGGCGGTGATACGAAAATTCAGGGCTGTAATGTGGTAGCAGATTTCATGTGGAGAATGCATGGTGTCCAATTTGCATCGATATGTTAATACTACCATTGGGAGAAAGTGAAGTGGTGCTTAGTAATCAATGGTTACTAACACTGGTGGTTGTGAATTCGGATTTTTAGGCTCCGTTTGGTGCGGCGGTGGAGGTCGTGAAAAGGAGGTTATGAATTGTCGTTCGTGAACGCGCGGCCTCACCTAAGGAACATCATCCACTTTTATGTTCAAATCTAGTTTTTTTTATTGGTAACGGTCATAACCGTTGTCATGCCAAACATACATTCTATGATGGTGGCGTTTTTTGTCCAAACTCACCAAAGCAAAAATGCCTCACCAAACGAAGCCATATGGTGAAAAAATGGACTTGTGATTCAATGAAGAAAGATTTCATTGCGAGGATCCAAACATGTTGTGGGGGCTCTGATTAATAAAAGAAGGATGCAAAAAGTGATAAAAAAAATATGGTGAACAAATATGATGGGGATGTGTATGTTACAGCGGAGATAATAGAGAAAGGAAATTAACAACAATAATTACAGTGATTGTACAAGATCAACTAAATTCTGAACTGGAGCAAACTATAGAGCAATGGCAATTAAATCAATTATTAGAAGATTATAATGATTTGTTCACAGAACCTAGGGAATTACCACTTATTAAAGAACATGAGCATCATATTCGATTAAAGGATGAAACAATGGCGAACAATTTAAGGCCTTTTAGATATCATACCCTGCAAAAAAATGAAATAGGAAAGCTAATTCAAGAAATGTTGGCTAGGAAAATAATTATACATAGTTGTAGCCCGTATGCAAAAAAAAATGGAACATGACATCCGTATAGATTATAAGAGAACTCAATAAACAAACAATCAAGGGAAAATCATGTTTCAAATACTAGGGAGCTAATAGATGAGCTTCATGGCGCTAAATATTATTCAAAACTGGATCTAAGGGAGTGGTATCATCAAGTGTCGATGGCATTGGAGGATATCAGTAAAACTAGATTTGGAACGCATTAAGGACAACGATGTTCATCAGGTGAATAGGACATCAACTTTAGTAAAGAGTCTGGATGCTAGATTTGCAATAATAGGAGCACAGAAGACTATGGGGCGTCAGAGCCTGCAATATGTCGAGGCGCATGATAGAAGATGTCAAGGCATACAATGCATTGTGTTGGAGCAACGATGTTCATCGGGTGAATAGGCCATAGATGGTCGACATGAGGAATGTCTGACACTATCTACAGAGCAGTTGCGGCGGTACTAGACGTCACAAGGATGGAAACAGAAGCAAAATGGTGTCGCGGAAAGTTAGGGCAGATCAGACAAATTGATAAAGGAGAGGAACAATATGAAGGTGATTAGCTCAAGAGGCAACCCTCTCACTCGAGCACATCTTTGATACAAGCCTTCTATGATGCTAGAAGTGGGTAGGTAGTATTTGTAAGTGTATATTCGGACGAATAACGAGCTCGGGGGCTATGCGTGTGGAAACCCTATGTATTCTACTATATATACCTAGCTGGAGGCAACGGAGAGTTAGTTCCACTTAGACTTCCTCCGGATGTTTCGAGCAACCCCTCTACATTCTCGAAACATGCCTTAGGGTTCGCTCCCGTCGTCCGCGTTGAAGCCCTCGGTCGCGCCCTGCAGCCGCCGCCTGCTCACGCGAAGCGCGATCTTGTCGCTGGTTCTTCGTCGTCGCCGTGCGTGAAGGATGTCGCCGTTGCTGCCTCTCGTCCGTCTGCTGCTCTCGCAAAGCTCTTGCGATCGACATCGGTTCGTCGTCGTTTGAAAAAGGAGGTAGTAGGAGAACGCGATCCAGTTCTTCCCCGCAGCCGCGCTTCCGGTCTCTGGTTCTTCGCCGGCTGCCGCTCGCAAGAAGAGGCATCGGATCTGCTCTCCTCTGGTTCGTCGTCATTCGCACGCGAACAAGGAGCCGCCGCCGCCGCTCGTGCGAAGAAGACGAAGCCGCTGCTAGCAAATGAGTAGTTCGCGCACGACCGCTGATCGTGCGCTCGACCCTTCGTGCACGACCGCTGATCGTGCGCTCTTCAGCAGCCAGTTCCCGCACGACCACTGATCGTGCGCTCAGCAGTTCACGCACGATCACTGACCGTGCGCTCTTCAGCAACAGTGCCCGTGCGCCCCTGTTCTCCAGTGCCTTTAGATCCCCCTCAGCCGCCTTCCGCCTCTTCCCGCCGCCGCCGTCTCCAAGCACAATGATGAAGGGCAACAACTTCTCGACCCCCGTTCCGATGCTAAAACTGGAGAAGTTCACGGCGACTGAGTTCAACACCTGGAAGTTGAACACTCAGTTCGGGATGAAGTTTCTGAACGTGTACTACACAGTTCAGTCCGATGGCGCTGAGGTCGTTGGGACTGCTGATGAGGCACAGTGGTTTTCAGATGAAGACTTCTGCAGGGACTACCTGCTCAACTGTTTGTCTCCCAGCCTGGCCCAGACCTACATGAAGATGAGCACCGCAAAGGAGATCTGGGATGCGCTGCAGGAGCACTTCAGGAAGGAGGAGGACATGTCCAAGACGCACCTAGTGGACAAGTTCCACTCTTTCAGCTTCGACGAGGAGAAAGTCATTCTCCCTCGGGTATCAGAGTTTGAAATTTTAATTGATTCTTTGCATAGTGAGTCCATCAGTCTGCCCGAAAGTTTTGTTGCGGGCACGATTGTGTATAAATTGCCCTCCTCGTGGTACAATTTCAAAACGGAAATGTATCGCAAAAAGATGCAGGTTGGTCTGAATGACCTCAAGCGTTTTATACGCATTGAGGATGAGAACAGGACGAAGAACGCTTTGGAAGCTGTTGGCAAGCAGAAGGCTGCTGCCAACATGAT
The DNA here is from genome assembly GCA_033032865.1 of Dactylorhiza incarnata. Classification (NCBI taxonomy): domain Eukaryota; kingdom Viridiplantae; phylum Streptophyta; class Magnoliopsida; order Asparagales; family Orchidaceae; genus Dactylorhiza; species Dactylorhiza incarnata. The sequence continues at coordinate 199,038 of JAWHQI010000282.1, read as the reverse complement.
TTCAAGCTCCAAGCGGCCTCCGCCCTCTCCCAAGACCAAAACGTCTCGTAGTAGCCCCCAGGTTGCAGGCCCGAGTAAACCCTCTAAGAAATTTAAGGGTAAATGTTATAACTGCAACAAGTGGGGACATTGCGCATCTGACTGCAAGCAACCGAGGAAAGAGAGAACCCGGGCACCACAAGAAGGCAACCAAGCCCATTTGGTCCGCCAAGCTGAGCCATCCGACTTTGTTGCCATGGCCGGACACGCGCAGGCCAGCACGGAGTGGTACCTGGATTCGGGGGCAACGTGCCACGTTTGCAACAATGCTAATCTTCTGACAGAGCTGAAGGATGCAAAGGAATCAGTTACTGTGGCAAATGGAGGCACAGCTGACGTGTTGAAGGTGGGGAATGCAACTCTGATGCTCTCCTCAGGTAAGTCTTTATTTTTAAAGAATGTTAAATTTATTCTTTCAATAGCTGCTAACTTAGTGTCTATCAGTTTATTATGTGATGCGGGTATGTCGCTTAGCTTCTGTAGCGGCAGGGTAACTTTGTCAGTTAACTCGCACTATTTTGGATGTGCTTATGTCCAAAATAGGATGTACCGTCTGAGTCTAGCAAGTGAGGTAGTCCAACAAGTTCAATTGAACTTAGTTAACCCTAGGACTCTACACGAGAGACTAGGACACGTAAACTACAGAAAAATGTTCCAAGTAGCTAGAACTCACAAGATCACATTAGACACTAAGTCTCCACTTGAAAAATGCGAAGTGTGCGCTCAGACTAAGATCACTAGGAAACCTTTTGGGACGGTTACTAGGAGCACAACACCTCTTGAGCTTATACATTCCGATATTTGTGACTTTAAAAGTTTTGTCACTAGAGGTGGGAGGAAGTATATGATCACGTTTATCGATGACTGCACGAGATTTTGTCATATCTCGTTGCTTAAAACTAAAGATGAAGCGTTTGAAAAGTTTTGTCTTTTCAAAACCAGGGTAGAAAACCAACTAAGCATGAAAATAAAACGTTTTAGGAGTGATAGAGGAGGAGAATATATGTCCAGTGAGTTCAGATGCTTCCTTGCTTCACAGGGCATCATAGCAGAAACCACTGCTCCTTACTCCCCCCAATCTAACGGCATAGCCGAGCGCAAGAATAGAACGTTAACAGAGATGTTGAACTCTATGCTGCTCACTGCAGGCATGCTTTCCGCTTATTAGGGCGAAGCAGTCTTGACTGCGAATCACATTCTGAATAAAGTTCCTCATGCTATGTTAGAGGTTACTCCCTACGAGCTTTGGTTTAAGAGACCCCCGTCGTTTACTCGACTTAAGACCTGGGGTTGTATAGCCTATGTCAGGGTTTCTGACCCTAGAAGGCCTAAAGTTGGACCTAGGACCAATACTTGTGTCTACCTAGGTTGTGCTGAGGATAGTGCTGCAGATAGGTTCCTTGATATTTCTAATAATATCATAATAGAATCTAGGGATGCGGTGTTCTTCGAAGATAAATTCCTCAAAGATAAGAACTTAACAATCCCAGGTATGCAAACAACTATTACTGAGGAAGATCTTGAATCAGTACCGAGCACCTCCTATTCCGTTCCGGTAGATACCTCTGGCCTAGAGTCTAGAAGGACTTCTCTAAGAGAGTGAATTCCCCGAACCTTCGATAGTGATTTTGTGACTTACCACGTTGAGGCCGATCCATCCACCTATAAGGAAGCGATGAGATCCAGAGATTCACTACTCTGGAAAGAAGCTATAGATGAAGAGATGAGTTCTCTTCTTCAGAATAACACCTGGACGTTGGTTGATAAGCCAAAAGGGGCTAAAACCGTATGGTGTAAGTGAGTTCTGAAAAAGAAATTGAATCCTGATGGTAGCGTAGCTAAGTATAAAGCACGTCTGGTGGCTAAAGGTTTCACACAAGTCAGCGGAGTAGATTACTTTGATGTCTACTCACTCGTGTGTCACTTGGCAACCATTCGGGTTCTCCTTGCTATTGCATCTATTGAGAACTTTATTGTTCATCAAATGGATGTTAAGACTGCGTTCTTGAACAGAGATCTGACCGAAGAGATCTACATGAGTCAACCTGAAGGTTTCATTGTAGACGGTCACGAAACGAAAGTCTGTAAATTACTTAAGTCTTTATACGGACTAAAGCAAGCACCGAAATTATGGCATGAGAAGTTCGACTATAGTGTAAAGAACATGGGATTCATGTCGAGTCTCTCGGATAAATGTCTTTACATACGTAATAGATTGGATAAAGTCGCCATAATATGCTTGTACGTGGATAATATGCTTATTCTGGGGTCTGATCAATCCGAAGTGGATGACGTTAAGTCAGATCTCATAAAAGAATTTAGCATTAAAGACCTAGGTGTAGCTAACACTATACTAGGCATGCAAGTGAGCTTTGGGAAAAATGGTATTTCCCTAAGTCAAAGCCACTACATAAAGTCCTTGTTGGACACGTGGGGATACAATGCCAGTAGCGCATCTGAGACACCATACGACTACACTAACCGCTTAAAGCCCAATGAAGGAGCTATGGTTAGACAGTTAAATTATTCTAAACTGCTTGGTAGCCTCATGTATGCCATGGTCTGCACTTAGACCTGACATAGCCTTTACGGTCGGCATGTTGTGCAGATTCACTAGTAATCCGGGTAAAGACCATTGGAACGCCTTGGGTAGGCTCATGCGATACTTAAAGCACACTCAAAAGTATGCTTTAGTTTACACTGGTCAGCCTTCAGTTCTTGAAGGTTATTCTGATGCATCATGGTGCTCAGAATTAAACGACAGCATGTCCACTAGTGATTTTGTGTTTACACTAGGAGGAGCAGCTGTAGCCTGGAAGTCCAAGAGGCAATCATGTATTGCTCTCTCTTCTATGGAATCCGAACTCTACGCTCTTGCGTCAGCAGGAAAAGAAGCCGAATGGCTGAGAGATTTGGTGATGGACATTCCTTTGTCGAGCCTGAAAATGAGTTCTGTTGCAGTTTACTGCGACAATCAGGCTACTAAAACGATTGCTACGAACTCTTTGTTCAATGACAAAAGAAGGCATCTCAGGCTGAAACAATCCTGGTTGACCTCTCTCACAAGTCAAGGGATTATGACCCTTATTGATGTGAGATCGAAAGATAATGTTGCAGACCCTTTGACCAAAGGATTGAATAGAGCTCTCACAATCAAAACATCGGGGGAAATGAGATTAAAGTTCATAGAAATATGAAACTTTCCTCCGCAGTTTATGTTTTAACAGTGAGAACCTATAGTCGCAACATTCAAGCATCTAAAAACAGACTGAAAACCCAAATAACTTCTTGATGAAAACCCAAGATGGTCTGGTGCCGGTTATTCCACATTTGATAACCAAGCAACTTTCTCATTGTAAGTTGATTCAAGAGTTATTCAACTGGAAATTGAAAGTCGTTGTAAATATTAATCTAAACATTATTGGTCACAACACATTATTCCACATTTGATAATGTTGCACGTGATGTGTGCCCACATGTGTTGGTGAGGCACATAATAATCAGTAATGAGTAAGATAACGGGTCTAGTCCTAGTTAGACTGGATGAGATGCTGACAGAGTTACTTCACCGTTGCTAGAAGTGCTAAGCTCATTTAGTAAGAGCTAGTTTACTTTAAACGTTACTGCATACGATTATGAATTCATAGAGTCTGACTCGTGAAATTCCTTGCAGCTACAGTGGAGATTATGGAGGAGATGTAGACATGAACATGGATGACGATGATCTACTAGACGAGTAGAATCATTAAACGTTTAATTTCATGTTTTGTTTTGTAATAATTATTCAGACTATATTTTTGGGATAGAATCTGTGGTTTTCTGACTTGCCGTTTAGGCAAAAACCTTTTCATATGTTGATTAGTATGATCTATCATAAATGCTTTGTTTAGTTTGTTTATTATTTTGTCTACTCTCCAGCACCCCGAAACGTTACGTTATTTGTCACGAATATAGGAGGAGATTGTAAGTGTATATTCGGACGAATAACGAGCTCGGGGGCTATGCGTGTGGAAACCCTAGGTATTCTACTATATATACCTAGCTGGAGGCAACGGAGAGTTAGTTCCACTTAGACTTCCTCCGGATGTTTCGAGCAACCCCTCTACCGTATTTGTCTCTACATTCATTTGGGAAGTAAACCAATCAAGAAAAAGAAAATAATGTGTCCAATTATATTAACGATGAAATTTAGGTAGAGTCCTACAAGCTATTTTGAGCCGGTTTAACATAATAAATAAACTTCTAATATTTTCACCTTAAAGAAGGAACAAGAAGTAGCAAGGTGTGTTTATTATACCAAACTCAAAGAGGCTTGTCTAAATTACTGCTAAACATTGTTGTTCATTGGCACCATCATTGACTCGACATTGTGTTCCTAAAGTTAAGCTTCCCTGATGCACTCTTTGAATACCATCAAATAAAGATGCATTAAGGAAAAGACAACCTTCAAATATTATAACTTAATCATACATGAGGATGCCATTTGGCCAAGAAATAGTAACTTACCATAAAATGATGGAAGCATCTTCAAGTTTTAGAAAGCAAGAAATCTTTAAGTATGCATAAATGAGCTCCTAATAAGGGGTACCACACTTCAAGAGCATTTTAAGGACATGCCAAGACTTTTGGCACTCTCCATTAATGCAATATGCATTTGAATCTAGAGAAGTGTATATTAGAGCAACTTGGGACAAGCTTTTGGTTTCCTAACCTCTATAAGGCATTGAAGCAATGCACATTAGAGATTGTTAGAAAAGAGATTAGATATTTGATGATTTATCTAGTAGGCTTGGTAACTAGGAGAGAAAGGAAGAGATAGAATAATTAAGGTAAGAGATAAGAGATCTAGAGAATTGATTTACAATTAGATGCATTAAAAGTGATGATAACAGAATCTTAGGTGAACATTAAAATATTGAAGAAAGCTGGAATTGCTATGTTGAGAATAATGGCATTATGATCAGAATAATGAAGAATATAGAATGACCAAAGAAATTAAAAGAAGATGGCTTGAAGAAAAGACATAAAGGTATGGGCTTTGGGCCTACATCAAATATTCAATTGGATTTGAGATATTACAGGTGCATTGAAGTAAAAGCACATTTTGATGCGCAAAATATTTAGACAGTCTTCTACAAAAAAATAGAATTTGAAAACCACAGGATATCAAATTATTGGAGAAGAATTTTATACTAGGATTCAAGATCAAAAGAGATGCTTGTGATTACAAAAACTATAGGGAAATTAAACTTGATATGAAACTAAAACAATCATTCAACTAACGATGCCAAAATGCGTACTAGAATGATCTTCACGCATCAAGGTTCAAATTGTGTAGTGGTACTAGTTCCTACGCGACAAGTGCATCAAGCTTCATGTTGACTTACAGATTGACCCTCATGAATCACATGTTCTTCGGAACCACTCTCGAGTGAGAGGCATAAAGACAACTATCTAATTAACTCAACATAAGCATCAATCTCTAAGCAATCGGTGTGGATCCTATCGCATCATTTAGATTTCCAATAACAATAATCGAAAGGGTCTTTATCAATCCATCCATAAATAGCCGCAGCCTGATGATCCAACAAGGATCACAAAGACATCATGCCTTAGCTCTTCTCCTTTGACTGATTGGAGGAACATGATACCCTAAGTTAAAAGGAAATTTTAGTCCAACGGGATCTAAGCGATGTTGGCGTATTAATCTACCATACACTTCACCAAGTATCAAAATGACCTTCATTTAAATACCTATGAGTAAGACCTCTCACTCTTTGATCCCCAAAGAGAAACTATGCAGAATTTGAATCCCTATTCACCATCAAGTTTAGTCATTAATTTGAGCATCAAAGGATCTCCCCAAGGAGAAAATACTTGAATTAACCTGATCACCTCTTTTTTTTGAAGACATAGTAATGAGATCAGGATGACCCATCATCCAAAACTCTACCGACATTTAAGAATTTTCTGGTGATCAGCAATTTGACAGTATGTGTGGTAATTCATCCCACTATCATTGGCTAACACAGTTCATACCAGTGGATGTGCATCATTGTGAAAAGATCTACCACCCATATAGAGATTTCTAAAGGACAACCCTTCCGTTTAAACAAAGGGGTCAACCCTTCTTTATTTCAGTAATAATGAACTTCAAGGAACTAAACCCTCCAACAAGTACGAGGGGAAGCCAAGGAGGTTCGCCACTTAAGAGTGCATCCCAATGATGTCTTTGAAGACAATGACGATGGCATTGTGCCAACGTACACCAACTCAAAGCAAACATAATGGAATGTGCTCCATTCTACTCCATTATGAACCTTCGAAGTACATTGAAGATAAGGTTTCCTATCATACAACTTTGCATGCAAATTTGACATCTAGTTATCCAGTTTGGCGTTTCACTCTATTACACGTAGTTGTTACACGCACTCCATTAATGGTTTTGCACCCACACTTCTTCATATCACTTTGACTTCCACTCCATAAACGGTATTGTTGCTCCGAGGGAGTTCTCCTACGCATGTTTATACATATTGAATATGCACGGCATTCAAAAATCATCTTTCAAACCTCGTCATGCGGCTTCACCGACCACTTATTAATTGGCTCCTTCATGTGTTACTACTTGCTTCTCAGTCCGTTACATTTCTCATGCGGCTTTGTTAACTACCACATATAGCAACAATGCACTCTAACCTTGTATTACACCAACACAACATCAACAAATAAATATAATTACATAAAAGACGAAGTCTCAGGACCAGGAGCATCACGTACAAACATCTAAATGCCAAAAAGATTTTACAAAGTACTCAGTCTCCTATGGAAGAAAAGAAAGCACAACATTGTTAATCCAATATACAATCGAAATTTTTTCCCAGTTTTCTACTTTTGGGATAAAGATCCTTACTCCAAAAAAGATTAGGGGAATTTCTAGGTTTTTTGGAGAGTCTATCAGTGTTCTTGGATAGTCAGGATTCTCTTCGGTTCGAAGAGCGCATATAGAAGAGGGTCCTCTGAATCAACAAAGAAAAGATATTCGCAGGACAATACTGCTAACTAAACATATAGTATTTGACAGATAACACTGTACAACCCGTATTCGCTGAGTGGGCCCCTCAAGCCCACCGGCGAGATCTGGGTCAGCCAGACCATCCGCCCAGGCTGAGGCAGGTGGAAGGACCCCCAGGTAAGTAGGTGGCGAGCCATAAGGCGAGAAATGGAAATCGGCGAGTGGTACCCTTGCGGACCACTCGCCCATAGGCATAAGCATTCGCCCAGTCACGCGAGAGCTCAGCGGGTGGTGCCCTCATGGACCACTCGCCCCCCCAGGGCTTGAAGGAGGAAATGACCACAATGCCCCTTATGGGCTGCAAATAGTCCTTCAGAACAGCGGAGTTAGGCTATAAGCAGACCAATTTGGGGTGCGGTTAGCAAAATTAAAAGGCGGATTCATGTTATTTGCAGACCAGCCTAGAAAAATCTATAAATAGACCCTTAAGGGCACCTTGGAGGAGATCCGATTTTTGAGAGTCCTCTCCTCTAAGCTAGTCTTGGTTGGCTGCTAGTGCCCTCCAAGGTGCCCGGCTGAGCTTTGGTTTGGGAGGGAAAGCTCTCTAAGATCTTCCGGGTGTGTGGCGGGACCTCCTCGTTGCAGTCTTGGGTCTATTCCAATTTTCTCATCCACCAGTCAGAGAGTCTAGTTAGGGAGAAGTAAGCGTCGGCTACACCCCCCAGTGGGTCCGAACTCAGGAGACTGGTTGTCGGTTTCAACATTTTTGGTGTGGTGAGCGTGGACCGTAGCCGGTGAAGGAAAATCTCAAGCTAGGTTGGATGACAGGAGATGGGGGAAATGGTTCTGACTCGGGCCACTCGCAGCCACCGGCGACAGGGGAGTGGCTGGAGATGTTCGAAAAGTTCAAACGAGAAGTCATGCAGACGGTTCTCGCAGGGAGAAGCGAGTGCGAGACACCGGCAGTCCCCGTGGTTCCGCCCCAGCAGATTGGCGAGAACGCTCCGGGGCAGCGACCAGGGAAGGAAGTGCCAGCGGAAGGAAGCGCGCGAGATCTCCCCGGGCGGCAGCTGTTCAGCAGCCCGGCGAATGCGGAGGTCTGCGAGCTGGTTCCGCGCGAGAGGACCACTCGCCGAGCAGGGGAAGGAAGCCCTTTTTGCGAGATGATCCTCTCGGCCCCAGTGCCGGAAGGGTTCCGAGGACCGGAGATGTCCTATTATACCGGCAAGGATGACCCAGTCGTGCACCTGCAATGGTTTGAGGACATGGTTTCAATTCTGCCCATGTCGGATGCCTTTCAGTGCCGACTCTTCGCGACCACTTTGAAGGAGAAAGCTAGGGACTGGTTCCACCAGCTCCCCGTAGGTTCCATCTACGCGTTCGACGATCTGCGCCGGAGCTTCCGGCTGCGCTTCTCGACGTCAAAAAAGAGAAAGAAGGATGCGGAGGCTCTCTTCAAGATCAAACAAAGGGAGGGGGAATCACTGGCACACTATGTGGACAGATTCCAAGAGGAGATACACCTCGTGCAGGAGGTGTCGGGGTTCGCCCTCAAGATAACATTCATCGTGGGGTTGCGAGATGGGTTCTTCAAGATGGACCTGAAGAGAAGGGCTCCTCTCTCCTTTGAGGAGTTGATGGAGCGGGCAGCGGAGGAGATAGAAGGGGAGGCGGCCAACCCAGAATTCTACAAGAGGTTGGCAAAGATGAGCGAGCCTGAGGTGAGGCAGCAAGAAGGAAGAAGGCGAGAAGAACCCAGGGGTCAGGGGTTCGAAAGACCGCCTCGGAATTGGAGGTATCAAGAGCCCAACAACAGGTTGAGCTGGGGGCACCAGGAAGGACCAGCGAGAGGTCAGGAAGGGGGGTACCAAGGAAGAGAGGCGGGGGGAATGAATCCAGGGTGGAGGCAAGGCCCCAGACCCCCTCACCCCCCAAGGGAGCAAGCTATGGCAGTAGGCCGAGGAAGAGGAGGTAGAGGAGCCAGAGGAGGGAGAGGAAGAGCAGGAAGGGGGGACAGGGTGGCGTTGCCCTATTGTGACTTTCACCAGGAAGAAGGTCACGCGACCGCCACCTGCCCAGAATTCTTGGAGATGAGAGGGAGAGGTCAACCACGGCGGCAGCAGGCCAGGATCGAGGAAGTGCTCCCAGAGGCGGAAGAGGACCGATGCGAGGACAGGGCGGATACAGGAGCCAGGGGGGAATCGGGGTGATTCATGGTGGGGTTGGGATAGAGGCCTCTCGCAAGAGGAGCTTCCAAGCAATGTTCCGGAGAGACGTCGCGTCAACTTCCCAGACCCCACCCCCCACAGAGAAGCTCACCTTCTCCTCGGAAGATATGCCCGATTATGAGGACCCGTTCTGCGACGCCCTGGTGATCCAGACGGCGATAGAAAACTTCACGGTCTCACAGATCCTGGTGGACAATGGGAGCTCGGTGAATGTTATCTTCAAGAAGGCTTTCGATGCGATGGAGGTGGAGAAGAAGAGGGTGCAGGCCTCTGATGGGCCGCTGTTCGGTTTCTCAGGAGAAAGAAAGGAGGTTGAGGGAGGCGTCGGCCTCCAGGTGACATTAGGAGGGGTCCCGAGGAACTGTCGGTTCGTCATCGTTGACGCTCCGAGCAGCTACAATGCCATATTTGGACGCCCCCTCATCAGTGCCTTCCGATGTGTGCCCTCATCATACCACCAGTGCTTGAAGTTCCATAGTGGAGGAGTCCAGATCCGAATTCGGGGAGATGCAAAGGTGGCCAGGCAGTGCTACGTGACTGCCGTCAACACCATCTCTTGGATGGCGGAGGATGAGAAAATGGATGAAGAGATGAGGAGGCCGGAGGGGCCAGGAGAAGGAGTGGAGAAGAGGGGAGAAGAGGAAGAGGGCAGTGCCCGAGGAAAGGAGATGGAGGTAGCTCAGGAGGAGGCCCGGATAGAAGGGCGAGAAGCGAGGGGCAGATGGGAAGAGCCGGCCCGGCTTGAGGCGGCAGAGGAAGTAGTGGAGATGGAGGTCATCACCTAGGGAGGAAGGGTGGAGAAGGTGCGTGTCAGCGGGGGCCTCAGCCCGGAGGACAGGGTAAGGATGCTGGAGTGCATCCAGAAGAACGTGGACATCTTCGCATGGAGCGCGGCAGACATGCTAGGCATCGAGGCGGACGTGGCCTGCCATCGTCTAAACCTTGAGCCAGGAGCCCGCCCCATCCGACAGAAAAGGAGGGCCTTCGCCGACAAGCTCGAAGAACCGATCCGCGAGGAGGTGACCAAGCTCCTTGAAGCAGGTTTTGTATCGGAGATCCAGTATCCAGGCTGGGTCTCCAATGCCGTCATGGTAAAAAAGGGCGATGGTCGCTGGCGTATGTGTATTGACTTTTCTTTATTAAACAAAGCCTGCCCTAAGGATTGTTATCCCCTGCCTCGGATCGACGCGCTGGTTGACTCAGCCGTCGGTCTTTCTGTGATGAGTTTTTTGGATGCTTTTTCAGGTTATCACCAGATCAGGATGCACCCCCCGGATATCAAAGATGTCTCTTTCATCACCCGGGAGGGGTGCTACTGCTATAAGATGATGCCCTTTGGGCTGAAAAATGCAGGAGCAACCTACCAGAAAATGATGGACCGGGTTTTTAAGGAGCAAAGAGGAAGGAACTTGGAGGTGTACGTAGATGACCTCATGGTGAAGAGCAAGAGCGTGAGCATTCATCTCCGAGACCTCGAGGAAACCTTCGCCACCCTACGCAAGTACAAGATGCGCCTGAACCCCCTGAAGTGTGTGTTCGGGGCCAGCAAGGGGAAGTTCCTGGGACACCTTCTCACCCCTTCGGGGGTAGAACCTAACCCGGACAAGGTCAAAGCCATCATGGAGTTGGGATCGCCTCGGAATGCCAAGGAGGTCCAGCGCTTGACGGGAAAGCTCGCGGGATTGAGCAGGTTTCTCTCCCGGGCCGGGGAGAAATGCTCCCCCTTCTTCAAAACGTTACGAGGGAACCAGAAATTCGAGTGGACAAAGGAATGCGAGGAGGCCTTCCAGGCCTTGAAGAGGCAGCTCACCCAGGCTCCGCTGCTCCAGGGCCCCAAGGAGGGGGAGGACCTAGCCTTGTACCTCGGAGTCGGGACTGAGGCCGTAAGCTCCGTCCTGGTCCGGGAAGAAGGCAAGAAGCAGCTGCCCATCTACTACGTAAGTAGGGTCTTGAGGGAGGCGGAACTCAGGTACCCAATTTTAGAAAAGCTAGCCTTCGCTCTGGTCGTCGCGGCAAGAAAGCTCAGGTCATACTTCCAGGCCCATTCAATCAAAGTGGTGACTGATCACCCCCTTCGCCAGATCTTCGAAGGGGTAGAGCACTCGGGGAGGCTCGCGAAATGGTCAATAGAGTTAAGTGAGTTCAGTATCACCTTCGTCCCTCGACTATCCATGAAGGCACAGGTAGTGGCAGATTTCATGGCAGATTATGTGGCCGAGATGGAGGAGGGTCAAGCCCCTCGTCATATTCCGTGGAAGCTGCTGGTTGACGGGGCCTCGGGTAAAAATTCTCTCGGAGGAGGGGTGGTGCTGGAGAGCCCCCACAGGATGAAGATCGAGCAGACGCTCGTTATACATTTCCCAATCACCAACAACCAGGCGGAGTATGAGGCAGTGATCGCCGGCCTGCGTCTGGCTCAGGAACTGGGAGTCCATGACGTAGAGGTCCTCACCGACTCGATGATAATAGCCTCTCAGATCAAGGGAGAGTTCGAGACAAGGGAACCTACACTCATAAGATACTTAGCCAATGTGAGAAGCCTCATTGGAGCGTTCAAGACTTTCTCCATCAGGCACATCCCTCGGGAGGAGAGCACCCCAGCGGATCGCTTGGCCAAGGCCGGTCCTCGAGCCGAAGGAACCCTGACAGACCTGTTCCGTCCTTCGATCGAGGAGGGGGAACTCATGGAAATATAGCAGCGACCCTCTTGGAAGGATCCCTTCGTTACCTTCCTTGCAACAGGGAAATTCCCGGAGGATGTTCCAGACCAAAGGCGCTTCCGGTACAAGTCCGCCTACTACGTGCTCCATGAGGGGGATTTGTATCGGAAGACCCACTCGGGCCTCTTGGCCCGATGCATCTCGGAAGATGAAGTCCCGAGGATCTTGGAAGAAGTTCACTCCGGCGAATGTGGCAGCCACTCGGGGAGCAGGATGTTGGAGGCAAGAATAATGAGGCAGGGGTACTTTTGGCCGACCTTGAGTAGAGATGCGGCGGCCTTCGCTAAGAAATGCCAGAAGTGCCAGATGTTCGCCCCACTTCAGCTCATGCCTGCTCAGAGGCTAAGGAGTATCACGGCGCCCTGGCCGTTCGCCATATGGGGGATGGATCTGGTGGGACCCTTTCCCCAGGCCAGTGGGCAGAGGAGATTCCTCTTGGTAATGATCGACTACTTCTCGAAGTGGTTGGAAGTCAAGGCGCTGGCCAAGCTCACCTCCCAGGTGATGCGCAACTTCATATGGGGGGAGATCATCCGTCGACATGGGCTTCCGCAAGCCATAGTCACAGATAATGACCCGCAATTCGCCAGCGAAGAGTTCATCAGTTTTTGTGGCTAGCTGGGGATAGACCTCAGGTTTGCATCCGTCCACCATCCCAGGAGCAACGGGCAGGTGGAGGCGGCAAACAAGATTATCGTGAACTTGCTCAAGAAGAAGGTGGAAAATCTTAAGGGCAATTGGGTGGAGCAGCTCCCCTCGGTCCTGTGGGCTTTAAGGACTACCCCCAACACTGCCACGGGAGAGACCCCTTTTAAGCTCTCCCACGGCTGCGAGGCCGTCATCCCCATAGAGTTCGAGGTCATGACACCACGAGTAAAGGCCGCCACAAATGGAGAGGAAGATTGGAGAGCTGGGAACGAAGAGGAGTTGCGGCTCTCCCTCGACCTCATCGAAGAAGCCCGGGATCTAGCAGCCATTCGCCAAGAAGAGGTCAAGCGGCGGATGGCCAAGTACTTCGACAAGCACATCAGGGTCAAGCAATTCGAAAAGGGGGACCTAGTACTCAAAAAGGTCGACACGGCGGGAAGGTCTGCCGCAGTGGGGAAGCTTAATCCCAACTGGGAAGGTCCCTATGTCGTGGAAGAGGCACTAAAGTCTGGGGGATACCGCCTTCAGAATGTGGAGGGCCAATCCCTCAGTCACACATGGAGTGGTGACGATCTCAAACGCTTCTATCCCAAAAAACTATGTATTGCTAATGTTTTTGAAATGAGAATATTCTGTTTATCCCGTATGTGTGAAAGTAATGCTGCAGCTTGTGGGGAAACCTCGAAAGTTCCAGAAGATGGCCCCGAGCAGACCCGCGGTCCAGGCTCTCATCTAGCTGGCAGGTCCGAAGGCTCACTCGGTGGCAGGTTCTACGTTGATTGGAAAGATGGCCCCGAGCAGACCCGCTGTCCAGGCTCTCATCTAGCTGGCAGGTCCGAAGGCTCACTCGGTGGCAGGTTCTATGTTGTTGGAAAGATGGCCCCGAGCAGACCCGTTGTCCATGCTCTCATCTAGCTGGCAGGTCCGAAGGCTCACTCGGTGGAGGGTTCTATGTTGATTGGAAAGATGGCCCTGAGCAGAACCGCTGTCCAGGCTCTCATCTAGCTGGCAGGTCCGAAGGCTCACTCGGTGGCGGGTTCTATGTTGATTGGAAAGATGGCCCCGAGCAGACCCGCTGTCCAGGCTCTCATCTAGCTGGCAGGTCCGAAGGCTCACTCGGTGGCAGGTTCTACGTTGATTGGAAAGATGGCCCCGAGCAGACCCGCTGTCCAGGCTCTCATCTAGCTGGCAGGTCCGAAGGCTCACTCGGTGGCGGGTTCTATGTTGATTGGAAAGATGGCCCCGAGCAGACACGCTGTCCAGGCTCTCATCTAGCTGGCAAGTCCGAAGGCTTACTCGGTGGCAGGTTCTACGTTGATTGGAAAGATGGCCCTGAGCAGACCCGCTGTCCAGGCTCTCATCTAGCTGGCAGGTCCGAAGGCTCACTCGGTGTCGGGTTCTATGTTGATTGGAAAGATGGCCCCGAGCAGACCCGCTGTCCAGGCTCTCATCTAGCTGGCAGGTCCGAAGGCTCACTCGGTGGCAGGATCTATGTTGATGAAAAGATGGCCCCGAGCAGACCCGCTGTCCAGGCTCTCATCTAGCTGGCAGGTCCGAAGGCTCACTCGGTGGCGGGTTCTATGTTGATTGGAAAGATGGCCCCGAGCAGACCCGCTGTCCAGGCTCTCATCTAGCTGGCAGGTCCGAAGGCTCACTCGGTGGCGGGTTCTATGTTGATTGGAAAGATGGCCCCGAGCAGACCCGCTGTCCAGTCTCTCATCTAGCTGGCAGGTCCGAAGGCTCACTCGGTGGCGGGTTCTATGTTGATTGGAAAGATGGCCCCGAGCAGACCCGCTGTCCAGGCTCTCATCTAGCTGGCAGGTCCGAAGGCTCACTCGGTGGCAGGTTCTACGTTGATTGGAAAGATGGCCCCCGAGCAGACCCGCTGTCCAAGCTCTCATCTAGCTGGCAGGTCCGAAGGCTCACTCGGTGGCAGGTTCTATGCTGATTGGAAATATGGGCCCGAGCAGACCCGCTGTCCAGGCTCTCATCTAGCTGGCAGGTCCGAAGGCTCACTCGGTGGCAGGATCTATGTTGTTGGAAAGATGGCCCCGAGCAGACCCGCTGTCCAGGCTCTCATCTACCTGGCAGGTCCGAAGGCTCACTCGGTGGCAGGTTCTACGTTGATTGGAAAGAGGGCCCCGAGCAGACCCGCTGTCCAGGCTCTCATCTAGCTGGCAGGTCCGAAGGCTCACTCGGTGGCAGGTTCTACGTTGATTGGAAAGAGGGCCCCGAGCAGACCCGCTGTCCAGGCTCTCATCTAGCTGGCAGGTCCGAAGGCTCACTCGGTGGCAGGTTCTATGTTGATTGGAAAGAGGGCCCCGAGCAGACCCGCTGTCCAGGCTCTCATCTAGCTGGCAGGTCCGAAGGCTCACTCGGTGGCAGGTTCTATGTTGATTGGAAAGATGGCCCCGAGCAGACCCGCTGTCCAGGCTTTCATCTAGCTGGCAGGTCCGAAGGCTCACTCGGTGGCAGGTCCTAGATTCTCAAAGATCGACCTCGGGAGCACTCGCGAGGACTGCACACCAGTAAGGCAGTTTCTCCCCTCCCTCATGTAACCTATCCAAGCGAGACCACTGACCTAGGCGAATGGTCAGAGGTGGCGAGTGGGGCGAATAGCAGAGTATCGAAAAGAGCAGGGCATCCTAGGTCACCTCCGAGAGTCCGGCGAGTGGCCAAGACAGTTACACTGCGACCTAGCGTCCTAATGAGCCTAGCGAGATACAGTAGTGAATGAGGAAAATTGAGAGCACAAAAATTGTAACCAATATATATATATATATATGTGTCAGGAGGACTCGCCCCAGTTCATGATTACATCCAAAAATGAAGAATAAAAAGAGAGCAAAAAAATACAAAGGGACCATCTCATGGGTCGGCAGGCTTCTCGCCAGAAGATCCATCGCTCTCGCTCAAATCCGGTAGGAGGGCGTCTTCTCGCGGCTCGCCGTCCTCATCTTCCGGGAAGGGGATCGGAATGTAGAGCTCGGGGACGACCTGTCGGGCAGAGAGGCATTCGGCCTCCTCCTTCAGGTACCCAGCTTGCCGCAGCACCTGCAGCGCGTGCTTCACGACGCTTTGAGCATTCTCCTGCATCAGCTGCTCCAGCTCATGGTGGGGATAAAAGTGCCCCCTACTCCCTGAGGCGAGTGCCAAGGCATCGACTTCTCGCGCCTGCTGGACCTCGGCCTTAGCCAGCCGGACTTCCTCCTCAAGGTTGCCCACTCGCGCGCGAAGCATCTCGGCGATCATAGCGTCCTGAGAAAACAAAAATGGTGAGAAGAAAGTGCGGCAATCATCAACGGTCATTCACGGGGAGGGGGGGTGAGGGAAATATACCTCTCTGACGGGGCGGCTGGCGAGAAGGGCCTCCGCAGCTTCCAATTTCACCCTGAGGTCACGCGCCTCGGCGGAAACAATAGCCCTGGTCTCCTCAACCTCCGCCAAACTCCGCGCCAGATTGATGCTCCGGCGCGAAGACATATGCACAAGCTCAAGGCCCGCAGCAGGGCTCGAGCGGTCTCGTGGGCGAGAACCTGAGTCTTCTCGGCATCGAAGACCTCGGCATCTTCCCGACCATAGAGGGCATACGCAATGGCGTAAGCCTCACCACTGGCGAGGTCGCTCTCTATCCATGATGGCTGGAGGGTAGAGAGCGAGACCCTATTCAAGTTCTTGTCCCATTTCACTAGGGGGGCCCCTGAGGGGTCCACATACTTCTCGCCCTGAGGGAAGTTCCGGTGGTCCCTGGGCAATGGCGGCGGCGGCAACGACGATCCCGCATGAAGAACACCCCCTTCCGACGCACCCGCCCCCAGGGTCTGGCCCGGAGCTTTCGCCCCTGGGGTCTCGTCCAAGGCCCCCTTCCCTTTGGCGGAAGGGGGGCATTTCGGCTTCTTGGAAGAAGAGGAAAGATGCACCCCGGTTTTTCGTTTTCGGCTACTGTGCTTGGAGGTGGAGGGTTCTTCCCGACAGGCATCCGCGGCGGCTTGCGCAAGAGACACGGAAACCCGCAAGGGACGCGGCGGATGAAGAGGGAAGTCTTGCACGCCTGTTTGTGAACACGAGCGGATCAGCGAATGGTATGAAGTCAACAAAACCGAGCGAATGAAGAAGGTTTAGAAAACTCACCCTCACCCTGCGGAATGGGCGGAAGCGAGTTGACGTTTAGCCGGAGGTGGACGAGGTCCATCCCGTGCTCCAGGATGTACTGGTGCAGCTTGGCCTCGTGCCCCCCCCAGAGTCGGGGGCCGGAAGGTTGATTCCTCCTCCTGCACCGGGGCGAGAAGGGTGTTTCCGAGGCTCCCGCTGACGAAGATGAAGCGGCGAACCCAGTCGTGGTTCTTGTTCGGGAGACCCTGGTGCTTGAGTGGGCTCTGACCCGAGAAGAAGGAGATGTCGTGCGAGCAGCGGAAGGTATAGAGCTTGCGAAAGACGGACAGCGAAAACTCAATCCCCTCCTCTCGCAGGTAGCACGCGTACCCGACTAGCATGGCGATAGAGTTAGGGTTGAGCTGGCCGGGCACGACGCCGTAGTATCGGAAAGTCTGGCGGAGTTCCGGCCAGATGGGGAGGCGAAATCCCACCTCGAAGTGCTCCAGCGGGATCGCGAGAGCGCACGGCGAGATGGAATTTAAGCGATCCTCCGGCCCGGGCTTTCGCGCTTCGAATCCCGGCGGGACATAATCCGCGACAGCGGTTAAGTAAGCTTCCTCGGAGAGATCACAAGAATCAAAGACATGGTTGACAAATGCACTGGCGCACCTGGCCCTGCCTTCGGTCTCGCCACCCATCTTGCTAATACCAAAGAAGACGGGAATTGCAGAGAAGAGAGAAGTGCGAGTGCTAGCGCAGGGAGAGAGAGGGAGCGGATGGTGAGGTAATCAATACGGTAGTTGAACGGCCTATTTATAGAGGAAATAAAAAACGCTTGGGCTTTCGAGGCAACGGGTGTGCGGATAGCCATCGCGCCTTCCCGACGCCTCGGAACCCGGGCCGGTCCCTCTCGCCCATTAATGACGAATGCCCTATGGCTACTCATTCGACGGCTACGCAACAAGGTTGGAAAGGCATTCTGCTGTAAGATATCATTCGGCATACTCAAGCAAGTTGCGAGAAATATAAGCGGAAAACGCGTTCGCAAAGCACGGAGTAAATTATTACAGATATAAAATAAGTCCAACCTCCACAGCACCATAAACTGAATAAGAAAAAAGAAAATACAAAAAAGAGGCGAATGAGGACCAGACTAGCGCTCCTCCCAATACCACCGACCATGCCCTCGCGGCCCAGCCTCCGGGGGCATTCGCGGGCGATAGTACGCGAGCATGGAGGTGATCTCATGAGACGCCAGCTGAAGCTGGTCCCGAGCACACGCAGCATGTCTCCCGGGAGACAGCTCCCCTCCTTCACCTCCCAGACGCTCCACCACTGCAAGGAGGCGCGAATAGTCCTTCCGAAGGGCCTTCAGCTCACGCGAGACTTCCACCCGCACACCATCCACCTAGCCGACGATGCCCCGCTGCGTACAAATGAGCTTCCCCAAGACTTCCGTCATTCGCTCCTTCAGGGTCGCGTGGTCCGAGGGGTCGCCGAGGAAGTCAGAGAGGTCCCCAGGAGAAGGGAGAGGCGAGGGCATCCCGTCTTCCCCCTCGTGGTAAGATCCAAAGGGAGAGGCTTCCCGATAGCCTGCGAGATCACAGGCTGGTCAGTCGCGTTAAACAAAACGAATGCGCTAAACGCGGATGAGGTCACTAACCTAGTGTGGGATCCCCATGACCCGGGGGACGAGACGAATGGGGGCGCGTTTTACTCAGTCCAGCAGGAGGTAGGACTTTTCCTTTCCCAGGGCGGAAGGGCTGTGGAGAAGGAGCTGGAGCATTCGCGTGATCATCTGCACGGTCTTGCTGACCGAGTTCCCTTTCAGGGGAGATCCCCTGCTCATTCGCGGGCACGGAGGGGTTCTGTTGGAAAGGGGAACCCGGAGGAACGGTGTCCCGCGGCGGAAGGTCAAGGTTGAGGGCTATAAAAGAAAAAACAGTGGTCAGTAACGCACAACGTGCAGGACAAGAATTCATAACTTACCAGATTGCTGTGTGGTCTCGCCCGGAGGGGGTGGAGGAGCAAGATCCAGATTTGGAGGAGGCCTCGCATCCGCGAGAGGCGGCACCACGGCACTATTCGGGACGGCCTCATGACCGTCCTCAAATGTCAAAATCCCTTGCGAATGGCCAGAGCGATAGCAGGATAAGGGGGGGGGGGGGGGGGGGGGGGGGGGGGGGGGGGGGGGGTAGAAGCTAAACGAAAGGACGGGAGGAATTCTCATACCCGCGTCCCGGGGTCTGAAGCAGTATTCGCCGGAGACTTCGAGGCGCTCTCGCCTCCCTGGCGATTCAGCCGAATCGCCTTGGCTCGACGCGAGACGTAGGAGGCACTCGGGTCCCGCTTAGACGTAAGCCAGGGAGCAAACCTGGCAGCCTTGGGGGCGGTTGTACTTTGGGCCGCGGCCAGGCACTCGATCATTTCCTGCGAGAGGGATCTCGAGGAAGGTTTGTGGGAAGACATTGAAATCGGTGAAAGGTCAAGGGAGAGAAGGATCTCCAAGCCAAGGAATGGAAGCGTTCCAGGAAAATCTGACACTGAGAAGTATATATAGGGTGACGGTGGGACCCACCGAATCTCATGGTCCAGTCAGCAAGCACTCACCGAATACCAGGTTGGACTGTTCTTTCCGAGCGTAGGAACCACTCGCAAAGAGCGGGGATTGTGTACAACCCGTATTCGCTGAGTGGGCCCCTCAAGCCCACCGGCGAGATCTGGGTCAGCCAGACCATCCGCCCAGGCTGAGGCAGGTGGAAGGACCCCCAGGTAAGTAGGTGGCGAGCCATAAGGCGAGAAGTGGAAATCGGCGAGTGGTACCCTTGCGGACCACTCGCCCATAGGCATAAGCATTCGCCCAGTCACGCGAGAGCTCGGCGGGTGGTGCCCTCATGGACCACTTGCCAGGGCTTGAAGGAGGAAATGACCACAATGCCCCTTATGGGCTGCAAATAACCCTTCAGAACAGCGGAGTTAGGCTATAAGCAGACCAATTTGGGGTGCGGTTAGCAAAATTAAAAGGCGGATTCATGTTATTTGCAGACCAGCCTAGAAAAATCTATAAATAGACCCTTAAGGGCACCTTGGAGGAGATCCGGTTTTTGAGAGTCCTCTCCTCTAAGCTAGTCTTGGTTGGCTGCTAGTGCCCTCCAAGGTGCCCGGCTGAGCTTTGGTTTGGGAGGGGAAGCTCTCTAAGATCTTCCGGGTGTGTGGCGGGACCTCCTCGTTGCAGCCTTGGGTCGATTTCAATTTTCTCATCCACCAGTCAGAGAGTCTAGTTAGGGAGAAGTAAGCGTCGGCTACACCCCCCAGTGGGTCCGAACTCAGGAGACCGGTTGTCGGTTTCAACAAACACCAATACAAATTTAAGCGGCATCTTAATAACACTGATATCTAAATAAAAATGAATCGAACAGCCCCTCACCATTTTGTCTAATTCCTTTAATATTTCCTCCAAATTCACATTAGAGATTGTTAGAAAAGAGATTAGAAAGGCCCATGTAATAGGCCCATCTTTGGGCCCTTTATTCCTTCTCCTCATTAGTCACACACCTTATATAGGTTTTTCTTTCTCTCTTCCACTACTATATATTTGTACTCTCCCTTTGTATTTACATACATGATAAATATATAAAAGTTTTGGGGATTTCCAACATGGTATCAGAGGATCGATTTCCGTTCTAAAACCGCGCCCCCAATCTTGTCTGCGGGGCTCTCCTCTCTAACCCGCGGTCTCCGTTTTTTAACGGTCTCCGTTTTTTTTTGGTGAACCCCCCCCCCCCCTGCGCGGTCTTCCTCCTCCTGTGCGGTCTCCGGTTTTGTGAGACCTCCCCCCTCCTCCCCTCTTTCCTTCGTGCTACCTCCTCCTCTTTATATAATCTACCTGACCTCTGCCAGCTGGCTCCCGCCGCTGCTCAAACCGCTGCTCCAGTCCGCTGCTCAGACCGCTGGTTCGTGCTCAGACCGCTGCTCCAGTCCGCCGGTCGCGGCTGTTTCCTCTTCTCGCGCGGGCTTCTCCTATTCGCGCTGTCTCCTCTTCTCGCGCGGGCTTCTCCAATTCGCGCTGGTCAGACCGCTCCTCCAGTCAGCCTACTCGCTGGTCTTACCAATCTCGCGTGGTCTCGAGCAGTTCCCCGGGCTATCTCGCGGCTTTCTCCTACTCGAGCAGTTTCCCGGGCGTTCTCCTACCCGTGCCATTAGACCGCTGCTTTCTTCTACCGCAATTCCTGCTCGGTTCCCCGGTCTCGCGCCATCAGACCGCTGCCTTCTCCTTCTCGCACAGGTCCCCGGGCTCTCTCGCTGCTCTATACTACTCGCGCGGTTCCCCGGTCTCGCCCCAGCTCACTCGGTTAGCTTTGTCCGCGCAAGTGATCGCGCGACCTCACCTCTCGGCTCCCATCCTGCTCGCCCCAGCTAGCTAACCGCGCGACCTCTTCCTTGCTGCTCTGTTCGGTTTCATGGGTTACTCGGTCGATTCCTCTGAATTGCCCGCTGCTCGTGTAACTCCTCCAAAAATTCGTGATGAGCTGCGGATCACCACTCTGTCTGGAAAGAAAAAATTTGTGCCTTGGGTGCACTCCGTTCGCCGGGTCCTTCAGGCAAAAGGACTCTTACTTCATCTCACGCAGGCACCTCCTTCCCCTTCTATCGACGATTGGCTGCGGAATGACGGTCGAGTTCAGACATGACTTCTCAACTCCATGGATGGTGAACCCTACCAAATGACCATGTATCACGAGACGGCCAAGGGTATGTGGGATGAGCTTCATTCCTTGTACTCAGGCAAGGACAGCCTCCAGCACCTCTATGACATTATTACTGATCTTCAGGCCCTGGATACGGGTGGGGCTGCGGACATGACCTCCTTTGTTGCTCGTGCTAAGGGTCTTACTGAAGCATGGATCCAACATCAGCCATCTACCACTGATCTCGCGACTCAACGGGCTCAGAAGGAAGCCGTCTGTATTGCTATGATGATGGCCCGTGTTCCTACATATTTGCACAGTGTTCGGGCCCAGATACTCTCCTCCACTACCACCCCTTCCCTCCATGATGTTTGCTCTATGTTACTCAGGGTAACTCCTCCCTCTGAGACTCCCACAAGTTTCTCCCCGGCTCTTCTTCAGCAACCACTTCTTCCCACTCCTGGTTCTTCTCGTGGCTCCTCCACTAGGGAAGGCCGCCACCCGTCTCGCGGACGAGGACGTGGTGGCCGCTCCACTATGCGTTGTACTTACTGTCACCGCGAGGGACATCTTGAAGCCACATGTTACCGCAAGCATGGCCTGCCTCCTCACCTTACTGCCTCTGTTGGAACGCCTTCACAGGATTCTGCCTCTCCTACCCACCAAGACATCAATGAGCTCCGCACCCAACTCCAACAGCTCCAGGGCGCTCTCAACCGCCCTTCTGCCACGGCTGCCTCGTTCTCCACTGAAGGTATAACCTGTCTTTCTCAGAGCCCCCACTGGATTGCCGATTCCGGTGCTACTCATCACATCACCTCCCAGAGGCCCCCAAAGTATATACAGTCGGCTCATCCTAAGTTCATCACTGTTGCTAATGGCGACACCACCCCAGTCTCTGGCGCAGCTGACCTTCACCTCACTCCAACTCTCCCTCTATCCTCGGTTCTTCATGTTCCGGGCTCTCCCTTCAATTTACTCTCTATTAGTCGTCTAACGCAGGAACTTGATTGTTTTGTTACATTCTCTTCTTCATCTTTTGTTGTGCAGGATCGCCGCACGCGGAATATCATTGGTAAAGGGCGGCTGGAACATGAATTGTATCTCATGGATATCTCACCTACCACTCTCTCTGCTATCTCCACCATTGATTGGCATCGCCGCCTTGGGCATGCTCCCCTTCCAGTTCTCAAGAAAGCTCTTCCTGGTGTTCCCTTACAAGAGTTTACTTGTGAATCTTGTATCTATGACAAACAACATCGTTCGTCTTTTCCCTCTACTTGTACCCGGAGTAGTACTCCATTCTCTTTAGTTCACTCTGATATATGGGGCCCCTATAAAGTCCCTACTCCCTAGTATTTTTGGATATCGCTGCTTTGTGACATTTATTAATGATTACTCGCGGCTTACCTGGTTATATTTACTGCATGACCGTACTGAATTAACATCTGTGTTCCGCACCTTTATCACTGAGATGCGTACACAGTTCTCTACTCCGTTAAAAATCATCCGCACTGATAATGCTCGTGAGTACACCGATCGCACTTTCTCCAATCTTTGCTCCGAGTTTGACATCATCCATCAAACCTCATGCGCTTATACTCCCCAACAAAATGGAGTGGCCGAACGAAAGAACCGACGTCTCCTTGATGTAGCTCGGTCCTTTATGTTCCAAATGCAGGTACCCATCGAATATTGGAACTTTGCGGTTTCTACTGCTTGTCATCTCATCAATCGCATGCCCTCGTCCGTCCTTGCTTTCGCCTCCCCGTTCAGTCTCCTTTTCCCCTCCACCTCTCCTTTCCCTCTCACACCCCGTGTCTTCGGCTGTGTTTGCTATGCTCATCTCCTTGGCCCACCTACCGACAAACTTGCTGCTCGCGCCGTCAAGTATATGTTCGTTGGTTATTCACGAACTCAGAAAGGTTATGTCTGTTACTCTCCCACTGAAGGCAAGCTAGTGGTCTCGGCTGATGTAACCTTCTCTGAGGACCAACCATTCCACTCCCCTACCTCTCACCACTCTCCCTCTTTCCCGGCTCCTCTTCCTCGACCAGCAATCCCGGTCATGACTCCGTCTCTACCACCAACTCCACCTTCGATTCACATCCCTCCTGTGGCACCTCCACCTCTTCTGCGTGTCTATACTCGCCGAAAATCCAAGGATGCTCTCCTACAACAGTCTCCTGATGCCAATGACACTCCGGCAACTGCTGATCCAGCGACCACCTCTACGGCTCATCCCTTGGCCAACTACGTATCTCTACATCGCCTTTCCCCCCTCTCCAACAATTTGCCACGTCTCTTCCTTCCGTTTCTCTTCCTAACACTGTGCAGGAGGCTCTTCACCATCCAGGTTGGCGGGCATCCATGGACGACGAAATGACAGCCCTCTGGGCTAACCAGACATGGATCTGGTCCCCCTTCCTCCTGGCCACTCCTGTGTTAGCTGCAAATGGGTCTTTGTTAAACATGCTGCTGATGGCACCATTGATCGCTTGAAAGCTCGCCTCGTGGCCAGGGGTTTCACTCAGCAACAAGGACTCGATTATGAGAAAACCTTCTCCCCGGTGGCCAAACTGAACACTGTTCGTGTTCTTATCTCCTTGGCTGTCCATCGTCATTGGCCCCTCTATCAGTTAGACATCAAAAATGCCTTCCTTAATGGTGATCTGCAGGAAGTTGTCTATATGCTCCAACCTCCCGGGTTTGAGACCACGGGGGAGTCCTTGGTCTGTCGTCTACGGAAGTTTATATATGGTCTCAAACAGTCACCGCGCGCTTGGTTTGACAAATTCAGCAAGGTTGTTTGTGCTATGAGATTCACTCGCAGCACGGTTGATTTCTCTCTATTCACCCGCCATCGGTCAACCGGCACTGTGATTCTTCTTGTATATGTTGATGATATCCTCATCACTGGCGACGACACAACAGGGATACAATATGTTAAACAATAGCTGAACTCGGCATTTCAGACAAAAGACCTGGGAAATCTTCGATACTTCCTTGGGCTTGAAGTAGCAAGACGACCTGACGGTCTTGTTCTATCCCAACGGAAGTACTGTATTGACCTCCTTCAAGATGCTGGATACTCTGGGTGCAAACCTATGGACACTCCTATGGATGTAAATCACAAGCTCTCTGCTCATAGCTCTGACTCCGACCAACCGCTTACAAACCCCGAATACTATCGACGCTTGGTCGGAAAGCTAATTTACCTTACGGTGACACGACCGGACATCTCATTTGTTGTAGGAGTAGTAAGTCGGTTTATGCATGCTCCTCGGACAACTCATCTTCAAGCTGTTGAGCGTATTCTTAGATATCTAAAGAACGCTCCAGGACAAGGACTGCTGTACAAACCTTCTATCTCTTTATCCCTTGTCGCGTTCTGTGATGCTGACTACGCAGGATCTCTTGATGATAGGCGCTCTACCACTGGTTTCTGTACATATTTCGATGGACATCTCGTTACCTGGCGTAGCAAGAAACAGACTGTGGTTGCTCGCTCCTCTGCTGAGGCTGAGTACCGGGCCATGACAGTCGTTGCTTCTGAGTTAACCTGGCTTGAGAGCCTTCTGAATGATTTAGGTGTAAGACTCTCATCTCCGACAATCCTTCTTTGCGACAGTCAAGCAGCAATACACATTGCCAAGAATTCAGTCTTCCATGAAAGAACAAAGCATATCGAAGTTGACTGTCACTTTATCCGGGAGAAGGTCCAGTCAAAGAAGATGTAATTAGAGCATGTTCCCGCTACAAGACAGGTTGCTGACATCCTTACTAAATCTCTCTCCAGACCTTTATACTATCAGTTTTTATCCAAGCTTGGTGCATACGACTTGTACGCTCTAGCTTGCGGGGGAGTGTTAGAAAAGAGATTAGAAAAGCCCATGTAATAGGCTCATCTTTGGGCCCTTTATTCCTTCTCCTCATTAGTCTCACACCTTGTATAGGTTTTTCTTTCTCTCTTCCTCTACTATATATTTGTACTCTCCCTTTGTATTTACATACATGATAAATATATAAAAGTTTTGGGGATTTCCAACAGAGATAAAGCAATTTTAGAAAAGGCTCCTTGCTCAGTCATGATTCAAAAGTTGACAAAGAGGTCAGCTACCTTAAGTAGCTTTATCACGCAGTCCGAGGAGAGAGTACACCCATCATTAGATGACAAATTAAATAAAAAAATTGTCTAACGATTAATTAGTGCAGTTGGAGTAAACTTATTCTCACATGCTAAGTAATTGCTTCTTAGTAAGATCCTGCTTTATTATTATGGAGTTGGCTAAGCTCACCGTGAGACTACATTCATGAATGGAGGAGACTGTATTATGTGACTGGAGAAATTATGAAGCAGCAGTAATGTTTCCGCTTTGTCTTATTTAAATAGAATTTTATAAACATTATAAATTGATACTTTATATTATGTTTTGTATTCCATTAACTTTTGGTTTCCATGTATTGAAAGTTGCATTGGCTTTTCATATTATTTGAATGTTATTTATAGTCAATGGTTCTATTACAATCAAGTTAAGCGAGATGAATTAGAAGCAGTACATTATTGTTTCCCTGTTCATTATATTTTGAATGTTTATGTATGCTCTTCCTCTCCTCATAGCGTTAGAGTTATTTGTGTTCGGAAGCAATTGAGCTTGGAAAGATGTTGTCTAACGGACATTTCAAGTGTCATCACTCAAAAAAGAAAATTATGAGAAATAGTGCATTTGCATGAAGACTTTTCTTGGAGACATGAAGCTTGGAAACTCATGGAGAGTAGGATCAAAGAGGAAAATGTCGTCGAAATGAGTGATATAAAATCCTCACAGACTCATCCATCAAAGTTTGAACGACAAGATTTTCTAGAAAGTTGCCAGTGAACCGCCTCCAAGTAAGCTTAGGAAAATCGGCAAGCCTATTATAAAGGAGTTGACAGTGAAGAATGATAGTATTCAAATATTAAGATGAATGTTTGAATCATGTGCAAGAAAGAATACGAATCCGTTCTAGAGTATATTACGAGAATTTTGGTTGTTGAAAATCAAATTAAAAGATACGGAGAAGGCATGAAGGATGATGGGGTAGTCGGAAAAAGTTTATGATCC